>CM061534.1:106468822-106653620 GCA_030545055.2 Neoaliturus tenellus | reverse complement strand
GAGATCGTGTCTACATTCCAACCAGTCTCAGACCTAATATCCTTAGTGAATTGCATGAAACTCACCTCGGTGTCACTAAAATGAAACAACTTGAACGTAGATACGTCGTAGATACGTCTATTGGCCACACATAGACAAGGACATTGAACGACTTGTAAGAGGTTGTGAAAATTGTGTACTTACTAGATCCAACCCGAAAAAAGCTCCAGTCCACCCATGGGACCCTCCTGAGGAAAACTGGGAGCGATTACACATTGATTATGCGGGTCCATTTCAAGGCTATAATTTTCTATTGTGTGTCGACGCAAGATCCAAATGGACTGAAATTAAGGTAATAAAAGAAGCCCATCCAGTTCCAGCTCAATCAAACTACTTGAACAAATTTTCTCAATTCATGTTTATCCTAAAGTGCTTGTATCTGACAATGCAACGATTTTTCAAAGTGAAACCTTCCATGCATATTGCGAAGCTAGAGGCATTTTGCAAAAATTTATCGCCCCTGGACACCCAGCAACAAACGGCCTAGCCGAACGGTCTGTTCAGACGCTAAAGAACCGCCTCAAAGCAGCTTCCAGTGACAGAACTTCAATCCTTGAAAAGGTCCAAAAGATCCTGATGAAATACAGAGCAACACCACTTATTTGTGCCAGTCACCAGCTGAACTATATTTAGGACGAAAACTCCGATTAAGACTCGATGCCATTTTTCCATATCAACCTCAGCCCTCAAAAGTAAAATCTCCACCTGCAAGATCATTTAAAGTGGGGGAGAGGGTCCAAGCACGACTCTCCATAAACAACAAGTATGTATGGCAATTCGGAGAGATCAAAGCTACACTTGGTAATAGACATTACATTGTAACTCTTGATTCATCTGATAGAGTGATCAAACGTCATGTGAACCAGCTTCGATCAACTCTCGTTCCAAAACCAAAGAAAACTGTCTCTTTTGGACCAACAAAATTATTTGATGTGCCTAGATTTCCAACTAGATCAATTCCAAATCAAGAACAAGTAGTTCGACCATCAGCAAGAGAAGAACAAATAGTGGCACCTGGAACAACTCCTACCAGAGAACTCCAACCGAATGCGCCTGAAGTTCCTCCAACACCATCAAGACAAAGACCTGACGACATCTTTCATTAAATTAAAAAAAAAAAATTAATTACATCCTTGATATTTCATTTCATTTACATGTGCCAGTGTGGTAATTTAATTTTAATACTATTTGATCAGACTAGTTAAAATGTTATAGACTCTTAATACAATTTCTGTGTGATTACTGTATCAGTAAATATATGGAATGATCTTACTTGGTTAAGATGACTTTATCTACACTGTTCCCCAATAATCGGACTCTATCCCGTACCTGGAGCTCGTTATTTCAACGAGCAGGTATTTCATGTGGGGAAACAGTAACAAAAGTGAAGAAAATTAGTTGAGTTATAATTAACAGACACTCTTTTTTTTGTTTTGTTCAGCACTAGTGCCAACCAGGCAAAACTAATTTATCCACTGTAACTAACTTAAACTACCTCTTGTTATGTAAAGATACTATATAATGTAAATATCTTTTTGTGAAATAAAAGTTTTAAATAATGAAAATTATTTCCTTGTAATCAGTACAGACCCCATCGTGACCGTCGCATTCCTTCAAGATTTCAGGACTTTGTAATGTGATGGATGTATTTTATCTTCAAATATTAAGTTATAGTCGGGAGCAATAGAACAGGCGTGTCAAGGTCAAATATTTTATTAAGCCAGCTGATTTTTGCTCATTTAACTACATGTTATTTAGCTTGACCTTCACCGCCTGTTCTATTGCCCCCGACTATAGTGGGGGAGACTGTGGTGATTCTATGTCACACATATGATTAAAATCTTTATTATTACTAATCATATGGTATTGTTTTCCAATGTTTACATTTTAATTCAATGTTTACAGTTTTGTTCTAGAATGTTATTAAAGTATTCAATTAGGGTTTTCAAGTGCTGTTTTCTTTTCTACATTAGTAGAAATTACAAAAATAGGTATACACGTGTAATCTTGTGCAATGTATTTATTACAATACCTTCAACACCGGCTACCAAGTTCAAAATATGTACATAGTTAATGATAAAACTAAAACTTTGCAAATTGATTTTGAGTGCCAAAGTCTACTTGATAAAGTACTTATTGTCTTATAACTTCAAGAGGGGGGGGGGGGGGCGGTCCACAAGGAGTCACAAGAAAATCTTAAATATAAGCATAGATCGATACAAAGTTGAATCGCCTGCCATTTTTGACTCGGTCATTCTTTTGAGTTTGAGTTGAGGCATTGTTGTGTATTCTTAGAGACCTTTAATTTGATGTACATATTGACCTTTGCTTACAATTAAGATTTTCTTCTGACTCCTTGTGGACCGTCCCCCCTTGGAGGTCGAAAGACAATAAGTACTTTAAGAAGTAAACGTTTGCACTAAAAATCGATGTGCAAAGTTTAAGTTTTATTACTTAAAATACTGTAAAAAATATTACATCGTTTCCACACCTTTTCCACCCTGTATACAGTTTTGGCTGAAGCTACCTCGACGACAGGCTACACCTCACAAAAGCACCACCTCGTTCCATAAACATCGAAGGTGGAGCCTCCTTCCTCTGCTGCCAACAATTTCCATAATTCCAGCCCAATTATCACATAAAAACAGTTAGTTTTAATTGATTCGGTCCGAGTGCGGCGTTACACCACCAGAAGGCATTGCGATAGCCGCTTACCGTGTACCGTGTACCGGGTACCGTGGTGGCCGCCGCATCATCTGCCCGGGCCCCGGGGTCGAGCCAGCTGTAGCTGGCCGTCAAACCTCTAACAAGGGGCATTATAACAGCTTGTAACCTGCCCCCGGCCTCGCCGCCTTCCACGTTAAACTCCTATCATTAGTAAACGGTTAGACAAAGGCCGTAATAGGCGACCCGGCCGCCTCGCCGACCGAATTCTGTTTTGACTTTTCGGTGCGGATTTTTACCGCCATGATTTAGGGGAAAATTAATTAGTCGGGGCCTCTACCAAGCGGCCGGTCATCCAGTCACATTAGGGGGTGTCAAATCTATCATGTTTTTTGTTCTCGCCCAGTTTGTGTGTTATGAATGGGCGCGGGTTTCAGTTATTTATCTGCCGCTAAATTACCTCTCGGAATTGTTTGGTCAAGAGGTTCCCTCGCATTCCACAGGAATTCGTTGTACCGTTAAATATGTCTCTGGTTAGTAAGTCCATTTTCGATTGCTATTTATTTTGTTGACTGTTAAAATTTCAGTTTAAATACTGTAGTAAAACTCACGATAATCCCTTAATATGAACTATACGTATAATATTAATTTTAATTTAACAGTGAGAAGAAACTGAATTAATTCAGCGAAAAAGACAAAAGGTGCCATTCTTTGCAAATTAATTACCCACCCATTATTTAATTCACCATATTAATTTACCTATTTTCCTGGGAATTAATTGACAGAAAACGTCGTCAAAACGTATTTCCCTCCCGCTATGCTCAATATTTTGGAATAATTGTAAAACACCTTAAATAGTCAAAAAACCGTAAGTGTGACTCCATTACCCTGTGATTTATGAAACTTCTGGCAACAACTGCATAGTTGGCGATCGGTGCAGCATTTATATTGTATAATTTATGATTTCTGTGCTTCATTTAGTCAAATATATAGATTTTTTTTGAAAATTATTTGTTTAAAAATATTTTGTCAATAACCTCAGTCTTTGAGTGTTTCTATAGTTTCCGTCGCGATAGCTCCAAAATGGATATGTTTAGAGACCTAACACCTTTCGGGTGAGGAAATATTAAAACTCGTATGACTTCCTGTAATCGTAAAATCAACCTGCCACACCTATTAGCCCTAGTTAGTCCTAACGGCCTTTCCATAACCCATTAACTACAACTTCATCAAACCCTAATTGAGCCAGTTGCTCAACTTAAACCCTATTCAATCGCCCATCCTGCCCTGTGTAATAGAGGGATCTCATAAAAAAGAACTTAAACGTAGAGGAATTCCTAAATAACGAGTGTATAAAATATTTATCATACTTCGAAAAAGTTCTTGAATTAGAATTGATTGACAAAGCTCTGAAGTCATAGATGTATACCGGTGCAAACTACGTTGAGAACTTGCACCTTGATTCACCGAAGCACAATTGATTTAAAATGTATAAATTTGTAATAATTTTAAATGAATAATGAAAAAGTAAACCTTTATCTGCCCAGGACCATAGTTTATAGTCCTAAAATAGTAAACTCAGTTTTTTCAGGGTATTAATCCAAGTAGGCCTACCGAGTCTAATGAGTACTGTACTTTAAATATTAATATTTTGAACAACTAGCACATGTCAACAAGTTTAATATAACTCGCTTAATGCCACTGTTTTGTAGATTTATGAAACAACATGTATAATTTACAATTGTAAATTATACAATTGACGAGAACTCTACTAAACTACCCAATCACGGTCGATACCAAAAATTTCCAATCACAATAGTTCAAAATGCCATTTACTTTCTTCTTACAATTCGTTGTTTACCCCATAAGTAGGGTTGAAAATGTTTCATTTTGTTTCAACCTCATGACGTGTACTAAAATATTTCCGTTAAGTATGTTTGTGATGAACATTATATACTAAAATTGTTTAGTGTACGTTGTTTGTCTTTAAAGTTCGAATTCAAAGTTAAATAAAGAAACAACGAATATAAATACGCGACTTGTAATAATTTGTATTTTCACGTAAAAGTCTTCGTAGAACTTACCTTTGTAAACATTGCATACTTTAAGTTTTACTATTTTTAAGAAGATCAGTGTGTATTTACATTACAGTTTATCAAACAAATCCCAAAGAATGGTAGTTTTGTGATCGAATGACCCCCGAAGAAGGCCCATGTAGACCAACATGGCGCACTCGTCTTCTGCCGGGAGTCATTAGAATGATAATAGGCCGATATGCGGTTTGCAGCCAATGGCAGGAGAGGCCGACCATAAACATTTAACTGCCGATACGCAACAGTGGTTTCAATAAGCAGGGATCACTGTGAATCATCCTCGCCACGGCACCAACGAGCACTCATGTGAACCGGCCTTATTAGGAGCTCGTGTTTCGGCCGAGTATGGGCATTGAATTAGAGCTGTTACTGGCTGGAACACTAGGCATTACCGTTACTTTACTTACTCTAACCATCGTTCTTCTGTCACGAAATCTTGTTATTTGTTCAGTTGTTGTGCCTCAGTAGATTGTAGTGTTTTAGGTATTACATTGAAATGTTAACTTTCAAAGTATACAAACCTCAGTAAGAAACCTGTTAAAACCGAGCTTGATGGCTGAACCATCTCAACTTTACTAAACGAGACTTAAATATTACCTTGGGATATTTTACTTTAGCATCTTTGATAGCCCATGGTGCAGAGAACTGGAGGTCCAGTATTTTTAATGCTGTAAATAAAACCTCACTTTGATATCATTCCACAATATAACTACAAACCACAATAAAAATCACATAAAGTAAAGAAATATACACTAAAACTAAGAAGGAGTCCTTTTCACAAAACAGTTTTTGGATTATAAACTAAGAAAGTGCTCGTAAGTTTGCTAAGGGATTTAGGCTACCAACATATATTCACGTTGTCAACAATATTCGGTTTGCATGTAGGGACATAAGAATAGAGTCTGCAGTTCAACTCATTGGACCGACCAGTGACATATCCAAATAAAGGATTTAAAATAAAGATGCTATCCATCATTGCAATTTGAAATTTTCCCATTAGAATAACATTATAGAATTGGGTTGGGCATTTTAAACTCTGTTAGCTGCAAATAAAGACTAGTTTTGAATTATACCGATAATCGCAATATTGGATTCGTCGGGTGCAATTGATTTAAAACTGAACGTGTAAGCTGTTACTTTCAACAATGCCATGTGATAGTCCAAATTAAATTGCTCGATTTCGAGCTATAAGTAAACTAGTAGGTATATATCATAATGTCGTATTTTATATCCACCTCAACCGGTTATACTATAAAGTTAATGACTTGTAACGTTTTTAATGTTTTGTGAGCGCTTTAAATCATTCATACGAAAATAGGTAACCTCAACACTTTTGTACATAAAAAATTTATCAAAAATTACCATTGAAAGTTATTTTTTCAGTGAAACACTGTTACTCTAATCTATAAATTTAAAAGTTTAATCGAAATCTGGCATTTGGTCAAAATATCATCGCTTTGACTCCAAAATAAAGGGCGACGTTTGTGCCAAGTACGGAATTTCAAAATGCAAAGTAATCATCGTGGTGATGGACCTTAGGTGTTACTGGTTATTACTAGCGTAGATTCAACGATATAAGTTTTATTGCACAATTTCTTAAAAAATGATAAGCCCTTGAAAAAATGTATTTATATGTACGGTAAAACGTTATTTCCGGAAACCATCTCATACACAGTAAAAGTAGTATTTTACTTTTAGTAACTTAACTAATATTTACCCGATACTTTTAATATTGCCATCACTATGTTGTCCTCAACAGCTCCTGGATCCAATACCTGTATTCTTCCTGTTTTACTATACTCCCTCATGATCTGTGTAACCCCTTGACCTTTCCATAATTACTCTTCCCTTCTTTGTAACGCGCTTGTGAATATGAATAGGTAGAAGTATAAGGACAAGGACTGATGGTTCATTGTGTATTTCCTGAATTTGCATTGTAATTTTTCATGTTATTCGTATTCGTTTTATACTGCTATTCAAAGGCAATTCATATTTGAACTGAACAGAGGTAATGCCACTTTACTAGGTAATGGTAAATCAACAAGTTGTATTTCAAAGGCTAAGGCAAGATAAAAGGATTATTGTTTATGTCCAACTAATAGAAAAAGTAAAATATTAAAGACTTGATTAATTTATCACTTCCAGTTTCTCCTTAACCTGAGTATTAATCAAACTAAAGCAGAATCTTGATAAAATTGGTTCCCACTAAGACAATGCCCACACAATAGAGATGTAAGCCACAAATGGAGGCGGGGAAAGAATGAAGAGCAAACAGATCCAAAACGAAAGAGAGATAGAGAGAGAAACGGAGAGTTAAAGAGGGCCTGGCCAACAATTATGCTCGACTCTACACATACAACTCTACATAAATATTAATGGCCACTTAATATTTTATCGTCGTCCGTACGACGACGTCTAAATATACCAACAGTCGGACGTCTGTGGGGGGGGGGGGGGGGGCCGAGTGAGACGTCCCGGGGTCAGACACTGACGAGAGGGGTCAGCGCTGTTTGAATTAGTTTAAATTAGCTGACGGCCGACCCCGGGGCACCCATGTTGGTTTTGGTCCGTGCTCTAATGGGTTCCCCGGTACCCACTGGGTGACCTTGGGTTAACGATGTGTTTAAGATCGTGAGCTTTACTAATGCTTTACGTTAGGCCATTAGACTTCTTAAGGAGAATGTGCTGATGAGGTCGGCGAGACTGGATGAGTCGTGGAATGTTTGAGAGATGCGGTGATTTAGTAATTAGTTTTTTAAGGTAAATTTTAAATAAGAATTACATAAATATTTGGGAAGGTAATTAAGAGTTATTTTGTTGGTGGGAGTGTTATGTCACAATTGGTTCATTTCCACCCAAAGCCCAACTTAACTCTTATGGACGTTAGAATCAAGCACAATAGGCTTCGTAGGTGACAACTAATCAATTTGTACATTACTTGAGAAATTGAGTTTAAATTCAATTAATAAAAGTTTTGAACAGATAAAAGTAAGATGTAATTGAAAGTACAGTGTAAAAAGTCTTAAATCCTTTATATTAATTTATTTATTTCAGGCTAAATACCCAATTTATAAAACAAAGCAACTTCAAAACTATTATGATGGCTGGGGATTATTACCAGAACCATTTCACTGTTAGTATTTTCAATCCCTTTCTTAAATTCACGAAATATCCTGGCTGCTACGGTACCATCTTGACATTCTCTTCTTATTCCATGTGTGTTCCCTCATTAATTGTATAACTTGGTTAGATAATGATAATGTATACTACATAATTATGTTAAACTAATTGCTATATTTAAACATTTTTTCTGAAGTACGCATGTATTATATTGAAGTACGGCAAATGTGCATATATTATGTAAATGTCGCTTAAATAAATTGATTAAAATAAGTAAAAAAGAATTTGGGTTATGTATAAATCTTCGAAATTGAAAACATTTGAAACATGGATACACTAAAGCATTTATTCAGGAAGTTAATTAATAATTATTTGAGCCAAGCAAAGTTAACGTCAAAAATTGTAAGAACTGTTTTGATATACCTACTAATTTAACTTTCCGGACATCTCCCGACCGAAGGACGTGTCAGTTCACGCTCTGCTCGCGACGCCGCGCCACCGTCGCGGTCTCCGTGTTGTTATCAAGTGTTAAACTGGCGATAACATCTCTTTGTTGAGTCTAATTAATTAAACCCTTGTAATAATTACCGACTACAAACATGGTTTGAAATAAAATAGCTCTTATCTAAAATATGCAGTCGACATCTAAATTGGTGGCCGGGGCGCTGGTGCGAGCGGCATCACCTGGTACTAATGATGACTGACGTAGACGTGGGATCTCCAATGTCTCGGGCGCTCGGACTCGGACGATACTGGAGAGTGGAGACGGGCCTCTTGACTTCAGTGTTGGGAATCAGGAAACAAAAATATAAAACTGCTGAGCGGTACTTAGCCGACCCATAGCGTTTTATTATTTATTTTTTAGCGTATTAAATAAGTAGGCTATAGTTTTGATTTTGCACATTGACTTTCATCAAGAAGTACTTGTCAACTTCGTATTCTTACATAGTACTAAAGGACCAGTGAGTTGAACATTTGTGCTGTTAGATGATTTGGCATAGGCCTACTAGTGCTCGAAATTTAGAATTTACCTCAAGTATATGGGCTCAGTAATATCTCAGTAATAATGGGATTCTTTCTAGCGATAACAAGAATCCTCAGAAATCTTTTCTTCTTTAACGTTTTGGCTTAAACATCGCAATCGATTATTGTAATAAAAGCTATTTTATTGACCGATAACCCTCCTCTGTTTCCGGTGATGATAACAATTCTGATTACGGTCATTGGAGATAGTATTATTTTGGTTTTCAGCGTGATTTAGTAGTTCTATCCATTATGAAATTTTTTGGGGATATGTAGGCTACATAGTAAAACCTAACACTACCATGTAATTTTAACTAATATTTATAAGTGTGAATTATTATTATTATTAATAGTAACCAGTAAAAAACTTAGTTATAGTATTTTTCTTAGATTGTACATGCGCCTTTTCTATCTAATTAAAAATGTAAGGAGGTTTAAAATAATAAGAAAATGAAATAGAATGAAACTAACTCCAAATACAATCGGAGGAATAAAGGTTAGAATCATAATTTATCCAGTGGCACGGTCGTGTCACGTCGCCAAGTCCCACCCAACCAAGCAGACGACGCGTGCCTATATAGACACGAAGCAGAATACGGCCAATTTTCACTTCTCAAAAGGGCACAAATAGGCCATAAGTAATTCGGAAATCGTTTTCAATCCGTTTAACTGGGTCAATAAGCACTAAAAATCACCAAACTTACTTTAAAAACTCTCAGTGAAATAAAATATATGCGTTCAAAAGTAGCCTAAAAAAGTTAGAAATGTAGAAATGTAGTTTCCTACGCACAAAAAGCACATTTAGACAAGGCTACAGCCTTTATCACTGAAGGGAATCACACGAAACTTTGCAGGAATCTTCGTATATGTACCTAGTGCAAACCTTTGTGTACTAAGATAAAGTTAATTAACTTTAAATATAACAAAATACATAAAATATAAGTTTTATAAAACAACATTGTTTACATTTCGTAATTTTAAAAGGTAAACAAAACAGAAGACGTTCAATATTACAATTTAGAAGAGCAAAAACATATGTTACCGTATTTATTTAATTTAATCAGGTGACATTCTTAGATTAAGTTGGTAAAGTTCACTCTACTGGTTTTCAATAAGCCAGTTTATATAATAATCCTCTTATATATAATAATCCTTATGAGTTTTCTGAAATCCAGTGGCACGTTCGATCGTATGTCTCACCGCCAAGCCCCACCTAACGAAACAGACGGCACGTGCCTAGACACGAAGCTGAATACTAAATTTTCACTTCCTAAATTAGCAAAAATAAGGCTGTAACTAAACCTATGGTTTTCCATCGGTTGAACTCGTAAAAATCGCTGAGCTTACCTCGAAAACACTCAGTGAAATAAAATATAAGCTTTCAAGAGTAGCCTAAAATTGTAAGAAAAATAGTTTCCTACGCACAACAAACATTTGTTTTATTTTTAGACAGGGCTACAGCCTTTACTACTAATAGGAATTCCATGTAACTTTGCACGGAGTTTCCTATCTCGACATAGTGCATACCTTTGAACAAAGATCAAGTTTATTAAATTTAAGGCTGCGGTCTACCCCAACCAAAACAAAAACAACAACAATGCCGAATATGCCGGCCTCGCGGCCGTAGCGCTAGGCGAGTTTGATGGCTGCAGAGGTTTACGGGGATCGTGTTTCAGAATTAACAAATTAAGATAGAGATTGACTCTTAACTTTTTCTAAAAGTACAAAAAAGGATCTCGTCGGCTATCTTTTTAGAATTTTCAAATAAAATTTCTAATTTCAGTTATAATTGTGTAAAATTATCTGTTTTGAGTTTTATAGATGCAGAGGTTTACGGGGATCGTGTTTTAAAAATAACCAATTAAGATAGAGATTGGCTCTTAACTTTTTCTAAAAGTAGAAAAAAGGATCTAGTCGGCTATCTTTTTAGAATTTTAAAATAAAATTTCTAATTTCAGCTATACCGGTCTAAAATCATCTGTTTTTCTCGATTTTTAACTGAAGTTTTCTATTGGTTTTAATGAACTAATTACAAAATTGTAACAGACGAAAACTAGTACCGTTATTCTTCTTTAATATGACACCTTATTTATAGCTCTAGGCTTCATTTGGCAGAAGATAACACGATTCTAAAAAACCCTTGCATTTGGGTGCGCACCAGGGGTAGACCGCAGCCTTAAATATCAAAAATTAAAAAAATATGAGTTTTCCAAAACGCACTTTGATTACACTTAATAAATTTAAAAGGTAAACAAGGCAGGCATTTGACAATATTATTTAAATTCGTTTCAAAAGAAGCTAACTCAAAACACTGCTATCATATTCATTTATTTCATCAGCTCACATTTATAAATTGTTTTACACAGAAAATTATTTTACTTAAAATTCTGCTGGCTTTCCTCCAATCCAATAAATTGTTTTATTGCCAATATTGATTTGAATTGTCTGTATAAGTACATTCGAAAATAAAATATTTTATCTTCAAAACTAGTGAATTTTTTATAATTTAAACTGTTGTAGCTTTCAGCTTTCGTACACTGAGAAAAATGTCTGGTGGTGGACACAAGAAATAAGGGGCCCACCTCCTTAAAGGGTGTAATTTGCAGGCCGTAGGATTTCTTGTTGGTTACCCCTAGACTGATCTAGTGTCATGACACAAGCCCCTGCTAGTGGGTACCCCCAGTCATCTGTGGTTATGCATATGACGTCAAAAACTGATTACGTCATTGATCAGTCATTAAATCTGTAGGAAACAGCAAGCATGACTGGTACTTCCACCCACCCGGGCCTAGCGCGCGACCCTCTCTAGCTGGTGGATTCCCAAGTAGAGTCTAGTGCCTGATCCAGGCCAGCTGGTGGGCCCCGACGTCCGCGGATAGCGCGCGACCCTCTCTAGCTGGTGGATCGCCAAGTACAGTCTGGTTTCTGATCCAGGCCAGATGGTGGGCCCCGACGTCCGCGGATAGCGCGCGACCCTCTCTAGCTGGTGGATCGCCAAGTACAGTCTGGTGTCTGATCCAGGCCAGCTGGTGGGCCCCGACGTCCGCGGATAGCGCGCGACCCTCTCTAGCTGGTGGATCGCCAAGTACAGTCTAGTGCCTGGTACAAACATGACACTAGACCAATCTAGGGGTAACCAACAAAAAATCCTACGGCCTGCAAATTACACCCTTTAAGGAGGTGGGCACTTTATTTCTTGAGTCCACCACCAGAATTTTTTCCCGCTGAATGTTGTTATTGTAAAGTTTAATCATTTCATCAGGTGTCAATGTGCTTATTTCACAGTCCGTAGTTAAAAAAAATCTCCTATATTTAAGATTTTTTGTATAGAATTATTTCAGCAATGGATTATTGTATGAAGTGCAAATTTTACATAAACTTTTATCAAAACAATGTTCATTTTTATATAAAAATATATTTTCGACGCATATTTTTAAAATTGTGGGCATTTTAAATTTCGAAACCAAAATATCTCAAAACAGGTAAATTTTATCAAAATATTTAATGAGAAAAAAGTTAACAAATAAAATTATCTAAACAATAATATCTATAGTAAGATGCACGAAAATAGACCGATGGAAATTTTAACAGCTGTGTCCCCCCTCATCCCCTCTCGCCCTGCAATGTTGTCATTTGTGGTTATGTTTACCATGTGTAACACAGTATAAAAATGTGTTTTAGAATAAATCTGGCAACAATGCATCGACTCTCATCGGACTATTTTCGTGAATCCTACTATAGTTTGTACTTATGATTGCAAAATTACGGAGTTACAGTACTTAGATTTATATGCATTAGAAATAAATCAATTTTTAAGCCTAACAAAGGCAAAAGTTGGTTATTTTAGTTCAAAAATTACAATAACTCTGTTATTTATTGTTAAGTAACTCTAGCTAGTCGGGAAGTTGGAGAATTTATTTATTTATTTATTTATTTATTTATTTATTTGCATCAACGGACAAACCATTTTACAGAAATAAAGAGAAATAAAGTGATGGCCTTATTGCTAACAATATAACATAACAAAGGAACGAAATCATAATATACTATAATAATCATACAATAATAATACGTGCAGTAATATCATGATCGACAAAACATAATACAATGTGAGAGCTAGCCAAGATAAACATGCAAGATTGTGAATAAATAGAAAATAACAGTTGTAATCGTGCTAGTTTACAAACAAGTGACATGTATGAAAATTGAATTATGGATCATTGTAATGAGACATTATAAACTAAATAACAACCATATAAATAACAAGCAAAAATTTATAAATGATCTGGCGAGAAAAACACAAGAATGAACAAGTGACTAGAAAAGGATGACTAGTTCAATGAAGTTAATCACAGACGATGAGAGAGCCGCTTCACACTGCTTTTGAAGACGCTGACTGAGGGAGCGAAGAAATCCACCATAGACGACACCTCATTTCCAAGACGCTGTATACGGTTAATTAGTGATGAATGAGTGAGTAAGGGTTTTACCTTTTATATGTTAAGAAGATTGTTACTATGTATATACATTATATCTTATCATTTTTATTATTCACTGTATTACACTTGTTAATTGTACTTTCATAACTTAACGCATATTATTTTGCTATTTATTTTTTTACTAACTGAAAAGAGCAATATTGAAAATTATAGACCAAACTATTTTGTCTATGATAATTAATTATTTTTTTTTAGTTGTTTAATGTCTATTCATCTCATTTTTATCATATTGTCATGTTAAATGGTTGTCAGTTAAAATAAATAGTAATAGAGTTAAACATTTTAGGCTGGCCGCTAATCTAAAAACATTTATAATAATATTTTTCCTGAAAATGAACATTGCTGTGATAAACGTTAAAGCCAAATATGAACTTAATACAATGATCCGTTACGTAAATAAAAATTATTTAGTATAAAAACAAAATGTCGGTTGGTACCTTACGAAGCATTTTAGGACATATGTTCATAAATACTTTTCTTTTTATTTTAATCCAAGAAATCTCCCCATGGAGTTTCGCAAGAGAGTTAACAATCATCTAGCATGGTATACCGCTTACTTTTTACCAGATTTTGAACAATTTTCACTTTACCTTCAGTAGGTGGGGGGAGTAACTTATATTTTCCTACCACCCAATGGCAACAAACCTACAAACTAAATCCCAAGCATTCTAATAGAAAACAAATGTATGTGGTGTCTGTACCTGCTATTATTGTCAGATGACCTATGCATCTGCATGTCTAACTTAAAATGTTAATATTTATTATTTGCAACAGTGATGTTCACCACTAGATAAAAGTACTAAAGATGAATATGATATAATTTAAATTTGCTGAGTATCTACGCAGGTTTGCTGCGGGTGTATTTTCTGACAGGGGGGGGGATACAATAAAATTCCACTGAGCCTAGCCACAAAGAAAAAAATACCATTAGAAAAACAGTGTTATGTTTATTTATACAAGAAAAACATGTAAACAGATATTTTACATTAGCTCTCTGGTGAAACAGCGAGAGTCAAATCTTGTTTAAATCATTTTAGTTTATGCACAACGGAAGAAGTCATCTTTTAACAAACTGTATATTGCCTCATAGTTACTAGGAGAGATATTTTACTATAGATACCATGACCAAACGCATCCATAATCCTAATTAACTTAAACATTTTTATAAAATAACGACTTTTTGTTTCTGACGTCCACAATTGGTTTAAGTTCCAGTTCAGTATCACCAATTAAAAGTCCCAAAGGGATTTATGAACCAAAATCTTCTGTGAGTACTAAAGTACATACATAGAATTTAAAGGTTATACATTCCATTTACTCTTAACTTTATAGTGGCAGCGATTATTAAGCCTACAAATATTATTTTAACACAACCAGGTTATCCTACCTCTAGGAGAGATCCCATTCCTCACAAGGTTACTTGTTTCTTCATACACTTAAATGATAAAAAAAACACAATATATATAACGTCAGGAACCAACATTGTGCAACCGCGATTCAAGACGGACTGATGATATTAGTAAATTATGTGAGTAATAGAAGCAACGTAAATGCGCATGCGCCGTCACCTGTCAAACACGGGAATCTTTTCATCCTGTGCCTACCACATCCTTGGCGGGGGTTAGCTGCGCACCCAAGCCTTATCGGGCGTTACGTCTCTCCATCATGCGGTCATCCACAACAGCCTGGTCTTACCAAAGCTCACATCCGACATGGGGGCACCGCAGGATGACTAGTGCAAGCAAAGTTCCACAGACCCTCTAGGGTATTTAACATCCACTAGTGCGATCTGGCACAAACTATGACGTCACTAATCTGTGCAACCTAGTCTGGTTTGTGGGACCCACATTACTCTGTTGGTAACCACAAAAAGTTGGACTAAGCTGTTTACACAAGTCATATCTAGGGTCGAACCCTAGCCAAAAAATTGTTGTACTGTAGGCCCCTACAACTTCTAGGTGCCCTCTACAGCCGCATAGGGGTCACAACAAAAATCTTGGGAAATCAACATTTACATGCAATCTGGCGCTGCGATTTTTCTCAGTGTAGTATTTGGTAACAATCTGATGTTATATTTGCTAAATCTTCATCAAATTAAAAGGCGTAATTTTAGAGTTGCACCTTATTGCCCATGGAATGTTTGGCCAACGCATTTCTTGGGTAGGAAATAATCCCGGTTGACAGGTCCCCTAAGTGATAACAAACTGATAGTCCCATAAAAAATACAATTTTTGTGCAGTGATTATGTAACAACTTTTATTGCTTAATCTGCCTAGTGTTCAAAACATTCGTGGTAGGCCTACTTATTGTACTCCCTGAAAAACTGTAGGCTACTAGCGGAATTTTTTAACTAGAAACTGTGGGAGTTTCATAAATCGCAATGTATGTTGCAGTTAGTTATTAAAAAATTCACAATTTGCTATCATTGCAATTTACCTTGATTGATAATTTATAGTTAGATGATTGACTAATGTTCATATTAAATATAATATTTCAAAATATTCAAAATAGAGTAATATAATGGAACTTAATAACAATCATATCCGTATCATCATTGTTTCTACCCTTCTTTTAATCAGCTATGCAATATTAAATCAATATAGCTTGACTTTCGTCTTAAACCGCTCGTATCTCGTATCCAGAACACAAAAAAGTTATACAGCAGCCATGTAGTATACTAGGCGCCACGAAATTACGAGCTGGGAAATTTAAACTGCTGGAAGATGATTTTAGTCTTACCTATAGGTCTATCTTACCTATAGTCTCGCTATAGCGATGTTGTCGGTTTTGTTTTGTTTTCATGTTTTCCTATTATTGCAGTAATTAATTAATAACAGCTACCAACAGCTGGATAGGTCGGTACAAATCGGCAACACTGTTTTAAATTCAGGCTCGCATTTTCGTGATGCCTACTTGCAGTTATTCTTAGGTTGTCTTTACTCAAAGATGTTTCTATGTAGTTTGAAAATTTCACTTGCAGAGTTATTTAGGGAGTACAAGTACCGTACATTTTTTAACACTACATATGGAGCAATAAAACTTGATACATCAACAGTGCACAAACGTATATGCCTTTTACAATATTTTGTTTTATTCCTATATATCTTGATCGTAAAAAGGAATTCGGAGGCGGGTAACCAAAACTAAAGAGACCTTCAAATTAATAAATCCTGTCACTTCCGTTACGAATCATGGGTATCAGCATGGGTCCATACATTAGTATTTCAATCTCGATATGCAGTTAAATAGCTAAATTCGATCCTATGAACAACTGCAGTGTTCCTCACACATTTTTACCTATACTGTTTAAAAATCAGACAAACGAATACATAGTGTTCTGTTAAATTTTAAAACTTAATTAAAACTCTCTTCCTACTTAAAAATTGTATTGTTAAAACCCAAATATGATAAAAAAATAATGATATCATACCCAAAAACACAAAGTGTTGAGGGTTTGCCAAGTCCTAAAAATGTATGATATCAAAATTTCTTCCAAGTCAATGCCATTGGTTTTAGAATAGCTACTCGACAAATTGATTTGATCTTTCAATGCTTGGTAAACATTTTGTAAAACATTATTATTTTATTTCGGGACCGTACTTGGCCAGTAGATGTATTAATAAAGTTAGACCTTTTACGAATGGGGATATATTACGATCATGAAAAATATTGAATTTACATTTGGTTCAATGATAAAAACGTACATCTGCTGGCCAAGTAGGTACGGTCCCGAAACAAAATAATAATGTTTTACAAAATGTTTACCAAGCATTAAAAGATCAAATCAATTTGTCGAGTAGCTATTCTAAAACCAATGGCATTGACTTGGAAGAAATTTTGATATCATACATTTTTAGGACTTGGCAAACCCTCAACACTTTGTGTTGAGGGTATGATATGTACATACGCCCAAAACTGGTATCAAATACCGTTATATTGCAACACCAAATGTCATACGTCATATTTATCTCCCATACCTCTAGACACGCTGTATTTAATAGCAAAGTAGTCGTTATCTAACCTATAGCGATTCATTAATCATGTTATTGTGCAAGTAAATCCAATTAGCAATGTTGGATAGCGAGCGAGCGAGAGAGAGAGCGAGTGGGAGGGAGGGGGGCTGTCAAGGCCCGCGCCAGCAGCGGCGGCAGCAGCGGCGCTGATAGCAGCTTATAAATCACTGCCGATGTGACAGTGTTATGGGTCAGCACGGATAGATAGCGCAAATGTTACATTAAAATATGTTGACATTTAATTCCAATCTGATTACAACTCATTACTGCTGGCCATGTAGTGTTAATGAACCGCTCCGAGTGCCAGCTGGAAGGTCTGACTGGCGATAGTTGGCAGGAAGTGAAAGTTGGAGGTGCAAATTAGTCGAGGGGAGCATTCGGTAGGAATTGGTTAGTTTTATTAAAATCTTCCTCAATAAGTTTGTTGATTTGTGCATTAATAATAAGAAGAATAAACGGGCATTTTTAAACTGCATTATTACTAAAATAGATATTTAAATATTTAATTTGACATTTAATGATTAATCAACAAGTTTCTTCTCAACAAGTTACTCTACTTTGCTACGTAAAATAGACGTTTAAATAAAAAATATATAATTTGGATTTTAAATATATAATTAACTGTCGTCCATTACTATGTGAAATAATGACCGAAGTACATAAAAGCTTCTATCTTCATATCCTCCAGTGCTTCATAAAATAAATATTTGATTTACAAATATGTTCATGACATATCATTGTATTATAGCTAGTGGATCTGCTGAAAAATTACGATACAAATTTTATATTTCTTCTAATTCATAAATTAGGTTAGAGGGGTATATAGTAATGACTGTTTTCATCTCTTTTGACCCTCAAACCTCAAATACAAATTAACATTAGAAATAGAATGTGTAACTACCAGAGGGTTGGAGCTGAATGGTTCAAAATAGATTAATTTCAAATTATATTTATTTGTGCCTTGGAATTACTAAACTACTTCTTGAATTTATGTAAACAAACCAAAACGCCCTGAAATTTCAAAGTGATATAGACACCCAGACCTAAAATAACCTAGGTGTATCTAGAATCTTTAGTTTCGTTCCTGGACTTGACAAGTAGACAACAAAGTAACCGAGCGTCATTGCATATGAAGGCTGTGCAATCCCGCAATTCCTATGGGGCTGGTCCCTCCACAGCCGAGGTGTCAACATACAGACGGTTATAAATCACCGGTATGATTAGATATTCCGTCCAGGGCCGACAAATGGTGTCGTTACTTGGGTATGCGCGGGACGGGGTGTCTGGAGGGCTAACAGTTCCAGGTACCCGCCACTACCAGACTGCGAGACGACGCGACGACGACGCCACTCCGCTGGGGAATATTAATCCTCCATCGATGTTGGTTGGCTACATAGTGAGGAAGGGCACCCACTGGCTCTTGTCGACGGATTTCGTCTAGTTGAGGGCAATCGTAAAAAAGTAGGTAGCAGGATTACAGATTCGAGGGAATTATAGAAGTAATGTTCATGTTTGAAAACTCAATCGAAGAATAGAAGGGAAATACATCTTACAGAATTATTTCGAGAAGATGAGTTAATGCCAAGTGCATGCAATATGAAAAGACAAGCTCCATCATGACTGCCGAGAAAATATAGAAAACTCACATTCTGGCATGATCTCCCGTGTAGGTTGGCGTTTGACAAATATTTGAAGTGCGCAACTCAACATATTTTTAGCAAAAACCAATGAATTTTACAGTTTAAAAAAGTCCTTTAGTAACTTATTTAGTCAGCTTTGTATCATTATTTTTGATCTTAAGAAAAGTAACAACTTAGACCCTTTTTGTAACTTTTTTTATGGTGACACGGAAATCATCACTCAATCGTTTTCTTTTCACAATCCCTCCATGTAGTATGCCTATATTTTAGAATTAATACAGCAAAGGAGAGTTAAAAGGAATTTAGATACAAAATGCTTCTGCCACACTAGTTCAGTTTCGAGTTGATGTTATGACTACACATACACTGTGCTATTCGTGATTCCTGATAGAACCACCAAATAAAAAATCTAGATTAATCATTTCCCTAACTATTTTAGATGTTTGTGTCTATATGCCAGAGACTCTAAGTTTTGATTGGAAACGGTCCAAACCCAGGAATTGAGATAATCTAGCGTCGGCCTGATGTGCGATAGCATCATTAATAAATAGCCCAATGACAAATGGTATCTGGGTCCAGAATCAACTCTGTCGGCATCTAACTCACTAACTCCAGATTAACTGATTACTTCAATGGCATTTTACTAGACTTGACCTTTAGAAAGTTAGGCATAATTGGACCCTTATAATCATACTTGTCCAAACCAAACAACCTTTTAGGCAGCCAATCCCATGGTGCGTCTTTTGCAACCTTTCGGGAAAATGAGGTGGTGCGAGCTTGTTTGCCGATAATTGCAGTATTAATAGAGAGTTTTTGCAACATACGGTAAATCTTACGGTAAACGCTAAACGCTATTTTTAAGTTGGCAAATTTACGCATATTACGTTACACAGGAGAGTTCAACTGTATGAATGGTGTCTACTGGTTACTATTGATCACTTTTCAACGAGCTTTTGTACCTTCAAGCAGCAAAAGTACCTAAATCCGCCATTATTTAAATAGCGTTTAGCGTTTAACGTATTCGTTTACCGTATGTGCAAAAACTCTCTAATATAGTGTTGATCGAGCGATAGCAGCAACATGCTGCCGTGGTGCTGTGGTTTATAGCGCCGTTGACAGGCCGAGTGTTGGCCGCGAAACGCGCTCCCAAACGGAAGTGGCGCCATTATCTGATCCGAGATTAATTACCATCGCTATGTAATTATAAGGAATTAATAACTCGCTCGCTTCGCTCGTTTCATTACGCGCGGAGTAATTGGTAATTGGGGGTAGGGAAAGGGAAGGCAGCGCTGATGAAGTGATTTCGGCCGCCTCGCCGGCGCTGACGGATGGCCTCGGCTGCTTCAGCAGTCATTAGAGACCATTTGTTAGCATTTGCATTTATTACGGTGCGACTAGATATTTATTTTGCTCAAGATGGCCGCATAATTTTCGGTACAGAGTGGTTTTATTAAGCAATATTCGTATTGTGAAAATAGTACGGTATAGATAGTTTTATACTGGCAGGGAGTCTTACACGCTTCCTGCTGCTGAATGAACTGGTTTCTGGAAAACTGATTCACAAAAGACTTTAACAATAATTGGTCCTGATTTTCCGCGTTCTGTAAATATTAAAGGCAACAAGTTTATGAAATCTGTTAATTATGAACCATTCTGTTTCTTGTCTACATTGTTTTATTGCAGCCAAGAAACGGTGTTTGAAATTCTAGACCAAAATCACTGGTTAAGGTTTTATTTTTTGTAATATTAGTCTATTTGTTCCTTCCTGCTTCCTGCCGAATCAATTATACGACTTTTAAAAACTTTTATAGGATCTGATTCTAACAAATTGCGATTGCACTGTCACAAAATATTACACATCTTATGCAATAAAATATTTAAAAGTATATCTAATAAGTATAACAGTAAATATTTTAAGCAAATTAACTGTAAAATCAAAATTAATGTAGGTTATTCATATACTTCATAAATATATTATTCATATACTTGCAAGTTTAAAATAAAATACCTCCGTCGCAGCAGACGCGTGTATTCAGCGAATTTCCAATGCAACTTTGTATTTTGTATTATGGGATTGAGGACGAAGGTTTGCTGCTATGGGGGTGTTGTAAGCTAACAGACGATAATTTCTTCCCAGTGCATATGCATGCTAAACTATACCAAATTCTGGTATTTTTATGTTTCCCATAAAACCCATGGGGGTGAGATATGTAGGTTTGCCGCTACATGGGAGTTGTCAGCAAATAGTTACTCTACTTAGTGAATGTACAAATTTTCAAGTTATGTCAATAAATAAGTGAGAGAGAGGGATTTGATGATTTCCCATAAGAATAACGTGGAAAATATATGTTTCTCTTTTCTTCGTAATTTGTTAAGCTAGGTTAGGCCTAAATATTCATGATACTAAATTGTTTGTTTTCTCAAGCTCTTTTGATTGGTTTTAGTAAAAAATCGTTGAATTTAGAAAATTGAGAACCAAAATGCCGAAAACCCATTTCAACTCTTTTGGAACCCCCTAAAACCCCGTTCCCATGGTCCAATCACGCTGATTAATGTTGCCCTACACCTCCGTGTCAAATTTCAGGTTTAAAATCACAATGAGTATTTTCTTTTCCAATATTATGGGTTTATGAGTATTTACATCAAGCATTCAAATCACGGAAGTTATCGAATTGCTAATTACACCAATGTTACCATAAAAGGGTAGGCAACATTTCAGATAGCTCAGGGTATTCACAGATAAGTGGGCGGCGAAGCGACGACGTATGGAAGGTGAAGCAAGGGATAATTAGTGTGTGACAGGGAAAGGCACAGACCTTGGAGATTGTTTTCATTAATAAGGACGGTGAGTAAGGTGAGCTAAAGGTGAGCTTATTAACCTTATCCAGCTCCATGGCTCTATCATCGACCAGGGCTGTAGCCCTCAGCTATACGTCGCTTAATATCACCCCGGTAAGCGTTACAAAAGACAGAGGATAGCTAAAATTAGTTTCAAACGAAGGACTCATAGCAGATATTACCTTGGTAAATCTTTTGCGGGAACACTTATTTATTTTTTATTTATTTATTTTATTTATTTACATGCGTCTGGCACGCCTTAACATGCACTCATTTGCAAAGGCAGAAGACTTGTAACAATTTACATTATATACAAAAATAGATATTCTATACAGTAGCGAATGTACATACGGGTCAGCAGTCATTACATAAACCTTAAATCATATTCAACACAATGCAATGTACAATAACAAATAAAAATTACACTAACGAGACGTTAGTCACAAATAGTCACACAGTTTTTAATAGTCTACTTCAGACTATGAACCATAACTCATAATCCATTCCTGGTTTTGGTATTCCTTAACAACTCCTTATGAAGCTGCAATATTAAAACATGGCTATTTTTATCCTTGAATGTTTTTTCTGAAATATGATATGGTATGGTGTATTCAAAAACTAAATGTTATTTTGCGGTAATAATATTTATTTATTCCATTTTTTATTGATATATTTTCGCGTTTCTTAAGGTTTTTATTTAGGAAAATATTTCCAAAGTTAAAGATTTTAAAAATAAATTTAGAGTGGAAATGAAAACCGCGCTTGCTAAGGGCCAAATGTGTGACACTGAGTTATATTAGATTTTTTCCTGTCAGACAACTATGCGTTATATTCCAGACATAAATCATAAATACTTTATTCATTAAATTGCTATCAGATTATAGTTTACATTTCATCGTAACTGATTTTTTGTACTTATAATGGTTTAAATTTTTACCCTACAAATATTACTATGATTTATACGAAAAGGTGATTTGGGTTTTTATGAAATAATGGTTTTCTAAATTATAGGATTTATAGGATTAATAAATTATAAATTTATAGGATTAAAAAACTGTTACATAATCAGTGGATAAAACCGTTATGCTTAAATTATCAGTTTAACCAAGAGTTTTTCTCGGAAAATTGCGCAGATAATAAAATGTTAACGTACGGTGTGTATATGTCAAACATTACTGTATGTTTTGCTTGTTTGTTGTTCCATTATGGTTGTAAAATAACTTGTATAAAATAGTTTTAACTTTCAAAATATAAAAATGTGTAAATATAAAATTGTTATCCTAATATTAAGAATGGCCTCTTAAGATCTTTCTACAAATAAACAAAATACCTTTTGTCGAAACATTAGGAAATGGTGTGATTAGATGTGTGATTCAGGAAGTGCTTGTAGAAATTTAGTAAATACTATTGGCTTAAATATTTTTTACAACAAAACAATGTAAAAAGCGACAGTTATATATACAGATTTTCGGTAATTAGTATACAGGTTGATAATGTTTGACGACGATCATGTTTAAAGTTCTTCAACAAAATTTTAATCTAGAGCACAACTAAATCAATTACCGGTATAACTTTAACTATACAGTATTAAAGTTTCTTGCAAAGATCAACAATCCTAGGAAATCTGTGCTGCAGTGGCGTACTGATTTTTTCGTGCCCCCCTGCAAACTTATTTTTGGGCCCCCCTCCGAAAGTTCCAGTCACCGGTTATCACTGTTTACCTCCAGTAAACCAGTGTCACCAGTGGTTACAGGTGGTGGTAAAGCTCGTTTTATATTTTACAAAATATATATATAACTATTAAGACAAAGTTAAAAGTATTATTGTGCATCTACAGTAATTGCATTGACTATGTAGGCCTACACTACCGTGAGTAGATTTTTCATAGCATAGGCGTGTTTGAAACATATTCACGGTGATGTGATCTCGTTCGGCGTACATGTAAGTACAAGAGTTATATGATAGGCAAGTCAATGCTACAACTCTTCTCAATCAAGAATTAAACATTTTATAATGGAGGTTTTTGTTTATGTTGTGATGAAACGTTTTTTTGCAGCACTGTAAATTCAGCTAAATAATAACAACATTGATGGCAGCGACTCTGGTACCGGCGTACACGAAACTTCCAATTTTTGCCTCAAACTAAATGCATTGGATCAATGGTAATTGTAACATTGCAACCGCAAGTAATGTTTTTGCCGCAAGGCTATTTTAAAATATGTATAGCCTACTTTTATTCAGATTGCAACTAGGCATACAGTCTATCCTGTTAAAGAAATTCAGCCTAATTGTTCGTTTTATATTATTACCCTCTCTTAGATATTTTTATCAAAAATTAAAGTAACAAAACTTAATGTATCGAATTTGTCTTTTATTTATCATCCAGTAAGAGGTTAACCGATGCTTGTTGGTTAATCCGGGTCCGAAATCTAACCTTTAAAAATCTATTTACTTTTCTGAGGACCGCGAACCGGCAACATTTGGCTTCAAATGCGAGCACTATAACCACTTAGCTAACATCAAGGATTCTTAACTCTATGAGCACAACGAATAACACGTGTTTTAAAAAGGGAAAGGAAGAAAACAAATGCAACTGTTAAAGTAGGCTATATAATAACATCATTGTTATCGGCATTTAAAGTAGTTTTCTTGTAAAAAAAAAAATTCTCAATCTTAAAATAAATTGAAAATAAATTTATATAATTTTGTGCATTTCAGTAAAAAATGTTTTTATCACTATTTTTCTTCAAAAGTATTTCTTTTGTCTTCAATGGATCTTCTTAGAGAGTAGGCCTACGCAGATCGTGTCGTAACATCTTGTCCCAGGTAACATTTTGTCCCAGTAACATTTTGTCCTAAATTCCTCAGATGCCGAACTCTCTACCTGCTCCCTAGTAACATTCTGTCCCAATTATTATTTGAAAAATTATTTGACAGGTCTTCTTCACTTACTGGGGTCATAAAAATACCAAAATCCATCTCGCTCCAAATTAGCTGTTAGTCAAATAGGTAGATTCCCTGTGTTACAAATTCAACATGTGGTTCAACAAATATACACCGGAGTGCAGAACCCGTAGGCCTACAATGAAATAGTCTGAAAGGCGAGTGATCGAAGCGAACGAGCTCGTCTTGGTTTTCAACAAATCTTTTGCTACTTGTTACTTTAGCGCACTGTCTGTAACTGATATTACAATACAGAATTGTTTAAGTGTCTACCGGGAAAATGCTCGGCCCCCAGATACTTAATGTTTAAATCTTATGTTATACAATCTTATAAATCTTATCTTATACAACAGTTATGTAAAAGTATAAAACAACTAATCAATTTGTAGAATTGCATTTGAATTTAAAAACAAAAGCTTTGGTAAGAATGATGATAAGGACTGTTAACTTAATAATTAGAATCCACGTGTTAAAGATTCAACATGGGTTTCATAATAAGTAACATGGTAGTCTCACAAGCCCGGCTATTTCGCTGTTGTCTTGTGTTCGGACCCTCAAAATACAGCCGGCGGCTGTGAAATGGAACAGATTTCCGGGAGTTTAGCCGTCCCGTGTGTCCAAGACCTTTAGCGCTGTTTTGACACACACTACCGAATTATAGGCTATACACGGTTGTCAAGGCGTTAATTTTTGTAACTATCAAATAACACCGTACTTTTAATCTGCGCCCCTTCCAGGCCGGCGCTCCATGCGGGCGCATGCCGCTCGGACTTGATCTGCTCTTACTACCTGAGCTACGTTCCTCAACCCTTGTCAAATTTTCGTTGGGACAAGATGTTACCTCGTTAGCTGATTTAATCAACTGTAAAAAAGATTGGGACAAAATATTACTGGTTTTTCAAGAAATTCGAGTTAGGACAAAATGTTACTGGGACAGAATGTTACCGAACCACGCAGATTACTGTACCTCTGAAACGTATGGTTGTCTTATTCTCTATTACTTGGTATACTCAAGCAACTAAGATTTTCTTGAGACATTGTACTTCAAAGATAGTTTTTCATTAAATTTAATTATTAAAAAGATCCCCAAATTCAATTATTGCCGCAACACAGAACGACGAATTGCGCGGCGGTCAGGTTGAGCCGACAAGGGCTGGCGGCAGACCAGCTGCAGCCGGCAGAGTTTAGTTAGGCCTACTGCGGTGTCCTGCCGACAAACCTAATTGTAAAAATATTTTTATTTTTAAAAAGAAATATAATCATGGTATTTTGAAAATACAATGGGACATAAAAAATGTAAAACTGCTAACATTAGTTAAAATTATTAAACATAACATATTTCACGTTTCACGGGCCCCGTCCGCGGGCCCCCTTAGCTGCGGGCCCCCCCGCACCGTGGGGTCTGCGGGCCCCTCTGTTACGCCCCTGCTGTGCTGCTCCGCAGCATTTAAGCTATGCAGTATAATAGATAATTTTATTTTCATTTGTTATCATATAACCTAAATTTGATATCCGTAACGGAATTGTAACCAAATAAAATAATATAAGTTTGCTATATATTTCTTATTATGTGTAATAAAACTAAAGGAATGTGTTGTACTAACAAATAATCTTTTTACTATAAGGGATTAATTAAAAATTAATCAATAATGTTTTTAAATGATTATTAATATTCCTTTCTCTGTACTTGTATACCATTATGATTGGTTAGGCAACTTTCCAACTATTCAAAAGCAAATTGATAGTAGATTAATTAACAAATGACATTTCCAATGAAGATCCTTTTTGTTTAATGTGAATTTTTAAAATTCAGATTAGGTTGATTTAAGTTAAATTATATCAGAGATAAATTGATTTATGCAAGGAAATGAATATTAAGATCGTTTAGTGTTTGTTGTCACCCGCCAATCAACGTAATAAGTGTGAAACTTGCTCTGACAAACTCGAAATATCTTCCGTTACATACTATTTTAAATTGTGTATAGTTTTCTTTTTTTCTTTCGTTTCTTACATTGCCGCTTATAGATCTTTCAAGTATTGGACTTCTTTCAAAATATACCTAAAATAATCTGTCTATAAACTTAAAACTCACTATAAAAAAATCATAACATACTTCTACCTCTCTTTAGTGCCAATCCCTTGTTCTATTCGGTATTGGTGACGCAATGGTCAAACTGGAATAAGTAATGTATTTACCATAAAGATCATAGCTTGGATTTTAAATGCACAACTGATAATATTTTCATTTTAAAAATTGAATAGCATTTAACAGTATTTGAAGGCCTCTATCTTTGTTTTGGATCTGCGAATAGGCTACCTTTAGAACATCTTGTCAACTTCTTCCTTTCATTACGCCCGAAGAATAGTAGGCCTATTTTACTACCTTCAAATTTGACAAGTGAAGACATAATTGTCGTATCTCTAATAACACTTTTCCACACTGACGAGGTCAACAGCGACGCACGGCGTGCGTATGTGGGGGTGTACACTATACATACATACAGTGACTAGGCCTGGGCGACGCGGCGGCGGCGCGTCGTCGCACGGCACCTCAAGCACCGTGGCGATAAACTCTCTATGACACGGTTATGGCCTGCCTCGCGTGACGATCAACACCGTAAACGACTCAAGTACGTGTTTTCAATAAAGAGGAAGTGGAAAATTAATGGTGGATGTAGTTTCGAACACAACTGCACTACGAATTACCTTTTATGGGTGAGCTAGAGGAAATAATCAGAAGGATTGCGTTACAGCAATGGCGTGCGACAAAGATTGAGACACCATGGCGATTGAACAGTAACAATATAATGGACACATTGCCGTGGATACATGTTGCAAGTAAAGTCGAAGGAGAAAGAATGAGCTATCTAGTTAAGTGTTACAGTGCTTTGCGCGAAGTATGTACGCCAGGGCCTGCGGGCCACATGGGCGGATTTATAGTTCTTATTATCTATAGGTGCTAAATGTTTCATATGGTTTAATTGTGTTTATTGTTGATTAAAAATCACATGTTTAGATTAGTTGTTTATAAATAGTTGAAATGTAAACATGGTTACTGAAATTATGTGAATAATAAAAGTGCTTTTAAAATGAATAAAAACCCTTTTATACTTTTAAACATGGCGCAGTCTTTAAGAATTTTATCATTACATTATATTTTTTAATATTATATTTGTAAGTGGGTTTTGGTTTTGAAAAGTAACAATGGAATTTAACAAACCTGATGTTTTGAGCCTAGAAGGAAACCTAGAAGAGAATTTTAAAACTTTTAAAGAAGAAGTTGAAATATATTTTACCGCGACAGAGACAGGAAAGAAATCAAATGCAATTCAAGCAGCAAGACTTAAAAATCTACTCGGAAAGGATGCTTTGAAAGTATACAAAGACTTTAGACTTGACAATAAAGAAGAAACTGTGGAGACAATACTTGAAGTGTTAGAGAAGTTTTGTACTCCTAGGAAGAATGAAATTATGGATATATTTAAGTTTTTCAAAAGAACACAGCAACCAAATGAACCATTTAATAAATATTACTCAGACTTGAAAAATTTAGTAAAATCGAATTAAAGGAAGATGCTATCCCTCAGGTGAGTGCAGCACGAAGAATCCCTTATAAAATTAAGGATAAACTAGTAAACGTGTTGCTCTAAATCGTGCAATTTATTTTAATACAATACAAATGTTACTTTTATCTCTAAATCATTGACGTCCGACCAATCCAATATTGTAAATACCTGCAATCACCAAAACTACACGTATTTACAGCTGATTATTAACAGATGTTTAAAATGTTTTATTCAATCCCAATGTTATTTAAATGGGAAATTTTGAGATTTCAATGGGTGATAACGCCTTTATTTTACGCCTTTATTCTCATGAGTTTTTGGCGGAAACAACTACAGACCAAGCCCTATCCAACGACACCAAAAACTTGAAAAATCGGTTGAAAATTGTAGGAGGAGTTCTCAAGACAAAAAAACCCTTAGCGTATTAAATAAGTATAGATTTCAAGGTGCTTTTATTTTCCTTAGTTGAAAATAAAATAATACAACTGGTGGAAGAGCCTGTTGAATGGGTTAATAATATTGTTGTACTTGAAAAGCCAAATGGATCGTTAAGAATTTGTAATGATCCCACTCAATTGAACAAGTATATCATAAGAGAAAGGTATTCAATTCCTGTCCTAGAGGACCTTGCTCCTAATCTTACCAATAAAAGATACTATACAATTTTGGACTTGAAGGATGGTTTTTATCACATCAAACTGGACGAAGAATCAAGTAAACTATGCTCATTCAGTACAGTATTTGGAACATACCGATTTTTACGTGCTCCATTTGGCTTATCATGTGTACCAGAAATTTTTCAAAGGTTGGTGCACAAGTATTTCAAAGACATACCAGGTCTCTCAATATATTTTGATGATTTGTGTATAGCTACCGACACGAAGGAAGAAAATGATGCTATTTTAGAACAAGTAATGGAAAGGGCTCGACAGTATAATATTAAATTTAATTTTAATAAAATGCAATATTGTGTAAACAAGGTAAAGTACATTGGTGCTGCATTTAGTAGACAAGGAATGCAACCAGATCCATCAAAAGTAACAGCAATAAAAAACTTTAAAACTCCAAGTAGTAAAATAGAACTACAAAGATTTCTTGGGATGGTAAATTACTTAAGAAATTTTGTTCCCAATCTGGCTTCTCTTACATCATCTCTCAGGGAATTACTGAGGAAAAATGTTCCTTGGCAGTGGTGTGATTACCATTCGGAAGCCCTTGAAAAAATTAAACTGTCACTTTGTAGTGATCAGGTTTTAGGACACTTTGACCCTTCTCTTCCTATTGAAATCCAATGTGATGCATCGCAAGATTCAGTGGGATGTTGTTGCATGCAAAATGGAAGACCGATCAGTTATTTTTCCAGAAGTCTCACACCAGCAGAAATAGAATATGCTCAAATTGAAAAAGAATTATTAGCTATTTGCTTTTCTTGCAAGAAATTTCACAACTATATTTATGGGCAAGAAAATGTAACAGTTTATACAGATCATCTGCCTCTCTTGTCAGTTCTTAATAAGCCTTTGTGCAAAATTGTTAATAACAGAATCAGAAGACTCAGACTCAAGTTGGTGATCTACAGCTTCAAGTTGAAATATCTACCAGGTAAATACATGCATGTAGCAGATTTTTTATCAAGAAATGGTATAAAAGATGAAGTTTTATGGAATGAACCATTAGATGGCATAGTCCATTGCATTGACTCTGCAGAAGTAAAATTCAGTGACGAAAGGTTTAAAGAATTTCAAGAGGAGACAAAAAACGATGAAGTATTAAGTAAAGTTATGCAGTTTTGTAAAACCCAGTGGCCAAAGTCAGTTAAGGAAGGTGTTTTGAATCATTATTTTAAAATGAAAAATGATATTACATTGGAAGGTGGGCTTTTGTACTACAATGACAGACTTATAATACCGGACAAGCTGAGGAAATTCATGCTTTCACGCCTACATGAAACTCACATGGGAGCCACCAAAACTTTACAAACTGCAAATTTACATTTTTATTGGCCAGGAATGTCATCTGACGTTAAAAATATTGTGTCAGATTGTGCAATATGTATGAAACATCAACGTTCTAAAATGAATGATAAATTGAGGCCTCACGATATCCCTCAGCTGCCTTTTTACAAGATTGGGGCTGATATTGCTGAATATGCAGGAAATTCTTATCTTGTTACAGTGGATTTTTACTCACGGTGGATAGATGTCTTCAAATTGAAAAACAAAAGTAGTACGTCTATAATCGAAAAGTTCAAAGAGCTATTCTGTCGAAATGGAATCCCAAAATATCTTATAGCCGATAATCAACCATTCAATAGTTATGACATGAAAACATTTTCTCAACAGTGGAATTTTGACATCATTACATCTCGTCCTCACTATCCAAAGAGCAATGGATTATCGGATAAAGCAGTTGGTATTGTAAAGAATATGCTTAAAAAATGTACTGAAATCAATCAGGATTTTGAACTCTGCCTTTTGAATTACAGAAACTCACCGGTGGCAAATCTGGGTTACACTCCATCTCAACTTCTAAACAGTAGACACTTACGATCTAAATTACCTATACCCGAAAATCATCTTCAGCCTAAAACGGTCCCTCAAGCTGTATACAACGAGATGATGAAAAATAAGGAATATCAACAAGAGTGGTACAACAAAACAGCTCGAAAGACAGAAGATGAATTCCAGGAAGGAGAAGAGGTGTATGTCCAGGATGTAAAAACAAAATTTTGGAGTCCTGCCCTTATAGTAAAAAAGTTAAGTGAACCTAGGTCTTATTTGGTTAAAACATTAAGCAATAACAGTATTTTAAGAAGAAACTCGCATTACATCAAGAAAAAACATCCTGAATGTAGAATAAATGAAAGACAGTCCAAAATAGATGAAGATCATTTTAAGCAGCCAAATATGAAAAACGACTTTAAGGGCCGGTTTCCGAGTCCAGGGTTATCTCTATTCTCGGACTAAAATCCAGTATAAACCAGTTTTTAGTCTAGGACTAAAGAAATTGGGTTTCGGAGCTCAAGGATACCTAAACTCTAGGAATATCGCTAACCCGAGAGTTAACTCGGGAGGGATATTCCCGGACTTACTCTCGCGGGTTTCCGAGTCAGGTGTTATTTAATCCTCAAGTTAAGTTTTATTCTTTTGAATTTCGGAGTTAAAATTTAACCCACAACTGCTTAGTCGTGGACTATCTTTTGGCTAAGTCGAGGAATATCTTTGAGTATTTTTAATCCTGGCGAAGGGTAGGGTTAAGTTAAGGAATATCTTTTTCAGTAGGCGCTGTAACCTGAGATTAGTGATGAGATTCACTCAATACTAGGTTGGCAGTTAGACATTTAGGTTATGGTTGTTTTTAGATTAATGTGATATGGAATGCCTAGATTATTGTGACTACCCCAGATATGCGCCTCCACCCTTTCAACTGAGACTTGTGTACGAGCTGTAAACCCATTTTACGGCACAAAGTAAAGAACAATTTAAACCCCGTTTTAGGTTAAGAAAGTGTTCATGAACTTGCGAGACGGATTGCCCCAAGGCCTTCTGAAAATGATCGCAGGGCTCCCCATGACACAATATCAAAAGCGTCTGCTTGCAAAATTGTACATCTGGAAGTATTGTATATTTAAATGGAAATAAAAAAACTGATGCATAAAAGTTTCATACAGGCTACTATTCTACGAAAAAATATTCCTCGGTGTTCTAGGTATAGTTGATGGGATCAACGCTACTACGGGCAAAAAATAGTTTTTTTTTACATAATATTATAAACACGTTCCTATTTTTAAATATAATTTTCATCAAATAAAATCACAATGTCGTCTAAATAAGCAAGTCATTTAATGCACAGTTTTTACTAGTATATGGTAAAATAATAAAATGTTTGAAAAGATCCTTTTTACGAAGTGTCAGTAAAAATTTTCAATTCCAAAGACATTCAGTCAATCTCAATAATCAGTCATTTGTTTCTAACAAATATCACAAAGATATCACACTGATACTTTTTTAATAAACTAAAACAGTTTCCTTCTATTCTTCAGTTCTTTCTCTACATTTTCCTCACATTCTACTTGTGCCATAGTTAAATAAATTTAATCAAAGGAGATTATTGAACATAATGTCACGCAGAATGTTCATACACACATACACAGAGAGCACACCACCAAGACAGAACGTTGCGTTTTCAACTGATAAGGGACGACGAGACACGGTAGCTGTGGCCAAAAACGTAAACAAAATCCTTTGACAGAGTGTCGTCTGTGGGCTGTACACCGTGAATGCCACTACTCAAAATAGAAAATTCCCAGCAATTCCCTCCTAACCAATGGCATAAGTTAAAGAATAAAGATATTCTCGGACTACGATAATCCGAGAGTTAAGTAAGTTATCCCCAATCTCCGAAACCCGATAATTTAATATTTTTAACCCACCGATTATCTTATTCCACGGATTAACTAACTCCAGGATTAACTATCCCCGGACTCGGAAACCGGCCCTAAAAGTGTCAGAAGATCATCCAGGATTCCAAAAAGCCCAAACAGATTTTATTATAAGAACTAAAAAAAGGGAGATGTTTCATATGGTTTAATTGTGTTTATTGTTGATTAAAAATCACATGTTTAGATTAGTTGTTTATAAATAGTTGAAATGTAAACTTGGTTACTGAAATTATGTGAACAATAAAAGTGCTTTTAAAATGAATAAAAACCCTTTTATACTTTTAAACACTAAAGGCATGATATATTTGAATAAAACCCATTTACGGTAAAAAAACAAACAATTAAATGGTACATTTTCAGGCCTAAAAAGGAAGCCAATTTCTTTATTTAAACAAATTCTCTCAATCAATGGTTTAAGCTACACAAAATTATCTAAAAAATCTGGGGGTGAGGCGCACCAGTACGCACGCCGAAAATCCGGCCATGGGGACCATCACATTTAAGGCAAAAACTACTGTCACAACAAGGCCTGTATTTTACCTGTTCATAAAAGTAATACAATTTCATACTTACTCCTTATTAGTAACTCCACTTGGAAATACTCAATAACTTTCATTGCATATACTACAACAATATTTACACAACCTAAATCGGTTATCCGCGTGATAGTTAACGGAGTTTGCTTATATCCCCTAATATAATCCTATAAGAAGCATATAAGCCTTTGTCCCGGGTCCACTGTGAAAGCTCCAAAGATCCCTAACCAACATCCCTGTAGGCTCGAGTATCAGTATCGTGGGGAAGTGGTACCTCGATGCTCTTGCAGAGGCCCGATTGGTCTGGCCTCATTAGTACTCAGTTACATGTAGCTCCCAATCGCTCCATCGCCCGCACGTACGCTCGCCATTCCCATTCAGGCCGGCCACCGGCGCCATCTTGCTGACCTAATCACTTCCTAAACCCTATACTTCCTTTAGTATTTATAAATTCTTCTAAGATTAAAGGAACATATATCCGTTTCTAAAGATCAAATTAAAATAACTCACAGTTAAGTCGACCGATAATTCTCTTAAGTGTCATAATACGCTGGTAGAGTAGCCTACATCTTACAATATTAGGGAAAACTAACATTACATAGCCATTGGCATTTTTTAGGTCCAATTTACAGTTTAACGATAAAAGCCTGTATGAAAGGTACTATTTACAGTACTCAGTTTACAAAGAACTATGTAGTTTTATTCTAGTAGTTTATAAATAGTTAGTTAATGATATTTAGCATTCGCAGGCTCTTTCGCATATACAAAGAAGGGCTATAAGGCTACGGCCACACATGGCGACTTAGTCGCCGCGACACAAACGCCGCGACAAAGAAACAAGTGTGATACATTGCACGTCGCGGGTCGCCTTGTGTGGCCGCCTTCATTTGATTCAATGTATCACACTTTTTCGGCGTTTGTGTCGCGGCGACTAAGTCGCCATGTGTGGCCGTAGCCTAACCGATGTTGGATCTTTTTAGAGGCTAAACAGTAGGAGTAGCATAGAGTAACAAGGTACCCTTTAGAACTGATAAATATACATTATGATGATTCCTGAAAACCACATTTTCCCAAAGTTCTTCTGTGAACCAGACCGGAAATTTGTGAAGTGCTCAATAACAGTTTCTCCTGTTACAGCGAGGCGATTGGCACGAAGAGGCGGTCGTTTTGGCGCCAAAATCACGCAGTTAGCCGGAGCAGTCTCTGCAACGCGATCAATCCGCGTCCACAGTAATCGCCGGCCACTTAACAAATTTATAGTACAACAAACTGTTTACAGAATAAACATAAACCAGCTAAAGTGAGCGTAGCATAATAACATACAATAATGGCCCGCCGAGCGGGGAACCAATTTGGGGTAATTTGCCGCCTCGAGTCCCATACAACCAGTTTTGGTTAAGATGTGTGTTTTGAAAGTCGAATTACTGCGCCGCCGGAAAATATATTGGGAAATTAAGTGTAAACGAGCGTGCCACACTGCCCGTCGTATAGGAACAAGCAGCGGATGGAAGTTCCTCTGGCCTTGGTAGCCTGATAGTGTGCAACACTGTATCTTTTATAGCAGCAGCGGAGGGAATTCTCGTGGACATTGACAGAAGATAGCGTGCCACGCTGTCTCTCTTATTGCAGTAGCGGCGGGAAGTCTCGTGGACATTGACAGAAGACAGCGTGCCACGCTGTCTCTCTTATTGGAGTAGCGGAGGGAAGTCTCGTGGACATTGACAGAAGACAGCGTGCCACGCTGTCTCTCTTATTGCAGTAGCGGCGGGAAGTCTCGTGGACATTGACAGAAGACAGCGTGCCACGCTGTCTCTCTTATTGCAGTAGCGGCGGGAAGTCTCGTGGACATTGACAGAAGACAGCGTGCCACGCTGTCTCTTTTATTGGAGTAGCGGAGGGAAGTCTCGTGGACATTGACAGAAGACAGCGTGCCACGCTGTCTCTATTATTGCAGTAGCGGCGGGAAGTCTCGTGGACATTGACAGAAGACAGCGTGCCACGCTGTCTCTCTTATTGGAGTAGCGGAGGGAAGTCTCGTGGACATTGACAGAAGACAGCGTGCCACGCTGTCTCTCTTATTGGAGCAAAGGAGGGAAGTCTCGTGGACATTGACAGAAGACAGCGTACCACGCTGTCTCTCTTATTGGAGTAGCGGAGGGAAGTCTCGTGGACATTGACAGAGTACAGCGTGCCACGCTGACTCTATTATTGCAGTAGCGGCGGGAAGTCTCGTGGACATTGACAGAAGACAGCGTGCCACGCTGTCTCTGTTATTGCAGTAGCGGCGGGAAGTCTCGTGGACATTGACAGAAGACAGCGTGCCACGCTGTCTCTCTTATTGGAGTAGCGGAGGGAAGTCTCGTGGACATTGACAGAAGACAGCGTGCCACGCTGTCTCTCTTATTGTAGTAGCGGCGGGAAGTCTCGTGGACATTGACAGAAGACAGCGTGCCACGCTGTCTCTCTTATTGCAGTAGCGGCGGGAAGTCTCGTGGACATTGACAGAGGACAGCGTGCCACGCTGTCCCTCTTATTGGAGTAGCGGAGGGAAGTCTCGTGGACATTGACAGAAGACAGCGTGCCACGCTGTCTCTATTAATGCAGTAGCGGAGGGAAGTCTCGTGGACATTGACAGAAGACAGCGTGCCACGCTGTCTCTCTTATTGGAGTAGCGGAGGGAAGTCTCGTGGACATTGACAGAAGACAGCGTGCCACGCTGTCTCTCTTATTGGAGCAAAGGAGGGAAGTCTCGTGGACATTGACAGAAGACAGCGTGCCACGCTGTCTCTCTTATTGGAGTAGCGGAGTGAAGTCTCGTGGACATTGACAGAAGACAGCGTGCCACGCTGTCTCTCTTATTGGAGTAGCGGAGGGAAGTCTCGTGGACATTGACAGAAGACAGCGTGCCACTCTGTCTCTCTTATTGGAGTAGCGGCGGGAAGTCTCGTGGACTTTGACAGAAGACAGCGTGCCACGCTGTCTCTCTTATTGGAGCAGAGGAGGGAAGTCTCGTGGACATTGACAGAAGACAGCGTGCCACGCTGTCTCTCTTATTGGAGTAGCGGAGGGAAGTCTCGTGGACATTGACAGAAGACAGCGTGCCACGCTGTCTCTCTTATTGGAGCAGAGGAGGGAAGTTTCGTGGACATTGACAGAAGACAGCGTGCCACGCTGTCTCTCTTATTGCAGTAGCGGCGGGAAGTCTCGTGGACATTGACAGAAGGCAGCGTGCCACGCTGTCTCTCTTATTGCAGTAGCGGCGGGAAGTCTCGTGGACATTGACAGAAGACAGCGTGCCACACTGTCTCTCTTATTGGAGCAGAGGAGGGAAGTTTCGTGGACATTGATAGAAGACAGCGTGCCACGCTGTCTCTCTTATTGGAGTAGCGGAGGGAAGTCTCGTGGACATTGACAGAAGACAGCGTGCCACGCTGTCTCTCTTATTGGAGTAGCGGCGGGAAGTCTCGTGGACATTGACAGAAGACAGCGTGCCACGCTGTCTCTCTTATTGGAGCAGAGGAGGGAAGTCTCGTGGACATTGACAGAAGACAGCGTGCCACGCTGTCTCTCTTATTGGAGTAGCGGAGGGAAGTCTCGTGGACATTGACAGAAGACAGCGTGCCACGCTGTCTCTTTTATTGGAGTAGCGGAGGGAAGTCTCGTGGACATTGACAGAAGACAGCGTGCCACGCTGTCTCTCTAATTGGAGCAGAGGAGGGAAGTCTCGTGGACATTGACAGAAGACAGCGTGCCACGCTGTCTCTCTTATTGGAGTAGCGGAGGGAAGTCTCGTGGACATTGACAGAAGACAGCGTGCCACGCTGTCTCTCTTATTGGAGTAGCGGCGGGAAGTCTCGTGGACATTGACAGAAGACAGCATGCCACGCTGTCTCTCTTATTGCAGTAGCGGCGGGAAGTCTCGTGGACATTGACAGAAGACAGCGTGCCACGCTGTCTCTCTTATTGGAGTAGCGGAGGGAAGTCTCGTGGACATTGACAGAAGACAGCGTGCCACGCTGTCTCTCTTATTGGAGTAGTGGCGGGAAGTCTCGTGGACATTGACAGAAGACAGCGTGCCACGCTGTCTCTCTTATTGGAGTAGCGGAGGGAAGTCTCGTGGACATTGACAGAAGACAGCGTGCCACGCTGTCTCTCTTATTGGAGTAGCGGCGGGAAGTCTCGTGGACATTGACAGAAGACAGCATGCCACGCTGTCTCTCTTATTGCAGTAGCGGCGGGAAGTCTCGTGGACATTGACAGAAGACAGCGTGCCACGCTGTCTCTCTTATTGGAGTAGCGGAGGGAAGTCTCGTGGACATTGACAGAAGACAGCGTGCCACGCTGTCTCTCTTATTGGAGTAGTGGCGGGAAGTCTCGTGGACATTGACAGAAGACATCATGCCACGCTGTCTCTCTTATTGCAGTAGCGGCGGGAAGTCTCGTGGACATTGACAGAGGACAGCGTGCCACGCTGTCTCTCTTATTGCAGTAGCGGAGGGAAGTCTCGTGGACATTGACAGAAGACAGCGTGCCACGCTGTCTCTCTTATTGCAGTAGCGGCGGGAAGTCTCGTGGACAGTCTAGCTCAGTCCGCCGAGCTGATAAGACGCTCCGCATATCGCTACGCTACGAGTCACGTCGTGCACGAGTTTTCCTGTTCCGGAACGTATATCGCCCACGTGTTCTGTGATTTCTATATGTTTAAAAGTTTAATTCTCATTTAATAATGCCGTCTAACTGTGGCATCTGTGATTTACTGTGCTCTAGTGATGAAGATTTCGCGAAGTGCGCCGGTAGTTGTGAGAAAAGCTTCCACATTGCGTGTATTCAGGACAACCCTGTAGGAACAAAAACCAGATCGTCTTTCAGGGAATGGAAGTGTAAAATTTGTCGAACCACGAACCAAACTACGGATGGCACCAAGGATCTTCTAAAAGCATTCTCAGACTTTAAGACACAAATTCTCAGCGAATTTAAATCTGCCAAAGAAGAAATTAATAGACAGTTTTTGCAACATACGGTAAAAATTACGGTAAACGCTAAACGGTATTTTTATATTGGAAAATTTATAAATAATTCGCAGTTTGCGGTGGTAGAACTGGATAAATAAAGTATAACGTTTACTACTGATCACTTTTCAACAAGTTTGTCATAGCTTAAGCAGTTTAAATAGGTAAAACAACCATAAATGAAATAGCGTTTAGCGTTTACCGTATTCATTTACCGTATGTGCAAAAACTCTCTAATAGCTTGGCTCAGGCTGTACAATTTGCGTCAGACAAGATGGACGAATCGACAAAACTAATGAAAGAAATCAAGGAGGACCTAGCTGCGGTGAAGAAAGAAAATCAGAACCTGCGAACAATGAATACATCCCTTGCAAAGGAGGTTACTGTACTCCAAGATAAAGTTAGATCGCTTGAGCAGTACACTAGAAAAAACAACGTGGAAATCAACGGCATACCCGAGACACCAAGGGAGGATGTAATTAAGCTTGTTAAGGATGTCGGGGCTGCGCTGGCGGTGGAGATACAGGACAGCGACATCTCAACGGCTCACCGGGTCCCTTCCTTCAGGAAAGATCGGCCCCCGCCCCTCATAGTCCAGTTTTCCAGGAGGACAGCCCGCGATTCTCTCCTCAGTAAAGTAAGTTCAAGGAGAAGAAGACGATGTCAGCGAAGCAGATCAACCCCGCTCTACCAGAAGATAGGGTTTACATAAATGAACATTTGTCGCCGGAAAACAAGCTGTTTTTAAAAAACCTGAAGCAGAAGTGCAAAGAAAGCGGCTTCGACTTTGCTTGGTGTCGGGACGGCAAATTCTTTGTCCGAAAGTGCCAGGGGGACCGAGCTCGCCGAGTCTTCAGCTGCGAGGATCTGAACAATGTAAAATAATGTAAGTGATAGTTCGCATTAATTTATTTGTTTTGTATTTTTGTTGGTCAGTACCACGAGCATGTTGTTCAAATCAATATTAGTTTATTTTTTGTTGTTTATTTTCTTAAAGCTTTATTCATTGTTATTTATTTCAAATTTTTTATTAAAGTTATTTCTTCAAATTTTATTTTGAAAACAGTAAAATGTAGTATATATCGCAAATGAATTGTAATCAACCATTGCAAAACTTGAAATCTAATTTAAATGATTTTTATAGTATTGAAAATAATTTGTGCAGCTACAATTTTATTTATGCGAATATTAGAAGCTTAAGAAAAAATTTCAATAGTTTTCTTGTTGAACTGAGCAGTATAAGAGAAAATATTCATTTTATAATTTTAAGTGAAATCTGGATAAATAGTGACGAAACAAATTTTTATACTATCCCTGGATATAAGATGTTTGTAAATTGCAATAATTCTTATCGAGCAGGAGGTGTAGTATGCTTTGTCGAGAACTCCATAGATTGTAAAATGATAAATACTTCCTTTGTTATGACAACAGCTGACACCATTTTATTAGATGTCAAACTGAATAGTTCGTATTTTAAATTATTTTGTTTATATAGACTACATTGTGCATCAGAAAATTCTTTTATACATGAGCTCTCACAATTTATTTCAGAATTGCATAACAACATTATTTACATTGGAGATATAAATATTAATTTATTAGAAGCAAAAGCTACAACTCATAGCTACAATAGTCTAATGAGTAACAATGGATTTTTATCTTTCATTAACACACCTACAAGGATAACTAATAACTCTAAAACCTTGATTGACCATATTTTTATTAGAAGTAGATGTGTAAATCTTTTTAAAGGTGCTGTTTTTGATCAAGGTATCACCGACCACTGTCTTTTGGGGCTCAAGTTTGATCAATCAACAAATGTTAATTATAATAAGCTTAAAAATAATGTATTGTGTCAGCCAGAAAAAACTGTAACTGATTTTGATTTGCTTAGAGCTAATTTGCGAAATGTTGATTGGAGTGAGGTGTTATCAGAAGATGATGTTAATATTTGTTATGATAAATTTCAAGAATTATTAAGCAGTGTAATTAATAATAGTTGTAAAGTAGTATTGACGAACAATAAACTCAAACGAGCTAAGTTTTTAAGCCCGTGGATTACGTCAAATATTATTAAAAAAATTGAAAAAAGAAAGAAGCTTTATAAAATTTCAAAGAGAAGGCCTTATGATACTGCTTTTATTAACTATTTTAAAAGGTTTTCCAGTAATTTACAACTAGAAATAGATTTTACAAAAAACTCATATTACTCTCGCAAATTAGAAGAATGTAAAGGTGACACTTCTCAACAATGGAAAATTATTAATGAGTTGACCGGAAATGTTAAAAACAATTCTATTGATAGCATTGAGCTCGAAAACGGAACAGTCATAACCGAGCCAGTTGATATCGCCCGAGAAATCAACAACCACCTTATCTCTGTACAGTCGGGTCAGCCGAGTACAGTCACCACCGAAACAATTCCTCCAATTCCTGTCCGTCAAACCTCCTTTTTTATTGCTCCTACCACAGTCGAAGAAGTCAAATCAGTTGTCCGTAGTTTAAAGAATAAAAAATCCACTGGTTTTGATAAGTTCAATGTTAGTTTATTGAAACATATAATTGATGACATTGCTGACGTTCTTGTGTATATTATTAATAGCAGTTTCAATAAAGGCATATTTTCTGAGAGTCTTAAATTAAGTTCAGTTGTACCTATTTTGAAAAAATCCAACTCAAAAAAATTAGATAATCTAAGACCAATAAGCTTGCTTTCAGTTTTTTCTAAACTATTTGAGAAAATTATGATGTTAAGATTAGACAAATTTTTAAAAGTAAATAATTTTTTCAACAGTAAGCAATTTGGTTTTTTAAAGGGCAAATCGACCGAGAGTGCATTAGAAAAAGTTACTGAATATATTTTCAACGGATTAAATTCAAAATTAAAAACTACAGGTGTCTTTATCGATTTTAAAAAAGCTTTTGATATGGTCGACCATGAAATCCTCATTAGTAAATTGGAAAACTCTGGCATTAGAGGAGTGGCGCTAAATTGGTTTAAAAGTTTCATTATGAAGAGAAAACAGCAAGTTAAAATAAACAATGTCTTTAGCGACCCACTAATAGTACAAACAGGAGTTCCTCAAGGATCAATGACCTCAGGAACACTTTTTCTCATTTTCATCAACGACGTGCTGAATCTTGATTTTAAGGGAAATATAAATGCTTTTGCTGACGATATTGCACTCTTCTACTCCGATGAAGATCTAATTTCTCTTGGGCAATCAATAAATCAGGACCTTGTTTTGCTCAGGAAATGGTGTTTACTGAATAAAATGCAAGTAAATGTAAATAAAACCAAATTTATCAATTTTGATTTGACCGGATTTGACCTTCCCTTTCCTTTAACCTTTCATGAAATGACCTGCTGTAATTTTCAGAACTGTAAATGTCAACCATTGGAAAAAGTTAAAACATTTAAATATTTAGGGGTACAGCTTGATGAAAAACTTACTTTTGAGTCACACATTTTAGATTTACACTCGAAACTAAGATCTCAAATAAGAAAGTTTTATTTTTTAAGAAATTTTTGCGATTCTTCACTTTTAAGAACACTTTATTTTGCACTTATAAATTCTAGGCTGCAATACGCTTTGCCATGCTGGGGGGTGCCTATAAAACATTAATAGAAAAATTAAGAACAACTCAAAATTTCTTTTTACGCATAATTTTAAAGAAAACAAGAAGGACGAGTTCTTTTCCACTGTATCAAGAACTAAAAATCTTACCCATTCAGCATTTGTTTGTTTTCAAAGTGTTAAGATTGTTTTTTATCAGAAGTGGCAACAGAGAAATTTGGAGGGCATGTCATCTTTACAATACTAGAAGTAACACAAATAATCTTTTTAAATTACCAAAAGTTAATAAAACAGTATTTAGACATTCTCTACAATATTTAGGCCCAAAATATTACAATCAACTTCCACTTTATATTAAATCCATACATTCTGTCAAGCATTTTTGTAAAGTAATTGTAAATTTTCTGTTCTCAAAAGAAGATGTGTATTATCTAAACAATGTTCTTATCTAAGAAAGTTTGTGTCTCTGTTTAGTAATTTATTATTCATTGTTATTTATTTATTTATTGTTGCTTATATATTGTTATAATTTATACATAGTTTTTATTCATTTGTTTGTTAAATTTTATAGTCTATTGAGTTTGTACACATGTTGCAGTTGGCGGATTATAATTGTAAATCAAATATTGCTAGACTGAATTTCACTGTTTTTTTAATTTTTGTTGTCTAAATATCAACTGGTCACACTACTGGATAAAGTGGCCAGTCAATTTCTCATCGATTAATGTAATTTATTGAAGTGTATGTATTTATGAGAAATAAATTCATTTATTTATTTATTAATTTTATTCATTTATTCATTGACAGAAAGCAGCGTGCCGAGCTGTCTCTATTATTGCAGTAGCGGCGGGCAGTCTCGTGGACATTGACAGAAGACAGCGTGCCACGCTGTCTCTCTTATTGGAGTAGCGGAGGGAAGTCTCGTGGACATTGACAGAAGACAGCGTGCCACGCTGTCTCTCTTATTGGAGCAAAGGAGGGAAGTCTCGTGGACATTGACAGAAGACAGCGTGCCACGCTGTCTCTCTTATTGGAGTAGCGGAGGGAAGTCTCGTGGACATTGACAGAAGACAGCGTGCCACGCTGTCTCTATTATTGCAGTAGCGGCGGGAAGTCTCGTGGACATTGACAGAAGACAGCGTGCCACGCTGTCTCTCTTATTGGAGTAGCGGAGGGAAGTCTCGTGGACATTGACAGAAGACAGCGTGCCACGCTGTCTCTCTTATTGGAGTAGCGGCGGGAAGTCTCCTGGATTTTGACAGAAGACAGCGTGCCACGCTGTCTCTCTTATTGGAGCAGAGGAGGGAAGTCTCGTGGACATTGACAGAAGACAGCGTGCCACGCTGTCTCTCTTATTGGAGTAGCGGAGGGAAGTCTCGTGGACATTGACAGAAGACAGCGTGCCACGCTGTCTCTCTTATTGGAGCAGAGGAGGGAAGTCTCGTGGACATTGACAGAAGACAGCGTGCCACGCTGTCTCTCTTATTGGAGTAGCGGCGCGAAGTCTCGTGGACATTGACAGAAGACAGCGTGTCACGCTGTCTCTCTTATTGGAGTAGCGGCGGGAAGTCTCGTGGATATTGACAAAAGACAGCGTGCCACGCTGTCTCTCTTATTGGAGTAGCGGAGGGAAGTCTCGTGGACATTGACAGAAGACAGCGTGCCACGCTGTCTCTCTTATTGGAGTAGCGGAGGGAAGTCTCGTGGACATTGACAGAAGACAGCGTGCCACGCTGTCTCTATTATTGCAGTAGCGGCGGGAAGTCTCGTGGACATTGACAGAAGACAGCGTGCCACGCTGTCTCTCTTATTGGAGTAGCGGAGGGGGAAGTCTCGTGGACATTGACAGAAGACAGCGTGCCACGCTGTCTCTCTTATTGCAGTAGCGGCGGGAAGTCTCGTGGACTTTGACAGAAGACAGCGTGCCATTATGAAGAGAAAACAGCAAGTTAAAATAAACAATGTCTTTAGCGACCCACTAATAGTACAAACAGGAGTTCCTCAAGGATCAATGACCTCAGGAACACTTTTCCTCATTTTCATCAACGACTTGCTGAATCTTGATTTTAAGGGAAATATAAATGCTTTTGCTGATGATATTGCACTCTTCTACTCCGATGAAGATCTAATTTCTCTTGGGCAATCAATAAATCAGGACCTTGTTTTGCTCAGGAAATGGTTTTTACTGAATAAAATGCAAGTAAATGTAAATAAAACCAAATTTATCAATTTTGATTTGACCGGATTTGACCTTCCCTTTCCTTTAACCTTTCATGAAATGACCTGCTGTAATTTTCAGAACTGTAAATGTCAACCATTGGAAAAAGTTAAAACATTTAAATATTTAGGGGTACAGCTTGATGAAAAACTTACTTTTGAGTCACACATTTTAGATTTACACTCGAAACTAAGATCTCAAATAAGAAAGTTTTATTTTTTAAGAAATTTTTGCGATTCTTCACTTTTAAGAACACTTTATTTTGCACTTATAAATTCTAGGCTGCAATACGCTTTGCCATGCTGGGGGGTGCCTATAAAACATTAATAGAAAAATTAAGAACAACTCAAAATTTCTTTTTACGCATAATTTTAAAGAAAACAAGAAGGACGAGTTCTTTTCCACTGTATCAAGAACTAAAAATCTTACCCATTCAGCATTTGTTTGTTTTCAAAGTGTTAAGATTGTTTTTTATCAGAAGTGGCAACAGAGAAATTTGGAGGGCATGTCATCTTTACAATACTAGAAGTAACACAAATAATCTTTTTAAATTACCAAAAGTTAATAAAACAGTATTTAGACATTCTCTACAATATTTAGGCCCAAAATATTACAATCAACTTCCACTTTATATTAAATCCATACATTCTGTCAAGCATTTTTGTAAAGTAATTGTAAATTTTCTGTTCTCAAAAGAAGATGTGTATTATCTAAACAATGTTCTTATGTAAGAAAGTTTGTGTCTCTGTTTAGTAATTTATTATTCATTGTTATTTATTTATTTATTGTTGCTTATATATTGTTATAATTTATACATAGTTTTTATTCATTTGTTTGTTAAATTTTATAGTCTATTGAGTTTGTACACATGTTGCAGTTGGCGGATTATAATTGTAAATCAAATATTGCTAGACTGAATTTCACTGTTTTTTTAATTTTTGTTGTCTAAATATCAACTGGTCACACTACTGGATAAAGTGGCCAGTCAATTTCTCATCGATTAATGTAATTTATTGAAGTGTATGTATTTATGAGAAATAAATTCATTTATTTATTTATTCATTTTATTCATTTATTCATTGACAGAAGACAGCGTGCCGAGCTGTCTCTATTATTGCAGTAGCGGCGGGCAGTCTCGTGGACATTGACAGAAGACAGCGTGCCACGCTGTCTCTCTTATTGGAGTAGCGGAGGGAAGTCTCGTGGACATTGACAGAAGACAGCGTGCCACGCTGTCTCTCTTTTTGGAGTAGCGGAGGGAAGTCTCGTGGACATTGACAGAAGACAGCGTGCCACGCTGTCTCTATTATTGCAGTAGCGGCGGGAAGTCTCGTGGACATTGACAGAAGACAGCGTGCCACGCTGTCTCTCTTATTGGAGTAGCGGAGGGAAGTCTCGTGGACATTGACAGAAGACAGCGTGCCACGCTGTCTCTCTTATTGGAGTAGCGGCGGGAAGTCTCCTGGACTTTGACAGAAGACAGCGTGCCACGCTGTCTCTCTTATTGGAGCAGAGGAGGGAAGTCTCGTGGACATTGACAGAAGACAGCGTGCCACGCTGTCTCTCTTATTGGAATAGCGGAGGGAAGTCTCGTGGACATTGACAGAAGAAAGCGTGCCACGCTGTCTCTCTTATTGGAGCAGAGGAGGGAAGTCTCGTGGACATTGACAGAAGACAGCGTGCCACGCTGTCTCTCCTATTGGAGTAGCGGCGCGAAGTCTCGTGGACATTGACAGAAGACAGCGTGTCACGCTGTCTCTCTTATTGGAGTAGCGGCGGGAAGTCTCGTGGACATTGACAGAAGACAGCGTGCCACGCTGTCTCTCTTATTGCAGTAGCGGCGGGAAGTCTCGTGGACATTGACAGAAGACAGCGTTCCACGCTGTCTCTCTTATTGGAGTAGCGGAGGGAAGTCTCGTGGACATTGACAGAAGACAGCGTGCCATGCTGTCTCTCTTATTGCAGTAGCGGCGGGAAGTCTCATGGACATTGACAAAAGACAGCGTGCCACGCTGTCTCTCTTATTGGAGTAGCGGAGGGAAGTCTCGTGGACATTGACAGAAGACAGCGTGCCACGCTGTCTCTCTTATTGGAGCAAAGAAGGGAAGTCTCGTGGACATTGGCAGAAGACAGCGTGCCACGCTGTCTCTCTTATTGGAGTAGCGGCGGGAAGTCTCGTGGACATTGGCAGAAGACAGCGTGCCACGCTGTCTCTATTATTGCAGTAGCGGCGGGAAGTCTCGTGGACATTGACAGAAGACAGCGTGCCACGCTGTCTCTCTTATTGGAGCAAAAGAGGGAAGTCTCGTGGACATTGACAGAAGACAGCGTGCCACGCTGTCTCTCTTATTGGAGTAGCGGAGGGAAGTCTCGTGGACATTGACAGAAGACAGCGTGCCACGCTGTCTCTATTATTGCAGTAGCGGCGGGAAGTCTCGTGGACATTGACAGAAGACAGCGTGCCACGCTGTCTTTCTTATGGAGTAGCGGAGGGAAGTCTCGTGGACATTGACAGAAGACAGCGTGCCACGCTGTCTCTCTTATTGGAGTAGCGGCGGGAAGTCTCGTGGACATTGACAGAAGACAGCATGCCACGCTGTCTTTCTTATTGCAGTAGTGGCAGGAAGTCTCGTGGACATTGACAGAGGACAGCGTGCCACGCTGTCTCTCTTATTGCAGTAGCGGCGGGAAGTCTCGTGGACATTGACAGAAGACAGCGTGCCACGCTGTCTCTCTTATTGGAGTAGCGGAGGGAAGTCTCGTGGACATTGACAGAAGACAGCGTGCCACGCTGTCTCTTTTATTGAAGTAGCGGAGGGAAGTCTCGTGGACATTGACAGAAGACAGCGTACCACGCTGTCTCTCTTATTGGAGCAGATGAGGGAAGTCTCGTGGACATTGACAGAAGACAGCATGCCACGCTGTCTCTCTTATTGGAGTAGCGGAGGGAAGTCTCGTGGACATTGACAGAAGACAGCGTGCCACGCTGTCTCTTTTATTGGAGTAGCGGAGGGAAGTCTCGTGGACATTGACAGAAGACAGCGTGCCACGCTGTCTCTCTTATTGGAGCAGAGGAGGGAAGTCTCGTGGACATTTACAGAAGACAGCGTGCCACGCTGTCTTTCTTATTGGAGTAGCGGAGGGAAGTCTCGTGGACATTGACAGAAGACAGCGTGCCACGCTGTCTCTCTTATTGGAGTAGCGGCGGGAAGTCTCGTGGACATTGACAGAAGACAGCGTGCCACGCTGTCTCTCTTATTGGAGCAGAGGAGGGAAGTTTCGTGGACATTGATAGAAGACAGCGTGCCAAGCTGTCTCTCTTATTGGAGTAGTGGCGGGAAGTCTCGTGGACATTGACAGAAGACAGCATGCCACGCTGTCTCTCTTATTGCAGTAGCGGCGGGAAGTCTCGTGGACATTGACAGAGGACAGCGTGCCACGCTCTCTCTCTTATTGCAGTAGCGGCGGGAAGTCTCGTGGACATTGACAGAAGACAGCGTGCCACGCTGTCTCTCTTATTGGAGCAGAGGAGGGAGGTTTCGTGGACATTGATAGAAGACAGCGTGCCACGCTGTCTCTCTTATTGGAGTAGCGGCGGGAAGTCTCGTGGACATTGACAGAAGACAGCGTGCCACGCTGTCTCTCTTATTGGAGTACCGGAGGGAAGTCTCGTGGACATTGACAGAAGACAGCGTGCCACGCTGTCTCTCTTATTGGAGCAAAGGAGGGAAGTCTCGTGGACATTGACAGAAGACAGCGTACCACGCTGTCTCTCTTATTGGAGTAGCGGAGGGAAGTCTCGTGGACCTTGACAGAAGACAGCGTGCCACGCTGTCTCTATTATTGCAGTAGCGGCGGGAAGTCTCGTGGACATTGACAGAAGACAGCGTGCCACGCTGTCCCTCTTATTGCAGTAGCGGCTTGAAGTCTCGTGGACATTGACAGAAGACAGCGTGCCACGCTGTCTCTCTTATTGGAGTAGCGGCGGGAAGTCTCGTGGACATTGACAGAAGACAGCGTGCCACGCTGTCTCTATTATTGGAGTAGCGGAGGGAAGTCTCGTGGACATTGACAGAAGACAGCATGCCACGCTGTCTCTCTTATTGCAGTAGCGGCGGGAAGTCTCGTGGACATTGACAGAAGACAGCGTGCCACGCTGTCTCTCTTATTGCAGTAGCGGCGGGAAGTCTCGTGGACATTGACAGAGGACAGCGTGCCACGCTGTCTCTCTTATTGGAGTAGCGGAGGGAAGTCTCGTGGACATTGACAGAAGACAGCGTGCCACGCTGTCTCTATTATTGCAGTAGCGGCGGGAAGTCTCGTGGACATTGACAGAAGACAGCGTGCCACGCTGTCTCTCTTATTGGAGCAAAGGAGGGAAGTCTCGTGGACATTGACAGAAGACAGCGTGCCACGCTGTCTCTCTTATTGGAGTAGCGGAGGGAAGTCTCGTGGACATTGACAGAAGACAGCGTGCCACGTTGTCTCTATTATTGGAGTAGCGGAGGGAAGTCTCGTGGACATTGACAGAAGACAGCATGCCACGCTGTCTCTCTTATTGCAGTAGCGGCGGGAAGTCTCGTGGACATTGACAGAGGACAGCGTGCCACGCTGTCCCTCTTATTGGAGTAGCGGAGGGAAGTCTCGTGGACATTGACAGAAGACAGCGTGCCGAGCTGTCTCTATTATTGCAGTAGCGGCGGGAAGTATCGTGGACATTGACAGAAGACAGCGTGCCACGCTGTCTCTCTTATTGGAGTAGCGGAGGGAAGTCTCGTGGACATTGACAGAAGACAGCGTGCCACGCTGTCTCTATTATTGCAGCAGCGGCGGGAAGTCTCGTGGACATTGACAGAAGACAGCGTGCCACGCTGTCTCTTTTATTGGAGTAGCGGAGGGAAGTCTCGTGGACATTGACAGAAGACAGCGTGCCACGTTGTCTCTCTTATTGGAGCAGAGGAGGGAAGTCTCGTGGACATTGACAGAAGACAGCGTGCCACGCTGTCTCTCTCATTGGAGTAGCGGAGGGAAGTCTCGTGGACATTGACAGAAGACAGCGTGCCACGCTGTCTCTCTTATTGAAGCAGAGGAGGGAAGTCTCGTGGACATTGACAGAAGACAGCGTGCCACGCTGTCTCTCTTATTGCAGTAGCGGCGGGAAGTCTCGTGGACAATGACAGAAGACAGCGTTCCACGCTGTCTCTCTTATTGGAGCAGAGGAGGGAAGTCTCGTGGACATTGACAGAAGACAGCGTGCCACGCTGTCTTTCTTATTGGAGTAGCGGAGGGAAGTCTCGTGGACATTGACAGAAGACAGCGTGCCACGCTGTCTCTCTTATTGGAGTAGCGGCGCGAAGTCTCGTGGACATTGACAGAAGACAGCGTGTCACGCTGTCTCTCTTATTGGAGTAGCGGCGGGAAGTCTCGTGGACATTGACAGAAGACAGCGTGCCACGCTGTCTCTCTCATTGCAGTAGCGGCGGGAAGTCTCGTGGACATTGACAGAAGACAGCGTTCCACGCTGTCTCTCTTATTGGAGTAGCGGAGGGAAGTCTCGTGGACATTGACAGAAGACAGCGTGCCACGCTGTCTCTCTTATTGGAGTAGCGGCGGGAAGTCTCGTGGACATTGACAGAAGACAGCGTGCCACGCTGTCTCTCTTATTGGGGCAGAGGAGGGAAGTCTCGTGGACATTGACAGAAGACAGCGTGCCACGCTGTCTCTCTTATTGGAGTAGCGGAGGGAAGTCTCGTGGACATTGACAGAAGACAGAGTGCCACGCTGTCTCTTTTATTTGAGCAGCGGAGGGAAGTCTCGTGGACATTGACAGAAGACAGCGTGCCACGCTGTCTCTCTTATTGGAGTAGCGGCGGGAAGTCTCGTGGACATTGACAGAAGACAGCGTGCCACGCTGTCTCTCTTATTGGAGTAGCGGAGGGAAGTCTCATGGACATTGACAGAAGACAGCGTGCCACGCTGTCTCTCTTATTGGAGTAGCGGCGGGAAGTCTCGTGGACATTGACAGAAGACAGCGTGCCACGCTGTCTCTCTTATTGGAGCAGAGGAGGGAAGTCTCGTGGACATTGACAGAAGACAGCGTGCCACGCTGTCTCTCTTATTGGAGTAGCGGAGGGAAGTCTCGTGGACATTGACAGAAGACAGAGTGCCACGCTGTCTCTCTTATTGGAGTAGCGGAGGGAAGTCTCGTGGACATTGACAGAAGACAGCGTTCCACGCTGTCTCTCTTATTGGAGTAGCGGCGGGAAGTCTCGTGGACATTGACAGAAGGCAGCGTGTCACGCTGTCTCTCTTATTGGAGCAGCGAAGGGAAGTCTTATCGACTTTTCCAGCTATAGCACGTGCCACACTCTCTGTTGTATGGGTGCAGAAGCGGAGGGAAGTTCCTTGACTATGGCCCATGGAATAATGATCTGTAAAAAATATTTTGTCAGTGTTGCAGTTGCTTAATTTCATTAACTGTCGAATTTCGAATATGTGGAATACTTACAAATGGTTTAATTTAGAACCTTTCCTTTGGCTAGGATCTATAAACACGTGCTAGATTTTCGTCACCACTAGCGATTACTGTTCCACACACTGTATATCACTAGGAACGCTTCACAATAAAAACACCACTTCACTAAACAGAACTTTATTAATCACCACAATAAACACATACAAAGATTAGTACTTAATAGCACTATATCAATGTAGCACCACTGTTCACTAACTGATTCACTGTTCACTCACTACACTGACTGACTACCACTGACTAAGTTACAACTGAACTGAACACAACTGAATTACTGACTCACAACCACAACTACAACTGAACTGACTAATACTCTACAACCAACTGAACCTATGCGGGCGGAGCCCAAATATATATACATTCTAAAAATGTACTAGCCAATTCCAGAGAATTCGGTTCCTCTATGTCGTGTTTATTCGAGAGACAGACGGCTCTGGAACAACACTTAGAGGTTATGTTTACTAAACAATAATACATATAAACAATGTCCTACAATATCCAATAAAAGAAATGTATCTCCTATCATAACTAGATAAAAGCGTAAGTACATTAGAACTGTTAAATAAACATTAATGCTATCAAACATATAATGAATTCCTTATTCTATCATTTTCTAGACGTTCGTTCTATTAATTTCTAGATCGCTTTGCTAGCTTGTTCCTGAAGCCAATATAGAACTGACAACTAATTAAATAATATGCAAATAATAAATTATAGAACCTAATAATAATTAATTTTATTTACAAGGTTACTGAATGAATAAACTTTATTGGGATATTGAAGGTTTTAACAAAAGGCTAAGGCTAGGTCTAGGCAAAATATTGTAGGCCTAATGCAATTAGGCTAAAGCATACATGCGACAATTATCCCCCCTAAAACCTTCAACATCATCATCAAAATTTACAAACTTAACATTTTCTACCTACCTTTATTCCATTTTTTTTATACCTAACACCATAATAGTAAGGTCCTCGTCATGCTGAACTTCAGGAAGTCTCGCCGGTCGATCTTCAGGATGAAGTATCGTTAGCTGATTTCCGGACTCAGCAGGCTTCTTCGTTTCCGGTATCCCACGATGATCCTCATTACTGATTTGATGCTGAACCTCAGGAAGTCTCGCCGGTTGATCTTCCCGTGAGATCAAGGAGATCAGGAAGTAAGATCAGGAAGTCTCGTCGGTTGATCTTCTGTATGAAGTATCGTTGGCTGATCCTCTCTGGAGTCAGTAGTCATTTCAAGTTGAAGTATTTCCCGTTGATCATCATTACTGACTTGATGCTGAACTTCAGGAAGTCTCGCCGGTTGATCTTCTGTATGAAGTATCGTTGGCTGATCTTCTCTGGAGCCAGTAATCATTTCAAGTGGAGGTATCTCACGTTGATCCTCATTACTATCCTTCATAACCCTGGGGTTCACAGGTATTCCAGTGGATAGTTGAGAGCCCAGGGATGAATCAGTAATTTTGACACTTTTAGCGAATTTCAATTCAATCTGTTTAAATTTCTTTTCTAATTGTTCCTCAAAGTTGAGAAATTTATCCTTAATTTCGTTTGAATCTTTTTCTACCTCTTCAAATTTTGAATCAACTTCCTCAAATTTTGAATCTATTTCCTTAAATTTTGAATTTACTTCTTCAAATTTCGAATCAACTTTATTTTCAAGATAATTTACTGTGGTTTCCATGTTTGCCATATCCGATTCTAAGGAAGTAATTTTATCATGAATTTTTGACTTATTCTCTTTAAAATTAGAGTCTAATGATTTCATTTGTTCAGACTGAGCATCCAATTTTTCTTCTAGTGTTTTTGCCTGAGTTGCCTGGGTTTCTAGTAATTTCGATTGGGCCTCTAGTTTATCTTCTAATTTTTTTGATTGAGTATCCAATTTCCCTTCTAAGAATGCTGTTAATTGTGCAACCATGGTACTCACCGTATCGGCCGGTTCTTCAAATTCAAAGGTGTCTGGGTTTTCTCCTGTGTCCAGTAAATGCTGCCGAAGACGTATCTCCAAGTCGGTCTTTGTTCCCGAGGACGGCAGACCTCGTTCCTCTAACACCCGTCGTAATGCAGCCAGCGTTAACTTGTCAATCTTCATGTTGCAATGTCCTGTCACGGTCGCCAATTTGTCGTCACCACTAGTGATTACTGTTCCACACACTGTATATCACTAGGGACGCTTCACAATAAAAACACCACTTCACTAAACAGAACTTAATTAATCACCACAATAAACACATACAAAGATTAGTACTCAATAGCACTATATCAATGTAGCACCACTATTCACTAACTGATTCACTGTTCACTCTCTACACTGACTGACCACCACTGACTAAGTTACAACTGAACTGAACACAACTGAACTACTGACTCACAACCACAACTACAACTGAACTGACTAATACTGACTAATACTCTACAACCAACTGAACCTATGCGGGCGCAGCCCAAATATATATACATTCTAAAAATGTACTAGCCAATTCCAGAGAATTCGGTTCCTCTATGTCGTGTTTATTCGAGAGACAGACGGCTCTGGAACAACACTTAGAGGTTATGTTTACTAAACAATAATACATATAAACAATGTCCTACAATATCCAATAAAAGAAATGTATCTCCTATCATAACTAGATAAAAGCGTAAGTACATTAGAACTGTTAAATAAACATTAATGCTATCAAACATATATTGAATTCCTTATTCTATCATTTTCTAGACGTTCGTTCTATTAATTTCTAGATCGCTTTGCTAGCTTGTTCCTGAAGCCAATATAGAACTGACAACTAATTAAATAATAATATGCAAATAATAAATTATAGAACCTAATAATAATTAATTTTATTTACAAGGTTACTGAATGAATAAACTTTATTGGGATATTGAAGGTTTTAACAAAAGGCTAAGGCTAGGTCTAGGCAAAATATTGTAGGCCTAATGCAATTAGGCTAAAGCATACATGCGACAAGATTTTTCTAGCACTATCTAAAGAGTGATTGAAAAGAAAATTCAGTGATGATTTTTTGTGTTCTATAGAATCTGTACATGTTATATAAGTAAACAAAATAGCAAAAATGAGGTAGTTTATTTAATACTATTACTGATGGTTCGATTTTGTTGAAACATTACGCAACAACCGAGGTTGATAGGTTGATGATATGCAATTGATGAAAAATGTGGCATTTGGATTACATAGGCGAAAACCGCATTAGTATAAGATGATTGAATCTCTGCCTTGTAATTTGAACACGGAGAGCATAAAATGATTACCTATGAAGATAATAATCCATTTTATGATCTCCATCATCATTCGAATCGCAAGGCTAAACTATACCAATTCAATCATCGTATATGACTCCTAATGCAATTTTCACACATACCTCCCAAATACTAGACGTTGCATGGATTACTTATTATTGATTTACCAACCCCGGTTGTTCCTTGATGTTTCAACAAAATCAAACAATCATTAATGATACTAAATAACCTCTCGTTTGCTATATTGTTTCTCTATGTAATGTTTCAATCAAATTAAAAATTAATTAATTAAAAATAGTCATTGACTTTTTAATCACTCTGTAAATTATATTAAAAGTAAAGTATGATTCTTCTCCTACTTTTTTCTCTACCTCAAGGAGGAGAAATTCAACTTCAAGAACAGAGTTATAAAAGTGGCGTCCTGTAGATGAGCAGAATCCCAATATATTTCACATCGGTCCTCAGGGATAACACAGGCTTTCAAATGTACCATGTTAATCTTATGGAAGAAGAAGGGTAATTTATTGAAGTTTGATGACAGTCGTTGTGCTAACAAATCCTATATAATACGGGGAGTGTCTGTGGCGATGTATTTTCCACCGATCTCCAAATAAATGTAGAGGGTAGATTTTGCTTAAAATTTGTATTTAAGAGTGTTTTGCCCAAAAAATTATTTTAGAACCAGCCTCAACCCCAGGAAAGATTGATTTTCGTCTAAAATTAAGTTTTAAATTGTAATTTTTAGCATTGGTCTTATGGATGACCATTTGGGCGAAAGTACCAACGAAAGGTGAAAAAAATAAAAAGAACACTACTTTTAAGTATTTTTTAAAACATGTTAACTGTTTAACTGTAACTGTTTTTTAAAGCATGTTAACTGTGAAGAGGAGTAGTTAGTCTCTCTTAAACTATATACGTTTATAGTAATAAACGTTGGTGTAAACGTAATAGCTTTATTACTATAGTAAAAACAAATTAGAACCATAACGATCAGGCAATCCTGTACTGCTATATATTAAAAAAAAAAAAAAAACATATGCTTTAGTTATAAAATATTTTTAAGTTGATGGGTCCACATCGACTGAATTTTTGGCCAAATTGCGATCAGTAAGCGAACTTTATTTTTTTATAATCACATGAAATTGCTCTAAGAATTGAATATGTAGTCTTAAAACCATTATGACATTACCTGTGATGTCGTCCAAATTTCAAATAATTAAGTTTTTTTATATTAATGTTGGAATCCCGTTAAAATGGTCAACGATAAACATAGATATTAAATTAACAGTCGGTAAATTAATGTTTAATACTTTCAAATTTGATCATTCACATAAAACTACCCTGTATTGTATCATCACCCTTGATAAATACTTGTTGTAAAATATTTTTCCTAGAAAGCTATAAATGTTGATCATTTATCATAAACCTACGTTGTTGTATGAAGCACAAACTCGAAAATCATGAGACTTGAGAAGATTTTACGTAATTTATTACACTATGTAATTTATTGTACGTAATTTATTGTTCACTCAAATGTTTTACAACCAGCCTGTGTAAATACTTGACAAATCCATATGATAAGGCATGTGGATTTTATGAAAATTGAGTGTTGCTAAACATAAATTTATGTAAAATTAACATTATCTATAAACTTAGAGCAATTTTTGGTTCAATACTTTATTATAAAATAAACAAAAACCATCTCATAATTACAATAAGATATTATTAAATAGTCTTGCACACTGGGACTTTCACCAGAACCAGAAGGCAAGAACACTGCAAACTTTAGTCTGACACGTAGGGTACGGTAATGTATTCTAGCCCTTTGACAGTAATATTCAGTCTGTTATTATTAATTCCCATATACGCGATGTTTTACTTAGTTATTACCAATAAGCAATACCTTGGTTATAGAATGAGAATACCTTCATTATTAGTATTACGGTATGATCTTCAAACTGTGCTTATGTATGTGGTTTTCATAAAAAAATTTGGCAGGTGTTAGGTAGTGTTTATGCCACCATGGTTTACGTGTAATAAACTTACTAAAAATATGGAAAATATAAATATTTCTGAACTTATTAGATCTTGTTGCTTTTATTCTTTTAATGCCACTTAAAAGATTTTTAACATTTCAATTGAAATTTAAAACTGGTTAGTCCATGTCCATTTCATACCACCGTGGCCTAAATTGATGTTAATGTGAAAAGATTTGGCAGACATATAACATTTCGTCATCTGATGAAACAGTAGGCACGTTCAGTAATGCCACTGTAACTTAGGGTACCACATAATTCAACTAATTCTCGGTATCGCTCAGTGAGTGACCGCTGACAAAGTTAGTTACATGGGCAGCGTGAATCGACTATCTGTAAAACCTCGCTACTTCATGGGTTTCTGAATGCTTTTTACCCATAAGCTGTGCAATAGTTTTCAATTGCGGCATAAAATTGGCAGCACTGATTCCCTAGATGTCGGATCTCGCCGAGGTTATCTGATGTGGGGTGCGAGGGTTTACTTGTGGCCGAGTGTTGCCGGTCGGCGCTCCGATTAGCGCCACTCAGCTCGCGGTAATCGCTGCATAATCGTGAGAAAATTGATTACCTCGGAGATCCCGCCCAACGAGTCCGGGCGCCATCGAGTACACACTGCTGCACACCGCTCCATCGCCACAGAGTAACACACCTCGCCACGCTCACACCTGGCTCGTCAACTGGCTGGTGTCAAAAGTCATTTCTTGGTGCTGTACATGCTAAATACCGCGTTATCTTAACACTCTTTGGCTGTAAATACAAATTTCATATCATAACTAGGAATACGCTCCGATGTCCGTCCCGTACAAGAATTTTTTACTCACTTTTTGAGTTATTAAGTGACGCTTTTTATGGGTTTTTTTAGGGAGAGGTAAGAAAAATGCATTACGCACACAGGTGGCAAGTCTGTAGTGTGGGGCTCCCCTAAAAATGGGTTTACCCACTAAAAAACCTCCTCTACTCTTTAGGATTCTAACCTAGAATTTTTTATCACATTTCGTCAGGCTAGGCCTAAATTTAGCTAACGCCGGTGGGGCTTACTCCTTATCCAGCCACTCGATCAAGGGATCTGGGCCACTTCGCGCGGTCCAGATCGTTTCCTTTTCCAGGAGGATGCCCCGGACGAACTGTGATAAACAATCCCAGTTTTCCTCATCCTCCAAGAACTTTTGGCAGACCGAGTCCACCGAAAATGCACCAAAAAATTTGTGTGGCCTTCAGGCGGGGCCCTTCCCAACGGGGGCAGCAAAAGAATGTGTGTTCCTCATCGTCGGGAACGCCCGAGCAATAAATGCAGTCCGGTGAACCGGTCTTGCCCATCTGGTTCAGGTACGACCGAGATAGCCGTGAATTGTCAAGAATTGGCTGCCGTTCCACCCATGGTTGGACGTGCTTGATAAGTCGCGCAGTCCATCATCCTCGGATGTCGTGCTCCCAGCTGTGTTGCCACTGCTGGAAGGTTCTGGAGCGCTCTTCTGCTCTCGCCGTGTCCTTTTAATCTCGCCTTGTCTCTGATAAATTGCCTTCCTCTCTCCTGCCAAGAGCTTAACAGGGATAACTCCGGCGACCACCAGGACGGCAGGCTTGGACACTGTCCGGTAGGCGGAACACACCCCGAGCGCCGCTCGACGTTGAACCCGGGCGAGTCGCAACCTGTACTACTCTTTATCGAGAGCGTCTGCTTACACCTCTGCTCCATAAAAAAGCACGGACTGAACCGCGGACATCAACAGACGTCTTCTGCTGGGTCGTGGAACCCCGACATTGGCCATCAGCCTACTAAGGTAAGTGACTACCTTAGCGGCCTAGTCCGCCGTACGGAATATCTGATCCCTCCAGCTTAACTTGGTGTCCACTATAATCCCGAAGTACTTAGCAGCACGAGTTGATTGGACCACCTTCCTTCCCACTCGGAACGGAACGACGGTCTCCATCCTCTTCTTCGTAAGGATCACAATCTCCGTCTTACGGAGCGTACGCGAGAGAGCGTGATCGAACATCCATGTGTTGACCACACGCATGACTCGGTTCAACTTTAGTTGGGCCAGCTCAACGTTGCGTGCGACAATGAGAGCTGCAGGGCAGTTCCATGGTGTCGGACGTAAATTTCAGAGTGTTTTTTTTGCTAAACAAGTTAATTCAAAGTACTTATTAAGTTTTTTTTTTATTTTGATAATTGTATTTGAAAAAGGACTTCATGAGGAACACATTGACATATAAAAATATTAATTACATAATTTAAATAAGTATAAAAAAAAATAATAATATGGTGTCGGACGTAATGCGGAGAAAATGGAAATTGTGACTTATATTAACATTTGTTGAAAACTCTGTGATTTCTGTTGAACTACAGAAGAAATATTAATTGTAGTACCAAAATAGATTATGTTCTTTGAAATGATACCATTTATAAATATTTTGAGCACTTAGTTTACTAATAAAAAAATAATAACTTTGGTGTCGGACGTAAACTTTTTGGTGTCGGACGTAAATTCTCCGAACCCAAGAAGGATTTGGGGTATTTAATGATAAAAAATAATAGGTTGCAATTAAAAATATCATTTTAATTCATGTGAAAAGAAACTTATGGTAAGACCTAAGCCCGGGAGCACTTTACTTTTTCATTTTGAGGTCCCCAGAAGCCAAAAACACCGTTCGTTCTTTTTCATATATATGTATGTATATATATATATATATGTGTGTGTGTCCGTGGTACCGATAACTTTTGAAGCAGACCTCCGATTTTGATCAAATTTGGTATGAAGGTGTAAGACCAGGTCTATTTTCATAAGTTCGCGAACCAGCATGATCGGGTTATGGGAACGGGGTTTTAGCGAATTTCCCTATAGGGAATACGCTATTACGGTAGTAGCCATGGTAAGACCTAAGCCCGGGACCACTTTACTTTTTCATTTTGAGGTCCCCAGAAGCCAAAAACACCATTCGTTCGTTTTCATATATATGTATATATATATATATATATATATATATATATATATATATATATATATATATATATATGTGTCCGTGGTACCAATAACTTTTGAAGCGGACCTCCGATTTTAATCAAATTTGGTATGAAGGTGTAAGACCAGGTCTATTTTCATGAGTTCGCGAACCAGCATTGTCGGGTTATGGGAACGGGGTTTTATGGGGTTTCAAAGGGGTAAAAAATGGGTTTTTGGCATTTTTGGACCTAAATTTTCAAAATTCATCAATTTTAACTAAAACCATTTGAAAGAGCTTAAAAAAACAAACAATTTGGTATTTTGAATCTTTAAAAAAGCTTAACTAGTGATCGAGAAAATTTAAATCAAGTTTCCCATGTTATTCTTATGGGTAAATCTTTAAAAAGTTATATATCGCTTATTTATAAACATATCTTCATAAAAATTTTTATGAACCTTCACTAGGTGGTGAGTAATTAAGATTTGATCAAAAAACCCCATGGCAGCAAACCTACATACTAAATCCCATGGTATTCTCATGGAAAATAATTGTATAATGGGAGCAAGAGAGATGGAGATATAAGGTATCTGTTCCTAATCAGCTGATCAGCTGTCTTCTGCATATTTGTCAAATTTGAAATGTTTATGTTTTGTCATTTGTAAACAAATCTTTCCTTTTGCATGGAAGCTTTGGATTATGTACTTTTATTACTGTTAAAAAGTCATTTATTGCAATATAAATATTAATATATGAATTATTAAATAAAAATAATTTACTCAGAAATATAATGCCATTAAATATATTATATTTCCTTGTAAAGATTATTAATTATATAAGATAGCCACAAAGTTCTTTGATGTTAAAACAATAATTCTTTGGTTGGAAATTCGCCGAGTACGCAGGTCTGCTGCGACGGGGGTATTATGGGGTTTCAAAGGGGTCAAAAATGGGTTTTTGGCATTTTTGGACCTAAATTTTCAAAATTCATCAATTTTAACTAAAACCATTTGAAAGAGCTTATAAAAACAAACAATTTAGTATTTTGAATCTTTAAAATAGCTTAACTGGTTATAGAGAAAATTCAAATCAAGTTTCCCATGTTATTCTTATGGGTAAATCTTAAAAAAGTTATATATCGCTTATTTATCAACATATCTTCTTAAAAATTGGTATGAACCTTCACTAGGTGGTGAGTAATTAAGATTTGATCCCCCATGGCAGCAAACCTACATGCTAAATCCCATGGTTTTCTCATGGAAAATAATTGTATAATGAGAGCAAGAGAGATTGAGATATAAGGTATCTGTTCCTAATCAGCTGATCAGCTGTCTTCTGCATATTTGTCAAATTTGAAATGTTTATGTATTGTTATTTGTAAACAAATCTTTCCTTTTGCATGGAAGCTTTGGATTATGCACTTTTATTACTGTTAAAAAAGTCATTTATTGCAATATAAATATTAATATATGAATTATTAAATAAAAATAATTTACTCAGAAATATAATGCCATTAAATATAGCCTATTATATTTCCTTGTAAAGATTATTAATTATATAAGATAACCACAAAGTTCTTTGATGTTGAAACAATAATTCTTTGGTTGGAAATTCGCTGAGTACGCAGGTCTGCTGCGACGGGGGTATTTTTTTCTAGTAAGGCCTATTGCAATTGAAGACCAAATGCTAAAAAAATTCCTAATTTGGATCAGAGTTCAAATAATAATTTTTTCAAGGTAAAAAATATAAAAAAAGTTGAATTAAGTTGTTGAATTATAAATATTGTTTATATTTTTATCAAAAATTATGTTTTACAAAAAAAAACCACACACAAATAAAAAATATAGCCAGAAGTCTGTAGTGCATTTCTTTTACTATAAGGGTTCAGGATTCAACTATCTCAGATGCATTAATTCATCTATGACGATGTTAAACATGTGTTTTTTTAATTGTTAGAAAGGTGTCGGACGTAAAGGGTCGGACGTAACCAAAATCTTTACGTCCGACACCTTTATATAAAAAAAAGTATATATGATAGAGGAAAATTAAAAACATTTTCTTATTCTGCATGTTTTACTTGTTTAGGATTTAGTTTTTTTAAGCAATTGGACAACTTATAACCTTGCAGTAAAAGTAAACATAAAATTTTTGGTGTCGGACGTAAACATGCAGGATAGCAAAAGTTTAAGGCTTCATACATTTTTATAAATTTTTGTTTCAAGCACTGTGACATATCAAAAGTTTCCTTGTAGTATAACAAGTTGATCTATATGCAAAACTCAAATTTAGGTAACTTATTTAACCATCTGTCATTAAAAATAAAACATCTAGACAAGCGGTCTTAAAAAATTTAAACAAAATCCCTCATTTTGTTTTTTTATTAATTTTTTAATAAAAAATGTCATTGTTGAAAGAGTTTTGTTTCCAAATAGAGGGGGTTGTAAGCTTTTAAAATATATATAATATGTCTATGTTTGTGTAAAAAAAATTTCAAGATGATGGTTGACGTTTCTATGGAAACGCCCTGCAACATCATCGGCGTACCCAACCAAAGTGGTTTCCTCAGGCATCTCCAACCTCAGGAGGCTGTCATAGGCAACGTTCCAGAGATCCTGGCCGAGTATTGAATCTTTCACGGCACCAGAAGTGACTTCCATCGTCCACGTTCCGTCCCTTGTGTCGTAAATCAGGCTTCGAGAGCGGAGATAATCCGCAACAAGATGAGTCGCAACAGATATGCAGGAACGCGAATGGTGTTGCGAAGCGCATCCAGCATATCGACCCACCTCGCCGAGTTAAAGGCATTCTCAAAGAAGCACTACTTAGCAAGAGAAATGGTCGTGGCTCTCGGCTCTCTTCACAGCTCTCTGGACTTCGGTGATAGCGTCAATCGTTGACCGTCCCTTTCTGAAGCCGTACTGACGGGGGCATAAGTACCCAGCAGCTTCCATGGCAGACGTCAGGCGGGAACGGATCAGCTTCTCGGGCAACTTCCCAGCCGTGTCCAACATGCAAAAAGGCCTGTGGGACGACGGCAGCTCGGGATCACCTTTGCCCTTGCTGATGAGTACAAGTCTGGCGGTTTTCCAGGGAGCCGGAAATACCCTTTCTACCAAACAGGCGTTGTACATTCTCAACAACAAATCAGCATTAATTAAAAATACTTTCTTTAAAGCCTCGCTGGGAATCCGTCCGGGTCAGGAGCCTTGTTGCTCTTTAGGGAGAGAACGGAGGTTTCCATCTCCATCGAATGTGAAGAGTGGAACGTCATCTAACCGTCCAAAGTCAACCGGCGTACATCCTAGGCCTAGCCTACAAATACAAACAATGATTTTAGCTAAGACCTCAAAACAAGCAAGTAACTTAATAATAATTATGCTTATAATATTAAAGGTAAATAGATTGTAGAGCGAAAAAACAATACAATATAAAATCCATGATTGCAAATTAATAAAAATCAAGTAATGTAAGTATTGTAGAATTACGCTTACTTAACACTTAATGCATATTTTGTTACCTGAGACATAGGCTACAATGGCACAACACATTCTAATTAGTTGTTCAATTTAAATCTTTCTCCCAAATAGATATTTGTTGTATCCCATAAATTAGTTAATCGCATAATTCCGTACGACAGCAATTCATTCCACATCAACATGCCTATCTTTTTGTATAATTTATAATTTCAACAAGTAAACATAAGTGTTGATCTATTTAATTTAACAAATAGGTCTGTCAAAATATCAATTAAATTTTATTTAAAAACGTAACATAACGGCGAGCAGATATAAAAAAGAAAAGGTTATGTTAATATGTTGAATGTTGTTTTCAGCAAACACAGCAACAATTCAGCTGCGATGGGGGAATATAAACTGATCATAGCAACTACATTAGTCAAATCATGTAGCCTAAACAACTAAAGTTCTGTCAAAAATTCCGGAAAATAAGCTTTTTTAATACTTGAAAATAATTGCTCGATTATAGTTTATTACCTAGTTTAAAATACTTAAAATCTAACCTGAGAATTTCATTGAAATCAAATTAGTAATAAAAAAGCCTTTTGGGGGTCTAAAATTCGCCTAAGAGAAATTTAAAGTCGCTCTAAAAGAATTTTATACTCTATGTTCCATATAGTAAAAAATTCAATTAGTCTAATGTGCAAATAACTCGCAATATAAGCATCTGTTATGTGAGGTTACTATTATCAGCAATGTGTTAGGGAATATTAATGATCTTTATATTCAAAAGGTTACAAAAAACTAATTTTCGAAATGATTACAAAATGATTGTCAAGTGAAGTCTAAATTGAGGTTTCCCTTAAAGTGAATAAAATAAAATTTAAAAGTACAAGACCGAAGTACAATAACAAAGAAAATAGAAGCCAAGAAAAACAAGTAAAAAGTGACTGAAGAAAAGTGAGATCTGAGTTTAATTTTACTTATAATTAACTATCATTAACAGACAAGTCTCTAATTAGTGTTTTTATGATTTACTGCTAGTTTAAACTTACGAAAATAACTATAAAACCAGGATTCTGTATATAATATGAGACCGTTATCTATATCTATAAAAGGCAAAGCCCTCACTCACTCCCTCACTCATCACTAATTCTCCAACTTCCCGACTAGCTAGAGTGCTGAAATTTGGTATACTCATTCTTTAGGCTCAAAATAGGAAAGTCTGACTATTTTCATATTAATATTCACAAAGGGCTACGCCCTAGACGTCCTCAAAGTTACCATGTTATTCTTATGGAAGGAACATTTTTGTATTCTAACATATGATTATGGAAATTGAATTAGGTTTGTTTACATCTGCCACATGATGATTCATGCAAGAAAATGCTTATAGGCCTAAGCATAGAAGTAACCAGGTGTGATATAATGTTTATTTATGTTTGACATTGTCAAGATTATCATAAACAAAAACACTAAGTGTTGAGGGGTTGCCAAGTCCTAAAAAGACATGATATCAAAATATGTTCCAAGTCAATGACTTTGGTTTTAGAATAACTACTCGACAAATTGATTCAATCTTTTAATGCTTGGTAAACATTCTGTAAAACATTATTGTTTTATTTAGAAACCGTACTTGGCCAGCAGATGTATGGTATTTTATTTTATTTTTTTATTGAACTGTACTATTGAGAACTTCTTCATTCATCGTAATATATCCCCATTATAGGCCTAACTTTACTAATACATCTGCTGGCCAAGTACGGTTTTGAAATAAAGCAATATTGTTTTACGGAATGTTTACCAAGCATTAAAAGATCGAATCAATTTGTCGAGTAGCTATTCTAAAATCAAAGTCATTGACTTGGAACATATTTTGATATCATGTCTTTTTAGGACTTGGCAACCCCTCAACACTTAGTGTTTTTGTTTATGATATCATTATTTTTTATCATATTAGGCCATTTGGGTTTTTAAAGTAAAATCTTGAAGTAGGAAAACAGATTTAATTAAAAGCTTTAAAGTTAAACGGAACACTATGTTTGTATTCGTTTGTCTGGAATTTATACAGAGGAACACTGTTGTCGTTTATAGAGTAGTTTTTTTTAGCTATTTAGCTGCATTAAGAGATTAAAATACTAATTTATGGGTCCATGCTGAATACCCGTGATTCGTAGGGGAAGTGACAGGAGGTATTAATTTGAAGGTGTCTTTAATCTTGGTCACCCCCTTCGAATTCATCTTTACTATCGAGATATAAATCAAAGATTGTTAAATGCATAAGTTTGCGTCGTGTTAATGTACCAAATTTTATTGCTTCATCTGCAGTCTTAAGAAAATGTACGATACTTTTACTCCCTGAATAACTGCAAGTGTAAGTTTCATACTACATAGAACTGTCTTTGAGTAAAGACAACCTAAGATTAACTGATTTCTAATACAGGTCTGCTCCATAGCCGTTTTGTGTTCTGTATGTGAAGCGTTAAAAAGGAATTTAAGCTATAAATATTTAATATTGCACATCTGATTAAAAGAATGGATGAAGCAATATTGCTACGGATACGATTTTTATCGTATCAGTGCCAAAATAGTAATCTGTTTTAAGGATTGGTCCATGTTCAATATAAACATCAGTCGATCTCCAAAAATTCAATTAAATTAGAATGTTAGCATATTGGGATTTTTAAAATTAATTACTCCTTGCACAACGTCTGTACATTGAAATTTATGAAACGACAACATTTTCTAGTTCAAACATTTCCCTAGCAGAATTTTTCAGGGAGTACAATAAGAACGCTTACCATGCGTTTTCTGAATACTAGCATTAAAGCTTAGTACATAAACACTGCCCAAAAGTAGCATTTTTATGAGGATATCAGTTTTCTGTCATAAGGGGGGCGGCCTACCGCGATTTTTTCCTGTCCAATAAATGAGTTGGTCAAAACCAAACATTCCAAGCGAAATAGGGCATAGCTCGATGAGAAATTACGCCTTTTAATTTGGTGAAGAATTGGCAAATATAACATAATTCCTTTTTTGACACATCAATCTTGAAGATCGGTTCAGTTGTCACTGAGAAGTTAACATAGCAACTAATGCACGTACGTATAGGTGGAGGAGGATAATTAATCTTATTTGGCACCGTATAGTCACTTCTTCATTGGTTTGGATCAATATTTTATGTCTTCGTATTTGTTTCTTTTATACATTCCACAGTTTACAATATTAACAAAGACAAATTTCTCTTAAAGCGGCCTTCTGAAGATAAAGTCTTCCTAGTTGGTTTAGTTTTGTGTGTTTTTATTGAGTTTGCCGTTAATTTTCGGGTTGTAACTTAACCAAAGAAAAATTACACTGTTGTAACAACAAAGTTACAACAGTGAGAATAATAACAGTTCTCCAGTTCTAAAGATAACAATATTTTATTTTTTAATACAGTTATACAGATAATTCAAATGAATTTATTGGCTTGCACCACAGTATATAGAATGGACGAAAGTCAACACAATTTTAAGTAAAATATAACACAATCTATAAGTGCCAGCTGATCAAATCAATGAATATGATAGCAGATGTTTTGACTCGGTTTATACAACGAATTAAAATTATAATGTCAAATGTTTGCTTTGTTTACCTTTTAAATTTACGAAATGTAAACAAAATTATTGAAGAAATCTCATATTTGTTTTATTTTGTGGTATTTAAAGTGAATGAACTCGATCTTTGTACACAAAGGTTCGTACTACGTACAAATACGAAGATTCCTACAAAGTTTCGTGTGATTCCCGTCAGTGATAAAGGCTGTAGCTTTGCTTAAAAATTTAAATAGTTTCTTGTGCGTAGGAAACCACATTTCTGACATTTTTTAGGCTACTTTTGAATGCATATATTTTACTTCATTGAGGGTTTTTAAAGTAAGCCTGGTAATTTTTGGTGTTCATTGACCCAGTTAAACGGATAGAAAACGAAAAATGGGTTAATTGCGTCCTTTTTGTGCCCTTTTGAGAAGTGAAAATTGGCCGTATTCTGCTTCGTGTCTATATAGGCACGCGTCGTCTATTTGGTTGGGTGGGACTTGGCGACGTGACACGACCGTGCCACTGGATATAGTGATGTACTATTACTTTTAGTCTGGTGTAATTTGGTTGTATTAAGTGCAGTTTACTTTATTTCATATTTTATTACTATATACTTTTTTACTGTTCATAGGTACTAACAAACTGTTTTGCAAATATAGTTTTTGAAGCACTTATCTTAAGGGCTCCGCCACACTGGATTTCAAAATTACTTTAGGGCATTCGTGGGGTTGAAATTTTTGACATGGACGTTCCTCTTTGCTCATGGGTGCTCACTAAGAAGCTGTTTTACCATTGTAGTTTTCGAATCTAAGAAACATTTTACAAATATAGTTTTGAAGCCTTTTAGGTCTGCACCCCACTAGACTCAAATTAGGGCCCACGGGGTTGAAATATGATGGAGGATTCCCTTTGCTCAAGGGTACTCACTAAGAAAAGGGTTTGCAAATATAGTTTTTAAAGCACTTTAGGGCTCTTCCCACTGGATTTCAGAATTACATTAGGGCCTTCACGGGGTTGAAATTTGACATGAAAATTCCTCTTTGCTCTTGGGTGCTTACTAAGAAACGGTTTTGCAAATATAGTTTTCGAAGTTCTTTAGGGCTCTGCCCAACAGGACTTCAAAAACATTTTAGGGCCTCCGGGGTTGAAATTTGACATGGACGTTCCCCTTAGCTTAAGAATTTCAAAAAGTGTATATTTTGAAATTCTTTAGGGCTCCGTCCCACAAGTCTTGAAAATTACTTTGGGCCCGCGGGGTTGAAAGTTGACATGGACGTTTCGCTTTGATCATTGTTGCTCACTAAGAAACAATTTAGCAAATTTACTTTAGGGCTCCACCCCAAAGAACATCAAACTTACCATATATGCTAAGGGATTAAAATCTAACGTGGATGCTCCGTTTTTCCAAATAGGTGCTCACTTAGAAACGGCTTTGCAAATATAGTTTTCGAAGTTCTTTTCCGCCCCATAGGACTTCAAAATTATTCCAGGGGCTTCTCCCCACAAATCCTCAAAATTGCCATAAATCCTACGGTGTTGAAATTTAACGTTCCGTTTTGCTAATAGGTGTTTATTAATAAACAGTTTTAGAAATATAGTTTTTATGTTCTTTGGGGCTCCGCCCTTCATGGTTTTAAAATAACTGTAGGGCCTACGGGGTTAAAATTTGATATGGTTTGTTTGTTTTTTTTTTTTTTTTTTGCTCAATGGTTTTAGTAAAAAAGTTTTTCAAAATTCCTTCAGAGCTCAACTCACAGTAATTTGTTGTTTCAATGTCATTCTTAAGGAAGAAAATTGTGTTGTTCTTTTAAAGATTTTATTACCTAAAAAATAAATTCAGTCACGGGCGAAGCCGTGACGGGAAACAGCTAGTTAAACATATACATCACTTGCAATCTTAAGCAGCTGCATAACTGCGAAGTCATTCGATGAAATGGGGTCCAAAATGCACTGGTTCCTAATTCCTATTTTCTTACAAGGAATAAGCAGAATAAGTGTTCGGGCTTGGATGCTAAGAGGTAAAAATTACAATTGATCCTGATGTTGACTTATCTAATGCTTGAATTAGTACTAATATTTTTCGCTAGATTCAGCATACCTGCTGTTCAAGATTCACTTGTACCCCTTTACCACTAGCTTCTATAGTTTCTTAGTTCTTAGCAACCTATCTGTATGTTTTTACTCCAAATTGTTAAATTTAGCACTAGTACACTGTACACTGTAGCTTTTAGGCTTCTCTTTAGGGTATGAGAAAAGTATAAGGGAATTTTAAAAACCAATGTAAAAAAAAAAAAAAAAAAAAAAAAAAAACACGAATTTACAAAAGTAAAATGTATAAGAGGAAATAAAAAACTATTTTTCATGTGTTTGATGCAGTGTGGAAGACTGACGTTGGCCCTACAACACACTACGACAACAATCATTTACAACATACTACTAGAAAACTAAAGACATGCATGAACATTATTTAACGAGTGATTTTTAGATTTGAGAGTTTACACTTACTAGACACTAAATAAATATTTATTGGTTTTCTCTTCCTATAAAATATATATACTAATTTAATTATTTTATTCAATATCTCATGGTAGCTACTATAATACTCAATTAGTGAAATCTTTGGATAACAAAATATTAGTTGCTTTAATATTATTATTTGATCTTTAATGAAGATCAAGAAGAGTTACTAGCACGAAATAAGGCCCATCCAAAGATAATATAAGAACTTTTGTTACTTAATACTGTCCTAATTAAACTTTCAATACTATAACCACGTTCCCAACATATTCTTGTCAGTTTTTAAGTAGAAAGCTTCGGTTATAAACTCTCAGAAATATTTTCACTTCTCGCCGAGACCGGGATAAAACATAATCATAATAACTGAGAGAAAAATTACACGTCATTTAAATCTTTCCGAAATGAGCCAGTCCAAACGGCATCCGCAATTATTTAGAGAGGCCATCAAGCGTGTAAAGTAAACAGGCCAGGGAGCGGGGTCCGGCCAGCGATTTCTTTAACAACATTAAACTGGTGCACGCCATAATTGACTCGTACCTGATAGCCCGTTAAGTAGGGCCAATATAATATTTGATAGGGCAATTATGGGCGCGTTAACAAGTTGTTTAGCCGCTTGCCAGCACGACTGGCTGAGAGCGAGGAATGCGGGGGCATTGCATGTGTTCTCACTACCCGAGCAGGCGGCACGACTGGCCCAGGCTGCAGAATGTGTAGTCAAACCTTTGTTCTTCATATCTTAGATGCCAACATTGTCGATTGAATCTCGAGAGAAGGTGGATGTTAAGCTCTGCTTCCACTGTTAAAATTTTGTAACACAAACCTGGTTAAGATTCTTAAGCTATTTTTGCACATGATACATCAAAGATGCTGCCTGGCACTTATGGTATGTAACGTAAAGAACTGTTTCTTCTCGAGCTTTCCAGCAGCACTGCTTTGTGTGGAATGGTTAGCTTGTTTTCGTTGCTCATTAGGTGTGCCAACACATAACACACCTTATTAATAATTTTATTACACTATCATTGTAAAAGTAATTTACCCCCGTCGCAGCAGACCTGCGTACTCAGCGAATTTCCAAGGAATTTCAGATTATTTAATTTCGCCATAAAAACACCATAGGATCGAGTATGTAGGTTTGCTGCCATTGGGTGTTGTTAGAAAATATAAGTTAATCAATAATTGGTGAATGTAAACTCAAAATTGAATCAAACTCTGGGAATTTTTTATTTTTCCCATAAACCCCATGGGGGTGAGTATGTAAGTTTGACGCCATATGGGTTTTGTAACAAAGTATAAGTTAAACCTTATATAGATAATGTATCTACCAAATTTGATTAAGTTATGTCAATAAATAAGCAAGATACAGGGTTTCTTGATTTCCCATAAAAATAACATGGAAAACACATTTTTGGATTTTCCCCGTAACCAGTTATGCTATGATAAAAATTTAAAATACCAAATTGTTTGTTTTTTTAAGCTCTTTTAAATGGTTTCAGTTAAAATTGATGAATTTTAAAAATTAAGGTCCAAAAATTCCAAAAACCCATTTTTGACCCCTTTGAAACCCCATAAAACCCCGTTCCCATAGTCCAATCATTCTGGTTCGCGAACTCAACCTAGTAGGCGCTGGCCTACTAGGCGAGCGCAATCTATATATCGATTTATATATAAATTGATATATATATATATACATATATATCAATTTGAACGAACGGTGTTTTTGGCTTCTAGGGACCTCAAAACGAAAAAGTATCAAGGTCCCGGGCTTAGGTCTTACCGTGACTACTACCGTAATAGCGTATTTCCTATAGGGAAATTCGCTAAAAACGAATAGTACCCTACCTGTTAGAGATAATTCGTGCACATGCAGGAACGAATCAGATTTTTGTTTAAGACAGTATATTTTTTACAAAATCTAATTTGTGAACGATATAGGCCTACGTCTAATCTAGAATCAATGTTGCCATAAGTCTAAAATCTGGGATCTTTTTATTCGTCTAACCTACTAGAACATTGATCTAAAGTATATCTCCAGAGCAATTAAGATTTTATAAGTTCTTATTTAATTTCGTATATTATTTATCAATACTTTTAGCCTTAAAGATAAGTAGGGCTTACCCTTTTAAATATACCTTTTTTTATTAAAAAAGGTTTTGTTTCTAATTCTATACCTCCCAGTAAACAAGCTAATTTTTTATTACTTAAAAATATTTAAAAAAAATGGATTATTTTAATGTCGTATTTATTTAAGGGCCTGCCAATGATGTTATAAATTATTTTCATAATTTTATTGAAAGTTTTTTTAAGTAGATTATATTCTGTAATCTAAAACAACACATTCGAAAAATATTTCTGGTAATAAAGTAGATTGGCACACCTCCAAATTCTCCGGTCTAACACTGGGCCCTTGCTGCCCTCGGTTGCGAGGCGGGGTCGCGGCCCTCCGGAGTAAGGCAGAGCAGTAAACATACCCGTAATTAATGAGGCAGCCCCAATATTTACGGCTACAAAAACCCTCCTTAATGTAGATGATTTACTGGAAATAAAAATGTAAAAGCGGATTCCAGCGAGAACGTGTGAGAGCGGTGAATTTGATTTAATCTGCAGGCTTTGAGTGAGGGAGTGCGTTATTATTGTTTTATAATTATAGGCCTAGTCTCACGTGAAATTTTGTTGAAGAGTTTTGGAAATATTTTTTGTTATCTTTATGTCAAGACGGTGCAGTAACGTGACCAAAAATGGAAAGTTTTAGCTCGTAAAATTTTTAAATTGTAGAGGATGTGAACTCATCATTCTCAATACCTGAATATATCACCAAAATCTCATAGATAAGTTTTTTTTATATAATACATGTTTATAGTGCAGTATTAAATACGTTTCATATAGTTACTAGCTGTTACTATATAAAACATATATATAAACCGCTTCGCCCGTGATTATGATTTGATTTAATAGATAATTACATTTATATTCCTCAGCTAAGGATTTCCATGTCGTCCTGATGACATAAGTCCCTTGCTGTCTATAGCATGAACGGGTCATGAAGGAAGGGAAATCCTTATAGTGGACAGCCAAAAGACTTACCACATGTTATGACAAATTCGTTTGCTTTACCCAACTTCAACTTCGCAACTAGTAGAAATTGCCAATAGAATAACATGAATTAGAAATTTTTAGATCATGTGGGGTGGAGCACTGAAGGAACTTTGCGAACAGTTTCTTGGGGATCACCTATAGCAAAGAGCACTCTCGACGAAAACGTGCAATCCCATAGATAATTTTGTTATATTCGTTATTTCCTTAGTTCGAATTGAAAATTGCCATAAGAATAATATAGAGAAATTTTTAAATCCCTTGAGGCGAAGCTCTGTAGGAGTTTTGCAAAAACATTGCTTAAATTTCAACCCTGTATATAAAGTTATGGCGATTCTCTAATAACTGTAAGAGTGGTATGGCAAATACATATAAGTGTACAGAATATAATATTTCACTTTTGAGGTACAAAAGTCTCCTCGAAACATACTCTAATTTTGGTTTTTAACATACATTTTATGGGTGTAGATTATGGATATAAACCCAAAAGATACTCGACTTACTTACTATAAAAAGCATATTATGAAAATTACTTACCCGATGAACAACAAATCCCAAGAATCTGCAAATTCAAATCAAATTTGTGTAACTTCTTTGTCTAATTAATTGGGGTTACAATGATTTGTAACCATGGTTTCGGCCAAACATAAACTTAAATAATTTGAATAAAATCAAATATAATTAAAAAAAAATTTTCGGGAAAAAAATTTTCAAATCAGTTGATAGAACCTCTGTGAAAGAATCTAAAAGTTCGAAAGACCACTCTATCATCATTTTATATATTTTCTAGGAAATAAATTAAAGTATTCTTTCTCAGATAAGAACAATTGGATACAATAGATCATTTACGATTTAAGGTAAGTAAAACTCAAAACTTTTAACCCTTTTGTGCCCGCGAAGATAAGTTAAATACTTTACATGACTATTGCCAATTTAATCACTTAAGATTGTCAAAATTAAAATATAATATTTTATTGGGTTTTCAAATAGAGCCATTCTTAATTGGTGTGTATTTTTTTAGCATGTATAATCTAAAAATAAATAAAAATTTCGGTAGGGTGATGGAGAGTAGCGGCCTAACGGTAAACAACACTTGTAATTTTGAATAAAAACTTTACTTAATAAAGGTTATGTATGACGAATTTTAAAATATATTATGACAAAGTTCATGAGAAAGTTGCTGCTGCGAAATAATTCTGTCAATAATGAAAACGATCAGCGGTTGTGAACATCAAGCATTCATTCACTCAAGTATAAAATTTTACTTATGGAAAAATTTATCCATTGTAGATAAGTGGATGAAAAGATAAAATCGCGAAATATGGAGTAAGAAAGGGTGAGTCGGTGGCGTAGTGGTTAGCGCGCCGGACTTCGGGACCATGGCAGCGATGTCGTGGGTTCGAATCCGCGTTCTGCCAGTGAACTTTTATCAGTACCTTTCACCTTGTACTGTAGCGGCTCACCCCCTTACTTTGTCTTATACGATCCACGCACAGATCAATAGTCTATGTGGACGGGGCAAAGTAAGGCAAAAAGAGGTCCGCCAACCTCTTAAAAAAAAAAAAAAAAAAAAAGTATTGTAACTTACAATAGAAATCGTTAGTACCTACTATACTAAGTATAATTAATTATTATCTCAGAGATATATCCGTTCGAGTTCAGGTATGTGCTCTAAATAAGATATAAATAATGTATTACTTGAATTGAGGAAGGTGTATTGAGAACTATGTTTAAAACAAACTGTCGTAAATTAATTAAAAGAATTTTAATCCTTTTCAAAGTAAAATTTAATTCTGGACTCAAATTGTGCGTGCTGCAGTCTACAACAATTCGTTTTTTTTTACCTCAGATTATTATAATGTGAGATGAAGACATAGAGAAGCGGCTGTGGATAGCAATGTGAGTAAGTACAAATAATTTTAGGTAAAACTGGAAAAATTGCGGTATTTACGGTGTGTAGGCCTAAGGTGAGATGGCAAAGAATGACTACAACTGACCAAACTTAAAGCCGAGTCCGCACTGGCCAAATATGTTCACAAAACAGTTTTCTACCAAAATGTTATTTGTTTGTTGGTATTTATTTTAAATGTAAATTAAATGGTCAGTAATTGTTTTCATTAGAAATGCTCGTTGAATGGTTGTGTTCGCGAACAAGATCGCCACTGCCTTAATGAAAAAAAAAAAAAAAACTCATTACAATGTTTACGAGCACCCATAAAAATACGGGGTACTGATCAATCAAAATTTTGATCAACTGTTTAAAGTGTTCCATTGAATCCGGATACTTACTTCCATTGGTTTCCTATCTCAAATGGGATTAATTAATACTTCAGTAAAACCACGAGAGAATAATTAAGACCAAACAAATGAAATTATGAAGAATCGTTTAAAGTCAAACCAATTTATTCATCATTTTTCATCAACATTTATTCATCTAAAAACAAGAATTCATCATGTAAAAATCAATATAATAGTTTAAAACTCATCAAATGAGTGGTAAATCTTTGATCACACTATTTGCTTTGATGATAAATGTATAAATGTAAAAACTAACTATAGGCCTACTGGTGTACCAAATTATATTAATTTTTTCTGTCCTTGTGGTTTTTAAGACTTAAAAGCCATTCGTACAAAATGTCTTTGTCTCAAACTCATTCAAATATGCATGTGAATCCTAACAACGCGGTGTGATCAAAATCCTATGAACATATCATCCTCTATGGCTATGGTATCACTTAGTAGGTAGTACTGTTCATTGATGTAAGAGAATATTTAAAATCATACCAAAAATACTTCTTTTACATTTCGTAAACAAAATTACTTGTGCACTTGGTTTTGTTCCATGCTGCAACCCTTGTATTCGTTACACAAACTAATAGACCCTAGCCTTGTAAAAACTCGTGTATGTGCACTTTTTATATTGGGGCCTGAAATATAACTGGTTGGCACAATCTCAGATTCTGATTCATTCCCTCAACACTGATACTATGTGTGTAAGAGTTGCCCCTGAGTCCTATACATCTGCAGGTGATCACCGATCAACGGTGTCCTCCTATTTGCGGACAGCCCAGTTTGCGGACATGTCTGGTTTTACGAGGGGGGTAAACAAGGCCCTTGGGGTGGGAGGATTCCAGTTTGCGGACAGGTCTCGGTGCATGATGTTATTTTTTCCCCTTCTGAGATTGCCAAGCCACTTACATATTTTTAACAGGTTAGGTTAGGACAAATTTTCTTGATAAAGAGAAACTAAGAAAACTAAAGATTGTATATACATTTAAGTAACCTTAGCACTTACTAGCAACAGTTATTAGATTTGTTTAATTTTCCCTTTTTGTTATTTTTTTTCAATATGCGTCTTGTAAACAACATGAAATAAAAATTATAATAACACAAACACCTACAGCGTGCGTTTACTACCTGCTTCCTTGGGAAAATGGTTTTTATGACAGGGTTAAAATATGTGTCCGCAAAATGGACAAATCTAATTAGTGCATTCCACTACATTTTTGGGTTGTCCCCAATCTGGAAGGTTTTGCCCTTGTCCGCAATCTGGACTGTCCGCAAATAAGACACAACCCGATCAATAGGAGGTTCCAGCGGATTATGCGGCTCGGTTGGGCCTCGCTTCACTAAGTACGGCAATAATCCGATCGCTCCGAGTCTTTTCCAAATTAGACACTTACGGAAGCTTGTCTCAGATCGGAGATATCCTAAATAACCGATGTTGCTCGGCCACGGATTACAATGTGTTTGATTGTTCCCAGCCATCGCGGCCACGACCGTCCCGCCCCCCTCACGCTCGCCGAGCCCAATATCAATTTTATTCGCCGTTTTGCGGTTCGCAGTTTACTTTATCTGCGGATCACCGGTTATTTGGGCTCGTAAAGTGCGAACGGAATCACTTGATGAGCGGTGTCGCTTCGACCAGCCGGAACGACGATTTATTGTAACTAACGATTGCCGATCACCTGATAACGACAGGGAAAGGTTCCTCGTTAGTGAAGGTTGAATGTGATTAGGGGAGGTTCGGTGTTTGCTTGGTTAGTGGGATTCCGATTCGGAGTGTTCGATTGGGAATATTCTTGATCTATGCATGAAAGTGTCGAAGAAGAATTCCCAGAGAAAATGTGGAAATCCCTAGATACGAACCCAAAGACGGCAGTGCTTGGATATCAGTTAGTATTTTGAAACAGTTTTGAATCTGCAGTAATATTCTTTACAAATCGACCAAACATCGATTACTCTTGTCATAAAAACAATTATCTGAATAGTATAATTCTAAATTTGTTCTGTATTAATCCTATTTTTCTTTATGCCAAAAAGAGAGAACAAATTTTATTTTAGAATGGACTCAGGTGTGAAGGACTGTGCACATAGTAAGTTCGTTAGTCGAACTCTTGGTTGGCACCCCAAAAGGTACATGGGTTCCTAAATGGACAATTAAATAATATTTGTAATAACCATGAGCTGGTTCGGCTTGTAACAAAAATATCGGTCGTATGATTTAATTGTTCCAACGTTAAAACTTCAGTGTTGTATTCAGTATAGGGCAGGTCGCACATTAAAACGGACGCGAGGAAACATCTTACGATTTCGCCAACGAAGGTAATAACATATGTTTTAATAGAATGCCCGCACACTTCAGGGTACACGACAGCGTGTGGGTATTCCATTTACTCATATAGTATTACCTTCATTCGCGGATGTTTTGTCTCGTCTTGTTGCGTCGCATCCGTTTTAGTGTGCGGCTGGCCCTACTGAGTACAACTCGAGAGGTGGGATGTTTTTGAGGCGACGATAACTGTATATTCAACAATAAATATAGTTTGTGTGTATTTTTCTGCACTTATATAAAACAAGAGAACAGTTTAGATAGAAAACGATGTGAATAAAATGTGGAGATTAAATTAAGAAGGCCGCATCAATAAGGGATGTATGAATAGCATCTCGGCATTTTGCTCACAGTTATATAAGCCTCCCTCCCCTATTTCCTATCCCTACTCACTCACCTTCTCTTCCATCCCGGGAGCCGAGACAACAAAGCCCCATAGACTTAGTATTCTCGCTATCGTGGATGTCCATAGGACTTCCGCAGCGATCCAAGATGGCGGCTGCTGACGCAGGAATTAGCGACAAGTAACAAGTGGCGGTGACTCCTCAAATTAGCCTCGAAATTTCCCTGAAGTAATTGGCGAGTTCTGAGAGGCCGCTCACTCAGCATTCGCGGCAGACGCTGCACTTCCGGCCGCCCTGTCATGCAAACCAGTCGCTGGCAGTCAATCTGCCCTCCGACCATTGTCTCCCCTCGCATACGTGCAACAATTCCGGATTGATTGACTCTGCAGAATTATTGCAGCGCCTTGTTTTGCCTTAACAATGGTTATGTATTGGCCGTAATACGAAATCTCCGGGATCCAATAAATATGGGTTGTTGGGTAGCACCGGATTTTATGAATGTTTCGAGTAGTTTATATGTTGTAGTGGCATTTATCGATGAACTCCGCAGAATTGCAACATTGGTTTACTGTCATAAAAAAGTTATTATTCAATGGTTCCCCTTTCATATACAGTACTAATAAGAGAAATAATATAACAAGAATATATTCAAATAATTGATTCCCACGAAACTGTTCATGAGTGGGCTAGTTCATTTCGCTCACTAGCAACGGGAATTAGCTCTTTCACTTCGCTCGATCATCGCGATGATAGTTCGCTCCACTCACTTATATACCATGAATTAACTCATTCGCTTCATCACTAACCCCCAGGATGAGTTCATTCACTCGCCTCTACGAAAAATCGCGACCATGGAACTCAGCACCAGTTTTTAATTGCTATAGAAAACCATGAAATTCCGCACCAGGGCCGGGAGCGACCACCATGAAAGTCCGCACCTGCCACACCGGTTCCTTTTTTTAACTTTTACCTCTCCTCCCGGAGTTTTTTTTTTTTTTTTTTTTTTTTTTTTTTTTTTTTTTTTATTATTATTTTATTTGCTGTTTTAACCATTTCAGTCCTCTATACTCGGAAAGGTTTCATTTTAATACAACTATATATCCTTAAAGTATCCAGAAAACATCGATATTCAAATAATAAAAGTATAAATGAAAAGAAAGTAATTTCCCATAATTTTGTTCAATACATTATAGGACGAAAGATTGTAAAGTTCTTAGTTAAAGTAAAAAATCTTAGTTGCTCGTCATGTTAAATCGGTAATTTTTATATTAAGTTTAGGCAATGCACTTATTTAAGTTTCCTTGGAAACGATTTTAATTTTAAAAATTTACATTGAATTCCTAGAAAATAGCTTTAGAAAATACAGTCTACGTATTTTCAGCTCAAATTCAGGTAATACTGTAAATGCCAGCTCGACGCGAGATCATCAATAGGGGTAAGTGATTTATAAGAATGTGTAAAGAATCCATTTTCTTTCTATTAGTCTAAACTTTTCAAAACTATAATTATTATTGTACTTATTTTGGCTGTGCCAGGTTCATTAAAATGATTGCTTCATATGTTTTCAATTAAGCTTCCTAAATGCATGCTTGTCATTAGTTTCCATGAATACAGATTCAAACTTTTAAATAATCATATTTTTTTAGATTATGAATTAAGGGTAAACAAACTATTTAAAATTCTGTAATGAAATTAACTGAACCGCGAGCGTTAAATAGGGAGCTAAGTTTAACATTCATCAAGTTCAAAAGGTAGTGACGTACGGCAAAGACGGCCGGTGAGTGGTTTGTTAACGTGTTAACTGTTGGAGGTTTGACGTTACCAATATTTTATTATTATTTTATCGCTTGTATTTTGATTCACTCCATCTTAGGTCACCTAAAAAGTTTTACATGATTAGAAATTAATTTTTCTCGTCTTTCCATCACAATTTATTGTTAGGGACTTTGGAAACATCTCTCATTTGGTTAGTAATGAAAAAGACATCCTTTTCCATATCACTTAGTGTATGGAAAAGGATACACTAAGTGATATGGAAAAGGATGTCAAAGGTGTCTCATCTTTAAATATTGGATGTTTAACTGATGTAATAAAAAAATTAATATATAAAGAAAATTGTTAATGTAACAAATATCTGAAATATTAGATTAAAACCTGTAAGATATTGGTGGTTTTAGGAATGTTTGTTGGATGATCTTTTAGACTTAGCATGTGTGTTAATTTTATAGCCCCTAATTAACCACTTTCTAGAATAAAAATATATCATTGAATAATCGACAATCGTGGTTAGCCACAGAAACTTTAAATTCAATGATAATTAAATTTTAAAATGAAAATAAATAATAATTTTTTGGGTTAGCTTACCTTATAGTTCCTGGTTTTTCGTCCATTATACTAAACGGCGTAGATGATGCCCATTATGGATTTACATTGCTCATTGGCCGATCCTTGTCTAACTAGTAATCATCATGCATAAAGACAATTTACTACAGTATCAGTAACCTACATGTCTCTAGCGGTTTTTGTCATTTAGCTCCATTAAATGATAATTGCATAGGTTATCATTACGCTACTTTAAGTAAGTGCCAATAAACCAATCCACATTTCAACAATATGAAAGTAGCAGACAACCTCCCTTCATTTCTTATGTAGTATTTTTCGTTTTATATATAATTTAATAATAATGGTCTTGAAATTTAGTCACTGAAACTAAAGCCTTGCATTTGAGCAGACTCCTCTGGTCTTAAAATTTACTAGAACGTTTTTAAAATCATAAGTAGTTTATTTAAAATCATAAACCTGTTTGCAACTACTTTTATCGACAGTGTCCAACATCTTCACGCTGATACTCAGTTATTCTACACCCCTCGTTGTGCCATTCTAGTCAGCCCCCTCTGGAAGCCCGCGAGTTACGTGTGAGGTACGCTGCGGTGGATGTGCAGTGGTGGCTGCGGCAGGGGCTACAGCTAGCGTGCGGACGGTGGTTGGCTCCGTGGACCAAATTACAGGCTCTCAATGCCATTTGAATATTAACGTAGCTTTAGCGCTGTCCATCATTTAGCCAGTGGAATCCGCTCTTAACGAGGCCCAAATCATATATAATTATGTTAATACGGCCATTGCTCGCTAAACACACAGCGTTAGAGCGGGTCGGCCTCGGACGCTGCTCAGCTGCATGTGCGCTCACGTTCACCCTTTGTTTCCACGGCAGCACTTGCGGATCTTATTGGATGTTGAATTCGTTATGACATGATAAATTATCCACCGTCGTGTTGAACTCTCCAGAAGAGAAAATATATTTTAGAAGAAGATAAAACCTAGTTACTTTATATTCATTATGAAACCGAGGAAAAGTGTATTTTAAGGTGAAAATATGCCGGCATTTGCAATAAATACATTTCCCCAGTTAAAAAATCTTAATTTCACTTATGCCCAGAATTTACCTTACACTTTGGTAGCCTACTTACGGAATACATAATTAGTCAAATAAATGTTCAACCACAACCCTAGGTTATTAAACCTAAGATGAAAAGCTGCAGGGTACTAATTTATAAATTTTATAGTAGTAAAAAACAGATATAATCGCGTTAGTTCTATCAAAACTTTCATTAAAAATAATTAATGAGCTAACTTAAAAAAAGAGGAATGAATTGTTAAATGTAATAAACTGCTATAAAGATTTTGTGTTATACTCAATCTTCAATAACCAATGGTTATTACGAAAAATCTGACGGTAAAAAATTCAAATAAAGGAAATTAAAAAGTTAGTAAATTATTATAATTCACTGTAACTGTTATTTTTAAAGTATATAGTCATTATGAAAACTGTGAATTTGAGTTTGTATTAAAACTGTACTTAAATCTTAGAAATTATTTAAAGACAAAAATGTTATATTACAGTATAGCCTACATAAAGAATAAAATATAATAAACACAAAAAAGTAACAAAATAAAAATAAAGCACCACTGTACAAAATGGCCTGGATCGTTTAGACATAAAAATGTATAACAATATTCACATAGGTATGGACGTGGCAGACGACCGCCACAGGGGCGGAAGCGCTTACGTGTTGAAGAACCGCGTTATCATTGGACGATCGGGGCGGAAGGTGGTGATAACGGCAATCAGCTGTCAACATCTGGCCCGTCATGTCCGTACTTAGCATAGACTTACAATCAACACCACCACCTTCACTGCGGTCGCTGTCGCTGCATCCATCTGTTGTAAATCATATCTGAAACTCTTGCACCTGCGTAACAGTATTACAAGGGTATTAGCATGATTTCGATTTAGATAATTGACGGGACATTGGAGTTGAACTAAGTAAAATTGGAAAGGCTTTTATAACATGCTGAGATAGATAGACTACAATACCCTTTAGGAATTAGAGGCTTGGCCCTAGGTCCTTTTCGAGCTTGTGTTAGGTTTACGTTCAGATCACGGTTACATCAGGCTGATTTCTCAGAAACTTCGACTTCTTGTCCTGTCCAACTATCTTATGTCCGCCCGGATTAGGGTTAAATCAAGCCGAATCATTGAAAACTTAGACTCGGGTCATTTATTAAGCCATTTCAGGTCTGGATTAGGGTTATATCAGGCTGGGCCATGACAAACCTAGATTCAGGTCCTTTATCAAGTTATTTCAGGTCTCAATTAGGGTTATTTCAGGCTGGGCCATGAGAAACTTAGAATCAAGTCCTTTATCAAGCTATTTCAGGTCTGGATTATGGTTATATCAGGCTGGGCCATGAGAAACTTAGAATCAGGTCCTTTATCAAGTTATTTCAGGTCTCAATTAGGGTTATTTCAGGCTGGGCCATGAGAACCTTAGAATCAGGTCCTTTATCAAGTTATTTCAGGTCTCAATTAGGGTTATTTCAGGCTGGGCCATGAGAACCTTACAATCAGGTCCTCTATCAAGCTATTTCAGGTCTGGATTATGGTTATATCAGGCTGGGCCATGACAAACCTAGATTCAGGTCCTTTATCAAGTTATTTCAGGTCTCAATTAGGGTTATTTCAGGCTGGGCCATGAGAAACTTAGAATCAAGTCCTTTATCAAGCTATTTCAGGTCTCAATTAGGGTTATTTCAGGCTGGGCCATGAGAACCTTAGAATCAGGTCCTTTATCAAGTTATTTCAGGTCTCAATTAGGGTTATTTCAGGCTGGGCCATGAGAACCTTAGAATCAGGTCCTTTATCAAGTTATTTCAGGTCTCAATTAGGGTTATTTCAGGCTGGGCCATGAGAACCTTAGAATCAGGTCCTTTATCAAGTTATTTCAGGTCTCAATTAGGGTTATATCAGGCTGGGCCATGAGAAACTTAGAATCAGGTCCTTTATCAAGTTATTTCAGGTCTCAGTTAGGGTTATTTCAGGCTGGGCCATGAGAACCTTACAATCAGGTCCTCTATCAAGCTATTAAGCAGGATGTATTCGGATCAGTGATGTGTTGGACTGGATCGTAAGAATCTTTGAACAGGTCATTTGTCAAACTAATTCAAGACAGTTCAGAGCTGGGATCAGGTTATTTACATACGAGAAAGATATAAATTTATGTATCTATGTATGGTCACTAATCTAAAATACGGCATGACCTATTTCATAAAAACTTTCTAAATAACATATCTCTGGGATAAAAATAATATTTATTTATAGAGATCTCGATGCAAGGAAAAGTCTTATTTCGTCTTATAAGGTTAAAAATCAAAACTAAAGACAAGTGACTGAGCTGTTAAAGTACGATTCATGTGCTCCAGTAGCAGTGTAGCCATCAGTCCCTCTAAAAAAAGATCTTTATTTTCAAAAGAAACAAGCCTTTTTGTACTTGGCTATTAAGTAGAATTCAGAAGAATTATGATTGTTTAGATGAACAAAATAAAAAAAAATTGTTAAGCAATTTTTCAATATACAGTTTTTCATAAAAACTAAATAATTTTTAACAATAAAATAACTGGATGGGTATAGCTGTGGTTATAAAGTGCTTATGCCATTAAATGCAAAAGGTTGCCGGTTCGATCCTGAGAAATGCTAGTAGCCTAGCTTTTTTTAAACATTAGATTCCGGAGCCATAATTGCCATTGGTGCTAATGATGCTTAATGATGCTTTCTAACAAGTGGGTAATGCTACATAGTAGGTAATAAGACCGGGGTTTGCTGGACTAGTCAAAACGTTATAAAATGCCTTGGGCGTGAAAACACAAAAAACCAATAGTAATGTCAGATGATAACTGAAGGGGTAAAATCCATACATTATACCAAATCAAAAAGGCTAGTGAGTGAAGCGAACGAGCTCCTTGTGGGCCAAGTGAGGAGAGCTAACCCCTCTTTAAAAAAAGATCTTTATTTTCAAAAGAAACAAGCCTTTTTGTACTTGGCAATCCAGGATAACATTGTGATTTATTACCGCAAAATAATTGCATAGGTATAGCGAGCAAATGTTCCGGCAGCCCAGGTACCATTGAGGTAACAAGGTAAATTGGAAATAATTATTAACTTCTAGATACGTCTGAAATTATAAATTGAAAACAAGTCAAGACTACTTGTACTTATAACGGTTATAGTATCACTCATGACATGTCAAATCCGGATTGATTGCATCAAATTTGAAATATTACCTTAATGAGACTAAATTTGAATGATAAAAACGTATACTTATTCAAATTATCTATAATCACCGCTAGTTTAAGAATCACCCGAAACTTTAGTTCAATAGTTTAACTTTACAGAGTTTAGCCCGGTAAAATGTAAACTTTGAATTTTAATGGAGCGTTTAACCGTGTTATAATGTAAAGAAACCAAAACTCCATTGATAACGGGGGAATTATGAAAATTACCGGCGGCCATGGTCGGGTGATTATGCGAGGAGCTGAGCAGGAATGCACCGAGCGGTGGCGTGTATTGATCGACCTATAATGTGTTAAATTAGGAGAATTATCGTGTTAACACTTGCGCAACCCGTGTTATAATGTCCGGATGATGGGGAAACGTTCGGATAATCGGGGCTTAGGGTCCGGCCACGCCCGCCGATTAATACTGTTAAGCTACCGGGAAAATTTGGTTTTCAAATTTTTGAATATTTTTGGGTAATAGGTGTCATAAAATAATAATGTTTTTTGTGGTAATGGGAATACAGTGCCGAATTTTCATAAGTGGCTTTCAGATGATTTTCTTATTTCTTTTGGCAGAAACTTCAGTTCATTGTCCACTTTTCTCCAAACAACACTTATTTGTTATATGTGATACGCATTAAAAATATAACTCATAAATAAATTAGTAATATAGTTTAATTAATAGTAAATATAAAGGCATATTTAAATCAAACAAGCAAATATTGCTTTTTCAAAATATTAATTAGCTTACTTATATTTAAAAATTTCAATACCCTGATAAGAAAAATATATAAAAAAGAATTATATTAACAATGGATTACCCAAAAATGAATAAGACTGAAATAATAGGGTCTATATTTTGAGAGAGGTATCATATAAACTGAGACTAAGGTATAACTAGGGTAGAGAGCAGAGATTCTTTTGAGTGTTATAACTTTACCTATATGATGACTTCATAACCTTCCTATTTACCATCACACTAACCAACCAATACACAATATTGCTGACCAAATTACAAACGCATCTTCCCGTTTATTCTTTTTGACCTTATTTACAAAACTATCAATGTGATTTTTTCCTAAAAATGTTGTGTGTTACTCCGAATTCAAAAATCCGCCCTATCCGAAGAACACATTTTGAGAGGAAAGACTGATTTATTTCAGTTATTAGACGGTTATTAGACGTGATTCCGTCAATACAACGGGTGTTTACCTACGATAAACTTGATTAAAATGTTCCGGTATTTAACGCAGATCCATCGTTAGGCCTATATTAGCAAACGCTTTCCTTGGTTTAATAGTTTTTAACTTCCGTTATCAATATCATGTTCGAGTAAACTGAGAAAGTAAACGATAAAATATATTTATGAATACAGCCTATTTCCACACCCTCGCTAAAATGAACATGATGACACGGTCCCAATTAGTTCAAGTTATAGCGGGACTCTAGTTCGCACTCACACTTTATTGTCCGGCAAATTTTATTGCAATCATGGAAAAGTTAAATAATGTTTTTTTTAGTTTTAAAGAACATTTCCTAGAGCTCAGCCCCTGTATTGGTCGGTGGGAACGGCCAAGTCACGTGACAGCTGGCACAGTCGGCGCGGCGTGGCGGTGCCTCTACAGCGTGTTTGTCACCTCGCACGCTGTGACTACCTGGTGCTAACTCATGTTTACTTACAATTTCCCGCTGGTCACTTAACTTCACCCGTGATATTTGCTTAGCTGGCATCTTCCATTCATTGCGGTACCTTTGTACTGTTGGTGGTGTAAACGGAAGCGGACCTCTAATTTGTACGGATGTTTTCAAAGCTGCTTGACTTCTGGGAGACTTTAACGCGCGGTTCCTCACCTGATTTGTAATGTTGTTTTAGGACCGGCTAGGAGAAATTGTTTTTAAAATTATGCTAGTTGTTACCCCGTCACGACTTCACCCTTGATTGCGATTTTATAAAGATATATACATCGTATTGCTCATTTAGCCAGCCACCAAGTTTTTAAAAATAATAAAATAAATTCTCCAATTAGTGCATCCCTCATTAGTTTTATAATAGATTATAAAACTTCTTGACTAATAGCTATTTTTACTAATATAGTTTTCCTCGTCCAATTAGATAAAATTGGTTTTCTGTTACTAGGCATTTTGTTTCCACACACTGAACTTTTTTGCACCAGAGTATAATAAAAAAATTCTTGAAGTCATGTCTGCGCTTTTAAGTCTTCAAGGCTTTAAGTGGCAAAACTATATTTGTTTTTAATTTAGTATAGTAATCGTTAGTTTCAAATTTATCCATCTTGAAAAAATATATAGCAAGTAATGGATTAGATGGATTAAATATTTAAGCTCAATATCAACCCAGCTAATTGAAATCCTTGAGACAGTAAAGGAATTTAATATGAGTATAGATTCAATGGAGCTAATAATGTGTCCATAAATATTTAAATCTATATTAATAGTCTGCACCGCCGCCTTAAGGGGTTAAATTAGTGTTTATTGTGTAAATATTCTTTTGTTTAAAAATGTAATTGCATCAATTCTACATATTGCGTAGTTGTTTTATCCGTTTACTTTACTTTTATTTTGCTAAATATTCGTTATTACCAGTATGACCATTTATAAATAAAAACGGATAAATATTTTTATTTTATTGCAGGCCTTAAAGAAATCATCTACAGAGTGCATAATTCAGTAATTCAATTACTGGCAACAATACAAAAACCACATGTTTGAACTGGAGCACGTGATTCTTGCTTTGACAGTCGAGTCAGAAGTTTTCAGTAGCTCTTTTGTTTTGATTTGAACCTCCATAAGACTAATGTTAAAACTGTTATAATATTATTTCAAAATTATAACGAAATAAGATTTTTCCTAGCATAAATACCTATATAATTATTATTTTTTAACACAGAACTACATTATATGCAAAGTTTGAAGAAAATCGTTAGAGCAATTTTCGATAACCGTGTGCAACCATACAAATATACTTGTTCGTATTAGAGTACAGCATAGCATTTAACATTCAAGGTCAACAAAGAAGATTTGCAGATTCTAAAGAAAAAAACATGATGTTCAACCACAACCAAGGCACTTGACAATCTCAACGTCCAAACGAGAACTGGAACTTCTGGTGGTTTGAATAAATAAACAGTTATTATTCAAATTTCCGTAATGATGCCGTAACTAAAAATTTTCTTAAATTAAAATCCACTTTTCATTTTGTCCCACGAAATTTCCCTGGCTAAAATGTATGCGTTAGCTCCGTAATAGAGCTTTTAAATATGTAAGTGTCTGTGAATAAAGGTGAAATGAGGGCATTAATGTTGGAATTATGGTGATGGGGCGCCGCGTCGCCGCCGGCCACCATAGCGGGCTCATTACGCCAAGATGGCGGTGGCATTTATTGATTGTTATATTATAATGTGTAAATGTCCTCACATTATCACGTCGTCACCCAGATTGCCCCCAATCGACGCCTCATCAACATCAAAATTTATTTCGGGTTTTTTACAATTTGGTTGATATCCTCTTCCTCGGTTTAGAGGACACAGGAATTAAGCGGCGATTTCCTTTTCGGGAAGAAACTATAACTTGTCTTTCATGTTGATAAATCAAAGGATGGTTAGCTGAGTGGTTATAGAACTTTCCGTTGAATCTTAAGGTTCCTGAGAATAATTAAGAGCATATCGAGTTAGGCAGGGCGCGCACTACTTCGGAATCGGCTCGGCTCGGCCGGAATCGGAAATTTGCTTTGCATGTAACCTAATGGATCGGCAAATGCCGATCCGTGCCGTGCCGTTCCGATGTAGTGCGCGGGTCTCCATTACATTACATGCAAATCAAATTTACTCACCGGGCCAATTCCGGCCGAGCCGAGCCGATTCCGAAGTAGTGCGCGCCCTGCCTTAAGATGGTTCGAAACTAGACCGAGGTGCCTTTGGTCATTGGGCTATTAATTAATGATTTTGATCAATCAATCTGCTGTTTTTTGTCAGCAACGAAGTTTCACCTCATCTGATCCATCACAATCATCACACTCGCCCTACAGTCATAACTGTGTCTGTGTTTCAATAAATGTACAAAATGTATGTAAAAGACATTAGTGTAAGTATGGTCAATGTTAAAATGTTGTTGTTGAATTAGCATTGTTGAAATACCATGGTTGTTCAAGTTAATCATTGTTTAGAGTCCTCTTCATCTTTGTAAAAACACTGAAAACATACTTCGGTATTCCCCTGTTTCGGACGTACAAAAAATCTTAAAAGTAAGGAAAGTCGAGTTACTTTGCGATGTCATAGAGAGTAATAATTGTTAAATTTTCAAAGTTTTGAGGTATGGGGGACATAATATAACTATTCAACTAAACACTTACCAAGTTTAAATAAAAACTGTTGAAAAACTGGGTCCGAAACATAGGAATAAAATACCATGTTTTGCATAAAAGCCGCGTCCGGTTAACATTGCCGACTGCACATTGGGCTACCAGCCCCAAGGTGAAGGTGACTCTTAACGATTGTCGTTTATTATTGGTATAAATGCATTTATACACAATTTCCTCCTACAATTTTCAAACGATTTTCAAGTTTTTGGTGTCGTTGGATAGGGCTTGGTCTGCAGTTGTTTCCTCCAAAATCTGATGAGAATCGTACTAAAAATAAGGGCGTTATCCACAAATTACATTTGAAGTTTTTCCATTAGAATAACATTGGGATTGGATTAAGCTTTGTAAACATTTGTTAGTTTACAGCTGTAAATAAGTGTAGTTTTTTGTGATTACTATGATATTCACAAATTCGATTGGTCGAATGTCATTAGATTTTAATATGTAGCTTTTGTGTTGTACCAAAATAAATTGCTCGAATACGACCAACAAATACACTAGTATTTGTAATATTTTCAAAATATCTATATTTATAAAGTTTTAAGTCTATATTTGTGATGTGCTCCAGGAAAAGGGACCTTATGATACATGACCAAAATTTTCAGTACAGCCGATTTTGTGGAATAAGGTCAAAAATATCAATTTTTAGGTTTTTATTTAAATTAGTAGTAAATATATTTCTCTACATAGAAAACCTATTTTTAATTAAGTTATTAAGTTGTAAAACAATTAAATATCGGTTTTCCTAGATCCTTGCACGATAAACAAAAGGGACCTTAACTTACTCCATTTAAATAGCATTGAAGTAAGTTAAGGTCCCTTTTACATTCCATACATTGTTGTAGTATTTACTTGGGGGAATTATTATACCTTTAAGTAACAAAGTAATATTTATCTATAGATTAAGCATACATATGCTTAGTCTATGATTTTACTATGTTTGGAGGGGGATTTTTATGTCTTTCTACATCACTGGCTGAAAGTCAGCTGTTGTTATTGACTCTATTGTTTACATGATTGAATGCTAAAGATAAACAATGACATGTAAAATGAAATTGGGGGGCCAGCAGTTACTTTTACCATTAATAGTGACACAGGAATTATTGAAGATCACCCAACAGAAATTGTTGCTGGGGGCTCTCCTGGAAACGAAAAATTGCCTATTTCAGAAAATTAGGCCTTACTGTGAAGAAGTCCACAAAAACTTACTATGCCCAGATCTAGGCCCAGAACCCATTGCAAATAGGTCTTCTAATGAAGAAATATTAGCAGTTTGAAGAGGAAGAAGAAATGTTCTTGACTCCAAAGTCTAGAAAGAGAGCGCGGAAGCAACAAACCACCAAACCGAAAGCGGCCCATAAACCCCCGGAACTTCGAAGAAGAAGAAGGAAAATGTTTGATTTTTTTAATATCACTCAGCATACAAATATCACCATAACAACTGTTTAAACTGTAATAATACAGCACATTATTATGTAGAAAATGTGAAGTTGAAAATTATTACCTAATTTTCTTCCAAAATATTTGAATTTTTTCACTACCCTTAGTCATTTATTTGTTATAAAATGAAAGAAAATGTTTCAATAACATGTGTTCTTCTATTTCTTTTATTGCCAAGAAAATTTGCAACATTTTGATATCAAATAGGTAGAAATTTAGTAATAAATCATGCATGTTTCATTAGGTTAAACTTTGTTTAACTTTAAACGTGATTTACCGAAAACTAACATTTTTAAAAACGACATTTCAAACTTCCATAACTTTGTCAAATATTAAGATAGAATTTTTTCAAAACTACCATTGGATTCAGCAAGAAATATACTACAAGAAAATGTGAATAACTCAAAAAGTATCTCATGTATCATAAGGTCCCTTTTCCTGGAGCACATCACATTTATTACATAATGTAATTTTGCACTGTTGATTATTTTGCATTTATTTGCAAACACAGTTTTTGGCCTTTGCAATGTCCTCATCTTGAACTAAATTTAGTAATTTTACATTTAAAAAGACTGAAATGTTGATTTATTTCATTTAGTATTGAGATAACGTGAGCCTAAAAATCATTATATAGTATTACAACAGGTAAATTACAACCATTGTTATACTACAACACATATCTATCTTGAGCTCCAAACAATGGAACTTCGATTTTAAAAATGAAAATTATACTCACCTTCGGCTTGGTAAATATTCCAAAATTAAAACTACCCATCCCACTATACTTTACCCTTGGTTAAAAGTGATGGTCATTTGAAATACAGGCGGTGAAGGTACATCAACTTCCTCAATTATGCTCTTCGTCTTGAATGTATTTTATTCTTCTTTTTTTAGTTCCACAATTTTTTCCGAAGACTTTCTAGTTGATCTTTAAGGTTGTACTTCTTAGAAACAACGGAAACCTAAAAAAAAAACCTGTAAAAGATATGAAAGGAAACAAATCAAGACGACGATGAGAAAAGATAGGGCAGTTCTTCGAAATATGTTTGGTTATGTCTTAAGAAAAAGTCTAACCAGTATAAATACAAAAATTCAGTATTAGGAGTTAATATTTCACTGTATATGTTTCCATAGATACAACAAGCTTTTGCAACAAACAATTAGTCCTTTTGGTAATTTTATATTGAAAAGAGTTTGATGTAAATCTGTGTGAACATGAAAGATTTTTTCTTAAAAATATTGGGCTGAAGCATTGGTAATCTTCCCTCAACTGTTTTTCTCTATGTGCCAACAAGTCATCTCTAGACGGACCACCAATTTTAAGTGTGTTAAAATTGTGTTAGATCAATCGCAATGTCAATGTATGTATGTTCTATCATTGCGTTTTCTGTTGTTCATAGAAAAGCAAAATAATCATGCACGTGTAGTGCTTTTCCTTACACATTTTGTGCAGAAGAAGGGAAAACAATTCACATTAACAAATTTTCTTTAGTAAACACATACTTGTGTCTTTTTATACAATAACCTCGTCTCCAAATTTCAACAAAACACAAACCGTCCAATAACTATAACAGAGATATTACGACGAAACAAAACCATTTACAAATTTCAGACTATTGCTCTTGTTATTCTGAAGGTGTCAGGTATCGCAAGCCAGTGACCTCGGCTCATTAGGTAAATGGGAACAAAGAGGCAGCGGTCGCGCCATGTTTGCAGTACCAGGGCTGGGGCTGGGCGGCAGCGCCGGCGAGGCCCCGGGCGACGGATGGCGGTGATTTGGCCGAGACCGAGTGTAAATTGCAGACCTCGGTTTGGAAGCTTAGAGTCCGGTATAATTTACACCTCCGTGGCCGGTCGTAATGAATACCCTAAACAAAGTCCACTAACTGCTAATTTACAAGTATTTAATGGGCCGAGCCGGCCAGCTGTAATGTGTGGTAAGTGGAGCGACCAGTGCTAGCCTCTGCCTCTCCGATAACACACTCATTAATATTTATTGTCGACAACTGCCCACTAAATCAAAACTCTATTAAAAATCAGAACAATAAGCAGAGAGGATCGGCTGATATTTTGTTAAAGAAGAACATCTTGGTCGGCATTAGTTGTTTCCGTTTTCTTTTCCCTCGTGGCTTTTTAGCCAATTCGGCTAAATACTTTTTAAAAGGAAACTTAATTAAGTTGCGTCCATCAAAGACTACAGAGAGCTGAAAACCATGTCACCAATATGAAGTAGAACCAGAACAAAATTAATCGAGAATTTCACTCTTTGTGGTAATAAACAGTTACACATGCTAATTAGAAATTTGGTCAACACTATCATGCATAGGTTGTTTATTTTCTTGTTCTTTTCAAATTTCCTTTCCATTTTCCAATGGTATCTGCAAAATTAAAGTGAATGCTCAAATTTTATGAACGTTTACACAATTTTCAATTTCATTTTTCAGGCAAATACAGTTTCTGAAAACACTCCAGGGACCAACACCAGGAAAGATCTTCATTAGGGTATTTTATTTGATTGAAAATTATAGTGGTGATCTTGGTACACATTTATATTTTGTGTTTGAAAAATCCCACTTTACACACGAACTTTTAATGCATGTTTTAGATATGTAAGGACCATTAATGTGTTATTCAGAAACCTTATTGTAACCTTTTCTAGCGTTCTCTACTCAAATAGTTAGTTAATTTATATTTTGATGTTTGAAACTTAAAAGCTGTTGAAGATTTTAACGTAGATCATTAGCCAGTCTAGGTCTTTGTGAGTTGAGGTTTGTTTGTCCAAGAAAGCTCAGTATCTGCCTGTAGAAATGTTAAACCCACAGTGCATCGGAAACGAAAACATTTACATTCAGCTCCCCTCCCCGCATCCCCAGCGCAGCGAATCTGCCGTCAGATCTGACGTTTATAATAACGCGCATTTTCCGTTTCGGGCCGAGAGAGTTTTTGAGTGACGTTAATGTTTTGTGGGCGAATTTCTGTGTCATTCAGGCGGAAGCTATGGGCCCGACCTGGGTGTTCCCAATTATAGGCACAAAGCTATCGTTTCCCTTCACAATGGCCCTATTAACACCACCGCCAAAACATTGGCTGACAGATGGAAGGGCTGGTTATTCCGCAGCCCTGCCTCCATTGTTACCTCCGTGTTTTAGAGAAATTGCTTCTTTCTCTTGTTATCTTTCAGCGGCACCGGTATAAAAGCCTTTAAACCACCCAGAACGTTGAGCAGGGTTGATAAGGAATTAGTGACACTAAACTAACACCAGAATTGTCCATAGTTAAAAAAGAAAAGTAAGGAATCCATCCTTATTATTGGAAATATTTGCGTGAAGGGTAGAAGAAAAACATACTTTATTTTGATTAGAATCGGAGTTTATTTTTACAAGATTTTTTACTTTATATGTTACTTGTGCCTTGGCAAAAACCTCCGTGATATCCTTAGCTTTCACAAAACAATTAAACATCAGTTTATTGCAGCTGAAACACAAATTTCAGTCTTATTACTAGGAGATTTCCTAGCTCTATTCTGCTTGAGAAAAAAAAGGATAATTTACTACAATGAATTAATTACAAATTGAAATTTTATATATTTTGTATATAACCAGCTTTTAAGTAAATAGGTAAGACGTCTCACTTATTCTGAACATTTTATTATTTTTAAATTAATCTAAAAAATTTTTTAAGTTGCGTTGATGGCGATTTAAAACGCCACTTAGTGACTGAGCCCCTTTTCTAAGGGTTAGTCCTAAGTTACTACTTTAAGCCATCGAGTGAGTGCTATAAATGTTCTTGGTGCGGTACTTCTAAAATATAGCAGTATAGCTCCATTAACACGAGTTACTACCCTATTAAAGAAATAACCGACCACACCGAACTTTTACTGCCCGACTATTTCCAGATTTATACAGTTTTTTGTCCTCCACACCCGAGATTCCTCGGTCCCACACAAAAGCACTAATTACAAGCCCCTAACACCGGACTTGGGTAATAGAGTCACTCGCGGCTTTAACTGCGGCATTAAGCCCTTTAGACCGGCCTCGGATCAGGTTCGGCCCTCTAATATTTAAACTTTTATAGTTTTATAGCTTTTTTAATAGTGGTCCTAGGTCGGCCACGAACATCTGGCCCGGTGATAAACGTTTAAGAGCTTCCTTGATATTGGACCGTACTTCTATCGGTGGACACCCTGTAACTTGGAGGTTTATTGTGTCCGGTTAACAGCCAGAAACAACTTTAGTGATTTGTTATCTGTAATTTAGTTCTCACTGGGCAGAGTGTAGTCTGGCAGAATTAATTTTAAACCTTTGTTTATAATATTTTAATAATAAGAGCTTATCCAAAATAATGTAGTCTAGATATTGCTGTGTAATCATATTTTTTTAAAAAATATGCGGTTATTAATATTTCATGGATTATATTTTATTTATTTTTTTTGTAGTTTTACTGTGCCAACGTATTATTTGGTATAAAGTATATTTTTCTTCGCAGATAATAGGATACCAACCATTTAGTATATTTTATGGTTTAATAACAAACAGTGTCATTAGCTGTCTAATGCCTTTATATTTCATTATTTTTACTACCGTATAAATAGAGAATTATTTTCAAGGATTTTTTTCTGTACACTCGTCTTTAACGAGAAAAATATTTTAGAAAAACAATTAACCATAGTTTAATGTATAGCTAACGTATAGCTAATGTACAGCTAATGTATAGCTTTTTACTGCACCTCTCTCCTGCCACGAAAGTCAATATTTTTCATTTCTCCAAAGTGGCTGCCACACAAATCATTTAAGAGCTACGGAACGGAATAATGTGATCACACTTTAGAAAGTCGATCAGCGGAAAATTATCCTCGTCGATCTGTCGAAAGACTTATCCTCCTCCAGGTGGCGGTAAGCTGTATCATAACCTCCACCACCTGGACACCTGGTCTTTGGAACTACAGATTGGCGAAATCTGTAGGAGGAAAAATATTGTATGTCTCATTTCTACAGTCAAAAGAATGACATTTTTGTGCATTATAATTGAAGAGAATGACTCTATAAATCGAATCTATAATTTATTGCCTACTATTTATATGAACTCCAGATCGCCCACTGATCGAAATTCGAGCAGAAAACTGTTGATCTGTAAACATTTTTTTAAAATATTGAATACCTGAAGCATCTGTTCTTCTTGAGTTGCTAGCATTTGTTTTTATAACAGCTCTCTGATGATTCAATCCTCCATAAGATTAGCATTGAAACTTAAAAAGCCTGAAGGGTGTAGCCCCGAGGGTCGATGTGAATTAAAATGTGATTCTGCCCATCTACAGGACACCACCTTTCTAACTATATGGGGTATGTCTGACTTTCTCCTACGTTACACACAAGCTGAGAAGAAAAAGGAGGAAAAGAAACATGCTTGCCCATTAAAATATAGATGGATCGTTATTTTTATATTGAGAAAAAAAACAAATGTTTTAATGAGAGCATAAATATATGGGTGGGTCAAAGTTTGCATTTGAGGCGACGAGAAAAAATCAAAACATTCCATGCAGTTTGTATTACATTGAACTGTTTACAAAGAAAGTTTTTGAAACCCAAAATGTTTACAGGAAATCCTCTCATTTAGGCTACAAGCAATGAACTTCCTCAGGTTAGGGAGCAACGGAGAGTCTAGTAGAGGACTACCAGGACAAGCGTCCGATAAGATTAGGCTCGGCGTACACAGTTTATGAACAATCGGACAAGTGTAGCCCACGCCTCTTATCTTTATCACCCAACAACAGGCTTTGAATAGATTTAAATAACAATCTGGCCGCCCTATCAACTGTGGGGAAGCGGCTGCTGGCGACCGCTATCTGCCTCTTTATGGCTTCATCGTGCGACCAGAATACTAAACGGTCCTAGGTTCGGCACAACAGCCATTACCAAGAAAATTATATCCAATATCTCGATTAGGAAAAGTGTTGAAGTAAAACTCACCATAAACTTTATTGTGTCCCTAAATCTCGGAATATTAAAATACTTTTGGGGTTAAATTTCTAACAGGTTGTGTCTTTTTAAAAGCTTTAGAATTTTAGCTGTGGTACTCAACAATGTTTATTAACCCCGCCGCAGCAGACCTGCGTACGCTGGGAATTTCCTTTAGCACCTTGGGTCTCAATGAATTCATTTGATGATTTAAAAAAATGTTTTGCTATGTAAGAAAAAGTAATAAAAATATCAAAGGCAAAATTTTTGCACAACTCTAAATTTAATTGGAGTTTATAAAAACAATTCTGATAGAGAATGTAAGGGTAATTCAATAAAACAAGGGTTATCACAAAATAATTTTTATTCCTAAATGTTTATATTGCATAGTATTAATATTCACAATAATCTAAATATAACCTCCAAAAATAAGACGGATGGAAAGTGCATATGCAACTGTTGTACTCTGTTTTAAATTGAGATATTGCTCCAGATTTAGCCCCTTCTGTGTTTTAACTCTTAAATAAGCCGTGTTACATTGATAGCTCACCGTCAGTTTTATTTAAGTCAGAAATCTGAAATATGTATCCACAACAAGACAATTTTGTCTAGTTTACACAGAGTCTGTATGACGTGTTGGGCGTTGGTGGCAGTGCCCCTAATAATTTCAAGCTGATTGTGCAGGGGAGAGACACCGTCTTGCACTTACACATGAGTAATAAATCAATTCTGATATCTGCAGGTGGAGCCCCCGGGCTGGACCGTACACGACACCTCTTCACTTCACAAACACCTGCCCCTGCCCTTGTACTCGACGCACCTCCAGTGCACCCTCGGCTCTTAACGCACGATCTGTAACCTGAGGGAGGCGGAGGGAGCCACCGCTGGGAGGAGACCCACCGTCCCGTGTACAACATCGCTCATCATAACAGCTGCTGTGGAGACTCACTATATATCGTGGGCTACAGAACTCTTGATTGGCACTACCCGTATTACTGCGACTCTGTAACTATATATATCGTATGGCTCATTCAGCCAGCCACCATGGTTTAAGAATAATAAAAAAAAAAAATTCTGCGGTGCAGAGCACCTGAGTCAGTATAAGTGAAAATCTAAACACTAAAATAAAAAAAATAAAAATTAGATCTCTCTTTATAGAGCTAAATCCAGGGCGCTAAGCCATTGCAGCCCAGCTTCACTTGAGCTATGCAGACCGGCCAATCCTTCGGGGAAGGCACTCAGTGGGCACTCTTCGACTATGTGTTCCATAGTTTGATACTCTGCTCCGCAGTCGCATGACTGGTCTTGTGTCATTCCCCATTTGTGCTTCCAATAATTACATCTCCCCACTCCAGTGCGGAAACGATTGAGTATAGTCCACTGCTTCCGAGGAAGATTCATACCACCTACCGCTACGGTCGGGTCATCTATCAAGAAGTGGTTCCGACCTTGAAAAAGCGTCCCAGGAGGAAGTCCAGTTTGTATGGATGGTGAAGTTCGAGTCCATCAACTGGGAGGCTGTTCGTATAGGTGGTTTTCGGGACCTCAATCGGCCCGCATTCTGGGGTAGGTAATCATGGATGGGCAGCTGTGGAGCAGATAAGATCTTTGTGTATTCCCTAATGAGTGCATCCCTTCGTCTTATTTCAGGAGGAGCGATATTACACAGCACCGGGAGCCAGGGTACAGGAGTCACCATGAGTGTACCACTAATGGCTCTCATGGTCCTGTTTAGCTGGACGTCGATCTCTCTAACGTGCACACTATTTAACCACACGGGAGCACAGTACTCAGCAGCTGAATATACCAATGATAGAGCAGTTGTTCGCAGAACTTGTGCGTTAGCTCCCCATGTGGAGCCAGCAAGGTGATGGACAATGTTAGTCCTGGTTCTCACCTTAGCTGCCGTTTTTTGTAAGTGGCTTTTAAACGTGAGAGACCGATCTAAAATGACTCCCAGATACTGTGGGTGGTCATTATGTTTCAACTCAACACCGTTGAATACGATTTTAAGCTTTTGGTTGGCCAGTCTATTATTCAAGTGGAAGCAAGCAACCTCAGTTTTTGTTGGGTTTGGATTTAGCTTCCAGGCTTCAAAATATTCACCGAGGGTCGTGAGGTCATTTGTTAGTGTTTCCTCAGCTTGTCGAAAATGCTGGTGTTGATATGCCAATGCAATATCATCTGCATATATAAACTTTAAGGACCGAGTTACAGGAATGTCGGCAGTATACACATTAAAGAGCAGTGGGGCGAGCACTGACCCTTGTGGTAGGCCATCCTTTAGTTGCCTAAACGTACTTTCTCTGCGTCCCAGATATACTTTTATCATCCTATTGGAGAGCATTGAGTTGAGGAGACGCAACAAGAAAGGGCAAGGAATAAGGTCGTAAAATTTAACTAGGAGGCCTTTTCTCCAGACGGTGTCATATGCTGCAGTCAGATCTAAGAAAGCCACAGAGGTTTTCAGTCTTCGCTCGAACCCATCCTCAATGAAAGATGTCAGAGCTAAAACCTGGTCACAACAGTTGCGACCAGGCCTAAATCCAGCTTGTAACTCTGTAACTAACAGTATGGGATGTAACTAATCGTAATGGTATATACAGGGGTGCTGAAAGGTCTGAAAACGGCTAGATATTTTTTATCAATAATTAAGCAACAAGTTGGAGACTCTGAGAATATATTTGAGGGCTACAAAACTATTTATTAATGTTATATCCGAGTATCCAAGTCTGATGGGGGTTGGCCCATGAGAAGTCAATAAAAAAATCTTAAATGTATGATTAGGTTGGTATTTACATTATGTTAAAGGTCTCTCTAAGTAGAACACAATGCCGTAAACCCGACCTCAAATGAATGACCGAGCCTTAAATGTCAGGCGATAAAACTTCTCTTAGAAATCACATTGATGGAATTTCAAAATTCAACACCTTCGGACATACTTGACTTTTTGAGGTCGGGTTTGTGGCATTTTATTCAGAAAGTGCCACAAACCCGACCTCAAAAAGTTACGTACGTACGTACGGCCTCATTACGTAGGCCGATGAATTATAATTAAACTTTCCCTAGGGGGCATCATTAAAAGAAGTTTTAAGGGAAAATTCACTGGTTTATGTCGTGTTTTACATAATTTAAACTTATTTACTTTCGAAGTAATATGTCTCAAAGCTGACCTAAAATAGTCAAGTATGTCCGAGGTCATTAAATTTTTAAGTTTCAGCAATGTGGTTTCAATAAGAAGTTTGATTTCCTGCCAGTTATTGTTCAGTCATTCATTTATGGTCAGGTTTACGTCATTGTGCATTACTAAGCGAGAGCTTGAATTTAATGTACAGTACCAGGGGGACCGAACCTCGGGACTAAGTATAACTGGACCGCTCATTCAATGGGCGAAAATCGTGGACGTCTCAGGACCATTGGGTGGCAAAAAGCAGCGGAGCCGAGCGACGGAAACCAAAACAGCGCTTCAATAAACCTGTATTTTTACCTACTAAACCATTACATAAATACGTTAACTTTATATTAAAATTTTCTGCTTGAAATGGTGATTCTTACAGTATTTAATACATCAAGAAAAGGTTTGGTAAATAATAATAATACATAGTTTAATCAAACTTACTTTTAATTCAATTCAGTAACGACATGAAAAAAGTAAGATGCAGGAAAGTTTTTTATTTTTTGGCCAAATAAAAACTGTCAGCGGGAGTATTGTAGCTAAGATTCTGAATTTTATTTTTTATCTCAAGCATTTCTTCGTGAGACTAGCAGATATCGTTGTACAAATTATTTTCTAGAGCGTAGGATTTCGCGGAAGCGCGCGCGAGTATCTCGCATCTCTTTGTTATGATATGAGCTGATACTACGGAGCAGTTTTTATAAAACAAGAAGTAACATATTTCAGGATGCTACAAATTGGTGTTTGAAGAGATAAATGGGTGGTAGGATAAAAAACTGTACACACTCATACGGTTTATTTACAATCCCTGTTAAATATGACTTAATCAAATAACTTTTTTTAATTTTGTCTAGTTCCTGGAGATACATTTTCTGCGGCAGTTGCTGTCTTAGCCAAATCATGGAGACAAATTTTCAAAAACATAAAACTTATCATCTTAATTAATTTTATACAAAGAGGGTCAACCCCACATTTCTCGACTGATGGATATTTTGAAAAAAAAAAACCCTTGTCCCCAGTTCATTGCATGCAAGCAATGTTATAAATTCATAGATATTTGCTTTTGGTTACAATTGTTAACAAAGATTTGACAATGAGCAAAGACATCTTTACTTACTTTTAATAAGAGTAACCACATTTACAAAGTCAACGTACCTTTCATTTTTATTATAATCTCTTAACAAAATTACATTAAACAATGTTGACATGACAATCTTGATTGCAATTTCCTGGTAATAAATCCACATATGTAATGTGAAACTTTTTCTTTAAAATATATTTAAAAATATTACGATGTTGTTTAGAACTAAAATTATATAATAGCTCATCTGAAAAATGACAGGTCTTTGTTCTGTCCGTCAGCTTGGTTAGTGCAATTATATGCACAAGATTTTACCATAGCTAAAAAACTATATAGCCATAACTAAAAACTGATCACAAACATAATAGCAACTACGTTCTCTCTTCACGGTGTAGTAAATACTGACTGATTTTTTTATATATTTTTATAACACGATAGGATTTATTTATATCACGGTATTGTGTCTGTTGTATGGTTCGCGCGTCGGGCTCGCAGGTTTTCAAGAATCAGCGCTCGAGCCGAATCCACTGAAATAAAAAATTATCTGTAGCGGAAACGGCTAATGTTAGAAAAGATTACTTGAGATAAAAAAAATTATTTAGAATGTCGTCTACAACTTCTCCGCGGACACTTTTTACCTGACCCAAAAATAAAAAACTTTCTCGCATACTACTTTTGTCGTGTCACTAATTAAGACGAACTAAAAAGAATTTTAGTTTAACTAATAATTAAAATTAGTAGCAGACTATTTAAAGTTTAAATACATACCATTAGATTCACAATTTCATGATGAAAATTTTAATATAAATTTAACCTTTTTATTTTCATTCTGAATGGCTTAAATGTCAGGTTACATGAAGCGCTGTTTGGATGTTGTTCGCTCGGGTCCCGCGACATCGGATCCTTTTGCCACCCGTCCGGCTCCAGACTTCCACGTTTTTTCGTTCAGTTTTGCATGGCAGGGCTCGGTCCAGTTATACTTAGTCCGAGGACCGAGCTTATGCTCAGTAAAATTATTACTTTCGTTTCTCACACAAAGCTCGTTTGCTCCGCTCACTCGCCCTCTTCCTTTTTAAGACGAGTTCGTTCGCTTCGCTCACTCGCCAGACCGAAGAGTTCTGCGCTATGATATAATTTTCCTAAACCACAGGTTAAAGATGTAACACATTGGTTTATTATTTATCTACAGTTATCATCTGATTTTTGTTCAATTTAAAAACTCCATAAGGATAACATGGGAACTTTGAAGGGCTCTAGGACAAAACCCGGATTTTCCCAGACATGGGACCAGTTCCAATCGATTCCTCGTGGCCAAAACCCCCATATTCAACCAAAACTGCTTGTTTTAGAGTATAAGATATCAAACTATCCTCTTAAAAAAAAAAAATTGTTATTGATTCGTCTTGGGCCAACCCTTATCAGACTTGGCCACACAGTTATAACGTTAATAAATAAGTGTTTAGCCTTCAAATATATTCTCAGAGATTTAAGCCAAATCGTTGGTAAAAATATTAATCCGTTTTCAGACTTTTCAGCACCCCTGTATAATACCATGGCATACTTTTAACGTAGTGATTGATACATCTCTTACAATTAATTGCGACAATGGTGCCTGAACACCAAACAAGTCCAGACACGTTTTATTTGTTTTAGTTTTATAGTTTTATACATCTGCAAGTGTATAGTTTTAATAAAATTTTCGAAAAAAAAAACGTTGGGTTCAAAACCCAACTTCTTCAGATGATAATTTGTTAAGACTCTCTATACAGTATTAGTAGGTTGGTTTTAAGTTATTAAGAGCTTGAAGTCAAACCAAATATAATAAATATCATTCAGTGCTACTTGAAATTCTTTGTATGATTAAATGCAAATGAGTTATTGGGTTATTTATAAGTTTCGGGATAATTTGTATTCTGCCTTTTATATAAAAATATTGATTAGTCGTATTTTTTATTGTACGGGATTAGCAAAAATCAAACAATTTTCTTTGTTAAACTGCTGAGCTTGTACTTGAAGTGTGACAATGGAGAGTTCCGCAATCTCTACCAAATCAGCGTTATTTCAACTACTAAAAATTCTTATATGTAATTTTAACTACAAAACTGGCACCTCAACTTTCGAGAAAAACGCACTATGGTCTAACAGGCCTCAAATTTTCACTACATTGAGCCTTTTCCCACTGACCAGAAAGTGAGTGGTGCCCACTCGGGCTCGGCCGCCGCCTGTGCTGTCACGCTGTCACCAGGACCAGGGGCGGTTCCCAGAAGGATAAACACCGGCTAATCCTGTTAGCGCCACTTACCCCCGGATCCAATTATAAGGGTGGCCCGCGGGTGGCGCCCCTTCAGGGTGGCAGCGGCACTGAAAACACTAATTTTCAACTTCTTAAGTCTTCAAACTACCGTGAAATATTGACCGCGTTTGTTTTCCTCTAAAGGATTAGGACGTTTTAAACGCCGAAACGATAGAAAGCATTGGGATTCATGGAAAAAGCAGGAGTTATGAACGCTGATGGAACGCCTAATAAGTAGTGGAAAAGTAAGGCTGCTGGCTCACTTCAAGGTCACCTGAGCGATGACGTCATCGAGGTCAATGACCCCACCGATGACGTCATCAATGACGTCATCGATGACGCAATCGATGACGTCATCACCAATGACGTCACATCCATGACGTCACACCCATGACGTCACAGAAATGACGTGCGGATGACGTCATCACCCCTTACGTCACCAAAATGACGTCATCGATGTCACAAAGGTCAAGGTCACGCTGAAACCTAAAATTTTTCGGCACTTTTGCGGTTTCTCGCACTACGCTCCGAGTTTTAGTCCGGTTCCCATGACCTTGACGACTTGGAGCGAATTTGCGATGAGAAACAGCAAAAGTGCCGAGGAAACTTGAAGTTTGCAACGTGACTCTGCCTAAACCGTCATGTGACACCGCTCGGGTGACCTTGAACTAGCCCAGCTGCCTTACTTTAGACCAGTACTACAACCGCGATGTGCACCCTACGACAGACACCGAGCGACTGACTGTCCGGCCCCGCGCACTCTAGGTATATGGGAAGTGGTGGGGGGAACTGCGAAGACCTCGGGAAACTTGAAAATGTCAAGCCAGGTAGCACCGTTTTGGTGCTACCTTAAATTTACATGTTAAAGTGTGATGACCTTGAGGTTGACTGTGAACCTGGGGCTTAGGATTGTGTTTAACAGCTTGACGTTTTCGCCAGAGTTCAAGTGTGGTGACCTTGAACTGGTTAAAATCAAAACTGCACAGCAGACTGCACAACACGGATGTGCACCCTACGACAGCCGCCGAGCGACTGACCTCCAGGCCCTGCGTACTCTAGATATATGGGGAAGTGGTGGGGGAAATTTCAAGGTCATTCAAACGGAGTTTTAAAAAAGTCAAAGAGTAGAAAGACTACTCTTGTGAGTCTATAGCGATTTCATTGATAGTGAGTGCTTCGGTATGCCAAGTTGATCTGTATTGACACGCTCCTAAATAATGTTTGCAAAAACCTGCAAAATGATTGTTGCACAATTTGCAGCCAGTTAGCTGTTTTAGTTTAAATTCAATGCAACGTTCAGGGCAACAAGTGTACTTATGCCCTCTCATTTGGTACACATGGAATGTCTTCAACTTCGGTTTCGGCTTCTTCCAAGACTTGCACTTACACATGCACTGACCAAAAGCTTCACATGTTCTACAAGCCAGGCCATCCACCACATCAATGTCATTCGGCCATGAAAAACATTTCTGTTCGCAACAGTAGTTGAGTTGACTCTCCATGTTGCTGCGGTGAAGGTGCGCAATGAAATGATGCTGTAGTCAGTGAGAGTGCACCTTAAATAAACTCAGTGGAGGGGAAAGGTCAAGGTCATTTAAACGGAGTTTTAAAAAAGATGACTAGTCGTCCTCCTCGTCCGTCGTACTTGGAGAGCTGTCAGACGAAGAGCCCCGCGCAGGTGCTCTCCAGATGAAATGTATATCTATTTGAAAGCGCAGGCCGGGATCTTGTACCATCAACTCCTTTAATCTATTACATACCAATTCCACTCTGTACACATTGTTAATAATCAACACCCAAGGCTTTGGCTGAACATAACGTGTAGTTGAGTCAGCCTCGCAGATAGTTACATTTTCCGGTGATATTGGAGTGTATAAATGTGTAAAATCTCGTTGCTGAGGCTGGCTTGAAGTTGAAGGTTCTGTGCCGACCCTGGTTGCATCAAAATTCAAATCCATTCTACATTTAAGAGGTCCAGGGTTCCCGTTGAATACATTGAGTAATTTTTGATACAAGACTTCCACTTCTGTCGTATCCTGTAAATGAACAGTCCACCGCAAGGGAAATGCTTCGTCCGTAGTGGAGTCAACTTGAGAAAGAGTTCCTTCCGCCATGGCATCTAAGCAAGGAATGAGGTGAGCTGCAGTCAGTTGTAACATTATCGAAAAGTAGAGGGGGAAATTTCAAGGCCATTTAAATTGGGTTTTAAAAAAGGAAGGAGTGGAGGGGGAAAGTTCAAGGTCATCCAAATTGAGTTTTAAAAAAAGGAAAGAAGGTCACTCCCCATCAGCCTCGTCGTTGTCTCCTACATCTTCATCCGCATCAGATTTACTGTATAGGTAAATCGGTGACATTGGTGAGTATTGCGGTGAGTGCTGACCGTTGTTGTCCTCCTGCCGCAATGTAACTTGCGACCAATCATAGTTGAAATTCATTTGTATTATGATCCCAGGGTTGTCCCGCAGTATTTCTTTCATCCGTTCGCAAATTGTTTCCAAATAGTGAACACTGTCGATGGATAGTGTCCAACCTGTACTCGTTCCAACATCAGTAGTGGAGTCAGCTTGGCTGATGGTGTTGTCCGCCATGGTTGCTTGTCGAACAAGGAATCACGGGTGATGTGATACTCATGCAGGAACATGGTGAAGTAGTGGGGAGCGTGGTGGAGTAGTGGGGGAAGTTTCAAGGTCATCCAAACGGAGTTTTAAAAAAAGGAAAACCTACAAAGTAACATTGAAACTTTCCAACTGATGGTGGCGGGCGTTTTCTTCTGCAACCTTGCCGACACATGTGACTATACCATACAGTATGAAAAGTACAACCATAATAAGGCCGAACAATAAAAGATAGCCGTTGACTATCATGATATTTTCTGAGTGGATCTGCTTTCTTCTTATCTCCCTCTCTTGCATCCTCTTCTCTAACTCGTGGATGAAGTCGCAGCATGCGTGAGGACATCTTTCATCTGTTGGTAGGTTTGCCATTGTTGATGTTGTCGGTTTGGCTGTTGAAGATGGAATGAGGTTTCCAATCGTGATGTGCCATGTACACCAATAGTGAAGTGGTGGGGGTAGCAAAGCAGTGGAGGGGGAAGTTTCAAGGTCATTCAAATTGTGTTTTAAAAAAACCTATCTTGTTACTGAGCTAATATGTCAGTAACAAGATAGGTGTTTTTGCTCTTTTACTTCTTTAATATAATGAAAAAATAAACATATTCTACAATGGTTAGAACAAGAAATACAACTGCTAGTCAGCTGAAGTAATCCAAGTTGTCCGGCTCGGTCTTCATGGACGTCGGTGAGGAAGCTGTCGATGAGTGTCCAGGCTCTTCCTTTGGCTGCCGGGTGTTCCGTATATTGCAAGCGTAGACTTGCACATTTATACGGTAGCCTCTTGCCACCATTAGCTGCAACTCCTTGTACAAATCGTTCAGCTCCTGTTGCGTCTTGATAGTCACCTCCTCATAGCTGGCACAGCTTACGTTGAGAGACATCCTGATGTTGCTAGGTTGGCTGCTGGAGTAGAAATGAAGCCAAGGCACAGCGCTTGGAGGTATATGAAAAAGTGGTGGGGGTGTTTGCATTCAAACAGGTTTGACTTGTAGCGTGGTGGTGGGGGTAACTGTGAAATGCAAAGGTCAAAGGTCAAGGTCACCCGCGAAGTTTAAAAAAATGCAACATATCAATATGTGACAAACTTCACATATTGATATGTTGCATTTTTTTTGTCTTTTGTATTTTTTTTTTTGTTTTTTTATGGTTTATTTATTTATAAAACGTTACAATAACATATTTACAACAGTAAAACTTAAATCTAACACTGCTGCTTGTCGGCGATGTGGATGGTCAACTCGGTGGAATTGCTACCCGTGCAACCGTGGGAAACCAGGTAGAGACAGCCGGGTTGGATGGAGCGCAGATCCTCGTTCTGGAGGAGATGGACGAACCGTTTCGGCAGGTAGACTTGGAACTTGGGCTCATCCCCCGGAGTGAACGGTGCCTCGCTAAGACTGCAGCAGATGGCCTCTCCAACTGTAGTCTCCATCTTCTTCATGGCGTGGATAATGTAGTGCTTCTCGTCTTTAAGTTCGGAACACTTCTTGACGGGTAGTATGGTAGATTTGGAGTGAGCATTGAACTGCTCAACCAAAGTTTGCAGGAACTGGTGAGATGCCATGGTCGAGATATAGATCGTCTTCTTCGTCTTCTTGCTGGGAGATGTTGTCGTCTCGGAATCTCGAGTAATACTCATGCCAGGTCCCGGTCTGCTCCTCACTTATATAACCCCCGTTACCCCCACCACTCCCCATTTCCCCACTTTGAAGGTAAGATGCGAGTTTATAGGCGTTTTTTAAAGCGCAATGTCTATCTTTTTCATGTTCTGGACTTTTAGTACAAATACAAACATTTTCCATCGTATACTTGTAATTTTTATCCAATTCCACATCATTAACCGGAACATGAGTAAATCCTTCGATCCATCTTTTCTTTTCCAGCCCCTTTGTGTAAATATTGGTAAACTTGTCTGAAAAGTGATGCATAATGTGATACAAGTCCGTGTAACTTGTAAAACCATCATACCAATCGATATGATGGAAGTGTTTTGAAATCCATCTGTTGGTAGTAGCGGCTTTACTGGTTAAAGATGAATAAGAACATGGTGGTTTAAATAAAAACGAATAAGGAACACTTGTATTGATGTCGAAAAACACAAGTTCTTTTATGATAAATCTATCATCATTACCCCGAAACGCTTGGAACTCAATTATACCAGGTTTGGACTTTACTTGTTCTTCTTCCTTGTCCATTGCGAAGATCACTCGTCTGCTCATGACGAAGTCCAAAGGTCAACTGATTTCCACACCACGGTAGGTACGACTTTTATACCCGGCCGTACAGTTGTTGGCGCGTTGGTGTATATTTAACGTGGGCACCGTCCCCGGTAGGCCTAACCCCACAAAGTGTTTGATATTGTTTTAAAAATTAACCATTGCTGTGTAGTTAATTGTCATTTAGGTTTCCATCTTTACATTTTCCTTGTTTTCATTTTCATCACTAACACTTGATTCTTCTCCTCCTTCTTCTTCCTCTTTTTCACGTTTTACTGATTTCTTATGTAGTTGAGCGTACTTTTCCAATTGTCTCCACATTTGTACTTCATGAGGAACCCTATTGAATATAGAAGTATCTACAGGTCCGTACAATATAGGTGCGTCCGGTTGTTTGTCCAAAGTGTCTTCCAGATCTATATATATAATACGTGATGCCCTTTTTTTGTTAACACTACTCCTCCCTTATTTCTGGACCAATTTTAAAGTTTGAGGTGTCAAAAGAATGGTCTCAGTTCGTAGTTTTGCAATAAGGTTTTAGATTTTTGATATTTTAATTCTGAAGCTCACTGGAAGCCCTCAAAGTTCATTTTTTGTCCATAAGATTAACATGGGGAACAATTTATATTGAATTGCTAAATAAAACAGCTGTTGATAGTTAAACAAACAAACACATATGTTAAAAGCTGAATAGAAGCAAATTGAACTGGTACTGAAATATCAACACAATTTCATACTTTAATACGAGGAGTGTCTAATCTGAGGTTTTAACCTTTTCTCAAAATGTAGCGGGTAGACTTTGTTTGAACGTTTTGTTTACTTGTACGCCTATATGGGCACAAAAATAATGTTAGTAACTTAAGCCTAGAAAATTTAATTTTTCTGTACGAACTAAATTTTGGAAATTGAAATTTTTGATCTGGGTGATAAAGAGTTGTTCGATTAGTATTGAAACAATAACGGAAGGTGACAAATATTAAAATAGAACTAAATTTGTGTGCATGGGTTTTCAAACTGCTGTGAAATATATAATTTACAGGAAAATTAAGGAAAAGGGATGGTTGGTTGTAGGCGTAATAATCTGTTTGTTTACTACAAAAAAAATTTAATGCAGATTGCTACACATATTAAAACACCTGTTTAAAAGAGACATTTTAAAGTTTTTTACCTCTACTATATAAAAAAAGCTTATTACAAAAATGATTTGTATAAAGAGAAATTTTAACCAAAATTTTAATGCACATAAAACTAAAATGGACCACACCAACTAAGATGTAGATTCTCTTAATTTATATGATTTCTTAATTTAAATTTTGTAATGCCATAGACAGTTAAGTTCAAGAGGATTTAGTTCTTTATAAATAGTAGGGCCTAATGTGGACTCATTCACTATTTTGACTACTAGGCACCTCATACAGTAAACTACAAAACAGCCATAGTGGAGTGCTGCATAACTCATAGGACCGGGGAGTTGTAATGAAATGTTGATTTTTATTCGGTTGTCATTTACTTTTTATGTTTGATGAACTATGTAGATCCAACATCTGTGAATTTATTATAAACTTTATAGGAGTGTTTAGACAGAGGCCCTAAGACAAATCGGCAAAAGAACAACTACGTAATCTTAGCTAATTTAGATCTAAAAGAACAACCACCAAATCTCAACACTATTATCACATTGGTAAGTTGGAAAATTAGTAATAAAGATCGATTGATGAAACATCAATAATTTTTAATCTGATTTTCACTATAATTTGATTTGTATTCAAACTAACTCTGTTCATCATCATTTAATTAATGATTCTTTCTAACAAACTGGTCGATATTAGATAGTAACAAGACTGGGGTTTGGACCGTTCCCCGTCAAAACATTAAAAAATACCACCGGCGTATATAGACACTAGAAAAATTAACATGGAGTTCGGTTTGATCACCAGGTATACTCTAATAAATGCAGCGCATTGCGCTGCACGGGCCCCCTAGTAATCTTTAATAATTGAACTTGAAAACACCAGTTGTCTCAAGTATCTCGTTATTGGTTCAGTTGCACAAGTTAGAATAAAAAACTCTTCTCGATTAAGTTGAATCTTGTTATCATGTCTTGTTGTGTCTCTAAACCGCAACTGATGATCACCACGATGTTTAACAATATCGATTTCCACATTTGAATCCAAAAGGCCTACTCTTGTCTTTCTTCCAAACATGTTACTACTTAAATAGCATTCTAGCAGATGCAAGTGTTTCATAAACGATTCCCAAGCAGTGTCCGTAAACAAAATCATTTTGGGTCCATGAGTTAAAATTACAGTAGGGGAATAATCTGTAGATTTCATAACACCGATTAAAACACTTTTGTCCAAACTGGAAGAGATTGGGTAAAATATTCGCAAGAATACCTCACTTAATATGTTAGGAGAAATATTATCTTCAATATCCCTTTTCCTCTTGTGTGCATTCTTTCTTCTTTTACCTTTTTCCTCAACATTATTACTGGCGTGGAGTTGTCCGCAAGCGTTGTGTTCATCTCCCTCCGGTTGACCTTGAAGATCTAAAAAGTCGGATATCTCCTTCTCAATATCTACTACATTTTCTTGTGTACCACTAGGAGAAGCCATATTGAATAAGATGCTACCCATACAACAACAGGCAACAAACTGATAAGGACCGAGCTGAACGCTCTGCTTTTATACTCGCGGAATGCATTGGAATGTAGGAAAACCGGTCTTTTACAATACATTTTTAACAATTCCAGTTAAAGGTGTGTATGTTACGATTTTATCATGTAGAATTAAACAGTATGCAGTTGTATTAGCCGATATAGGCGCGTTGAATTCCATTTCTATTTCTATATCTACACTTGATGATTTTACCGATTCATTTTGTTTAGAACAATCGATTACAACTATAGGGTAACCATCTAAGTATTTTTCTGGTGATAGTAAAGGTGCATTCGTTTTACCATAATATGAACTTTGGAATCTTGCATACATATCGTACAATATGCTGTACTTTTTATTAGCGAATGACACATTTAAATTATCGTATGGAAAAAATTGTGAATTTAAATAAACTTTAATATTTTTCAAGTTGCAATGATCAAATTGGCCTGCATGTTTGGTGATGGTGTCTCTCCTGCCTGTTTGTAAACCAAATATAATATACCTGGCTCGTTCCACATAATTAGATGTTTTAACTGTCCAAGTGTGTCGATCCGTAGTTGGCAAGCTGGGATGTTCATGAAATTCCCAACTTCTAAAAGGAATTACAATATCACGATCAGCCTTTAACTTTCTTAATAGTAGCATTCTATGCTCGTCAGCTAATTTTACATGTGGAACTCTCCATACAATTTTGTCTAATGTTAATTTCCATTCTAAAGTTGCATCTGTTGTACCGTCTGGAGCTTTAATAATATCTTTATCGTTTGAAGATCTCAACAAAACTAATTCTTGTTTAACGTTTAATATTATTTTCCTATAATCTTCAGCAAAACCAAGCAACAAACGTAACGGAATATGAAAATCAAAATTTCCATTTGTATCTGGAGTGATTGTGTCTTTTGCAGGTAAAACCCATCCTGCAGGTTGTATTAAATTGGTTTCATTAGGTGATATAGATGTTAATCCCTTTAAAGTTGTTGCAATACCTACTTTTTTAGTAGAATCAACTGTTACACCTGATATTTCATATCTAATTTCATCAAACAGGAAAGCCATGGGATTATTTATAAATGGAACTGTTGTACCAGTAGTAGTACCGTCCTTTTTAGTAACTTTTCCTTCAATATACAAGTAACTCTCACATGGTAGTGTGTAAATGTCTTGATTTTGTATGGGAATACGAATTTCATCGTTATTGTTTAATTTTTATGAAGTGTAAGGGTTGTGGGTGTGATATTCTTTTTCCCATAGGGTTTCGTCGAATGTTGGACCCTGAGCTATATCCAGTATATCCATTATCGGTTACTTTTAATCCAATTCTCTCTAAGAAACGAATGTTCTCGCGTGTTAACTCCTCCACAGCTGAAGAGCTACTAATGCGGATTCCTGTAGGTTGTTCGCTTTTAAATGTTAAACCCATGATTTTGTATTAAAGTGTTGATTTTAAATGTAATCTAACCGTAATAGGCTCTTCTCGGAAATCTATCAAGTTACCGTCTTGATCCAATACGTTCAACACGATGTCTGAAATGAAAGTGGTGTTCAAAGGTAGATATACCAGGTTTTGCGGCTTTTCAACAATTTTAAATCCAGGTGGTACACTGGGGTAAAAAGTATGTATTATATGAGTATTTGCTCCATCTCTGTAAGCTCCTTGTATAATATTACAAGTTATGTCTATACTATTGACTTTTAATATTGTTACAGTTTGTTTACCGGAATGTGTTTTATTTGGTTCTAAAATCGCTCCATCTTTGGGAAATCCTAATAAATCACCAATTGAGTCTGACTTACTGAAATCTATATAATATTTTGAAGTAAGCTCAGCTTTCATTGTATTGTTATTACCTTTTAGCGTTATATTGTCTTTTCCCATTTTATTTTGCAAAAATTCATTAATATGATCAATTTCATAAGAACCTGTGGGTAGAGTGCAAACGTCCAAGTCTGTAAACTTCCCACTGGCATCTTTTCCTTTATAATAATGCAATAAGTTATTTTTACCTTCCGTAACATTGGGAATAGAGTTGTAAGTTGTAAAATCCAACAGTGCTGCCTCCCAAAATCTTCCTTTTTGCAAGCGTAACGCTGGAAAAAGGATACTTCGTAAAGTGGACGATTTTCCTGTTAATGATACCGTATAGGAAGACATCTCAATAGTGACTGATACTTTTAGCTAGGAATTCCAAACATAAATGGCCGCATATTGAAGTATTATCAGGTTGTTCTCTTTTATAGTTGTAATATATGTTTTTAGCAGATTTAAAGTAATGTTCAAGTTCTTTAGGTGGTGGCAAATTTCCAAAACTATCAAAATAATATACATTACTATTTAGTTTCTTATAACACACCCAATGGGTGCCGGACCCTTCAATATTATCCAAATTTACGATTCCAGTCTCATTTTTCCATATTTTCTTTGGTAAACTGTCTTTCATAAATACTCCGCGGAAAAATGGTATTTTTAAACAGGAAATATATTTAAATAATTCAACATTAGTCAACGCTTTATGTGGTATAACCAATTGATTTCTTTTATTTAATATGCACGATACGGTCTTAGGTATAGACCAGCCCCGTTTTTTACCATTGACCATATTGTCGGTTTTTTATTATTTTTCCTCGGAGAACGTCTTTTTAGTCTAATATTACCACCATGTTTTCTCTTGGTTGATCCTTTTTTATTCTTACCCCTCCTTTTTCCACCTCCTACCGCTGTTTTAGCCTTCATACCTGCTGTTACCGCTAAAGCTGCTGCTTTTTCCGCAATACTAGCGTCACTAGACTTTACTCGTTGCCAAGCTATATTCGCTAGCTTTTTATCAGCGATTGACCTATTTTTTGAATCGGTAAACGTGGAATATGCGATATCGTGTTCTTTACAAGCCTGATCTAACTTATTTATGCCTGGATCACCTCTTTCCAGTCGTTTTTTTTTCAATTTAGTTCCTGGTCCGCAATACTGATAACCTCCCGGTATGTGAAATTCGTATGGTAAAGCGTCTATTGCTCTGTTTACGATAGATCCTACTGGAATACGATTTAAAGCTTTACTTAACAGAGAAACCGCTGTGGACGTGATACCGCCTCCTTTCCGTATAGTGTCTCGATATGGACTGGTGTAATGAAACGCCATGATTGTCTTTTATATTCGAAAAGCGTAACCCATGTGTTACCTCTATGACAGGTTGCACATAAATGATGTAATATATGGTGTTATTTAATTAAATATCAAAAGTACCCCAATCTGATGATCTAAACTTTTGTGTGTTATGATTAAAAAAATATTTATAAAGAATTTCTTGTTTAATCCATGTATTTCTCATTTTTTCGTCAATAGGTTTATGTTGTCCTGCTACAATATAATTATGCATATCAAATAATAAATTACCTATTACTTTAACAAGAAAATTAACAGTTACAGCGTTATTGGCATAATCAGGGTCTGCAACATTTGTTAATCGTTTGTTATCACAATTCCACCATTTTTTTCCAGTTGGCTCTAATTGTATTATCTGTTCATAAGTAACAGCATCACCAGGCTTTTCACCAATACCTAAATTTGTCAATAACTTTCCTTTACCATCCCAAACATAATTGTTTTCTTCAAGTAAAGTAAACTTTTTATTTCCTTGTACAAATACATCTCCTTGACGTGTTACTACTTGGTTTTGTTTCACAAAACCGGAGGTTTCTTGTTTTAAAGTTTCCTTCATTTGACCCACCGTTGCACCATCTGATGGTGCAAAACCATCTTTTACATTCGCTAAACAATTACCAAGACAGTCAATAACTCCCACATCACGTGTAATACAATGATCTTTGATGTATTTTAAATTTACAGCATCATTTTCATTTTTTGGATAACCTATATCGTTAATAACAAATTTATAAAAAGAAAACCCATCTTTTGTCTTTTCAGGTATTATAGAATGTAAATAGCGTCTATTTATGCTGTCTTTTTCATCTACAGGGTCTGGTACGTTGGATATACGCCGATTTTCAGCATTATACGTTTTTCCATTAAATTTTAACGTATTCTTTAATTCCGATGATAAATAACCTCTGTTTATTGCATCAGCGTTTTGATTTGGCTTACCAACGTTGGAAATTCTATGATTACCCGCGTTATATGTGTTTTTATCTAATTTCAGTGTTGGTACTATCTCTTTTTTTAATACTTTTAAATTTATTGCATCATTTTCATCTGTGGGATCATTAATGTTTTTTAACCGTTTATTACTAATATCATAATCTCCATCAGGTGTTTGTGGTAATCCAACACCTCTTTTTAAAGTATTAAAGTAATATAATCCATCTGATGAATACCGTCCGAACTTGTCAACACTCATGGTGCAACTGAATAACATTCTAGAGTGTAACCCATTTTTATAATATTAGTCCCGATTTCTAACCCATATCAGTTTTTATACAAATTCTTAGTCTTCATCAGTTACATTTGCATCATTCCCGGGACATTTAAAATATTTTAAATCTGCACTAATTAATGATCTGTCTGCTTCATTTCTAAATACATGATTTTTATGAATAAATTCCTCACCAGACAATTTTCTAAATCCGCTAAATGAATTTGGATCTGCAATTAATATATTTTGATAATCATTTACATCCATTAATTTAAATCTTTTGGTATTATAAATAAACTCTTGATTTGCACTATCATATTGTAATGTTTGTCCTACAGTTGCAGCATCCTTTGGATCTGTTCCTTGTGCCAAATTACCTATTTTCTTATTTTTCGCATTGAAAGTACTACCTCCTGGTTTGTCTAATATTAAAGATTGTTTTACTACAACACAATCGTAATCATCGATACCTGGAAATATGTTAATTATTCTTCTATTTGTACCCAACCAACTTCTATGATAATTGTTTGGATTAGTATGTAAAACTTGTGATAAAATCGGAACATCATGAGCATCTGTAGCTAATTGCGCATTTGATAATTTCATGTCTTTGCAATCCCAAACATTATTTTTTTGTTCAAGTAAAATAAACTTTTCATTTCCTTGTACAAACACATCACCCGACCGTGATACTACTTGATCCTGTTTTACAAATCCAGATGTTTCTTGCTTTAAAGTTTCCTTCATTTGACCCACTGTTGCACCATCTGATGGTGCCGAACCATCTTTAACATTCGCTAAACAATTACCTAGACAATCAATAACTCCTACATCACGTGTAATACAATGATCTTTTATATATTTTAAATTTACAGCATCATTTTCATTTTTCGGATAACCTATATCGTTAATAACAAATTTATAAAAAGAAAAACCATCTTTTGTCTTTTCAGGTATTAATGAATGTAAATAGCGTCTATTTACGCTGTCTTTTGCATCTTTAGGGTCATCTACGTTGGATATACGTTTATTTTCAGCAGTATACGTTTTTCCATTGAATTTTAACGTATTTTTTAATTCTGATGATAAATAACCTTTGTTTATTGCATCAGCGTTTTGATTTGGCTTACCAACATTGACAATTCTATGATTACCTGCGTCATATGTGTTTTTCTGTAGTCTTAATGTTGGTGATATCTTTTCTTTTAATACTTTTAAATTTATTGCATCGTTTTCATCTGTGGGATATTTTATGTTTTTTAACCTTTTATTAGTTATATCATAATCCCCATCAGGTGTTTGTGGTAAACCAGCTCCTCTTTTTAAATTATTTGCGTAATATAACCCATCCGAGGAGTAACGTCCGAACTTGTCGACACTCATGGTGCAACTGAATAGTAATCTAGGGAGTAACGCATTTTTTATGAGATTACCCCACGGTTTCGGAGTTCATCCACTAAAGCCACCCATTCGTTTTCCAATCCAGTATGACCCGCTTCTTTAGCTTCATGTATTAGTTTCATTCTATCCACCAATTTATTGATATTATTGTAATAAATCACATTTGTGTTATATAGTTTCTTCATTAAACCTGTACCTGTAACAGATTTGTTTCTTTTTCTTGGTTCTGGAGCACTTATATCCAAAGTGGATGACACAAACCTTCGTTTTACAGGTTTTCTTGGCATTATCGGCATTGGTTGTCTTCTCGTTGTTGGTATTAACTTGGATACAAATACTCTATATTTTAAAGACCTAGATCTAAAAACTGGTTGGTCAGCTAAATATTTTCTCCTGTATGCATTGGTGTGTTCCAAAATCTGTTTATATGCTTCCATGTCTTCTTCTTTAACTAACAATTCTAAAGGCTTTTTTTCAAATAATAATTCAAATAATCCTCTTGTGCCCTTATATCTTTGATTACCAACAATAATATTATCATTTCATCAATGTTTACCGGGCTATTACCAACCATTAAACCTTCTTCTGTTAATCTTACTCCATAACTATGGTAGTTTTTATTAGTATTTATTCCAGCTAACATTTTTATCATGTATTTCCTTCCTAAAGGTCCTTTGTTATGAATGTTTTCACCCAACAAGCTTATGTTTGACGGACCTTCCCTTGCTTCTTCTTCTTTTTCCTCTTCACTAGCAGTTGATACATCTTCATGTCCTCTTTTAGCTTTTACTTCATATAATTCTCTTATACCACTATAGTCTGGTGATTCTAGCTCTCTTTCAGGTTCTCCGCCGGTAAAACCACTATATGTAGAGGATTCCAGGTCTTCATCACTAAAATCTTCTGATTTTACATTTTCTCTTTCAAACTTTGTAATAGGTGCAATTGCATCTCCTTCCAAAACGGGTTTAGCAAATTTTTTGTTTAATTGTTTCAAGGGTTCAGTAATAGGTTTAAAAGTAGATTCAAGAAATTTCTCCCTTTCGCTAATACCTAATTTTAATGCTCTGTTTTTATCTCGAATAGAATCACTAAGTGATTTTATTTCCTTTATTAACTTTTCTTGGTTAACCATGTTTGTAGCAAGACGTGTTGTACAACAATGAATGTTTTACATCATGATCAGTGTATTAGTATAAATTTATCAAATCCTATCCTGTATCGACCATTGTTTAGCGGTTGTTCCTTCATAATTGTTAAAAACCCATACTTTTCAGCCCAAGCCTTTCCACACAACTCTTTAAATCGTTCAAATGGCATATCCGCACTTACATGGTCATAATATATATGTTTTAGGTTGGTTTCATCCTGTTTAAATACAATTAACATGTTGGCATTGTCTCTAATGAGCTGTTTCGGTATTTTGCTGTAAGTTTGACCAATATAAATGCTATCTATGTTGTTATGTCGACCCATGGCGAAGTAATTCCTTATTGTATTTTGATTTTCACAAGATACATCGTCAAATATGAATACTGAGAATGGTTTAGCCTCTTGCGGTTGCATGACACTCTCGCTTGCGTTAAATCTAAAATATTTAACTTCAGGCACATTATTCAGTATTTTTTCCAATAACTGATATTTTGGTTGTTGTAGTGACTTTGAAAATACATATAAATTATTAAAACGTAAGCCTTTAGGGTTTGTAATCAAATTAAATACTACATTTGTTTTTCCACAATTGGAAGGACCGGTAACTAGACAAAGCACCGTGTTTGGTAACAAAACACCATGTTTCCCAGTATTGAATTGAGAACCATCCACTGTGAGTTCATCTATATTATTAATAGTAAAATTGTCTTTTTGCGGTATTATCTCCATCCTTTGTAATGGTTCAACCCAAAATGATGCTCTATCATTATATTAGATCCTTTTTAGGTATCCAAGAATCTTCCGTCTTATTAAATCCTAACCATCGTACTTTAACCTTATCTTTTTTCCGTTGCAATACCTTTTCAACTAGATATACATCACCTACTGTTGATTTTAACATTTCATGTCCATAAAAACCTCCTTCAAGCAATTGTCCTTTATTATCTTTTAAAATGTAAGTTTCTGGTACTGTAGGTTGCACCTTAAATACGGTAAATACCTCATTTGTCCAGTTCGGAAGATATCTTTTACTGAATACACCTTTGTATTTGCTTATTCGCACTTTATCACCAACATTAAACCTTTTAGGCTTTAGTTTTTCAACTTTTGGTTTAGTATTCATTTTTATACGTTTTAATACAAGTTTTTAGCGAATTTCCCTATAGGGAATACGCTATTACGGTAGTAGCCATGGTAAGACCTAAGCCCGGGACCACTTTACTTTTTCATTTTGAGGTCCCCAGAAGCCAAAAACACCGTTCGTTCATTTTCATATATATGTATATATATATATATATATATATATATATATATATATATATATATGTGTCCGTGGTACCGATAACTTTTGAAGCGGACCTCCAATTTTGATCAAAATTGGTATGAAGGTGTAAGACCAGGTCTATTTTCATGAGTTCGCGAACCAGCATTGTCGGGTTATGGGAACGGGGTTTTATGGGGCTTCAAAGGGGTCAAAAATGGGTTTTTGGCGTTTTTCGGGCTGAATTTTCTGAATTCATCAATTTTAACTATAACCATTTAAAAGAGCTTAAAAAAACAAACAATTTAGTATTTTGAATCTTTAAAATAGCTTAACTGGTTCTAGAGAAAATTCAAATCAAGTTTCCCATGTTATTCTTATGGGTAAATCTTTAAAAAGTTATATATCGCTTATTTTTCAACATATCCTAATAAAAATTTGTATGAACCTTCACTAGGTGGTGAGTAATTAAGATTTGATAAAAATCCCACATGACAGCAAACCTACATGCTAAATCCCATGGTATTCTCATGGAAAATAAGTGTGTAATGGGAGCAAGAGAGATGGAGATAGTAAGGTATCTGTTCCTAATCAGCTGATCAGCTGTCTTCTGCATATTTGTCAAATTTGAAATGTTTATGTTTTGTTATTTGTAAACAAATCATTCCTTTTGCATGGAAGCTTTGGATATGCACTTTTATTACTGTTAAAAATTAAAAAAGTCATTTATTGCAATATAAATATTAATATATAAATTATTAAATAAAAATACTTTACTCAGAAATATAATGCCATTAAATATATTATATTTCCTTGTAAAGATTATTAATTATATAATATAGCCACAAAGTTCTTTGATGTTGAAACAATAATTCTTTGGAAATTCGCTGAGTACGCAGGTCTGCTGCGACGGGGGTATTCATTTTTATTAGTCACCTGGCTTGGTTTCATACCGATAGTTCTATGAAACTTGTTATTGTAATCGCTTATAAGTTTTGGTAACATATCAATCCATACGTGTGATCCTCTGTTGGAAAACATCTTATACATCGCACCTTTTAAAGTTCTGTTAAATCTTTCAATTATTGATGCTTTTACCTCTGAATTGGTTGAGTAATGGTTAATGTTGTGTTTTTTCATTAAATTTGCAAATTCCTTATTAAAATATTCTTTTCCATCGTCAGTTTGTAAATGTTTTATAGTATGTTTGTCTCTTTGTATAGCTGTTTCCATTGCTTTTGTAACACTTTTGCCACTTTTATCTTTTAGTGGTAAAGCATCTGCCATTTTTGAAAAACAATTAATAATAGTCAATATGTATTTAAATCCTCTATTTTGTTTACTATAAGGAATCATTTCGATTAAATCCGCTTGATATAAATCATTTATTCCTTTTATCACTGTATTTCTTCGTGGAAACTTTCTTCTTGCAGGTTTATGAAGTTCGTTGACAATTTCTTGCTTCAAATCCTTCATATTGCAGGTTTGAATGTTTCATGTATCACATGTATAATCACAATGAATGTTGTCTTAAATATTCACATCATTTATATAGGTCAAGGTCATCCAAACTTGTGTAAAAAAATGGGGAACACGGCGTTTGACTTGCCGTGTTCCCCATTTTTTTACGGAAGGAGAAAGGAATAAGGTCGAAGTTGTAGAGGGGCGAAGAATAGGTTACTAGTCGATAGGGTTTAGAGAGTAGTGTCCAAAAGGAAGAGTGTGAATTTTATCCGGCATAATATGCCTTTTATCATCTCGAGCTGACAGTGCTCTTTTAACTTCAGTGACACTGTAGACCTCATGTTTAAAGCTTCTGATAGTGTTGAACGTTGCAGACATTGTAGAATCTTCAAACAAGCAGGTCTTGTAATGGTCAAATGTCACATGTTTCTTCAAGTACGATGTTTTGACTCCTTTTGCTTTCTTGACTGTGGGTGTGTTGTTCTCGTTGTACATTTTAAATGAATACAATTTTGCCATCAGTGCCACTATTTCTTCTAAAGGCATTCCATTTGCTTCATCTTTAAATTTTCCGATTACTTTTTTATTCTTTTCGTTGTAATTTGGATGGTTCTTCGGATAGTCAGAGAAGTCAAAATCGTCTTTGTATGGGAAACTCCTTAGGTCTTCATACATGTCCAAAGTCTTTATCCAGTAGATAAACGCGTCGGTATCCATGTATGCAACTCCAATGTTGTCTCTTCCGTAGTGTTTAACCATTTTGTTGTAATGGAAATCATACATTAGAGTTTTACTTATATCCAAAATCGACATTCCAATGTATAACGGACGATCCATCACTATTGTTGTTTTCTTCATACTTACGGCAACTAGATCTTCGTTTATAATCATAGATGTTCCAAAATTTGGTTTTTGCACTAATTTTTCCAATTTCTTAGGATCACTTACTAATTTTACAATCTTGTGTTTTCTTTTGTTTTCTAAGGTCTTCCCGAAGATGGCGTTTTTCATCAATTTGTAAAAGTCCTTTTCAAATGCTGATGTTGCTGCTGCTCTTCTTGTAGTGTTGGAATCAATATATGGTTTCAACCAACAAGACTGGGTGAATTCAATTGCTCTATGAATTCTCACCACACGTAGACCCAATTCAAGAGCTTGTTGAACTACCCAGTAGTGAGCCACATACCGATCTTTATTCTCCTACGTCATCATCAATTTCGGCCATCTTCCTGTCGGTGAAACTTCAGTCTTGGCTAGGAGAGGCAAGTCGTAGTGATGGTCATGAAGGTGCTCCGGATATTCGAAATCACAGTCCAAAATATAGCCTTTTGGACCATTCTTTGGAATCTGTGAGATGTCACCGATGGTTGCCGGGTCGATCCATTTGAAGTCAGCGTAGGGAAGCGGATTTGACATTGCCCAACCATAAAGGTTGTTTGCGTCAAAGTAACCAAGGTAGACCGATGGTTGTCTCTCGTCGAAGCCTGGGATGTACTTGTTGTTAGCTTTGACATGACGTGTTACAGCTTGTGTCAAACCGCCCCGTACACCAGATTCTATCATGAGCACCATATCAATATCTGTTAGAAGTTCCAATCGACAGTTGGTTGACTTTAGCATAGCTTGCCATGCTAATCCTGGAGATGTGTACGAGTGTAGAGGGTCCAGTCCATAGGCGGAGAAGCAGGTGTTTCGAAATTCTTCCATCACATCGCACAGCAGAGTTACGTCCAATTTTATGTAAAAGTCGGAATATTCCCCTAAGGTTTGAATGTTTAGTTGGTTCCAAACATTACAAGCATGATTGTAGTCTTCAACGGAGATTTCACTTTCATTTAACTTGCTATTGAAGGCTTCAATCGGTGGCAGACTGGTTTCTTCGAATTTTTCTGCAGAAGTTATGTAATCATAGGGGAACACTCCTTTACGCATTACTAAGTCCAATTTATCTTCAGGTACAATTTTGCTGGTTTCTTTTAGATCTTCTCTTCTTAGGTTCTCAGACAATTTGCTCAAACTAGATGACATAAATCTATAAGAGTCTACGAAGCGAAGTTTAATTTTACCTACTGTTTTTGAGAAACTGATGTACTTCTCCAATGTTTCAGCTAATACTTCGATTTTTCCATCATCTCGTCCTAACTCTGGGATAATGAAGTGGGAGTCATAGCCGCTAAGATTGTGTAACACGACAGGGATAAAGTTTGGCAGTTTGTAATTTATATTGCATGAATTACAAGCAGCTCCTCTGTATAACCCTGTCAGGTGATCGTGATCTCTTACTTTTTGATTTTCTTCACTGAAGCTCTTCTTGCATAAATAACATCTTGTTGCCAAATTGTATTCTTCTTGTTGATTTTGATTCAAAGGTTCCATAGGTAAAACATTACCGAATAAGCGTTGCACCTTTTCAGCAATGTCATACAACTGGTCTACGAAATGCTTAGCGGCTTCTTCCCCACGGTAGAGTATCGGAGTGGATGTTAAGCCATAGTCTTGCAACTGTTCTTCAGGCAAAGTCGATTTCACCAATAAGCAAAAACTGTTAGGTTGATGCAGTTGATATTTGGTTCTTCTAGTCACCTCACCATCCGGAAGCTCCTGTGGTACTAACGTGGATTCGAAATCTGCGTAGACGGCTACTGGAATCCGATATTGGTGAACTGTTTTGTTGAATTGGATGAACGCTCGAGATGGCGGCGGCAGACTAATCTTCACTTCATAGTTGTCATTACAAAGTCTTTGGTGTTCCTTCAACCACTCCGATCCTCCACGTCTCAAATCTTTATTCGTAAAACAAAAGCATCTCTTACACACTGTCACTCTAATTTTATTTTTCGTTAGTTGTCGTACAACCAATGCTTCAAAATCTTTTATCCACACATAATGTGAAATTTCGCCTTTAGTTATCAATAATAAATCAGTATGGTTTCTTTGCTCCACTTTTCCAACTCGTAGAGGATACACATTGTTCGAATCATCTAAGCCGAACACGTTAACAGAAACACCTGGATTTTGTTTCTCAAATTTTGCAATTTGATTAAGACTCACAGGATACGACATTCCTCGGAAGTTGTAGCGGTGTTCGTTTTCATAATATTCCCTACCAACTCTACAAGGATTATGTTTTACATACTTAGTTAGCATCGCATACTTAAAACATTCATTATCCCCGTTTGTAACATTTCTGCAAGAATTGGTGTCTTTAATTTTCTTTGGTAGAGGGATAAAGCTGCTACCCCTCATACCATATCCATGCTTGTGAACCCTCACATCCATACCTTCAATCGATGATAGCGTCCAGCCAGATCCTCTTCCTTCGTGTTCTTGGAGTTTCATTAGCAGTTCATTCAAACAATCTTCTAAAATTTCGTTGATATCAGATGTGGTTGTAAGGGTTCGGTTTTTAGCAATGAATGCTCTCGGTGAGTTTTCACCATTGGTATTAGTAAACATAGCCTCCAACACCAATCCAAATTTAATAAAGTTCAATCTTGCCAATTCTTCCATCAATGTTTTTACAACTAGATTTTTAGCTTGGGTTATAAAGTTTTCCAATTCCAATTGCACATTATTAATTTTGAAATGAGTTACAACTGGTCCTGGCAAGGCTGTGGTGCGCAGTTGTCTTATTTCTTCCACTTCTTCTGTATCCTCTTCTTCCATATCCTCTTCTTGGGTACGCAGTTGTTTTACATCTTCCACTTTTTTTTCTTCCATTTCCTTTTCAATAAATCCTCCAGCTGTAGATGGTCCAGCTCCGGCAAATTGAATAACACTTGGTCTTCTTCTTTGCATTAACTGTAAATAGCTAGCCCAGTCCTTCTGCTTCTGGGGTTTTTCCAAAAACCGATCAATCGCATCCAAGTCTTCTTCACTTACTACAATCTCTTCTTTTCTGTCCTCTTCACGATGCAATTCTCGGTGTAACTGTAGATAGCTATCACAGTCGTCCATCTGTTTCTGGTAGTTTTCCAATAACCGATCAAACGCATCCAAGTCTTCTTCACTTACAACAATCTCTTCTTTTCTGTTTTCTTCATGATGCAATTCTCGGTGTAAAACAAAGATATCTTCATCTTGGAAAAACTCACCACAAATATCGCAAAGAGCCATTTTTGAACAAGTTTGGCTTTGAGTGTGCACTCGGTGAATGTCCAAGCAATAATGAGCAGCGCGCTCAACCGGGTCCCTTTATACCCGAGGTTGAAGGGTGGGGGAAGGTGACGTCATATACATCCGGTTTATCAATCATTTAGTAAATTTGGCTTTTAAACACCCATTTTCAATATATTCTTCAACAGGCTTGATAAACCAATAATGTTTGGTCTAAATCCACTACTTTGTACAAATATTTTGAAAGATGTCTGTTTGAGCAAGTTTATGTGGAACAAGGTCACTTGGAATTATTATTTTTAGCGGGGATAGAGCACTGCAATAGAGCCATGGTATAGAAGTGGTGTATCCATCCAATTGGTTTGCCCTTTTTTATACCCCCACAAACTATGCATTTATGTGGGTCAAGGTCGCGTAAAGATACCCTTTGAGCGGGGGATAAACCACTAAGTAGCTTTCTAGTCCATTGCCGCAAAGTGATCTATCCCCCGCTCTGTTCTACAAAAAACCTCAATCAAGTCCAAGTTCAAGTCCTAGTTTAACACTTGGTTGGGAGAATTACATTAGTTTGATACTTATTTCTACCGTTACACTTGCTCCATTCTCAAAAAGATATAAATAATATAATCCTGGGTACTGTTCTTTTTCACGTCCTGCATGTTCCTTAATAAAGTCGAAGGCCAATCTTTTTGAATATTCATTATGAAACACTTCTCTTACACAAACAAGGATTTTTCTTCGAGAAATTTCACTTGAATTGTTGTTAGTTTGCTTACATCATCCTTGTCTATCAGGGGTAGCTTGTAGGTGAAAGTATTTGGTGGTAGTTTGTGCGTTCTATCAAGTAAACAACAAAATTTTTTATACAATTTCTGCTCATTGTCTGTAATACTATTAATACCAAACAGATTATAGTACGAAGGATCATAAGGTATACGACGATACATTTTAAGAACCGGTCAGCATAAGCGCTGGAGCTAAAATGAGAAATGCGTGCAACCCGGCCGCCTTATATCCCCACCGGGTGACCACGCCCAAGGTACCCGGGGGGGGGCACTTCTCGTCCGGAGCAAAAAACGTTTTGGTCAAGGTCAAAAATTTTTCCCAAAAAAAGTTCGGGGGGGGTGGGGGAGGGGGTGGGGAAGGGGGTGGGGGAGGGGGTGGGGGAGGGGGTGGGGGAGGGGGTGGGGGAGGGGGTGGGGGAGGGGGTGGGGGAGGGGGTGGGGGAGGGGGTGGGGGAAGGGGTGGGGGGGGTTATTTCTATATTTAGGTCAAGGTCACGAAAAAACTTTAATAAAAAAATTAAGCCCCACCTGGGGCACTTGGGTTGTCATCGCTGTAGCCTCCGAAGAGACCCAACTATGACAACAAGGCAACATCCAATGTCGCGTCCCCTTCGCCACACAAGACTTGTAAACATTTACTGCATTGTCTTTTCAATAGCTAACAAAACATTTACTTAATTTTGAGAGAGGTTGAGGACAGCCCTAGTGGCTAACGCCCTCGGTCCGAGTGCAGAGGCCACCGCAAATTGGCCACAGCTGTGGTCTGCATGTCAGCGTACAAACGGACCGAGTCCCAAACTCAGCCGCTATATTGCATGCCTGAGAGGACCCATGCTAACATTGGTTTAAAATAGCTTTACACGGGGGTCTACTCCCGTACCCTATCTCTATTATTTAACTTTAGCAATGCAGTAAATTTTTATAAATCTTTGTGGGTCAAGGCCACACGGACATTAAAAAATTTTGGCCCCCGTACATCCATGGCGAACCACGAATGTTCGGGGGCCTTGGGGACTAAAAAACACAAATAGCTAACAAAGATTCATTTACATAATTTTGGGTTTCCAGAAGGGAAACAAGAGGTTGAGGACAGCCCTAGTGGCTTACGCCCTCGGTCCGAGTGCAGAGGCCACCGCAAATTGGCCACAGCTGTGGTCTGCATGTCAGCGTACAAACGGACCGAGTCCCAATCCCAGCCGCAATATTGCATGCCTGAGAGGACCCATGCTAATGTTGGTATAAAATGTTTTTACACGGGGGCCTACTCCCGTTCCCTGTCTTTACAATTTACTTTGAGCATTGAGGGGGGGGTCACTTCTCGTCCGGAGCAAAAAACTTTTTGGTCAAGGTCAAAAATTTTTCCGAAAAAAAGTTCCGGGGGGGGGTCACTTCTCGTCCGGAGCAAAAAACTTTTTGGTCAAGGTCAAAAATTTTTCCGAAAAAAAAGTTCCGGGGGGGGGTCACTTCTCGTCCGGAGCAAAAAACTTTTTGGTCAAGGTCAAAAATTTTTCCGAAAAAAAAGTTCCGGGGGGTGGAGGGGGGGGGAGGGGGTGGGGGAGGGGGTGGGGGAGGGGGGGAGGGGGTGGGGGAGGGGGGGGTCACTTCTCGTCCGGAGCAAAAAACTTTTTGGTCAAGGTCAAAAATTTTTCCGAAAAAAAAGTTCCGGGGGGGGGGGTCAGGTAAGTTAAGTGGGTCAAGGTCACCCACAACACTTGTACTCTAAGTGTTGGCTATACCCCCACCACAACTGGGTCCCTAGGCTGCACAACACCGCTTCGCCAGTATGTCTCTGGCTTCCATGCGGTGCGTCTCGCTGTTCTCTAGCTCTCTATATGTAAGTAATTTTACAAGTTCTTAATGTAGGTCACTACACTTTAACTCTGGGACGATATCGACTTGTAGTATTTCAGTGTTTTGACTCAAGGTCATCACACTTTAACTCTAGCACGTCGGTAATAACCTAACTTGTAATGTTTAGGGTGGCGTTTGCACGCCACGTGGTATCGCCAAGAGTGTCCAGTCCAAATTTTAAGTTAAATTAATTTCACTGTAATCTTTTCCAATTCCACTTTGTTTTGCCAACTAAGGTGTCGCTTTATAAAGTGGTATTTCTCTAAGGTTATTGGGGATTGAAAGATTACAATCACTTTATTTAGACGGCTCTTCACCTTAGAGTTTACCATAACTTCAACTTTAACTTTTCTTCCTTGCCCCTCACAGCTTAAGCTGTACAGTAGGGTTTCTTCTTGCGCCAACTCGGGCTGCGAGAACAGTGTGTTGACTGTAGGACAGCTCATGGTGAAGTGATGCGATACTCCAGCGTTCAACCTCACCTTCCCCCACCACTGTGACCTTTCCCCGCTCCTGCTGTTTCCCCCACCACTTTTCCCTTTACTCATGCGCTACCAACAGTCTCTCAGTATTGTGCGGACTTTTGTGAGGGGAGGCTATGTCGCGGGACACTCTGGGTAAGAAACTTAGCCGTGTTAAGACTTTATTAGTTGCTCACTGTCCCAAACTCAAAGTCAAACGGGTTTCAACTTTAGCTAAATGGCGAAGACTGTTGCGCGGACACCCTAGGTTTTATACCAAACAGACTAATGTAAGTTTTACTGATGAAGATTTGTTTAGAATATTGGATGAAATGACTTTTCCTTGCAAAATTCAGTTAGTTACTCCCATTCCTGACAGTTTAGAGTCTTAGTCTCTCAAGCCGATATACCTAGAGTACACAGAGCCGGACAGTCAGTCGCTCGGTGTCTGTCGTAGGGTGCACATCGCGGTTGTAGTACTGGTCTAAAGTAAGGCAGCTGGGCTAGTTCAAGGTCACCCGAGCGGTGTCACATGACGGTTTAGGCAGAGTCACGTTGCAAACTTCAAGTTTCCTCGGCACTTTTGCTGTTTCTCATCGCAAATTCGCTCCAAGTCGTCAAGGTCATGGGAACCGGACTAAAACTCGGAGCGTAGTGCGAGAAACCGCAAAAGTGCCGAAAAAATTTTAGGTTTCAGCGTGACCTTGACCTTTGTGACATCGATGACGTCATTTTGGTGACGTAAGGGGTGATGACGTCATCCGCACGTCATTTCTGTGACGTCATGGGTGTGACGTCATGGATGTGACGTCATTGGTGATGACGTCATCGATTGCGTCATCGATGACGTCATCGGTGGGGTCATTGACCTCGATGACGTCATCGCTCAGGTGACCTTGAAGTGAGCCAGCAGCCTTACTTTTCCACTACTCTAATAGTAAACCATTCAGCCATTAAACGATCTTACATAATGTCAAGGTATTTACGACAGTTGAATTACAAAACTATCTTGAAATACCTTTGAATTATACCTTGTAAATCCCAACTAATATTATAAATGTGAATGTACGTATGCTTGTTACGTTTTCCCGTGAAAACTACCCAACCGATCATTTTGAAACTTTGTACTGTACATATAATCTTGGAAATATCCAAAGTGACATAAGATACTTAAAAAATATATATATTCTTACGCAAAAATTGTTTGTCAAAAAGTCTCAATATATGGTTTATTAATTATTTGTTTGTTTGTTGCTAAGAAACAAATTCAATAAAAATTCCAATTTTTTAGCTATTTCAGCGATTTCTTACATATAGGGTGAGCTAAACCTGATGCCGGGTGAGTGACGGCGAGTGAGCGTAGCGAACGAGCTAAACCTGATGGCGAATAACGCGAGCGAAGCCGCGGGAAAAAGTTAATATACTATGCTTTGTATTTCTAGATAAAAAATTAATTAGTAGAAAATATTACTGTTATCTACCTACTTTAGGGACTTATACCTTTACTCTATGTTATCATCAATAACATAAAAAGAAGTATTGCTGCAATATAACTCTACGACCGAATGTCAGACAGATAATTTATATTCGTACAGCAACGATTCTCTTAGAGATCCAAGTGTGAGTACGGTAGGTAAAATAATACCATTTTACTGTATATCTGTAGGATAGCTACCGAACATTAAAACATTTTTTAATAAATCTATATAAACTTTCTTTCGAGTTTGTTGATTCGGGGTGAAAATAAATTATCAATACATATAATAATACTCAATATTATTTTTAAAAAATTTCAAAATGAGTTGCATATCTTTAAATAAATGGCCCTTTTATAGTGGTATTATAATTTAATTATTAGTAAATTTTAGATAGTAATCTGCGGAGTGATAAATCATTATTAATCGTATTCCTAATACTCAATCCCGCTATGGGTAATTCACTTAAATCATTACGCACAATCTATATACCACTGACCATGGAATAACCATAAACAACGAAGATAAGGTCCAAGACCACTGAGAAACCATTAAACGAAATTTCCGAAGTGAGATCGGTGAACATAATTTAATGGCAATAAACGACTTTGCCAATCGGATGGTGAACAAATTACATTAACAGCTGCCCGCCGATCGCGCTATAACTCTGCATGTCTGTCTACACCGCCACTAACCAGCCCGTAATTATACATATTTTATTATATTTGAACTTTCTGGCTTTAATTTGTTTCGGAGCAGTCGCAGAACGGGTCCAACTGGATCTTTCCCCCGCCGTTCTACCACGTGTCATACTGCCGGTTGCCAATTTTGTAACGTTGTGCTTTCGCATGTAATAGCAGAATGTAGCTCAATTATTAAATATTATAGCCTATATTCCTATTTGATCACAGTAGTGGAATACCTTAATTGCATTAATTATTTGCAATTTTGTTGTTATATTATTACTATAAAATACATTGACGATGTAAAAAAACTAACAAGATTTCAAAATACGTAAATTTTACCTTACAACCGTTGAGACAGTAAATAAATATCTTTGCTGAGAATACTTCTTGGTTCAATTAAATAATTATTTAGCTGGGAATCTCATTTCAGTATCATTAGTCCTTCTACCATTTAAGACAAAAGTTGTATAGTTATATTATAATATTTTTTCCTTTTAAAATATGGTCAATGTCTGAATCAACATTTTGCGCACCGTCATTTGAAAGAATAGCTCCCCGTGTTTATGGATTAACGGGCGTTTATTGTATTCGTACTTCCTAAGTAAAGAAGAAAGCATATAGAGGATGAATCAAACAAAATGTTCCTTGCCCAGAGGTTATCCAATGTATTAGTTTACATAATATGATTTTGTCGAAAATTAACAAACACTTAATAAAACGATTCAAATTAAACCACTTAATAGCCAACATGTAAAGCAGTAACGTCTATATATTAATCGGCAAGCATGTTTCTTTTCCTCCTTTTTTTCTCAGCTTGTGTGCATCGTAGGGGATATCCGCGCATACCGTTGGAAAAGTATTGTGCTGTAGATGAGCAGAATCGCCTTATAATTCCCATCTGCCCCCAGGGCTACGCACTACAAGCCTTTTAAAGTTTCAATGTTAATATTTTGGTAGAAGGATAATTGATTGAATCAGTAGACAGCTGTTGTAATAACAAATGCTAGCAAATCAGGATGAACAGATATGTTTTAGTTATAAAACTAATTGGCTCAAGATCTGATCAACTTAATTTTTAGGGTCGTATTTCGACCAGTGGGCGATCTCTAGTATAACTAAACAACATTCACTGAGAATAGAATATATTAACTATTATATTAAACACACTACGGTTAAACCACTGTTAACTAGAGTATTCAGCACAAAAATCATTCTAGTTCTGTTTACTTAAAGAATAATTTAATGTGGATACGTAATTTTGCCATGACTATGCTGTTTTATAGTGCATTGCTAATTAAAAAAAATATATATATATATATACAGAGTGATAAGTCAATTTTACCTCCTGTTGATTTGCTACATTTTACCGATGATTCCCACTGATTCCTGGGTAACCAACCACATTTTCTCTCGTTTCCTTGGTTACCAATTTTAACTATTCTGATCGGTCGCAACAATCTTAACAAACTATAGATTATTTATAATTATTTGTTGTTTATTTTTAAAATAATTTTGATTTGATGGTCTGTGAGTGGGTTATTGGAGTTGGTTACCATAGAAATATCGGAGAGGTAATCAAAGGACTGGTTACCAAGTAAACGAGGGAATCATGGGTAAAATGGCGTCAATTAACAGGGACAAACTTCCCTATCTTTGTAGCACTCTATATCTAGCTTAACCTAGTTGCTTAAGACACATAAACATACTTTTGTAATTTGTCTACTTCTTCTCTTGTTGCTTAGGTTTTGAATATATGTGGTTTTTTTAACAATATGAATGATAGAATTTCAACACAACAAAGATGTTACTAACCTAACTTTTAGCCTCTTAAAAAACTGTTTTTTTTTTTGGAAAATTCTAGTTTTTTATGGATTTTTGCATGAAAATAGTTTCCGCCAATAACTATACAAGTGAACGATGTTATTTTAGGTTTTTTTTCTTTGCTCTGCAAAGAGTATTAGACATACTGAGTTCCTCACAACATAAAACTTCAGTATAGTTCTGCAACAGTTAGGTTCAGGTAGTGAGCTGTGAAGTCCTCTAATCTAGTCCTGCAGCAGTCACGTTCAGGTAGTGAGTTGTGACGTCATGTAGTCTAGTCTAGTCTAGTTCTGCAGTAGTTAGGTTCAGGTCGTGCGTTGTGACGTCCTCTAGTCTAGTCCTGCAGCAGTTATGTTCAGGTATTGAGTTGTGATGTCCTCTAGTCTAGTTCTGCAGTAGTTAGGTTCAGGTCGTGCGTTGTGACGTCCTCTAGTCTAGTCCTGCAGCAGTTATGTTCAGGTAGTGAGTTGTGATGTCCTCTAGTCTAGTTCTGCAGTAGTTAGGTTCAGGTCGTGCGTTGTGACGTCCTCTAGTCTAGTCCTGCAGCAGTTATGTTCAGGTCGTGAGTTGTGACGTCCTCTAGTCTAGTCCAGCAGCAGTTATGTTCAGGTCGTGCGTTGTGACGTCCTCTAGTCTAGTTCTGCAGCAGTTATGTTCAGGTCGTGCGTTGTGACGTCCTCTAGTCTAGTCCAGCAGCAGTTATGTTCAGGTCGTGCGTTGTGATGTCCTCTAGTCTAGTTCTGCAGCAGTTATGTTCAGGTCGTGAGTTGTGACGTCCTCTAGTCTAGTCCAGCAGCAGTTATGTTCAGGTCGTGCGTTGTGACGTCCTCTAGTCTAGTTCTGCAGCAGTTATGTTCAGGTCGTGCGTTGTGACGTCCTCTAGTCTAGTTCTGCAGCAGTTATGTTCAGGTCGTGCGTTGTGACGTCCTCTAGTCTAGTTCTGCAGCAGTTATGTTCAGGTCGTGCGTTGTGATGTCCTCTAGTCTAGTTCTGCAGCAGTTATGTTCAGGTCGTGAGTTGTGACGTCCTCTAGTCTAGTTCTGCAGCAGTTATGTTCAGGTCGTGCGTTGTGATGTCCTCTAGTCTAGTTCTGCAGCAGTTATGTTCAGGTCGTGCGTTGTGACGTCCTCTAGTCTAGTTCTGCAGCAGTTATGTTCAGGTCGTGCGTTGTGATGTCCTCTAGTCTAGTTCTGCAGCAGTTATGTTCAGGTCGTGAGTTGTGGACGTCCTCTAGTCTAGTTTCTGCAGCAGTTATGTTCAGGTCGTGCGTTGTGACGTCCTCTAGTCTAGTTCTGCAGCGGTTATGTTCAGGTCGTGAGTTGTGACGTCCTCTAGTCTAGTTCTGCAGCAGTTATGTTTAGGTCGTGCGTTGTGACGTCCTCTAGTCTAGTTCTGCAGCAGTTATGTTCAGGTTGTGCGTTGTGACGTCCTCTAGTCTAGTTCTGCAGCAGTTATGTTCAGGTCGTGCGTTGTGATGTCCTCTAGTCTAGTTCTGCAGCAGTTATGTTCAGGTCGTGCGTTGTGACGTCCTCTAGTCTAGTCCAGCAGCAGTTATGTTCAGGTAGTGAGTTGTGATGTCCTCTAGTCTAGTTCTGCAGCAGTTATGTTCAGGTAGTGAGTTGTGATGTCCTCTAGTCTAGTTCTGCAGCAGTTATGTTCAGGTCGTGAGTTGTGATGTCCTCTAGTCTAGTTCTGCAGCAGTTATGTTCAGGTCGTGCGTTGTGATGTCCTCTAGTCTAGTTCTGCAGCAGTTATGTTCAGGTCGTGCGTTGTGACGTCCTCTAGTCTAGTTCTGCAGCAGTTATGTTCAGGTCGTGAGTTGTGATGTCCTCTAGTCTAGTTCTGCAGCAGTTATGTTCAGGTCGTGAGTTGTGACGTCCTCTAGTCTAGTTCTGCAGCAGTTATGTTCAGGTCGTGCGTTGTTAAGTCCTCTAGTCTAGTCCAGCAGCAGTTATGTTCAGGTCGTGAGTTGTGACGTCCTCTAGTCTAGTTCTGCAGCAGTTATGTTCAGGTAGTGAGTTGTGATGTCCTCTAGTCTAGTTCTGCAGTAGTTATGTTCAGGTAGTGAGTTGTGATGTCCTCTAGTCTAGTTCTGCAGCAGTTATGTTCAGGTCGTGCGTTGTGACGTCCTCTAGTCTAGTCCAGCAGCAGTTATGTTCAGGTCGTGAGTTGTGACGTCCTCTAGTCTAGTTCTGCAGCAGTTATGTTCAGGTAGTGAGTTGTGATGTCCTCTAGTCTAGTCCAGCAGCAGTTATGTTCAGGTAGTGAGTTGTGATGTCCTCTAGTCTAGTCCAGCAGCAGTTATGTTCAGGTAGTGAGTTGTGATGTCCTCTAGTCTAGTTCTGCAGCAGTTATGTTCAGGTCGTGCGTTGTGACGTCCTCTAGTCTAGTCCAGCAGCAGTTATGTTCAGGTAGTGAGTTGTGATGTCCTCTAGTCTAGTTCTGCAGCAGTTATGTTCAGGTAGTGAGTTGTGATGTCCTCTAGTCTAGTTCTGCAGCAGTTATGTTCAGGTCGTGCGTTGTGACGTCCTCTAGTCTAGTCCAGCAGCAGTTATGTTCAGGTAGTGAGTTGTGATGTCCTCTAGTCTAGTTCTGCAGCAGTTATGTTCAGGTAGTGAGTTGTGATGTCCTCTAGTCTAGTTCTGCAACAGATATGTTCAGGTCGTGAGTTGTGACGTCCTCTAGTATAGTCCAGCAGCAGTTATGTTCAGGTAGTGAGTTGTGATGTCCTCTAGTCTAGTTCTGCAGCAGTTATGTTCAGGTAGTGAGTTGTGATGTCCTCTAGTCTAGTTCTGCAGCAGTTATGTTCAGGTAGTGAGTTGTGATGTCCTCTAGTCTAGTTCTGCAGCAGTTATGTTCAGGTAGTGAGTTGTGATGTCCTCTAGTCTAGTCCTGCAGCAGTTATGTTCAGGTCGTGAGTTGTGACGTCCTCTAGTCTAGTTCTGCAGCAGTTATGTTCAGGTCGTGAGTTGTGACGTCCTCTAGTCTAGTTCTGCAGCAGTTATGTTCAGGTCGTGCGTTGTTAAGTCCTCTAGTCTAGTCCAGCAGCAGTTATGTTCCGGTAGTTAGTTTGTTGTGACGTTCAGCGAAGTATCGATGTCGCTGTCTCGCCACACCCGTCACATCCGCTCATCGCTCCCTCCCAAAAAACTGTTACGATAAATTATTTGGACAATTCGGTCGCGGTGTCACATCGTCGCTCTCTCTCGGCAGCTTCGCCTCGTCTCTCTCACTCTCGCTTTGTTTATTTATCCCTCACTCTCGTATTTATTCTCCCACTTGCCGTTATTATTTACCGCCTCGCTCGGTTTTATATATCACCTCGACATTATTGTCCGATTTTCTACATGTGTTGAGCTTTAATTTGCGACGCCTCGCCCGCTGGCCCTTATTTATGGCTATAGAGCGCCACCTCCACTTGTTTTCTTGACGTTATGTTTTTCTTGGCCCCTTTTTTGAGTTATAGCCATATTAATCTGGCTCGAGTCACGACTCACGGCTCTATTCGGTTCGGCCAATAAATTCGCCGTTTGCTTTAATTGACTGCTGTGCGTTTTATTAATGATTTTTATTATGTCACTGGTATTTTTATGTTTTCGTTTGTTAAACTTTTTACTTTTAAGTTCACAATTCGCGGAGTAAATTTAATGGGTAAAATCGTTAGAATACATTAAACGAGTAATAGTAGCTACCTAAAGTATGGGGAAACAAATTTTATTGCTTAGCAGTATTTATTTTAATTTATCTTTTCTTGTTGCAAGGTAAAATAAATTTTCGGACTCAACTGTTTCATAATTGAAATTAAGAAAATTGTGTATGTGAATGTGAATCAATTTGTTCAGGAAATCAGTACTCAAAATAACTAACCAAAGAAATTCAATAAAACTCAAGGCAAGTATTAATATTTTTTTACTTGGTCACACAGAAATCTAGCCAAGAATTTAAAATTTTATACTAAATTTAACTGTCCCTGACACAATCACCTTGTTTTGTTTTTTTTTTTTGCATTTAACAGACTTTATATGTAACTAGACTGCACAAAAATATATGATAAATGTTACAATTTAATTGCAAGAACACCTTATTTGTTACAACTGAACCTCGCAGATAGGTAAGATTTTGCAAAACGTAATGCTTATGTCTATGTACATACAAAACAATTTATTTTGAATCAGTCCAAACTTGTTTTCTACCTTTGGTACGGTAAGAGACCCGTATCCTGCGGCCCCTGGAGATAATTCGGCTTGTTAGGCGTGCGTTGCGTGCGTGCTGGAGACAGGCACGAAGCTCGGCGAGCTAACCACAGGCGAGCTCGCTCATTAGTAACACGTCCTGCAGTCTACTTATCCTGACAAAGTAGGAGACGAGCCGGCCAGCCGAGGTGCCCGCACTCCCTACTTAGCGTGATTCGGAAACAGTCTCCCACCAAGGGCAGCGAGTCTAATGAATGAACAACTCCACTTCTCACAAGTTTATTTTTATTGTTATTTTTTAGTTGGTAAGGTAGATTCTAAATAAATGCTCAAGGTTCAAGTTCAATAATGGCTTTAAAATATATTTTCAAGTTATATTATTTATAAAAACAAAACTGGATCTTATTAGTTTTTATATCGCCTTTACCTGTGTTTAATCTAGTTAAAAAGGATAACAGAATTCTTCCTTGCAAAGTTCCTAGTGTAGCCTAGGTGTAAATTGTTAAGGGACTACTTCTATGGATGGTGTTACTAAGGTATGGTGGAAGTGTTGCCTGTAAAAGTTAATACATTTACTTGGTTGGTACCTAAAATAATTTTTTTTAAGATTTCTTAGTTATGTAATGTTACTTTTCATTTTGAGTGCCCAGAGACCAAAAATAATAGTCATTAAAATTTATACGTATTTAAATAAAAAAATAAACCTCAGTACCCCTGAGAAAATCATTTTACTAACACTTACACGTGTTTCGGACATAACATGTCATGTTCACTGTGTAAAGTACATATCCTTAAAAAAATTTTAATATAAATAAATAAATAAGTTATTTATTAATTATTTATTTAATAAAAAATATTAAATACCATGCAGGTACAAAAGAAAAACCCAGTATTTGACAAAATATTAGAAATAAGAAATTGAACCAAAAGAGTTAAAAGTTTTAAATGAATCATATTTTTAATTAATTAATGTATATTCATATATTTGTATATGTAATATATATATATGTGTTTTGAATATTTATATGCTCTACTGTATATTCATTGGTTACCGAGATATTAAAAAGTAATAAGATAGTACATTGTATTTTGGGGCTCCAATGTTAATCTTATGGAGAGTAAGGATGTGTTAATATTTCACTTATTAAACAATATTTTTGGATGTAACTTGTTATTTAGCTTCATATGGTTAAAATCCATCCATTTATGGTAAAAACTCTTGGTTTTTGTAATTATCATGGCAGAAAACCTGCATACTCTTTTCCCATGTTATATGGAGAATAAATAAACTCCTTTATTTATGGACAGATATTGATGATACTCAGTATAATATGGCTTCATATGGTCGAAATATTTTTTGTGTTAAAAATACCTACTTTCAGTGTTCCCCATGGCAGCATAACCTGCATACTCTTTCCCTACATTTATTTATCACAAGGAGAATAGACATTAATTTCCTTATTTATAAACACGTGATGAAATTTTGTTACAGATCCATCTGATCAAAATTAATATTAGGCCTACTAATTTGGAAATTCGTGGAGTACGCAGGTCTGCTGCGACGGGGGTGGTTTTCTTTATGAGGATGAATAGGGTAGTAATTCTTACTACTCGTAGGCCTATACATCGTGAAGTACCCAAAATAATACCACAGCCGTTTAAGTGATTGATAAATCCGTGAATTGTTTGAGAATTCCGTCCGTTTGTTAATCTCACATGGTACAGCACACCGGTACGGCGCACCTGCAGTACAGCCAGAGCACCGAGCACCTACAGCAGCAGCCATGTTGGATTCCTACCGTCGCAGCGCTGCCAGCGCCAGTGTAGCGAGCACCGAGCACCTATAGCTACAGCAGCAGCCATGTTGGATTCCTACCGTCGCAGCGCTGCCAGCGCCAGTGTAGCGAGCACCGAGCACCTACAGCAGCAGCCATGTTGGATTCCTACCGTCGCAGCGCTGCCAGCGCCAGTGTAGCGAGCACCAAGCACCTACAGCAGCAGCCATGTTGGATTCCTACCGTCGCAGCGCTGCCAGCGCCAGTGTAGCGAGCACCAAGCACCTACAGCAGCAGCATGTTGGATTCCTACCGTCGCAGCGCTGCCAGCGCCAGTGTAGCGAGCACCAAGCACCTACAGCAGCAGCCATGTTGGATTCCTACCGTCGCAGCGCTGCCAGCGCCAGTGTAGCGAGCACCAAGCACCTACAGCAGCAGCCATGTTGGATTCCTACCGTCGCAGCGCTGCCAGCGCCAGTGTAGCGAGCACCAAGCACCTACAGCAGCAGCCATGTTGGATTCCTACCGTCGGCAGCGCTGCCAGCGCCAGTGTAGCGAGCACCAAGCACCTACAGCAGCAGCCATGTTGGATTCCTACCGTCGCAGCGCTGCCAGCGCCAGTGTAGCGAGCACCAAGCACCTACAGCAGCAGCCATGTTGGATTCCTACCGTCGCAGCGCTGCCAGCGCCAGTGTAGCGAGCACCAAGCACCTACAGCAGCAGCCATGTTGGATTCCTACCGTCGCAGCGCTGCCAGCGCCAGTGTAGCGAGCACCAAGCACCTACAGCAGCAGCCATGTTGGATTCCTACCGTCGCAGCGCTGCCAGCGCCAGTTGTAGCGAGCACCAATAGCTACAGCAGCAGCCATGTTGGATTCCTACCGTCGCAGCGCTGCCAGCGCCAGTGTAGCGAGAGTGTGGGAGAAAATAAATAAAAACCATAACTCATGGTGTGTTTTACTTCTTACTCTTTGTAAGAAAATCCGTATACTCTTTGCATTATACTTTTATTTGACTGCTTATCCACAATCTGTTAATTTACTTAAAACTTCATATAAATATTATAGTCTTGCCACTAATAATTGTTATTCTTCCAAAATGTTTTTATTTATCAAATAATCCTAATTTAAAAATAATTATACACGTAATTATAAACATGAGATTTATTAACAGAACTACCAAATTTAGTAAACTTTGTTTAAAAAATACTTTGTTAAAGTAACATTTTTTCTTTCGATATGTTTGTTCACTAACACACTGCAAACTGACAACAGAAATTTGCCACCGATCTGTATAGAAATGTTCTACTACCAAGCATTTAGAGTCTAGTAAACGTTTTAATGAAATAATACTTATAACCGCGTTATCTCAAAATTTAAAAGAATCAACTATTATTTTATCGCAAACATAAAATTCATCATTTGCATTTGATAATTGTTGCATTCAAATACTAGTCGCCTAAATGGCGTTCCTAAAAAATTAAAAGCATTCAGCCCCCCAGCTCTAAAGTAGAGATAAGGTTGTTTGTAAATACAAATATTACACAAGATATCGTTAGTTAGTAACAAACGGCGCACAATTAGCCCGTATGTGTAGCGGCGTAATAGGCTGCTGTATCGAGTGAGTTGTGTGGCTACAGTTTACAACACTGCCTACAGTCCAGCTTTTACTAGCACACACACACACACTAGGTGGCTGGCTACCCGTATGGAAGAAACTGTCCTGCCTAGTAAACTTATTAATTGTTGTATCTCTAAACACAGTACCGGTACTCATTTTCCATTTTTTTAAACTGCAGTCGAGTAGTTGTGATTTAGATATTGCGTTCTACTTGTAAAAAGGTTATTGTGTTTCTAAATAAAACCTACACTACAATATTTTTTATATTTCTGTATTTTATGAATTTCCAAAGATGAAAAGTCCTTTTTGAAACACTCACTAGAAATATATTAAATATTCAATTGCACAAAGACATCTTATCCACCAACTTGGAAGCGGCCGTAGCTCAGTGGTAGAGCTCTGTCTGGGTTATCACTCAGTGGGCCCGGGTTTAATTCCCAGCTCGGAGACAAAAAGATCGTTAGGCCGCACCCTTATTGGTTCAGAAGTCACGTTAAGCCGTTGGTCCACCTGCATAGAAAACAAAAGGTGCAGGCATTTCAGGCGAGGAGAACTATCAGTAATGTTGTTTTAAAAATAAAAATTTAACCTAAAGTAAATTACCATATAAGTAATTCAGAAGAATAATCCGTAATATTCAATAATGTGACCAAGATCTATACGGTAAATTACGCAAAAATTTTAAAATTGATAAATATATGAACACGATAGTTGCACCACACTAAAATTGTTTAAGCCTTTCCTTATTGGTTAACAGAAAATGTTCAAGCAGTTTGTCGATAAAAATGATGAAACAAATCAAAATGAAATTAATTTCTCTTAAATTGCGAAAACATTTTATTGTGATAGTTTTTTTAGTAAATCTTCACCACAATCGTCCTTCTCGTGAGACTTTAACGATTCTCTCAAAAATGTACACAACGAAACATAAAAGTATTAAATTAAAAGGTAACTATTTTAAAACATTCACATTACGTTAGAAGTGCCATACCAAGGGGGGGTTATGCAACATAAGTACAGTTATCAAGTTGCCTACCCTTACCTGAAGGGGCTTAACGAAGGTTGGTCGCGTGGCGCATCGAATCTAGTACTCATATTCATGAATTGAGATTTATAACTCTAATGAATTGTTGCATTGCTAAAGATAGGGATTTAACGTGATTTGAATATTGTTTACAAATGTTGAGAAGGCTGCTTATTTAAGTCCCTCCATCTAATTAATTCGTAAATATCACATTAAAACTGTTTTAGTATATTTTTGACAATAATTTAATTTTTTTATTGAGAAAAATGGCAAATAAAAGTTTGTTAAGCTAAATATATACTGTATTAAATTGTTTCCATTTAAAACTGTTAAATTGTGGGTTTCTTTTGAAACACTCAATCTAAATAGTATAAGTGCGAAAACATTAAAACCGCGAACCGATTGCAATGTCTATTCCATGACACTAGCACCAGTGTACAAAAGCAATGCTAGCACATAGTTCAGTACGGTATTAAAACCACCATTGAAATTTAAAATAAAGCGGAAGTCAATAATAACTTTGAATAAAACAACTTGTGATCATTTAAATTTTAGCAACCATTAATTTGTCTGTTCACCTGGTTTATTAATTGTTTTTCTATAAATAGATACATATATTCAATTGATCATAAATACTCTTACTTGTTTAATATTAAAACAAATAAAACTGATAGTTTATAAAATAGTTTTTGTATTTTACAGTTAGCCTATTTTATATACTTCCTCAAGTATTTAGATTGTAATTTTCATAGTGAAACTATGTTATAAAAATCTTTTATTTGAGATCCCAATGATTTTAAGTGTTCCTTCAATCCTCGTTTGGTGCCACACATACTGCCCCAACCTAAATCACCTAAACCACTAATAAAGACAGTTTCAGTGTCAGGTGATAAGTGCTGGGAGTGCGATTGCGTTTTCAGCGTTGGCCATTACCCGGGTGAGGGAACTTAGTATTACACAGTGGACTCGCCATAAATAACCGCACAATTAGCCTGTATGTGTAGACCTGGCTAATAGGCCGGCTGAGTTATTAGCCCGCTATTAAATCATCCGTGCCGCTCCGATCGTCAGCGATTATTTAATGTTTTTCTTATTAGTTTTCCCCGCGGGAGGATGGCTGGATGTTTATTTTTGTCGATGGTCTCGGTGTTAATGAGAGTTAGAGCTCGGGACTGGCTGCTCAGTCTACCCTCACCGGTCTAGAACTCGGGACTGGCTGCTCGGTCTACCCTCACTGGTCTAGAACTCAGGACTGACCGCTCGGTCTTCCCACACCAGGTTTAGAATTAGGAACTGGCTGCTCAGTCCAACCCACTGCTCTAGAACTCGGGACTGGCCGAGCGGCCTATCCTACAGGTCTAGAACTCGGGACTAGCTGCTCGGTCTACCTACACCGGTCTAGAACTCGGGACTGGCTGCTCGGTCTACCCTCACCGGTCTGAACTCAAGACTGCCCGCTCGGTCTTCCAAAACCAGGTCTAGAACTAGGAACTGGTTGCTCAATCCAATCCACTGGTCTAAAACTCGGGACTGGCTGCTCGGTCGACCCTCATCGGTCCAGAACTCGGGACTGACCGCTCGGTCAATCTCACCGGTCTATAGAGCTCGGGACTGGCTGCTCGCTACCCTCACCGGTATAGAACTCGGGACTAACCGCTAGGTCTTTCCACACCAAGTCTAGAACTAGGAACTGGCTGCTCAGTCCAATACATTGGTCTAGAACTCGGGACTGACCGCTCCGTCAATCCCACAGGTCTAGAACTCGGGACTGGCCACTCGGTCTACCCTCACCTATCTAGAACTCGGGACTGGCTGCTCGGTCTACCCTCACGAGTCTATAATTCGGTACTTTCTGCTCGGTCTACCCTCACCGGTCTATAACTCGGGACTGGCTGTTCGTTCTACCCTCACCGGTTTAGAACTCGGGATTGGCTGCTCGGTCTACCCTCACCGGTCTAGAACTCGGGACTGGCTGTTCGGTCTACCCTCACCGGTCTAGAACTCGGGACTGGCTGCTCGGTCTACCCTCACCGGTCTAGAACTCGGGACTGGCTGTTCGGTCTACCCTCACCGGTCTAGAACTCGGGACTGGCTGTTCGTTCTACCCTCACCGGTTTAGAACTCGGGACTGGCTGCTCGGTCTACCCTCACCGGTCTAGAACTCGGGACTGGCTGTTCGGTCTACCCTCACCGGTCTAGAACTCGGGACTGGCTGCTCGTTCTACCCTCACCGGTCTAGAACTCGGGACTGGCTGTTCGGTCTACCCTCACCGGTCTAGAACTCGGGACTGGCTGTTCGGTCTACCCTCACCGGTCTAGAACTCGGGACTGGCTGCTCGGTCTACCCTCACCGGTCTAGAACTCGGGACTGGCTGTTCGGTCTACCCTCACCGGTCTAGAACTCGGGACTGGCTGCTCGGTCTACCCTCACCGGTCTGAACTCAAGACTGCCCGCTCGGTCTTCCAAAACCAGGTCTAGAACTAGGAACTGGTTGCTCAATCCAATCCACTGGTCTAAAACTCGGGACTGGCTGCTCGGTCGACCCTCATCGGTCCAGAACTCGGGACTGACCGCTCGGTCAATCTCACCGGTCTATAGAGCTCGGGACTGGCTGCTCGCTACCCTCACCGGTATAGAACTCGGGACTAACCGCTAGGTCTTTCCACACCAAGTCTAGAACTAGGAACTGGCTGCTCAGTCCAATACATTGGTCTAGAACTCGGGACTGACCGCTCCGTCAATCCCACAGGTCTAGAACTCGGGACTGGCCACTCGGTCTACCCTCACCTATCTAGAACTCGGGACTGGCTGCTCGGTCTACCCTCACGAGTCTATAATTCGGTACTTTCTGCTCGGTCTACCCTCACCGGTCTATAACTCGGGACTGGCTGTTCGTTCTACCCTCACCGGTTTAGAACTCGGGACTGGCTGCTCGGTCTACCCTCACCGGTCTAGAACTCGGGACTGGCTGTTCGGTCTACCCTCACCGGTCTAGAACTCGGGACTGGCTGCTCGGTCTACCCTCACCGGTCTAGAACTCGGGACTGGCTGTTCGGTCTACCCTCACCGGTCTAGAACTCGGGACTGGCTGTTCGGTCTACCCTCACCGGTCTATAACTCGGTACTGGCTGTTCGGTCTACCCTCACCGGTCTATAACTCGGGACTGGCTGTTCGGTCTACCCTCACCGGTCTATAACTCGGGACTGGCTGTTCGGTCTACCCTCACCGGTCTATAACTCGGGACTGGCTGTTCGGTCTACCCTCACCGGTCTATAACTCGGGACTGGCTGTTCGGTCTACCCTCACCGGTCTATAACTCGGTACTGGCTGCTCGGTCTACCCTCACCGGTCTATAACTCGGTACTGGCTGCTCGGTCTACCCTCACCGGTCTACAACTCGGGACTGACTGTTCGTTCTACCCTCACCGGTCTATAACTCGGGACTGGCTGTTCGTTCTACCCTCACAGGTCTATAACTCGGGACTGACTGTTCGGTCTACCCTCACCGGTCTAGAACTCGGGACTGACCGCTTGGTCCACCCCACCGGTCTAGAACTCGGGACTCCTTTTACACTGCATAGAATGTTCACCACACCGGCAAAGCTTGGTTAATTTGGTTTTTCCTTGATAGGTAACACAAAATTAACCAACCTTTGAACATAATTCGAAAGAAATGATACTCAGATAAATTAACATAAATATTAAAAAATTGGTCATGCACCGATCGAGCACCGACTATCCCACCTAAATCTGCTTATCAAAATGTTATGAACTAGATTCAAAATACTATGTTTAATATTGAGAAATTTTATATGCGTACTTTAGTATAAAAAAAACCCCTTGTTAAAAGTTCCGAATCTCTTCCAATCGCCACTCTGATTACAGTGTGTCGCGCGTTGGCCCCCTCCCACCACTCTAGCTCAGGTGATTGTTCCTTGGCCTACCTCATCTACTTTCTCCTTGATGTTTAAATTACATAGTGTGAACACGTTGGATGTGCGTGCTTAAAATAACACTTACTTAAGTCTACTTTTACAAACATTATATTTGCAAAAGACTTAATTTTTCAATACCCATATTAAAACGGTTAAGATATTTAGAGATAAACTAGTGGCTTGTAGGGGCAAAAGCCCCTAAAAATCAAAATGGTGATGTTGTCTCCTTACAGTATTACTGTATTATTCTCAAGCTTTCGTGTGAATTTACACGTTTGGTTTTTCTAATGGAATATTTCCTAATCTCGGCGAAACTTTTTGGCGGTATTAAATCATTAATTTACCAATAAATACCTTCTGTATTAAAATACAGAAGTCTATTTTGTGGAAAAAAAATTATGCACTACTATACTACCAAACGCGGTAAAAATAGTTTTAACCTTAAACACGTTCATGAGGAGTTTGTAACTCAAATAAATAAAATAGTTCAATACAACAAAATTTCATTAATACTCTAGCCTACACTAATTATCCTGGGCCCCTGTGCCTGCCATTCCCTCACACTCGCCGAGACCTCATGCCTCCCTGCGCCCCCGTTCACCTCCCTTGGTTCCTGTACCCCCTATGCCACCGGAGCCCGAGTACCCATTATGCCCTCGTACCCTCTTGCCCCCTCATGCCCCTGTGCCCTCCATTCTTCCGTGCTCACATGCACGCAGTTTCCCCGTCGTCCCCGTGCCCTCTATGTTCATCAATTCTCCCCCATGCCCAACCACCTTCAGTGTTACAGACGTGTCCTCAACAATCCTTGTGACCCCATGCCCGCGCACCCACGTTACTGCAAGCTATGCCACATGCCTACCTTTCTTCCGCATGCTCCCATGCCTTTTATGTTCCCCAAGCCTCCCACATGCTCCAATGCCCATCCGCCCCCCAGTTCCTCGTGCCACCGACGCCCCCTCGAACCCCCTATGTTTCCAAGACCCCATGCCCCACAATGCTCCCCGTGGCCCCCGTGGCCCCCATGCCATATACCCCTTTTGCCGTCGACTCCCCTAGTGCTCCTTGTGCCCCTGCACTCCCCACCACCACTTGCACCAGTGCATCCCCATGCCTTCCCATAGTGCCCCGTATGCCCCCGCACCCACCATACTCCCGTGCCATCATGCTCGCTATTCCTCCCTGTGCCCTATGTTCCCCACGCATCCAAAGTGCCCCTGATGTCCCCCTGTCTCTAGTGCCATTAACACCCTTCGGGCCCCCATATACCCGAACCCCCTGTGATCCCCAAGGCCCCACGCTGCCATCCCCGCCGTCCCTCCCCATACCTCCTTGCCCCCAGCCGTATTACCCCATACATCTCCCCCTTGCCTCCATACCACCGACGCCCCTCGTACTTTGATTTTAGTCTATTTTGTCTTTTCGTCAATGAAGTAGAACACTGATTGATATTGTTAGTTTTTGCACACTATCATTTACATGAAAGGCTGCCCGTCTTTACGGATTAACAGGAGTTTATTCCCCACGACCTACTAAACAAAGAAGCAGAGAATTGATAAAACCAAAACCAAATATTCCTCATACGGAGGTTATCCAATGTTAGTAGTTTACATGAAATGATTCTGTCGAAAATAAACAAACACACAACAAAACGATTCAACTCTTCAACTCTAACTACTAAATAGCCAATATATATCAAGCAGTAACGTAATAACTAAACGACATTCACTGAGTAAAGACAACCATTATATCAACCATGCCACGTCCAAGCCAATTTTAACTTTGGTATATTCAGCATAAAAATTATTCCACTCTGTTTCCTTAATGACATAGATGGGGGTCACGAAAATGAAATCTCATTTGGATCCGTAATCCGTTCATGACTATTAGTGTACGCCTTTTTTTATAGTACATTGCCAATTTTAGAAAGTAATAAACATACGGTTATCTTAACTCAAAATATCTACTCAATAACCAGCTGAGTTTATGATAAAACACTGGAACATCTGCTTAATCACACGTGTGTAGATCTAAAAATCGTCTTCCCATTAGATTAACATTGGACTTCAAGGTCCCTTGGGGCGAAGCCCAGGTAAATTTTGATAATTCTGATATTTTACCTTGCGTCCTTGGCCCTCAAGCTTTAAAATGAGCCATCATACCTTACCCTAACTTTCTTCTAACTCAAGATATTTCGTGGGAACCGATTCGTTTACGGAATTATATATATAGCTTTTCGTGGAGTGAATTATTTTATTATCTTTACTCAATGTTATCATCTGTGTCTCGTTTAAAATCAAACCTAACACATGTTTCAATGTACACAAAGCAGACGTTTATCGAATCCCTATGCTATTCTTATGGAGGACGTTTTACGTGATTTCTTATTTCCTGTTAACACTATGGACACGCCGATAGTTTTCCCTCGTGTACGGGACTGAGACCTTTAATTTGAGACAACTCCCATCTTTCTGCGATTCGTACAACGCTCACAATTTTGCTCAAGAAATATCGCTTACAGAATTATATATATAGATTAAGTTGAGCTCGCAACCCTCAACTCTTCTATATTTCCATTTGAACTATATTACGGGAAATAAATTCAAACAGCACTAAATAATTGTCACCCATTTTAAATTCGGTAAACTACAAAGTTTTGCCCTAATTCATCCAAAGAAAGAACTCACCTTTTTTGTACCAGTAGCAATATATAGCTTAAAAAATGTTTTAACCATTGCTACCAAATGAAATTTTAATCCATATTATCCAAGATCAATTTCATAAACTAGTTATAATTAAGATTTTGGAACAAGGACTTTGGAACAAGGAATTTGGTACGGATGTAGGAATTGGAGTAACTTTTTTATGAACATACTAAAAGTCGCTTAAAATTGAAGCTGTGCTACGGCTTGTGTTTAAACTAGTTTATAGTCATAACCAACAAAATGTGGTACTTTTAGATTTTGTTTTAGCTATATTTGTTTTCGTTTACCGTTTTTTGCAATTTCTACACCAGTGGCTTTTATTTACATGATAATTAGGTAAATCGTATTACAGGTACTGTATTTGGTTGAATACAACTGCTACTTATGTACAATAGATGCAATAGAGAGAGGTTGGATTGCTTTATTTATTTGATATGGTTGGACTAAATGACTAAGATTGGTTTAAATTAGTATTGATGAATGTTTTAAGTATTTGGTATTTTAAATATATATTATTTCTGGTATTAATAACAAAAATAAAATACGCTTCCTTAAACCTGTTCGTAACATTATTCGATAAGGCATGGTTCTCAAATTATTATAGTCAGCGACTTTCATTAATCGATATTTTATATTTTAGATAAAAATATTTTGGTAAATTAAGACTAGCATTGCTTTAGTAATTCTTCAAGACAAGCATTGAAATTTTTAGTTTACTCGTACATAATTAGGAAGAAGATAAAGAAGAAGCCGTCCAGCGAGTATTTGAGCGGGAAGACAGGTCGGCGCAGACTGGTGGCCAGTTATGGCAGGGACTGTACCGAGTATAACACACATCTCATGACAGTCTAGTTTAACACTTGATTTATACCAAATTGGCTGGGGGAGGTGTGGGCCGCGCGCTCCTCGGACACGGAAACCCGCCGCCATTAACATAATTACCTGCTCCGGACTCACAAATTGCCGGATTGTCTCGCCCCGGACGGTAATGCTCCTCTAGCCGTGGCTCGCACAACACGGAGGTAACGAGCTACAGTGAGCTCACATCTGAGTGAGCTCCTCCACCCTGGACGGTAATTCTCCTTGGTGGTGGCTCTCACAACATGTAGACAACGACCTCAAAGCAGAATGAGCTCCTCCACCCTGGACGGTAATTCTCCTTGGTGGTGGCTCTCACAACATGTAGACAACGACCTCAAAGCAGAATGAGCTCCTACACCCTGGAAGGTAATTCTCCTTGATGGTGGCTCGCACAACATGTAGGTAACGAGCTTACAGCATAGTGAGCCCCTTCACCCTGGACGGTAATTCTTCTTACCGTTGGCTTTCATAACATGGAGTCAACGAGCTCACAGCATAGTAAGCTACTTCACCCAAGAAGGCAATTCTCCTTGTTGGTGGCTCGCACAATATTAAGGTAACGAGTTCACAGCATAGTGAGCCCCTTCACCCTGGACGGTAATTCTTCTTGCTGTTGGCTTTCATAACATGGAGTGAACGAGCTCACAGCATAGTAAGCTACTTCACCCAAGAAGGCAATTCTCCTTGTTGGTGGCTCGCACAATATTAAGGTAACGAGTTCACAGCATAGTGAGCCCCTTCACCCTGGACGGTAATTCTTCTTGCTGTTGGCTTTCATAACATGGAGTGAACGAGCTCACAGCATAGTAAGCTACTTCACCCAAGAAGGCAATTCTCCTTGTTGGTGGCTCGCACAATATTAAGGTAACGAGTTCACAGCAGAGTGAGCCCCTTCACCCTGGACGGTAATTCTTCTTGCTGTTGGCTTGCACAACATGGATGGAGGTAACGAGCTCGCAGCATATTAAGCTCCTTTGCCCAAGAAAGTAATTCTCCTTGATTGTGGCTCGCACAACATGCAGGTAACAAGCTCACAGCAGAGTCAGCTTCTTCATCCTGGACGAAGTTTCTCTTTGGTGGTGTTCGCACAAGATGGAGGTAATGAGTTCAAAGAATAATGAGCTCCTTCGCCCTGGAAGGTAATTCTCCTTGTTGGCGACTTAAACAAAATGGAGGTACCGTGCTCACAGCAGACTGAGCTCCTTCGTCCCTGACGGTAATTCTCCTTGGAAGTGGCTTGCACAACAAGGAGGTATCGAGCTCACAGAAGATAGAGCTCGTTCGCCCCTGACGTAATTCTCCTTGATAGTGGCTTGCATAACATGAAGTAAACGAACTCACAGCTGAGTCTAATGCTCTGCTCTTAATTTTATTTTATGGGTAGAGCTCCTAATGAACTCTAATTCCCCACTGCACGTTGCTCACACGACACGGCGGTAACAAGCTACAGTGACCTAACTTAAAGTTGAGCTTGAGTGCTCAACTTCTATACTATGTGGATCATTTAGTGGATTAAGACAGTTTCTATAGGCATCTATAACTGATGCAAGAAATATGACAATTATAAATTATAGTAAAAAAATAAACTTCAAATAGATAATACGTTATTAAATATTTTTCTACATTGATATGCCACTCTTTTTTTTATGATTTCTGATCTATAATAAACCATGTTCTGTATATCACGAAAAGCTATTCAGTCTTATCCCTCAATAAAACGTCAGAACATTTTACGAGTTCGTTATCAGACAAAGAAACACATGAATTGAAACAAAACAGTTACGCTGAAAGAAGATTTAAAGTTTGAAAGAGATTTGCTGTAAAATCAAATGATGCTTGTAAGCGTTGCAGGGAACAATAAATTACTTGTTTTACTTCTAACTCGATACGTACAAAAAGGTTACTATAGTGTGGTGGGGAGAGGGGAAACAGATCGAGTGATCATCTGGTTTACGGCTAGACAACTGGATCGAACTGGATTTATTGGGCGATAAAGTGCGGTCGATGCTGCAATTAATGTTGGTCTAATGTGGCCGTGTAGCCGAGCATGGACAGGCCAGTACTGGGAACACGTCTTGGCCTCACCAGCTGATAAGCCGGTACGACACGAGCATGGAGAGCCAGCTCTACGTACTGCGATCATGCCTCATCCTCGACAACTGATAAGCGAGTTTGCCACAAGTATTCAGTAAAGAGGTGTAGGTAAAATGATGTTGAGACGGTGTGATATATAAATCTTTAAAGGGGATGAGAAGGTAGTTTGAGTTTCTGGTATAATTATCATATAATGAGATCAACCGTTCAGAGAAATTACTCACTGTATTTAATTAATTAAAATAAATTTTTAGATACAATGACTCGAATTAAAAAGCACTTAAACAGAACAAACATAGCTCAGATAAAGGATTGGCTAATTTTGTTACAATTATTATTGCCTTAGGAATAAAAGCGAAACTAATTTTACGCACCTACTTACATGGTGCAGCGGTAAAACTAATCGGTAACCTTATGGTTAGCAATCAGCCATTCAAGATTTCACACTAGAGAAATGTGCATAGCATATGTCGGATAATAGCCCAGTAACTTTAGGTTCAAAAATCTAACAAATTAGTAACAAGCTGATTTTTGGTGTGGTTATAGTAAATGCCAAGATAACTATTTTCTGAAAGTTCCCTCATTTCCCTCGCTTGCTTCGCTTGGTACAATGTTACAAACTTTATAACTTATTAAAAATACTAAATTATTAATTGTGCACCACCTATCACACCGATTTGAGTGCTTACGGCCTTAACTTATTCAGAATGGAAGTGTGCTATGCTAAATAATAATAACTGCAATTGTCATGGCATTTTAAGGCCTTTTCTGGCTTTTTTATTAATAAATGTTTGATATTTTTTAAAAAAATTAGCATTTTTACAGATTTTTTTTTTACAATCACAAACTCGAATGTTTTATGCAATTTTCCCTTTAGATTTTAAACAATAAATTGTAAACAATTTAAATAATTTAATTTAAAACAATAAATTGTGTGTTTTTTAGCTAATGTGCTTTCCTTTCGGCATTCACCAGGCTCCGGAAAAATTTTCTTTTATGGAAAGTGAGAAAGGGCCACGGAAAAATGGGACATTGCCGGACTTGTAGAACGATAAGATCTTGTAGCTTATTTTCTTTTACATCTTGTATGTTCTATCTAATCGTATGAATGTCTTCGTGGATCACCATTAATACGGGGAAGATTCAAGGAGGTTTTTTTGATAGTGAAGATAAATTAAATAACTCGCCGTGGGGCTATAGCTGCAGAGAGCTGTTTCAGCCCTGCAGGGCTGAATAGCTATTGGCAAGTAGAATAGTGTAGCTTCTGTGCATATCTATTTTACTTTGCTACACATTTACCCAAGTAATTTACAATTTGGGTCAACTAATCGCTCGCCCTCATAACGCCACGGCTGTTTCCATGCTGACAGAAACAGACTTGTTAATAGGCAAGAACTGTAGAGGGAACAAAAACGCCTAAACGTGAACGAAATTGAGTTGTTGAAAAAGTTAAAACGTCAAAACAAAATGGCATGATCCATCTTAGTTAACGAAGTCCAACAAGGAACGGTCGAGGAACGGTTTCACAATTCGTGTGTAGTTGGAGGACTGTCACTGCTAGAGCCACTGGTTGTTGCGTAAACTCCTTATAACTGACATTAGACTGCCGGAACTAACTCGCTAACGAGTATCCCACGGTCTACATCACGTGGTCATTGTTGTTGAATATTAAACTCATTTGTGCTGTTTACATACTACAATTATGGAGTTCAGTTTAGTTCGGTTGGTAAGTATTTGAAAAAATTATGTTTTAAGATAGATGATACAAAGAGTTACGTAACACACATTTAATTTCTAGAACTCATTAAATTAATTGTGTAAAATTAAAACTGCCAATATTCGTCATTTAGTTGAGTTATTTTTATCTTTATTTTTTATCTATCTGATTACAGTACTACGTATTGATACGTTTTAAATTATCGTTGTAATGTATTGCTTTTTGTGGCGTACATCATGGACTTTAATATTCAAATATTCAAAGTATCACACAACTGTTTTGTTTATTATCGTAATTACTATGACATATTGAAAAAGTAGCAATGTTTGGGAAGTTTTTTTTCTGTATAGGCTACTGTTAATATAAGTTGAAACTTAACATGTTGTGAGTTTCTTTTATAGAGAGGGATCAGAAAAAGAGAATCATTACGAATATAACAATTTATTGTTACTCCAACAAATTTTGGTATTAATGATGCTTACTTACAACTTAATCTCTTTTAAGACGCCGACGCTACCAGGGTGTGTATTTTAATGCGAATATGTATGAAGGATGAGTGTGAAATGGGTGTGTGCATTGTGTAGCTTTTTTACTGTATTAGATCACTAATTCTTTAAAGATGGGGAAATCAAATTATTTTTAATTCATTTTATTAATTAACCCTATATTTCATCGTGGCTCATTTTTCATCCACCCATTTCTTTATTTATTTTTTATATAAAATTATTTACAATGGCCGAACAATCAATGGCAGCTGAGTCTAAGTTTAGATTCTTTAAAAAGTTACATTCTTCTCTCAAGATAAAATCTGCAACCTTCGCTTTAGATGGCGAGCTCTATATAACCACTCTCAGTTACCCAGCCAAATATACTGGTGCCTTTACGTGGTTTACTCTCACAAAACGTATAAATTATGTTAATTTACGGGTAAAATCTAACAAAAAATAGAAACGCCAAACTCTTAGTGTTTATTCTTATTTATATTGAATGGGGAAAATGTTACAAAAATTTTAGTATTTGGCATAAGAAAATAATTTTACTATGGCCTATTAATTGTTTGTGACTAAAACTAGTTTTTGCGTTCTAAAAGATTTTGAGGAATTTTTGGAAAATGATTTTATTTTTAAATTGCCTTTTCTATGAAACAAAATGAGTTAGACATTTTTTTACTAAACTTTTAATTAGAATTTAACCAATTTATTTACTTATATAATGTCCAATATAACTAACTTGTCTATTTAATAGAAGAGGTTTTTTTGTACAATTCTTAATATTTAATATTTTTGAAATTAAAGTTAATAATCCTTATTTCACAATTTTCATTCTTAAAGTTCAACAGTAACTATTGTATTTTTGAAAACATTCATTTAAAATATTCATAAATATAATTAAAAAATTGAATATAAAATTGTATATTTTTAGTCTTCACCAAACAGTTGGTTCTATAGACAAGCAATTGGAGGCACGTTTAAACAAAAACACAGAGGTTAAACGTGATATAGTTGGACCACTATGATAACACCTTCCTCGAGGAATAAATAATGACAGCCAATCCCATTTGTTGTCCGTAATAACAACACACGAGCCATTGAGAAATCCCCACTATACTATCTAAAGTAAACGAATCGTGACTATTAAAGCCAACAGATTAGCTCTACACCTGTTGGTTGATTTGTGGCCCAGTTGAGCTAATAAGCAACAACAGTTAGATGGATCTCCTGCAGGCCTGTAGCCTGTGGCCTGTGGCCGTTATTTACATATATATTGGCGGCCGAGCGTGGGTGTCACGTTTGGGGCTCCTCCAACACTAAATCAGAGATACGTGGAACAAATAATTAGTCCAGTAGTTATCCGATAGCTTATTGAGGAGTCAATAGCACCGCAGTGTTTAACTTACAACCGGCATATTGAAAGCCTTCACGATAATGTTTACTGTAAATGTAATTAATACCTTTACCCTAGTTTTATGACCTTTTTGTCTGCTTGGGTATATAGCTTTCATTATCCTATTTTGACAATATTGGGCATCTAACTTTAGTGGACAAGGAGTCGTTATGTAGTATTCATTGTTGTAGACTCTGTGTGAATTCATATAGGTTACGTCGAGCACATCTTTTAAATCTTTTAAACTTAGATTTATCATGTTTTACTTTGTTTAGTTTAGCTTTGATTTGCTTTTCTTTGTTTTGCTTTACTTTGTTTCGCTTTCTTTTGTTAACTTTGGTTCAAAATCAGTTGTTTATTTTCAACCATTCCTTTTAAAAAAAATAAGGATTAATTCGTATATATGAGGTCAAAATTGTGGTTCGGATCCCATGTTAAACTGTAGGTCCCTAGATACCACTGGCTGTTGGGCTATAAATTAACAGTCCTTTCTAAGGAGAATGTCGGCCTTAGTCAGTAACAAGACTAAAAGATCGCGCCACAATTATCCTACACTCATTTCTCATTCATACTTGACTTTAAACTACCTATTGAGTTAGGTCACCATTTCAGTATAAGGTATTCAGAAGGTCTGATAAGTTTCAAAGCAGAATGGGCCTACTTTAATATTGAAAAATTGAAACTAAACGTTCGAAGGGTACATTTAAATATTGAGGTGTAAAGATCTAAGAGAAAATATATGCATGACGTTTAAATATTTATTTAAAAACATTTTAAACACGAATAATATTTTATTTCATTCTATATGCAAGAGCTTCAAGAAATTCTACGGCAATTTCATTCTAGAGGCAAGAGCTTCAAAGCTTTTAGGACAATTTTTCTTACCTATTTCAAATGAGAGGCTTCATTCAATAAGGCTTCATTCAATAAATTTAATCTAATCAGTGAATTCTGTATTGTGTAATTTAAATTATATTGGAATTGATTTATTTATGCTCTGCCTTGCATACTCTAAATTGCTTTTGCATTCCACTTTTCCATCCATCCTTATCAATATGTACAAAGTGAGTTCCTAATCGTCTGCTAAACATATCAACCCGTACCATCGGGTCGGGGTGGACTTAGTATTCCCTCCCGAGGCAGACCGGCCATGTTGTTATAATAATACAATAATAAGGGTACAAGTAGAGACATCAATTCGAACCTCCCGCTGGGCCCGGGACAGACGTCTAACAAGTGGAGGACTCGGTATAACTCCCGGCTTAGCCGCTATATTAACGCACACGCACACACACGCACGCACGCACACACTCACACACGCGCTTCATTACCGGGGATGGTAATGACCCGGGTAATATCCGAGATTTATCGAGCCGTGTCAATTGTGGTGTTGATTTAGGAGCCCGCTAGTGTAAGAATGTGTCAGCAACGCCTTTTGGGACCATCCTTAATGTTGAGTTATTGAAAATGGCTCTCGAACAAAGCCATGGAACTCCGGTTTGATCGATAGAATTGCTTACGTGTCGTGTAATAAGTGTGATACAGCACGGCAAGTACCAGGTGTAAACTATCCTTTGAAGAATCTGAGTGATTTTTTTTTCAATCAAAATTTTGAGTTGGAGTTTGATAATTCATATCTTTTGTTAGTTCCAAATCCAATGAAACTTTAACAATAAGCGAATGGTAAAATTATTGTTACAATCTAAAAATTCATGAAAGTACCTTTAACACCTTTATTGAAATGGCGACCTAACTCAATAGGTAGTTTAAAGCCAAGTATGAATGAGGGATGAGTGTAGGATGATTGTGGCGCGATCTTGTCTTGTTACTGACTAAGGCCGACATTCTCCTTAGACAGGACTGTTAATTCATAGCCCAACCGCCAATGGTATCTAGGGACCTACAGTTTAACGTGGGATCCGAACCACAATTTCAACCTCCCATATACGAATTGGTCTAATTATGAGGATGGTACTTATGGATGAACTAGTATTCACTAGTGCGGACGTTAATCCCCACCAGGGAATATCGCATCCACAAGCCATCGCTCATAACTATCCACAATTCGTGACCTCCAAGTAGCTGGATTACAGGACGTCGCCACCGTCCCAGTCAACTGTTAAATATTAAGTAGTTAAATATTTGTATACATAATGGCAATCAGTAAGCTAGAACGATGGTAATTAAGTGAACATTAAGAGATTGCAAAGAATACGGAGATGCACGGATGCTATATCTCATTAAAATTATTGCCATAATTTAAAAAGTGCAATGAATGTTTAAAGCTTAATGTTGTAATTACGTTTTATTTTTGACGAATAATATTATTCATAGCCTATTCATATGTTTTAATCTCTGCTGAAATGACCAATAAATCTCGTAGAAATTTAAGTAATGGGGCCATTACTTTTATGTCAGTGGAATCAATGAAGTATAAATCATATACATAACAAATTATTCTGAAAATACTATAATTTATTGTTGGCCTAGTCATCTATAGCATTGTATTAAGTTATCCTCAAAACACAAACCGCAAGAATGCCCCAAGATTCTGAGATACAAGCAGATATTCACCCTGACTCTTAGATAACATCCTATTGACAAAATATCCAAATAAAGGCAGTAAAAGTCGTGGTGGACATAAAGCCGGGTAAGAATAGCCGGCATTAATTCTGGCGAAGCGATGACTCTGATGATATCGGCGCGGCGGCGCGGCGGCGCACACCAGCGGGGGATGACAGTGATAGCGGCCCTGACAGCCTTGTCATCCCCTTATCGGACATCTTACAGCTCTTTTGGGATTTCCAACATTTTTTGCCCTCCGAGCCCTAGGAGCCCTAGCATTGTGCGTGATTAGGAATTAGGAGGCTGTTTGTATTTCAACGTCAACTTGTCAAAATAGGATTTCTTCAATGGATTTAGGAAAAGTAATATAATGTTTTCGTCTACACTATAACGGAAATCCTTAGTATGCGAGACAATCCATGTGGCAGAAAGTATTTTGTGGAGGTCCGCATTGAATTCTTTATAAAAGTTAGATTACTAAACTAAACATAGGCTAATTCTTTATAATACGATAAGGGTGGGAGGGTTTTTATTAAAGATAAAGACTTGGGCTATTTAATTTGCTTTTTGACTTTTTATATTTTTAATCCACACCAAGCTATAGGTTCAAAGTTGATCAACTTTGGATCAACTTTAGATCAACATTAGACCATCATGGATCATAGACCATATGGATAAAAAACGTGAATCTCATTAAAACCATTTCTCACCTTTATTGGGCTTAAATTAAAGGTGCAAAATGGAAGCAGGTGAAGCACTCGATGCACGATCGACCCGCGAGATCCCCGATACTGACATGACAGCCTCTTTCGGCAGCGGCTGAAACTGCTGGGCTTGCATTCTATGAACGCAGTCAATGAATATAATATATTAATTATTAAAAGGCCTACTTTCCACGGCCAAATCTCCTCCCTCAACATCATATACCAAAGTCTTGGTTTTCACACTTGCAGCAGCTTTTCTTTAGCCACAATGTTTTACACCGAATACGGTAGGCCTACCGGATATTGTTTCTCGCCCTCAGTATGGTTTTGACCATTGCGAAAAGTAGTAGTTTATTCAGGTAGTTTAAAGTTTCCACGACAGCTATTTGACTGCGTAGGCAAAATAATCGCTTAATTCCTTTATCCCCTTCTTATAAACTAGGCTATATTTTCAAGTAGCATTAGTATTTTTATAATGTAACAAGTAGAACCATTATCTAAATGTTAAGTGGTGCTTGCGAAGAGTATCAACCCTGCATACACTAAGGAAATTGAAGACGCATATTTTACAAGCAGAATCAAATTGTGAAAATTAACTATAACAGATAAATATCAATTACATTAATGCTAATGAAATTAATGCAAAAAATAAATTTATCAATTTTACTATAACGCCCAGTCATTCCCAAAACTATTAAATAAACCATTTCTTCCTTAGTCCTCGAATAAACTATCGTCAGGGATCGAACTGTACGGCTGACAACACAATAGGCTCCAGGAACACAGCAAGCACAATTCTACATGGTAAAGAATTGGACGACAGTAGACAAAGAACTGCCCGGGCCCTCTGTAGTGGCATTTACACAATTTAATGCGACATTAACAGTCATAAGCCGTAAGGTCGAGATTAGTATCCTTGTAACCCGGGCTGTGGACCGTATGTCAGCGACAATCACCTCATAACACGCCGAGGTCGCCATAACCACGCAATGTTATGGGCCGCTGTTGTGATTACAAAATTACAACATTTCATGGCTTTCAAAAAGGTTGTAAGCGGCTAATTTCTTCGTTTTGTGATACCGTATCGCGTTACTACCGGAGACCCGTCGCGTCGTTTCGGTCGTTCGACCGACCGGCAGAATGAATCTCTGGTGAATCTTAACAGCTAACGATCATTACCTGGGTGTCGTCTCACTTTACACTTGCACTTCTTCGTGGGCTTAGAGGGTATAGGTGGAAACATTCAAATAAAAAGTCCAAGGCCGGCCCAGAATGTGAGGCGTGTCTTTATGTGTGCAAGCACATCAGGTCCCTTCGATTTGTGAAGAGCTCATTAGGAATCGGGAACACAATTTAAACTCATAACTTGACAAACTTGTATCTGATATTATCTTTATTTGCAAGTGTTCTTACTATATCAAAAAATTTTATAATCGTTCTTAGAATTAGAAACTGTCAACGAGAGAAAATTTAAGGAAAACACGTTGTTGCCATGTGCTTTCACACCCGACATTGTACTAAATGTTGTTTGGGCATGTCTCTCATTGATGCGAGTGTCTAGAGGAATTTTTAATAAAAACACTAAACTGGGCGGAGTAGGCCTATGTTATGGTGATAATCACAATTGCTATTACATCGCCCCATCAAGGTTAAAAATCAGGAGTATTACATACTGTATTTAAAAACCTAAAATCCAATCGAATTATGAAATTTTTAGTTCGTTTAGTTAATATTAAAGAATGCCATTTTTGCTTTATTTTAAATCCAAACCAACACCACCGAGAAAAATGTACCAGCATGTATCAACATATCTTGTCCAATCGTCCTTTTTTATCTTTCAAGAAACTTAATCCCTTCTCGCTCAATCTGGTTTTACAAGACCATCAACATATTAGGCATAAATAAATCAAGACCAACTTCCAAAACCAACATGGGTGCTAACACTTCATATTTGACTTGGTCCAAAAACCGGTTCTTCTAGATTACTAATTTGAAAAGAGCACGTGAAGCGTTAAATTAGAGCAGTGTGATCGCGGGTCCGAGGTTCGAGCCCCCGCTGCGCCTCGCCAGCCATCACTCTTTTCCTCACTTTAACCTCCAGCCTCGTGAGGTAACCTCTCCATCGCCTCCCTAACATCTGTGTTACGACGCGACCTCAGAGCCTTCCCACTCCCAGCTCACCACCACGAGATTACTTTGTGATTGTTTTATCTCTATTTTTGACACTGACTTTGGGAAGAATTTGTTTAATCTTCCAGGATTTTTTGGCTTCCGAAAAGACTCATATTGGTGCATATTGTTCATATATGAACTCAAAATTGATGGTTACCGGAACAGTTAACCATTCATTGGTTTTATTTTGCTATTTTGGTAATGAAGAAACAACGGAAGGTGAAAAACATAACATAACACTACTTTTAAGCATGGGTTTTTAACAGCATTTAACCGTGTAAAATTATAGTTGGTTGTTATTATAAACTAAATAACGTTAAAACCACCGAACAAGGCTTTGTCACTCTGGCAATGTTGTCATTATACTACAGGATTAACCGAGACTTGCTCTTGGCTTTAATTTAATTTTGTTATAGTATCATTGCATTGCGCCATCAACTAACTATAGTTAGCAGTTTCAAAACCAACGCTTAAAAAGTCGTGCTCTTTTTTTTTTTTTTTTTTTTTTTTTACCTATTTGTTACCAGTACATAGAACTAAATTTGGTTGTGTATACATTGTTGTTACAAGATTTCTTTACCTAATTGGCAACCCATAAATCAAAAAAGTTTAAATTTTGCAAACTCTTTTTAGGCTAAAATTATTTTACCTATAGGATTCAAGTTATTTCTTAACTTATTTTGGGTAAAAAATAATCTTTAATCCGAAGAAAAAATATATACTCCTATGCTAGATTTTGAGATAAAAACATCACTACAGACACTCATAGTATTATAGTATATGATCCAAAGAGTGATGATTCTGTTGATTGTATCTCTGGCTTCATTTTTTACGAAAGAAATAAAACACAAAATATAAGAATGTCTCTTGTATTATTCAAACACTTATATTCCTCTTGAATATCTTATCTTATACTCTAAAACAAGCTCCGTTTGTACGGGCAAAGTTTTTTCGCTCCAAGGATTTTTGATTTTTTTTTATTGAATATGGGGGTTTTGACCACCAGAAATTAATGAAGCTGGTCACATGTCTGCTGGGAAAAATCCGGTTTCGCGCTAGAGCACTTCAAAGTTTCCATGTTATCCTTATGGAGATTTTATTAATTGAACAAAAATCAGCTGATAACTGTAGATATAAGCCAATGTGTTACATCTTTAACCTGTAGTTTAAGAAACGAGGTGGCCCGTGCGCAAATTGCGCAATTTATGGTTCTGTATGAGTGAAACTCACCTATAGTACGTGAATGTTGATAATGAAGTGACAGAGATCTATTTTTGTTTACTATCTGGCTTTTAAAATTCATCTGAAGGTAATCAGCTGTTAAATTACAATTCACATTAAAGAACTTGCAATAGAAGTTGGTCAACATTTTAAAGCGCCCTCTAGAAATAAATCAAAGGCGAGGGGGGCGAAGCCCGAAACAATATGGCCTTTTTAATTACGATTCGTCACTGCGGTATATCCTAAGCTTTAAAATGACACCTCAATCTTAAAAATCGGTTCATTAGGTCGAGAGAAAAAGGGACGTAACAGACGAAACCCTTATAGAAATAAGAAGATAGATTTATACCAAAGTGCAGCACCCGTCGGCTTGGCGAGTGAGCGAAGCAAACGAGCTCGTCTTTAAAATGAAAGAGAGCGAGTGAGCGGAGCGAACGAGCTTTGTGTGAGAACGAAAGTAATAATTTTACCGAGCTTAAGCTCGGTCCCCCTGGTACTTAATTTTTAGTTAAATTTCATCTGTACCTTCATTATTTAGGAAATTACTATGACTGGCTTACCGTTTCAACTCGTTCATGAACAAAATTGGAATCATCGAATTCTAATAGTTGCTGAGTAAACGGTTTTTCTGCTTCAGAGGTATCTTTTAACACACTTTGAAAAATCTTTAAAGTCATTAAAACCATATAGTTTCTTTGCCTTATAACTTCTCTTACCTGGTAATCGAACGGTCACCATTCTGACAATTACCATCAGGTTTGTTCACTGTCATGAAGATAACTATGAAGATATTTGACAAAAAATCTTATCTTCTTATTTCTATAAGGGTTTCGACTGTTACGTCCCTTTTTCTCTCGACCTACAGAACCGATTTTTAAGATTGAGGTGTCATTTTAAAGCTTAGGATATAGCGCAGTGACTAATCGTAATTAAAAAGGCCATATCGTTTCGGGCTTCGCCCCCCTTGCCTTTGATTTATTTCTAGAGGGCGCTTTAAAATGTTGACCAACTTTTATTGCAAGTTCTTTAATGTGAATTGTAATTTAACAGCTGATTACCTTCAGATCTATCTATATATATAATTCTGTAAGCCGAATTTCTTGAGCAAAATTGTGAGCGTTATACAAATTGCAGAAAGATGGGAGGGGTCTCAAATTAAAGGTCTCAGTCCCATACACGAGGGAAAACTATCGGCGTGTCCAAAATGTTAACAGGAAATGAGGGATTACGTAAAACGCCCTACATAAGAATAGCATGGGGATTCGAAAAACGTCTGTTTTGTGTAAATTAAAACATGTGTTATGGTTTAATTTTAAAACGAGACACAGATGATAATAACGAGTGAAGATGATAAAATAATTCACCCCAAAAGAGAAGCGATCTATAAATAGCCTATAATTCTGTTAGTGAAATTTTTTGAGTAAAATTGAGAGCATTTTGCAACTCGCAAGAAGATGGTAGGGGTCCCAAAATTAAAGGTTTCGGTTCCATGCATGAGGGAAATTATCAGCGTATCCATAAAGTTACAAGGAAATAAGAAATAGCGTAAAACGTCCTCCATAAGAATTGCTCGGGGATTCGAAAACCAACTGCTTTGTGTACATAAAAACATATGTTATGATTTTATTTTAAAACGAGGGACAGATGATAATAGGTCTAGTGAGTGAAGAACTATTAATAACCAAATGACATAATATATCTAGAGTGGTAATACTTTGGTAATACTATAATAAGACGTTTTGAGGCTTTGTGCACCTAAAATTTCTACTAGGAGCTTTACCAACCTTACAAACTATTAAAACTGGACTGCGGTTTTTTACTGTTATGTTATAATAATTTAAGTTGTAAAAAACTGAGCCTGTATGCAAACTATGAAATAAATTCTGATCGTGATGGGGACGCAATGGGCGATGAATTTTTGTTTGAGAAACAACGCCTACCTTATTTACATTGAAACAGGTTTAGGTTTTATTTTATGACGAAAAGTGTCAAATGATCATATTGAGTGACGATGATACATTAATTGAAACTTAAAGTATATCAGTCAACGAAAGGTTGGTATTCTGTTAGTTGAATTTTCTCAGAAACCCTTTGGTCATTTCATAGATTGTAGAGTTTTTAGGAGAGAGTTAAAATAAAATCGTTTGTCCTACGTACTAGGGAAAAAAGTAGCAGGTCAAAAACTTTATAACAAAAAGGGAAAGAAAGATATTAAGAAAGATATTTAAGAAAGATTATTTTCTGAAGGGTTCTCCTAAGAAATTCTCCATATATAGTGATTTTTTTTTAATCTACTTTGTTAATAATCATGAATTTTGATTTTAAGGGACGAATATTAACAGGGAGTAAAGATGATGTGTTTTGAGTAGCTGTGAAGAAAAAAATAAAAATCTGACAGGAGCTAAGATCTATTCAATTTTAGGACAAACAAGACAATTAAATGGGTATGATACAAAGTATTGGAAGTTAATTGAATCTGAAATGGGTGCTGAACATCTATCATGTGTTATTCTCATTGCCGATTTTATATGTTATATTAAAAAGCCGTCACAGATAAAAGGGACTATGATTTCTTGAAAAACTTATTTTTCATAGATCGATATAAGTTTAACAACAGACAGAATGAAGCATTTACAAACGAGTGGCCTAATAGTACAGGATTGTAAAGAGTGCTTTGGGGGCGAATAGCCTGTTCAAATGGTATTGTTAAAATAAATTAAAATTAAATTTTCTGGAAACTTTCATAGTAAAAAATTAATGATCCACTATGGCTCATGCTATTTTAATTTTATGATTAGGGGCTTTTGCCCCTATGAGCCACTAGTACTTATTTAATACGCTAAGGGTTTTTTTGTCATGAGAACTCCTCCTACAATTTTTAACCGATTTTAAAGTTTTTGGTGTTGTTGGATAGGGCTTGGTCTGTAGTTGTTTCCGCCAAAAACTGATAAGAATCGGACTTAAAATAAAGGCGCTATCCACCATCGAAATCTCGAAATTTCCCATTTAAATAACATTGGGATTGAATAAAGCATTTTAAACATCTGTTAATAATCAGCTGTAAATACGTGTAGATTTTGGTGATTAAAGATATTCACAATATTGGATTGGTCGGATGTCATTGATTTAGAGCTAAAAGTAAAATTTGAATTACCTATATTAAAATTAATTGCTCGATTTCGAGCAACACGTATACTAGTGAATTTTAAAAGCCAGATAGTAAGTAAAAACTAGATCTCTGTCACTTCATAATCAACATTCACGTACTGTAGGTGAGTTTCACTCATACAGAATCATAACATGCGCAATTTGCGCACGGGCTACCTCGTAGTTAACTTATTTGTGTATTAAGAGCGCAAAGTATCATTTCTACTCACAAGATTTTTCCTTCTGCTATAATTGCAACAAATTAAATGTTTTATCGTATACAAAAGTCGTTTAGGGCCATGTCATACGAGCGCTAATAACGCCGCGTTGATAGCGACGAGATAACGCCGGTTTGATTTTTTACTGTTGGAACACACTGTTATTAACTATAAAAAATAACCTCAAACTAGAAAAGCAGCAATTACTAAACGGCAACAATGGCCAATAGCTGTGTTGGGCATGGTTTCTAACAACTGATCTTAAATAGCTATTTGATTTAGTGTGAACTATTTAGCTTACGGTTTACAGGTGTGTGATTATTTCCATGCAGTGGTAGGTCAAAACTATTACCAATTTAACACCTCAGTTTGACATCTTCCCCATCACCCAATGCTGCTAAGAACCCCTCCTTAACCCAGCCAACCGTTTACGTGATGTACAAACACATAAATAACCGCATACCATACCTACATGCCCACACGTTTCAAAAAGCGACCAACAAGTTACGGGGACGGTGGTAAACGCTGGCCATTATTTATATAATTGTGTGCCCATTATAAAATGGTTATTTATTACTGTTTAAACTGGCAATTGGTACGCCTACGTTGAATTATTAATATAAGATGATGTCGGGCGTTGTTTATTTGTGGGGCGCCCCGGAGCGACGGTGTCGCTGTAGCAGTCGCTGTAGCCCGCGCCCCTAGCGGACACCCGCCGACCCTCGGACAGCCGGAATGCCGTGCGAAGAAGAAGAAGAGGTTGGTAATTTAGGGAAGCGCTCGCCCTCATTATCATAACACGCGAGCCGGAGTTGTGGGTTTACCAGATAATATAGGAAGCGAGAGAGTTGTAAATTAAAAAGAAAACAAACTGCGCTATTAGGATGCTTATTAAATATAATTTGGTTTCCACTCGGTGCCTAACGAGGTCGCAATGTGTCTGGACCGCGGGACGAGAGTAAGAGCGGTTGATCCGGGGACAAGGAGAATTTGATTTTTAATACAATTTTGTACTCAGCAACTTCGTCACACACTTTCTGTAATGAAGATAATTTAAATAAATCGAAAGTATTGCCCTCTAAAGAAAACAATAAAACTGCATTAATGGTGAGTTAATACATTAAATCGCAAAATTTTTAGGGATTTATAAAACCCCTTGGTAAAATCATCTTTAATATCTAAAATTTTACTGCAGCACTGCAGGTTATATAGGCTAGTTAATTTTATCTAATAAAGAAGAAAACAAATACGTGCATGACAGCTTCGATGGCACATAAAAATAATATTCACATAAACTGCTACAATATTCGGTACTTTTCTGTTACACTCCCCACTAATTATTTTTAAAGGTTTCATTGTGGAAAACAATTTAAAATGACACATTACCGTAAGACTTTTATTAAGATTTTGCAAAAAATTAAAGGGTTTTAGATCTATCGAATATTTACAACAGCACAAAAACAGGAGTAACAGTAAAAGTTAATATATCAAAATTATTTTATTTTTGACGGGTCATCATATCGAAGTTTCAAAAATAATAATATAAATCATCTAGATAAGTTCAAATGAACGGTTTGATCTATTTTTTGTCCAGATTTAATCAATGACCCAATTATCAACTAGCCTGTCTTAAGTTTATTGTCGATTGGTTAAACACGCGATTACTTTAATAATGGTGGTTTGATTATCGTGGTGTGAACAACAGAATATATCCATAAAAATTTTGATTAAATTTAAATTAACAAATCAAGCTGTTTATACAGAATACATTTTTGACTGTTTTTTAGTTTTCAGTTGAAAGGTGTTTTCCTAATTTGGATACTTAATTAGGTGTAAACCTAAAAATTTTTACAGCAGGATCAATCACTATATAATATTTGCATTGAAAACAATGTTGATGTTCAGTTGGAATTGAGTGATTTGTTCTTACTAAATTCTGTTTTTTTTACGTATAGGGAGAAATTTTTAATCTCGCTCGATAGGTCTTTGTTAGTTGTTTGTTATGTTAGCTTCTTCTAAGTAAGATGTAGCCTATTCGGACACTGCACACAACAGCGGGGACATCGTTCGGCGGCGCTTGTTCCCATCATTGTGTCATTGTTGTGTATTGTGTTGCGGCTGCGGGTCGCTCAGGCTCCACGGGGCGTCCCCTCATGGACCATGACCAAACTGATTTAAGGGGGCCGTTCGGCACCGAAAATCTACCCGAAAACATGCAATCGTATTTCCAGCCTTCGGTTGGAACTGTTCATCGTAGACTTAAGCTGTTTGTTTTATATGGTAGTCAAAGAGTGGTTCTAGTGGAAGGCTACCTGTTTTTTTTCTAAAAAAATTTTATAATAACTTTTATTTGATGCTGAAATTCGCTAACTTTGACAAACATTTTCACCTAATAATATCACAAATTATTGAAAAAGCAGGTAGCCTTCCACTAGAACCACTCTTTAACTTCAAATAAATCGCAAAATAAAATATTTTGGTCGGTAAACACTAACCGAAGACAGGAAATACGATTGCATGTTTTGCCCTCGCGCGGGAAAAAGGCCACTGTTTCGGGTGAACCTAGCGGCGCAGCAACGAACTACGTCAAGGAAACTACTACCAGTCCTGTTTAATTTTTCTGTTTCCTTTATACTATCCATCTCACAAATTTCTTCAAGCAAAAGTAGTTTTCAAGTTATAAACAAACCCAACCTTCCACGCCACCGATCTGACGTCGATCTCTTAGCCACTGTGGCAGCCGGCCACGCACGGCACACCGCCGCTCCGCTCCGGCCAGTCGTTCTCACTTCTCATACGTGCGGCCGATGCATTTAATGGCTCAGCGTGAAGTTGTTGGTATATAGCAATCCTAAAGGAAGGGACTTGCAAGCCCTCTAAGTTCGTAATTTCCCCATTTGATTAAGGCCGGTATTACACTATCATACGCAACATATTTCTATTAAGTTATCACATCAATTATATTAACTATGATAGAAACAAAATATTATTATAACTCTTAGTAAAATAATAACTGTTTGTAAAATACACTCTATTAGATTTTTTTCCATTATTGTAATAAATTGAAAACAAAACTGTTTGGTTGTTTTTATTATTTTACATTTTGATATTACAAGTGGTATTTTAATTTTGTTTGTAAAATCAATATGAAGAATTTTGTCTATGGTTAAAACCTATATAGATTCTAAAAATGGGCTTTTTAATAAATCATAATCCTTGAGCTAAGACAAAAATTAACATAATGTAGAAAAGGGGCAATGATTAAAAACCGTGGGGATGCTCAGCCAGGACAAATATAGTAGCCTACTTTCAATAGTGTGCATCATACACCATTCTTTTTTCAACCATTTGATAACTGTATCTTGTTTTTCCATTAGTTGAAATAGTATTTTACCTCCTGTTTTATTTTTTAGAGTCACAAAATTTTAACACACTCCATTACAGTAGACTGTCTTCACTCCCTGTACAATTTTCGGCTCTCATAATAAATACACGTAACTTATTTGCGTGAAAACAAAGAAAACTTTTTTAATCCCTATACATTTTATGGAGTATTTCCCCATTCATAGAAAAGGGGCTATGTTTAAGGACAGGGTCGAGGTGCGCCGATGGTCAGTCAGGATCATAAAAAACCAGGGTTGAGGTGCGCCGATAGTTGGTTTGGGTCTCTCGGGAGGCAGGGTCGAGGTGCGCCGATGGTCAGTTTGAGATTTGCCTTCAATTCGTTGCTTATTCGTGTTAATTATTGTTAGGCTACATTTACTGTTTAACAATACTGTATCAATATTTAAAGTCAACTGAAGAATAACAATTTAATATGTCGTATGCATATGCAGTTTTTTGTTCATTTTAAAATATTACCTTGACTGTTTATCAGTATCAATATTTACAGTCAACTATACAAGAAAAAATACCCCCCGTCGCAGCAGACCTGCGTACTCAGCGAATTTCCAAATTAGTAAGATTAATTTTGGCCAGATAAACCTGTAAACCAAATATCATCACATGCCCATATATAGGAAAATAAATGTCTAATCTCCTTATGATAAAAATATAGGGAAAGAGTATGCAGGTATGCTGCCATGGGGAACACTAAAAGTAGGTTTAAAGCTTAAAAATATAAATATATTTCGACCATATGAAGCCTTATACTTAGTTTCTTCAATATCTGTCCATTGCTAAAGGAGTTTGCCTATTCTCCATATGATTAACATGGGAAAAGAGTATGCAGGTTTGCTGCCATGATAAGCATAACAACTAGGATTTCTTTATCATAAATGTATTTATCTCAACTAAATAAAGGTGAATACCAAGTTTCATCCAAAAATATTGGTTAATAAGTGGAATATTAACTTATCTTTATTCTCCATAAGATTAACATTGGAGCCCAAAAATACAATGTACTGTCTTTAGACTTTTGAATATCTCGGTAACCAATGGAGATAGAGCAAAGCTTCAAAATACTAAATTGTGTGTTTTTTTTAGCTAAATCCAATGGTCAAAATATAAATTTAAAATTTTTAATAATTACTTATGAAAAATGCTAAAAACCCATTTTTGGGGTACAAAACCCCCCAAAACTACCCCTTCCAGTAGGTCGATATGTCTGGTTTACGAACTCATCCGAATAAATGTAGGATTACACATTTCTACCAAATTTGGTGTCGATCGGACCATTTATACGAGAGTTATCGTGTCTAGGGACACACACACACACACACACACATATATATATATATATATATATATATATATATATATATATACATATATACATATATATATATATATATATAAATTTTAATGACTATTATTTTTGGTCTCTGGGCACCTCAAACCGAAGAAGTAACATGGTCCCGGGCTTAGGTCTTACCATGAGACCTACGGTAATAGCTTATTCCCTATGGGAAATTCGCTAAAATAACCTAACCTAACCTAACCTAACCTGACCTAACCTAACCTAACCTAACCTAACCTAACCAAACAACACATGTTAATTTTTGTCCCCTGTTGATTTGCGCCATTTTACCCAATATAAACCCGCTTTTCGTCATAGTGATAAACATTTCTATTTATTTACAGGGCTTTTCCCACAGTTTAAATAACAACATACCGTACCTAACATTTATATTTAATTCTGAATGAATTAGTAACAGCGTGGCAGCAAAACATGGAGAACAGGCCACCCGACTGGCTATCGGCGCACCTCGACCCTGCCCCTCCGAGGGTCGACGGTAATCCGCTGTGGAATGCCCTGACCATCGGCGCACCTCGACATCTCCCATGTTTAAAAACCGTGACGGATGCTCAGCACCCATTTCAGGATAAATACACTTTCAATAGTGTTCATCATACACCATACTTCATTCAAATATTTGATTACCTTGTTTGTCCATGAGCTGAATTAGTATTTTTCTCCTGTTTTAATTTTTAGGGTCAAAAAATTTGAACACTCTCCCTTTATGTACAGTGTTTTCACTCACTGTACAAAATTCGGATCTCCTAATAGATACACGTGACTTATTTTCGTAAAAAAGTAAAATTGTTTTAATCCATGTAAATTTTATAGAGCAATTTCCCCGTTAATTCTCATTTTTTTGGAAGATTTTTGGCATGCTTCTGTTTTCCCTAGTCTTTGGAACAAACGTCTTTAATTGAAACTCTATCGATAATATCATTCTACAATTTGTAAAACACAAAAAAAAAATATATAGTGTAATTTTCCAGAATACCAACACTTTGTTGGCTGCCACACTATAAGTTTGGATTAATATTAATTTAATTTTAATTCTATGGGTTTAGTTTATTCTCTTTTTAAAATCAAACTAAACACATACTTTAATGTAAACAAAAAAACCTTTTCTTGAACCATAACTCATCGCTCATTGCACCCGTTTCAAGATCAAATTTTATTTTACCATTTATTTGCATACATAGGCCTACGCTGGATTATAAAGTTTTCTTTCATTTAAATGTTGATGTAAAAATGACTTGTAAATTTTTAATAGTTTGTAATATTAAAGTAACACTCCTATTGAATTTTGTAGTCATTCGACGCAAAAAACTATTTTATTATAGTATTGCCACTTTAGGTGATTAGTATAATATAAGATCATCTTCACTCATTGTATTCCACCCGGCTTTCTTTTTAAAATTAACCAAAACACATGTTCTAATTTACACAAAGCAGACGTTTTTCGATTCCCCATGCTATTGTTATGGAGGACGTTTTACGTTATTCCTCATTTCCTGATGGTAACACTACGGACATCACGATAATTTTCCCTCGTGCATGGCACCAAGACCTTTAATTTGAGACCCCTCCTATCTTCCTGCGATTTGTAGAACGCTCACAATTTTGCTCAAGAAATTTCGCTTACAGAATTATACATACTAGAGATCGCCTCCTGATCGAAATTCGATCAAAATTCCAGTTGATCTGGCCCCAAGAAGCTAAAAACATTTAAGATCTAAAACATCTGTTCTTCCTAATTACCTAGCATGGCAGTTGTTTTTACAACAGCTGTCTAATGATTCTTCTTTCAATTCAATTTCACCTATTCAATTCTTCTTTCTCCATAAGATTAACATTGGAACTTTTAAAGCCTGTGGGGCGTAGCCCTGGAGTCTGATGTGAATTAGAATGTGATTCTGCTCATCTATAGGACTATACCTTTCTAACGGCATGCTCGGATTTATCCTACGATGAACACGAGCTGAGAAAAAAGGAGGAAATGAAACATGCTTGCGTATTAATATATAGCTAGATAGATTATTACCAGCACCAGCTAGAACATAAAGCCGAAGCGCTACCCCTTTTTGTAGTTTATAGAAAGATTTAAGGGGTTTACAAAAAAGAATGTAACAAATATATCCAGAGTATTCAGAAAATAAAACCAGTACACCAAAATGGCAATACGTGGACTTCCCATTAGAGATCAAATTCATCTTCCAAAGTGAAAATGTATAGCCTATGTGAATTTACCTCACTGTATTTATGTATTTTCTTATTGTATAGTTTTTTATTTTTATTTGCGTAGTCTATCTGTCTGAACAACTTTGTAGTGAAGCTTATTTGAGTTGATTTCAATCAAATCCTGTTCTCATCAAATCTTGAATTTGGTGTCGTGCTAAATGGGTACAGTGGTAAATGGGTACAAGCGTCAAATGGGTACAGCTTGGGGTGACAGGTGTTTAATGACCGTTTGACGAGGGTTTGATGCGAAGGCCATGAACAGAGGGAGTGGCAAATGGGTACACTACCTGCCTCGACAGGGGCGGCGCGGCGGCGGCGGCAGCGGCCGGCCTCGGCCGGGGAGACACGGACACGGCGGGGGCTTACTACACATTAGAATACAGTACTTATAGTGTTTATGTGACCCAATAATCTCTTAACATTAATATAATATAATGTAAATTTTTTTAAGAAGACGTATCTGGTGAAATATGGTGAAATACTCCGGTTATCTCAACAGAGAGACACAGCGCTACACACCACGGTCCGGCTGGGATACACCGTGTAGAACATCTACCACTGAATTCGTAACAAAGAAGTGTTTTATATTTGATTTCAAATCAAATCGTGGGTTGTGTTTTAAAAGAAACGCCTTGTATTAGGCCTATACTCTTTCTCCGATTCAGACTGGCGGACGATGTATACTAATAAGTATTTGTAGCATTTCTTAAAGAACATTATACTAGAGCAATCATGCCAAGGCTATTTAACAGTGTTTCTAACGAAGGAAAAAACTGCTTTTCATCGTGAATCACTCCATATACAATTCAGACTACATTAACGAAACACATTAATGAAAACATTAATCTTAACTTAAATAAATATTTGTTTTAAGGGAGCGCTACACCTGAAAACATCGCGGCTTAACTAAGGTTCAAGCAGAAGCATACCAGCAAACCACTCAATCTATACAAAATATTCAATTTTAACGGCAAAGAAACATCGCCTGACCGCTAAGACTCGATTTACATTTAATTTCATTTTTATGTTTTTATCATAACATTTTAAAGCCACAACATAGTTCGCTACAACGTAATGAAATAAAAAAAGTTCCTGTTGTTTTAAAATACAGTACACAAAAATACTTCTCATTTAGGTAATTAATGGTCAGATAAAAAGACATTGGACCTTAAGTATAATGCTTCAAATAACTAAAAACAAAGGGTCGGCTAGTCTGAATAAGAGAGAGAAAGTAGGCCTAACACATGGTGTGCTTTTAAAATACAACCTACGATTTGATTTGAAATAAAATATAACAACCCTTACACATATATACAGTATTAATATTTATATATTTCTTTGTTACGAACTCCGTGGTAGATGTTCTACACTGTGTATCCCATCCGGACCGTGGTGTAGCGCTGTATCTCTCTGTTGAGATAACCGGAGTGTTTCACCACGCGGGGCGGGTGGAAAACCGTGTCAGATACGTATTCTTAAAAAATTTTATCACTAGAATAAAGTAAATGGAAGAAGACTGTAAAGTAAGTGGTATGAAGATAACTACAGTAGCCTACTTAACAAAATTTTGCAGAACTCGCAAAATGACATTATATTAATGTTAAGAGATTATTAGGTCACATAAAGACTATAAGTACTGTACTGTATTCTAATGTGTGGTAAGCCCCCGCCGTGTCCCTGTCTCCCCTGTCGAGGCAGGCCGCTACCGTCGCCGCCGCGCCGCCCCTGCCGAGGCAGGTAGTGTACCCATTTGCCACTCCCTCTGTTCATGGTCTTCGCATCAAACCCTCGTCAAACGGTTATTAAACACCTGTCACCCCAAGCTGTACCCATTTGACGCTTGTACCCATTTACCACTGTACCCATTTAGCATGCATTCCTTGAATTTAATTTAATCAAGTACAGTACTGAATAACAGCACCATCTCGTACAATGCTAATCAAGAAGTTACAATTTGTTTCTATTTACGTTTCTGTATAAAAATTGTGCAGGGAAGTTTTTTTTTATTTGTATTTATTGTTTTACGTCATGAAATCCTATCCTATACTCTTATACGAGCAATGTTTGCTTGTTTGCTTGCTTGCACAATTATCTCAAAAACGGCTCCGACGATTTCCTTCAAATTTTGGAATAAACTTAGTTTTACCTTAAAAATACGATTGAGATGGGTCTCGCCCCCAGGGAAAATCTAATTTTGCTAAAAATTAAAGTTTAAAATTACAAAATTTTAACATTGGGCTTATGGGTTGCCATGTTGGCAACGAATTAACAACATATAAACAAGAAGTACATTCAGAACTTCAAAAGAAATGTAACAGCTGTTTATGTACTGCATATTAAATGTCAATAAAGTTTATTCTGATATTTAAATTTACTAATATTTCACCGAGCAACGCTCGGTCCTCCTGGTACTTGCTATTTTATTAGCAAATTAAAAATTGAAATCATTTTTGTAAATTAGTCCCATTTTGTATAATATGTTACTTATGTATTTGACTATGTGTTTATTTTGTAGGCTACACAATTAATTTGCTTTTTTATTTTGTATGTAAATAAATTATAAATATTTTTAAATTTGCCTTGTTATGTTTTATCCTTGGTAAGAGGTATTTTATTTATAATTTTAATACTACTTTATAATTAATTAACCTATTTAAATGTACGTTATAAAATAAAATCGTACATTGAAATAATTTAACTGTTTATTTTTAGGTTACAGTCAATTTTGACTTCTGAAATTTAAACTAACAGTTTGTTTTAAAATGATATCTAAAATTAAAACTATAAAAGTTTGTTTTGAAATTATATGAAACATTATAAAGAACAATGCCCTATTCTAAATAAAGTGATTATGATAGTACAATCTTTTGTTTAGCGACAGTATATGGATGTTATGGAAGTTCTGATAGTTCCAAAAATAAACATTGCCGTGCAATCCGTCACTCAGAGTCGCGTGTTGAATTCCTCATACCCGCCGCACGGCTGTCGAGCCTCCCCCGGTGCGGGACAGACAGTGCCAGTGATGCGAGATAATTTTACAACCCCGAAAACCGGGTCTGCGCCGGCCGCTCTGTTGTGCTGGCGTGTGGTCAGTGTCATTCTTTGGAAATCTTTCGGGGTTGGTTGGGGGAGGGGGAGACCAGGGACACAACGCATGCTCCTGATTTCACATTTTTTGTGCCTTCCGATATCTTGGCTCGGGCGTCGGTAACTTGGGCAATCTTCCTGCAAAATTACCGACATTTCGACGAGCCCATTTCGTTTTGCCGAACGGCCCCCTTAATTATCATGTCCTACGAACAGTGGCCACACGATAACTGTTGTATTATCAAATGTATAGTTCATCATAGCCCTAAACGAATTTCCAAATCAAACAAAATTTTACATTTGGCTCACTGACCTTAAAATTCTTGCTTTTTAGGTGATAATTTATATTGAATTAAATGTTGAAACTCATCCACCTCATTGATTTCACAAAACTCACAATATTCTAATTAAAACACGATGTTTTGTTAAGTTGAAAATATTTGTGATCCTTGAGATCGACAGCTAGAGTCATCTTAGATGATGATAGAGGGTCATACTCGTTCACAACTATTAAAATTCTTAATAAGGTTTCGAAAAAACAACATTCCCAGATATTAAGTAAATACCCCTTACAAATTTTTTGCTTCATTGGCTTTTGAGGTTGTACTAAGGATAGTTTTCTCATTATCTATATCAATAACATTTCACAGAGGTTTTGGCAAGCAATTTTAAGTTAGGTATAATAACCTGAATCTAAATAAATTAATCTGAAATAAAGGATTTTTATTCTTAATGTCCTAAAATAATTTCCTAATTCGTAATCCCACACAAAGCACGAAAAACCTATTCATGATTTAGTGTTTCTGATTTAGTGTGTAAAATTCTAATATACAAGATAATAATACCTACATATTAGGTCTAAGCCTACCATTCTCCTTTATGATCAAAAACATTTTATCATAAATCATATAAATTTATTTTTTAAATTTTTTTTATCTTGTGAATATTATGAAATAAAACACTCAGCGTGGATAAACAAATTTTAAATTTTCCATTGCGATTTCTAAATTGCTGCATCATTACCACTGTAAATCCCGTGTATTTGAATCATTCATTTGCCACAGCACCGCGTGAATGGCGGCGGTTGCGGCGGGTGGTGCTAGTTGAGAGAGGTGCCGCCAGACTGCGCGACGCTGCGGCGGAATGCTGGTCACGTGACGTGTAATAGTCGTGTCAGCTGACGATCCGTCAACCATTGTCCTGTCTCCAGACACTCTCATTCGCAACCCTTTGATCCCGCCAATCCGACCACAAAACTGAGCCGCCATTCTAGTGATTTTAACAGAGCAAAATTTATTAAAATGTAAGACACAGAATGGTCGGAAATAAAAATATTCAGAGATTTTTAAGTGTATGTCTCTTATCTTAAATTCAATACACTACTGTCAGTTACTGGTGTATATAATAATGCTCATATTTCATGTTGTAAGAGCATATTTTTCGATAATTTAACTTGCAATACTCCTAAAAGCCACTTCTGTATCGGCCGAACATTCACGTCTAACATATTATAGTCACAATCAAAAAGTATTTCTAACGAATAGTTACCTACCATACGATTTATATTTAATATAAATACCAACAAACTTACTGAAATTCGTCAGAACACTTACTGTTTAACGAAAATATTCGACCAGTGAGGAGTGAGGTCGCGTTTTAGTTTATAGAACAGCCAAGCTAAAGTAATATCTCATTTTAGTGAAACAGAGTTTTGCCCTATAACCGTTTTAAAGATACTGCAACCTCTCTACAGATTATTTCGTAGGCAAAAATAATTTATGTTAGAATAAACCTTATGACACGATGGCAATATTCTGACACAATATTGTAAATTATCCTGTTAATTATTTAGCTTAGGATTTTTCAAACACGGACTTGAACTCATAACTAGAAGTTCATGATGCGTAACTATTACAATATTCTATGCTGCCCCAAGAGACAGGCCTACATCATTCGCATGTAACGCTCAGCCCGGAACTGCATCAATCACCGTGCACTCCCAGGCAACCCATGCCCATGCCCTCGCCTAAATCAACTAGCCATTAGCGCGACTGCCACAATTACATTACGTGGATGGTCGCAGTTACGCCACCCTCCATCCTCCCCATCTCCCAGCGCCCATCACGCGAAACGTTTAAATAAACGACACGGACAATCAAAATCAGAGCCGGGCGCCGCTCCGAGGGGGCTATCAATCGGCAAACCGCCCGACATGACCCCTGTTTGTTCAGCCCCTCCATTCCACTCCATATACGCCCATTGTCGCCCGGCAGCCGATCTTCCACTTTAATGGACTTAACGAAGTCTTTTAAACAGCTCCCAGTCCATCTTAACGTGGCCCCCGGTCGGGGTCCGTTCCGCCCCGCCTCCCCGACACGGCAGATGTCCGACACCTTTACATCGGTTTTGGGAAATCATTTAAAAGTCATCACCTTTACGGTGCGTCTTGTTCGGTAAATAAGGCTCAGTTATGATGGGTTTCGTCGGACAAGGTTAGTTTGTACAATAAGGAACTCTACATTCAAAGTGTAATTAAATTTAATCTTTTGATGGCTGCTAAGTGTGCTTCAGGTGAAAAATTAATGAATGAACTATGGAACACAATTTACTTATTGTGCTGAATTATCTAAGCAGAATTTTTTTGTGAGCACAGATGGTGCCCTGGTGCCTGAGTAATTGAACACAAATCAATGAGGGGATGGATGTCATGGTTTGTAAATGAAAACTACCTTGACCAAATGCTGGGCAAGTGTGTGAGCACAATTTAACGGCTTCCTATATTAATTCGTGATCACAGTACAGAACATGATGCTACACCAAACACTAACCACTATTCTATAAAGTTATAAAGGTATTCTTGTATCCTTAGTCAACTTTGATACTTTAAAAGAGTGCTGATGAATGAATTTCTTTGCATGAGAGCCTATGTAAAAAGGTTAGTTAGAAAAAGTTGAGTATTTAAAAAGTTGTATTTTAAAACTAAGAATTACATCCTAACAGAGAGCTGTATGAATAAATTAAGGTAGTATTTAAATATTTACTTTCCATGGAAACACAGTTAACTGCTAATCTCTAATTTTATTTAATAAGTATGGGTATTATTAAAAACTTCCAAATCATTTTGTAAAAAAAAAAAAAAAAAAAAAAAAAAAAAAAACATTCAAGGGTTGTTGTTGTTATTAAGAACAATGTTTAATCTATTGCATAAATTAAATGAGATCAAATACGAAAACCTAACTACTAGCACAAATTTGCTTCACAAATGGTAAAGTATGAAACTAAATATTTATAATCTATTTTTTTGCACCCTGAACATTCTGACACCCTAAGATAATCTCAATAGATTTTTTTTAATAAGTTTAAAGTAATTTGACTATATTACTACTACAACAATGGAGTAAAGCGATGACAAATGTAATCACAATAAACTCAGTTTATTGACTGACACTACTATTTGTCGACAGGAATACAAAACTCATCATAAATTTCATCACTTGTCATCACGGGGCGCCATCAAGGAGCGCGTTTCACAGATCATCAGCAGCGCAAAAAGCGATCGACTCGCTAACAGAATCAAACCAGGTGTAAAAGTGAGACGATACAACGGCCCGGGCCGGGATCACGCAGTCAATTTGATTCGGCAATAAAGGGGCAATGACACCCCTGGGGGGATGACAATACAAAACAGCCCCCGGCCGATGTGACAAAGCAGCGAGGAGCGGCGGGCAGCCGCGTGTGTTCCACTTGCCCCACGGTTTCGGGCCCATCTCAAAACAGGACTCTTGCCCCACGGGGTTAACAGTCAGAAAAAATGACCGCTAAGAACAGGACACTTGCCCCACCAGAAGAGAGGGCGGTACAGCCCCTCCCCCAACGGCCTGCTGCTCTCTCGCCTCTCTCGCTCTCTCTCTCTCCCTCACTCGGCTTGGCTGGTGGTTGCCTGAATGCTCTGTTGCGTGACGTCATCATAAAGCGCAGTCCCGTAAGAATTGCATTGTAGCCCCCTGCTTCGCTTAACATTATGACTACATGCGTCCCACTAAAAAGTAGCCCTCTTTCCGTGGTGCGAGAACGAGAGTTGTGATGGTAAAAAAGTACTCCTAGAGTTATCGTATTCTCCGGCTTGGTGATATCTTTAGTAAAGAGCGCATGAATGATTCCTATCCACTAGTTTTTCTCTTTGGAATATTGCACACAGTGTATTGCATAAATTTAATTTTAAGATAGGCAATTAATTTAAAATTCACACGAGAATTATATTAGATTACCTTCTCATGATGTATCGAAATCATCGTTGTACAAAAACAACAACAAGGATGAACTTAATGTTTTTTTAATGGATCACTATTCCTAAAAAATATTCTGTACTGTGATATAAGATACTGAAAATAAACACAACAGTCTCAGAAAGACTTGTTAAGAGTAGTCTTAGTCAATGATTAGTCATTTATTAGTAAGGCACCTAAAATAATGAGGGTCTAACATAACATATCAAATAAAAACATGTTCATATCTTTAAATCAGAGACAATATCATATTTTACGAGCCTGGCAAAATTAGACGTAGTAAATTTAAACAATTCTCGAGAGACAGTGGTTGTTTAGGTCAGATATCGCGTTTTGCTTGAAAAATTATTACTGTATTCATAAAGTTGCGAACCTAATTTTAGCTAATTTTAGTTTAATTAATGTTACTTAATTTTAATTAATGTTGATAGAATTAATGTGAATACATGCATTATATATTTTGGATTCATAGGATTTTTCATTCCAGGAGTGATTAAACATTTTTAGTCAATCCCAAGTCAAAAACGCCAGATTGAAGGTTTTTAATCAAAAATTATAAAAGCCTCAACGTTAATATTTACTATACTATTTCATAGTAGCAGCCATGAAACTGATTTCTTTTGTCCAAACAGTATATTATTACAAGGCTTCATTGTGTAATTAAATTATGGCATTTAATTAGAATAAAGATAATTTCGGCAAATTATCATTAGTTAATATAATATCATTCTCGTGTGATTTTAAATTAATGTTTCATTTTCTATTTAATTACAGTGAACAGTATGCAATATTCCAAAGAAAAAACTAGTAGACATTAAGCATTCTTGTGTTTTATACTTAATATACCACCAAGCCGGAGAATACGATAACTCTAGGAGTACTTTTTTACCATCACAACTCTCATTCTCGCACCACGGAAAGAGGGTTACTTTAACTTACAGTTTTATGGGAGAAACTGTTTTGCACGCTCTCTTATTTTGATGTTAGCATTTTGTATTTCTTTTAATACTCGCATACGTTATTTATTATTGAATCTTGATATCGAAGAACAAAGGAATCTTTATTTAGGAAGGTTAAGTGATCTATTCGGCTCAATTAGAGGGTCGCATGTAGTCGTAGTGTGAGTAAGCGAAGCAGGGGGCTACAATGCCATTCATACGGGGCTGTGCTTTATGATGACGTCACGCAACAGAGCATTCAGGCAACCACCAGCCAAGCCGAGTGAGGGAGAGAGAGAGCGAGAGAGGCGAGAGAGCAGCGGGCCGTTGGGGGAGGGGCTGTACCGCCCTCTCTTCTGGTGGGGCAAGTATCCTGTTCTTAGCGGTCATTTTTTCTGACTGTTAACCCCGTGGGGCAAGTGTCCTGTTTTGAGATGGGCCCGAAACCGTGGGGCAAAATGGATACACCCGGGCAGCCATCCCCGACACTGCCACTAGTGCCACTATCCTGCCTGCTCCTGCTTGCTACGGCCGCGGGGCGCTCTTGTCACTGTCGTCGTAATGTATTTGATATCCTTTGAAGAGTAAATTCTTGAATGAATACACTAAATAGTTCATTTATTACGATAGTGAGCACAATTTTCTTTTTTATCCAACAATTTACCAAAACAAAATGCTGTTTACTTTATGCATGAAAACTTAATCCAAGGGGAAAATATGATAGTCTGTCTATCCAGCCATCCAGCCGAATAGTACTGTGTTTAAATACTTATTAGCCTAATATTAATTTAAATTGTCTTTCTAACAAAACATAATAAGGGAATCGCTATGTAAAATTATTCTTCAATCTGTTTAGTTTTAAAATAAAGTTGCAATTCCAAAATAAAGCTTTTACGACACAATCGTATAAAGGCTACTGGCTCTAATCAGATTTTTCTGTCTTTATATACCTTTTTTGAATTTCAAGTAAGTAAAAAATTCACCTTAGTTAAGCTAGGTTTACAGGTGAGAATTTTTCACTCTCGGAGAGTTAGTTACAGTAGTTACTCTCATAAAAATCTCAGACAGTTGTCGATAGTACTCACAGAAAACTGTCCTGGATTAACTATCTTGGAAAATTCGCTGGTTGTGTAAACACCTCTGCGATTACCTCCTGAGAGTACGAAACTCTCTGATAGTGAAGGACTCTCACTTGTAAACCTAGCTTTAGTTTTAATTATAGAAAGATGAAACTATTGGATCTTTATAGATAAAAGTAAAAAAGGAATGATATCATCATTGGTATGGTTAGTGTAAGAGCAGCTCGGTGCCGTTCAACTTTACAGCAGCAACTCGCCGTCTCGACTCGGGGCTTTGGTCGCCAAAAGGGCGTTGCCAATGTTGTTGTTCCCTGCTGTTAGTGTTAATGTCCAATGGCCCATAAACTGCAGCACACCAACCATTACACGGTAAACCCACTGTGAACTGTTCTATTTGCAATAATCATGGTCCGTTTAATTTATAGTCTAAGCTGAACTGCTGTTATTTTATGTATTTAATCCCCAATTTATGATCCAAGCATGTCCACTTCAAGGTTTTGATACTGCTGAGTTACTATCATTTTGAATAGTTGAACTTTAACTACTGGTAATTACGACCATATGTAGATCTTGTCAGAATAATTTAAGAAAAAAAATATGCTAAACATGGCATGAGTCATATAAATATGACATATATTACTGCTAAGCATAATATACTCTATTGTATAATTTAAATATACTGCAGTCTATTGGTATTATAGTATTAAGGAATAGTACCCGGAATTCACCATGGAAGGGAAAATACTTAAAAGCTAATAATGATGAACCGGTTTTATCCGCTCACTTAACCCTGTCTGGAATTAGCTCGTTCGTTTCGCACAACACATTCAGGAATCAGGATACATCTTAATAGAACGTTTGAGCGGTATTTTTGTGAACGGTTACAATACCTGCTAGTCGTCAAAATGATCCTGTGGAATCCCTGCTGAGAGTTTTATAAACTTTATAACTTACAACTTTTAAAAGTTTAAAGTTAATAACTTATGTCGCGCCTATATAGGCAAGTTTTTTATGAACTTGTAATGGATTTAATGATGATAAGACATTGCCGAAACGCGTAATTCAGCATGGATTCCACAGGATCATTTGTCGGAATATATAACTAACAGGTATTGTAACCTCTTCACAAGTTTATTCCTTTGATCCACCAGACACAACATTCAACTAAATTAAGGCAGTTTATTCCCTAGCAACATACTTACAGACACTAAAGTTGAATATAACAATTCGCATAAAATATTATTAAGCTGAAATGTTTTGAATGATTTTAATATTAAATTTTTACCTCCTTCTGAGTTTAGAATATTATTGACATGGTTTTAGTATTTTTCCATTTAGTTTTGTTTTGATTAGGTTTATTGAATTTTTACTATATGGAACAAAGAGTATAAAATTCTATACGATCGACTTTAAATTTCACTTAGGCGAATTTTAGACCCCCAAAAGGCTTTTTTATTACTAATTTGATTTCAATGAAATTCTCAGGTTAGATTTTAAGTATTTTAAACTAGGTAATAAACTATAATCGAGCAATTATTTTCAAGTATTAAAAACGCTTATTTTCCGGAATGTTTGACAGAACTTTAGTTGTTTAGGCTACATGATTTGACTAATGTAGTTGCTATGGTCAGTTTATATTTCCCCATCGCAGCTGAGTTGACGCTGTGTATGATGAAAATAACATAACCTTTTCTTGTTTATATCTGCTCGCCGTTATGTTACGTTTTTAAATAAAATTTAATTGATATTTTGACAGACCTATTTGTTAAATTAAATAGATCAACACTGATGTTTACTTGTTGAAGTTATAAATTATACCAAAAGATAGGCATGGTGATGTAGAATGAATTGCTGTCGTACGGAATTATGCGATTAATTAATTTATGGGATACAACTAATATCTATTTGGGAGAAAGATTTAAATTGAGCAACTAATTAGAATGTGTTGTGCCATTGTAGCCTATGTCTCAGGTAACAAAATATGAATTAAGTGTTAAAGTAAGCGTAATCCTACAATACTTACATTACTTGATTTTTATTAATTTGCAATCATGGATTTTAAATTGTATTGTTTTTTTCGCTCTACAATCTATTTACCTTTAATATTGTAAGCATAATTATTATTAAGTTACTTGTTTGTTTTGAGGTCTTAGCTAAAATCATTCTTTGTATGTATTTATTTGTAGGCTAGGCCTAGGATGTACGCCGGTTGACTTTGGACGGTTAGATGACGTTCCACTCTTCACATTGGAGGAGATGGAAACCTCCGTTCTCTCCCTAAAGAACAACAAGGCTCCTGACCCGGACGGGATTCCCAGCGAGGCTTTAAAGAAAGTATTTTCAATTAATGCTGACTTGTTGTTGAGAATGTACAACGCCTGTTTGGTAGAAGGGGTGTTTCCGGCTCCCTTATGGAAAACCGCAAGACTTGTACTGATCAGCAAGGGCAAAGGTGAACCCGAGCTGTCTTCGTGTCACAGGCCTTTCTACAGGTTGGACACGGCTGGGAAGCTGTTCGAGAAGCTGATCCGTTCCCGCCTGACCTCTGCCGTGGGAGCTGCCGGGGACTCATGCCCCCGTCAGTATGGCTTCAGAAAGGGACGGTCAACGATTGACGCTATCACCGAAGTCCATGGAGAGCTGTGAAGAGAGCCGAAAGCCACAACCATTTCGCTCGCTGAGTAGTGCTTCTTGTTACGCTTATGTCAAGAATGCCTTTAAGTCGGCGAGGTGGGTCGATATGTTGGATGCGCTTCGCAACACCTTTCGCGTTCCTGCATATCTGTTGCGACTCATCGAGGATTATCTCCGCTCTCAAAGCCTTATTTACGACACAAGGGACAGAAAGTGGACGATGGAAGTCACTTCTGGTGCCACACAAGATTCAATACTCGGCCAGGATCTCTGGAACGTTGCCTATGACAGCCTCCTGAGGTCGGAGATGCCTGAGGAAACCACTTTGGTTGGGTACGCCAATGATGTCGCAGCTCTCATTGTCGCACGCAACGTTGAGCTGGCCAAACTAAAGTTGAACCGAGTCATGCGTATGGTCAACACATGGATGTCCGATCACGGTCTCTCGCTTGCTCTCCGTAAGGCGGAGATTGTGATCCTTACGAAGAAGAGGATAGACACCGTCGTTCTGTTCCGAGTGGGAAGGGAGGTGGTCCAATCAACTCGTGCTGCTCAGTACTTTGGGATTATGGTGGACACCAAGTTAAGCTGGAGGGATCAGATATTCCGTACGGCGGACAAGGCCGCTAAGGTAGTCACTTACCTTAGTAGGCTGATGGCCAATGTCGGGGTTCCACGATCCAGAAGAAGACGTCTGTTGATGTTCGCGGCTTCCAGTTCGTGCTTCTTTATGGAGCAGAGGTGTGGGCAGACGCTCTCGATAAAGAGTAGTACAGGTTGTGACTCGCCCGAGTTCAACGTCGAGCGGCACTCGGGGTGTGTTACGCCTACCGGACAGTGTCCGAGCCTGCCGTCCTGGTGGTCGCCGGAGTTATCCCTGTCAAGCTCTTGGTAGGAGAGAGGAAGGCAATTTATCAGAGACAAGGCGAGATTGGCAAGGACACGGAAAGAACAGAAGAGCGCTCCCGAACCTTCCAATAGTGGCAACACAGCTGGGAACACGACACCCGAGGACGATGGACTGCGCGACTTATTAAGCACGTCCAACCATGGGTGGAACGGCGGCCAATTCTTGACAATTCACGTCTATTTTTGGTCGTACCTGAACCGGATGGGCAAGACCGGTTCACCGGACTGCATTTATTGCCCGGGCGTTCCTAACGATGCGGAACACACATTCTTCCGCTGCCCCCATTGGGAAGGGTCCCGCCTGAAGGCCACACAAATTTTTGGTGCATTTTCGGTGGACTCGGTCTGCCAAAAGATCTTGGAGGATGAGGACAACTGGGATTGTTTTTCACAGTTCGTTCGGGGCATCCTCCTGGAAAAGAAACCCGATCTGGACCGCGAAGTGGCCCAGATCCCTTGATCGAGTGGCTGGATAAGGAGTGAGCCCCATGGGCGTAAGCCAAATTTAGGCCTAGCCTGACGTAATGTGATAAACAATTCCAGGTTAGAATTCTAAAGAGTAGAGGAGGTTTTTTAGTAGGTAAACCCGTTTTTTAAGGGAGCCCCACACTACATGCTTGTCACCTGTGTGCGTAATGCATTTTTCTCACCTCTCCCTAAAAAAAAAGAATCATAAAAAGCGTCACCTAATAACTTAAAAAGTGAGTGAAAATTCTCGTACGGGACGGACATCGGAGCGTATTCCTAGTATTATATTCATATACGTAAAAGTACTTTAATTAGTTACTTTATTTAGGTTTTGTCCTTGTTTGTCTATAGTCTAAATCGACATTATAATTATATTAATCAATTTTAAATCTTAACTGAAATTCCTCTGTCTATACTGCAATGTAGTCTATAATACCGAACACAGCTCATTTTCTCGTTTAGCAGTTTTACACCAAGACAAAAGGAACTGTAAAAGTGCGAACGGAAATGTAACTCTGGCACAGAAGGCTATAACCAACATCCTGGCTGCATTCTGCGATATCTCGCTCTGCCATCTTGTAAACCGAGCAGTTGATGAGTCCAGTATTGACGTCGGACGCTCCAGGCTGCCTCTGCTAAATCAGCTGATGGGATCATGTGATCACACGATCAGCTGAGAGAAACCTGATCACCAGGGCTAGGGTTACACCTGTGCAAATGGCTTTATTTTCCTGTTTTAACCGTACGCATAATTTAAAGAAAACAGACGTTAACTCCTCCAGTCAAAACTAAAGCATGGGAGAGGAAGCTGAGATATCTCGATCCTTAGATCTTCCCTCCTCCAACAGTATCCGATGCACATACAGGGTGGGAGAAAAACAGATAAATATTTTTAAACTCTTACAAATCCTGTAATATTGATAGGCTACTAATGTATTACAAAACCATGTTTATGTGCTTGGTTACTTAAGAAAAAATGGGAATCAATTACATCTTAACATAGGCACCGGTGTTGTCAACCAACTTCCTCCGACGGCCATGGATACACTTTGCACACTTCTATAGAATAGCGATTGGAAGGTTGGTGATAACATCTTGACAATGCGGGAAATCTCCAAAAGCCGATTTCGTAAAAAATGAACTGAGGTATTATTAAATGTTAAATATTACTCAGTAATATAACTAGATTTTCGGCACGAAACCAACATTTTCAGTAAAATTACAACATTTTTTACAGTTTTTAAGTATTCAGGTACTTTTTACCCATCCTACTGTTGAAATAAAGCATTGCTTTGATTGTTTAATTTTTAAACAATGGAATACCGGTAGTATAAACCAGTAACATAATGCCCCTTTAACCCAATAGCAATGTAGCATGTTTAAATCCTAACCATCATGCTAAATAAAATTTTTCTACCTCATTATTCAGCAATCTCCTGTATCACTGTCAAAAACGTAGAAAATTAGGTACAGTGATTTTGCACTTTTTACGGTTGGCCAATTTTAACCCTGAATGAACATAACAATCAAACATTATCAATTAAAGATATATTAACTTGCCTATAATTTAAGCCCAAAATGGTTGTTATAAGTCTAATAGTTTCCATTAGTTCAAAGATGGTCGAATTTCCCTTCCACTCCAGTTTTTATGTGTTATGCTATACCAATGTATACGGAACCAAATTAGTAGGGAAATCCATAAGGCCTGCACAGACCAGAGCGATACTTTATCGCTGGAGCAACGCGATACATTCCTAGAATTTTATCTGCGATACTTGGGCGAAAATATCGCTGCGTAAACAGATGCATCCACACAGTGGCGGATCTAGAACATTGATAAGGGGGGGGCTAACCGGGGGGTCTGCGCCCTTCCCCCCCCCCCCCCCCCCCGATCGGCGCCGGGCCAGACCGGCGGGTGGTTCGGGGGCCCTCCCCTGAGAAGTTTTTGAAATTTAAGTGTTAAAAATAGCAGTTTCATGTCATTTCTTCACCCATCGCTTTGGAAAACAATACTAAATCGCCAATCAATTTTTATTACAAAGAACAGTTTGGCCAATGTACCAACTTTCATTGCTCTTATTATCATTAATATTTAATGAGAATTTCTTTTGCATCGTGAAGTACAATGCAAACACTAACCTTAAAAAATTTGGTTCGTTTTTATAGGCCTATCACTGTTGCTATCTAAATTTTCATTATCTTTATTTCGTATTGAAATGGTACACTCTCGTGTTAACACTTTTAACTTTAATATACTAAGTCGGTAATAGGTGGGTAGTTTAATATTTTAAAATGTTATTAATACAGTACATTTCATCATGGATTAGCCACTAGATCACGTATAGGCCTGGCGCACATGTTATGTAGATCACATGTGGTGAACTTGTAGCAAAAGAGTGGTTTACAATATTTCTGCTCTGTCTAGTGATCCGGAGGGGATGTAGTTTCACTACCATGATTTTGGGTCTTTTTGACCCATTATAAAGTGTTTACAGTTACAATTACATTTATCCTTCAATAGTGAAGTTGTCGTAGTATTACAATTAAATAGAGACACAGACTCCAACACGGACACGGTACATTTCAATGAACAAAAACTGGCCATTATTTTATAATAAAATCACGTGCGTCGGCACCAAGTGATGAGACTCGGCCTTTCAGACTGTTTTAATGTAGGACTGCCGTTGCGGATGCTGCACTCTGGTTTATTTATTGTCAGATCAGATGTTCTAATTCTTT
>CM061534.1:105951577-106468722 GCA_030545055.2 Neoaliturus tenellus | reverse complement strand
ACACTCGTTATTACAAAGACTCAGATCCTCTGGACGTTGCAGTGGTGTTAAGTTTAAAAGTACAACACTCAAAAGCTTAATTAACTATAAATTTTATAGATTAATGTAGTTTTTTTCCTTGTAGGAAAGACTTTTTCAAAGACCTTGATTATAATAGTTTTGCTTTCTTGACGTCAAACCTACTTCGTCTATATCCGTTACACAATCTAGGTTGAAACACGATTTCTCAATTTATAAAGACAAAAGAACTCTGGAGACAAGTTTTTCCCCTCATCGTCTGCCGGGTCGTTATGAAGGGTTATTATTATTGTTTGAGACGTTCATAACGTGGCTTTGTATGATTGATATTCTGTTTGTAGAAACAATCACATAACTCTGGCAGTACATAACTCGGGTCATAACGGACAATTAGTGGACATTAGAGAGGTGGAATGTTGCCCCCACGTCAGCGCTGCGGACATTATAACTGACGTACGACTCCGGACGGTCTTCTCCGGGTTGACAAAAACACTACATTTTTGCTTATGGCATTTCTGGCTCTAAAGTAGGGTCGCTTGTGGGAACATTCTTCGGCTTTATGGTTACACTTGGTGCGTTCGTAAGTATTTAGATGCGAAGTGTAAATACGCTGGGCACTTGACACTGGACACAGCAATCATCTAATTTATGTGAATGTGAAGTAATTTTCATCTGTTCAAGATAAGAAAAACGTCATGTCGTTTGAACTAGTTAACTCCGTGTTTTAATAGGATTTTTCATGTTATGCAAAATAATGAATTTTCGGTTCAGTACTCACCAAATACTTATGATATCGTTTTTACGGGGTGTCAGCGTCAGACATAGAGCAAACAGTGTTAGTGATGACAATGATTTTCCCCTAGTATGGGGGTGGGGGTGAATATTAAAAGCAATAATCCTTTTGACTTTCTGAATCGTAATGCTCTAAAAATACCTAATACAGGTCCGAGGAGTACTATTGTTTTTTTTTCTCCGAAGTCCTGGTCCAATGTGTAAAACCCTGATTTACCCAAACCTCAAGTAATATTAATAAATATAACGAGCTTTCCTTTTATACATATTTTTTATAGAGTCCAGTAAGGTACTGTAGCCATAACATAATTTTTGATCAGGTAGTTTTAATTTATCTTAAAACACACAATCACACCAAGAGTTTACTAGTAACTATGACATTAACATGTTTCCTAATTCTACAAAAATTTATATACTCATTCCCTTGAACAAGAAGAACCAATACTAAGTACTTTTACACATTGAAGAATTATATATCTTAGAAAATATTTATTGTCAATAAAAGTCTCATCATAGAAGGACTACTGTATTTGTTCATATTTTGAAAATGAAAAATCCCTTATAAAAATTAAACAAATGCCAATTAAGGCATTTGTAGAGCCTAAAAATTGCAACACATTTCTGCAAATCACCACCAAATGCATTTGCTTCAGTAAAAAATATAAAATATTCTTAAGGAATGTGACATAATGGACACGGAATTTTTCAAATTCTTCAAGACGCACATAGAGTGTGGAGACACACATATTCCAAACTCGATAGCATCTAAACTAGGATTATTTCGCCAGAGATGTACCTATACAAGACTACGAAGATTGCCATCGGGAGAAAAAACTGGCCATGCCATGGAGACGAGATCGCGGACTTGTAAAGTGGAGTCATTTGGAGTCCTCCGCTGCTAATTGGAGAGACTCCAGTGACGCTCCAGGAATGCCTCCAGAGCCGCTGGAATGTCGGCTGGAGATGTTACGGCTCACTCAGCGGCGCGGCGCGGCGCGGCCAGCGACCAACAATGTCGCCTCTTCTTTTTACTAAACCGCTTTATTTGATAATTTAGCTGTAATGACTTACTTATCTGCTGCGGGAATGGCATTCGTCGCTGAAATATCAACCAGCTCGTCAATGGAAATTTAGTAAGCACTTTTATGTATGAAAATTGTTAAATTTGAATGATTTTAAATTGACTTACTTTAGTTTTCTTTAGTTAGTCAGTGAACCATCCCATAGGAAAATACAATATGTTTAATGTCCTGTACTAACACAATCAAAAGTCTAACATACATGTTTTTAATAGAGATTCGTTGTGTTTTTTAAAGATCTCACAACGGATTTCTATTATTGTTGCCGCCAATATTGTAATTTTATTCTAAATTGAATAGTGAAACTACGATCATTAACCTATTTGTTATTCAGCAGTTAAAAGCAAACATTAAAATCGTAATATATGAATAATATGGATAATATGAGAAATATCAAGGAAGGAAATCGAGGGATGTTTATATATAAGTATACATCATTTCCTCAAATTTTCTTCGAACTGAATCATTTCTTGGCTGGACTCGTAAAATAATTGCCGACACCATGCGGTTATTAACTTAATTTTTTTAACGTATCTCCTCCATGTAAACCGCATCCGCCTTAACAAAAATATTGCACTTCTGACAGCCTTATTTTAAAGCTTCTTTTCAATGAGTTTCTTCGTCCAGACATGAAGATTTTCTTCCGTTTTAAGACATACACTGCCTATAAGTCTTGAGGATTGCTCCAGGTTGCATCCTGCATCAGTTTCTGAGTCAATATTTTGCATAAATAAATATTTGTAATAAAAAGAGTAAATGAGTGAGTATCGTCTGTTTTCCCATAAGATCTTTAAATCAATATGTAGAGTAACGTTAAAGCTTCAATGTTCAAGGAGTAAAATAAATTGGCTAGCGGCCGCATCAGTGGCTTTATCCCGCTCTAATCCTCGTCGCAGCAGAATGACGTGTGTTTCGGGCCGCTCAGGCTAATATACATCTTTTACATAATTCAGTTACAAGAGATTTCAGCGGAAACACGGTGAATACAAATCCTCCGCGGCAAGGGACAGTCCATCACCGCCGCCGCCGCTACCAATGCTCTCACACCGCTGCTGGTCTCTTTGTCCCGGTTTTTGCTGCCCATTACAGACACAGACTCTAATGTATACACCGGCGGCCGCTTAGCATCCGATTCGGACGTTCAGGTGGCTCAAAAAATGCGCCACTCTTTATATGCAAGCTGATATAAATAATAAGCGAGGACACTCGTCCATCGGTTGTCTCGACATCAGAAACCTCTAGCGGCACCGGGGCTTGCTAATGCCCTGTCAGCCGGTCGACGATAAATTCCGGCGGACCCGAACCCGCGTCGAAAATCGGCTAATTTTGAAGCCCCAAAGAATTTTGAAGCGGTGTTGAATAATGTAAAAGTGCTAAAAGGCGTTTATCTCGAACAAAGTAGGAATTCGGAAACAGTTGTATATTTCACGTTGTATGTTCACAATGGTCGCACTTTTTTATCATATAATGTAGCCTTGGTCATGGTTTATTTCCGGCTCAGGTGGTTTGGCACATAAACTCCCAATAGTGGATTTAATCCATTATCACTGATATGGATTGATATAAATACAAACAAAATATAATGTTAAGCTCAATAATGATTTAAGTTTTTACACTGTGAATTACATTTTCATATATTAAGTAGTTCACTAATAATGAATAATTTTACAGTAACTAACCCTCAAATTGGTATCTGCAAAATAAGATAACAGTTTATGGATCGATCACTGAGCATACTTAACAAACACGTAATGTTTTAGGTGTATGATTGTCTTAAACGTTCGTATTAAAAATCATACTAAACATACAATTTATTGAATTAATTCTATAATTTTTTGTGTAAAACCTACTTTTAAATTCACCCAAGCCAATATTAAGGAACATTTATAAACGTGAATATCAATCCTTTACAAGGAAAAAACGAATGCATGCTAAATGGGTACAGTGGTAAATGGGTACAAGCGTCAAATGGGTACAGCTTGGGGTGACAGGTGTTTAATTACCGTTTGACGAGGGTTTGATGCGAAGGCCATGAACAGAGGGAGTGGCAAATTAGTGTAGTAAAATTAAGCCAAAATATGGCTGGAAAATGAAATAATTTTTGGACAGCTAATTTTTGCTGAAATGTGTTCTATGCCATCCCCTGACCTCCCTCAGAAAAGTCCCCTGAAATCCCCGGTGGGCAACATGCCTAAAAATGATGGGATGGCCCACGTGGAGTCAGAAATAAATCTTTCTTCGACCAATGGGTTTATGTACATCAAATTAAAGCTCTTAAGTAGTAGAATTTAATGCCGCAAACCCCATCTCAAAAGGTTGCCTGAGTCGAAAACGGCAGCCTTTCAAACTTTGAATAAAAATCACATTTTAACGTAAACGCTTAAAAATGTAATAATTTTCGAAATACTTGACCTTTCGAGGTGCGGTTTGCGGCAAACGGTTGCTTGTACAATTACCTAAGCAAATAGGGATAGTTTGACATATGCCCATCATATTACCCTTGAACCACCCTCTACATGGACGTCCCAAAGAGGGAGTTTTGAAAATTTTTTCTTAGTCCATAGCCATGCTATACATCATTTTAAAGGTCTTATTAAGGAGAGTACATAGCCGAAAACCAGACCTCAAAAGGTCAAATAAGTCGGAAGTTATTGTATTTCAAAGTTTTGATAATATTATTGTATTCTAAACTTTAAACGCCTGCCCTTTCACTCCCGACAGTTATATTGAGTTCGGGTTTACGGCATTGTATTCTACATTTGAAGACCTTTAATTTGATGTATATAAACCTTCTGGAATGTATTTATATTTAGTATGCTTAATATCTAATTTTAATGTAACTCCTTATGGGCCAACCCCTCATTTTTAAGCGTGATCCCCATATGGGATTTCTGGGGACTTTTCGGAGGAAGGTCAGGGGACGCCATAGAACACATTTCAAAAGAAATTGGCTTTCCAAAAATTATTTCATTTTTCCCGACTAATTTTACTACACTAAATGGGTACACTACCTGCCTCGGCAGGGGCGGCGCGGCGCGGCGGCGACGGTAGCGGCCTGCCTCGACAGGGGCGGCGCGGCGGCGGCGGCAGCGGCCGGCCTCGGCCGGGGAGACACGGACACGGCGGGGGCTTACCACACATTAGAATACAGTACTTATAGTGTTTATGTGACCTAATAATCTCTTAACATTGAGTGGTCCTGGCCACTCAATCGCCAAAAACCGAATGAGAAAAGAAAGTGCCACCCCTACCTCAGATACCATTTCAGATGAACTCTGACTAGTTTAAAATTCCATGAATTGCATAACTAGTGTAGTAAAATTAGTCGGGAAAAATGAAATAATTTTTGGAAAGCTAATTTCTTTTGAAATATGTTCTATGGCATCCCCTGACCTTCCTCCGAAAAGTCCCCTGCAATCCCATGTGGGGATCATTCCCAAAAATGAGGGGTTGGCCTATAAGGAGTTAAAATATATTTTGATATTAAGCATACTAAATTTGAATAAGTTCCAGAAGGTTTATAAATATCAAATTAAAGGTCTTAAAATGTAGAGCACAATGCCGTAAACCCGACCTAAATATAACGGTCGAGAGAAAAATGGCAGACGTTCAAAATTTAGAATAAAATAATACTATCAAAACTTTGAAATGCAATAACTTCCGACATATTTGACCTTTTGAGGTCTGGTTTTCGGCTATGTACTCTCCTTATTAAGACCTTTAAAATTATCTATAGCATGGCTATGGACTAAGAAAAATTTTTCAAAACTCCCTCTTTGGGACGTCCATGTAGAGGGTGGTTCAAGGGTAATATGATGGGCATATGTTAAACTATCCGTATTTGAAAAGGTAATTGTACAAGCAAACGTTTGCCGCAAACCGGACCTCAAAAGGTCAAGTAGGCCTATTTCTAATATTATTACATTTTTAAGCGTTTTGATTAAAATTTGATTTTTATTCTAAGTTTGACAGGCTGCCATTTTCGACTCAAGCAACCTTTGAGATGGGGTTTGCGGCATTGAATTCTACTACTTTAGAGCTTTTATTTGATATACATAAACCTATTGGTCGGCGAAAGTCTTATTTCTGACTCCACGAGGGCCATCCCTTCATTTTTAGGCATGTTGCCCACTGGGGATTTCAGGGGACTTTTCTGAGGGTGGTCAGGGGATGACATAGAACACATTTCAGCAAAAATTGGCTGTCCAAAAAAATTTTTTATTTTCCAGCCATATTTTGGCTTAATTTTACTACACTAAACGGGAAACGCAACAGTTGGAAATTCCGCGCCGCGCATAAAATACCCCTAGCGGAGCAGGGTTGCTGCAAAACAATACCGGCTACCTGTAAGGGATGAAGCTGTGTTGCTTTGTATCTGCAGAAAGACTGTCGTCTTGATTTTTACGTAACAAAACTAAAATTGTCATCAGTGAACTCTAAAAATTAAACAAAGTTGTTACTCATTAAACTAAGTTGTTGACGATATAAATCTAAACTTCTTGATTTTAATTGACATCAATACCGGGTGTCCCCCAGAGCACACGTACACCGTACACCCTATTTAAAATTTATGGTTTACAAAAACCCAAATTGTGCTGTTATTGGTAAACCGTTTAGGCTTTATCAATTAACATTTATTTCAATGTCAGGGTGTACCAAAAACAACCTATCCAGTCCGGAAGTCACTAATTTTGTAATAATAAAAAAAGCCTCCAGATTTTATAACTTTTTTTGATTATACGCGTAAATTGTTAAACCCTTAAGTCTCAATGTTCTAGAATGTAGATAGTACAATGGTAACCGAGTCTTGCTCGTTGATTCTACGTTACTTTATTCAAAACAAACGCTGAAAAGTAGCATTATTTAATTTTTGTATACCTTAAGCTGCTATTTCCTTGCCTTGATAACAACCCAGTACTATACCAGGTTAACCGAGCCTGGCTTGGTTTTAATTCAATATAGTGTCACGGTAATAGAGCTACCGTATTAATTTCCTTCAACAACCAATTATACCACTTCACAATTAACAGCTGTTTCAAAAAGTCTGCTTAACGTTAATGTTCCTTTATTTTTGTATACCTTTCGTTGTTATTTCGTTACCAAAATAGCAACCCATTTAACACCAATTTAGACAAAATTTGATTTTTTTTAATTGGGGCATTTCTAAACTTATTTTTGGACCAAAACACTCTTAAATGCAAAGTTGAAGCAGCATCTACACGCTAGATTTCGAATCATGGAAAATACATTGCTTCAGACACTGCTCATATTAATACAGGGCATATAAAATTCAAGACGCGGCAAAATATTAGTTTCTTAATCTAGTCTGAATTGTATAGGGAGTGATTCACGATGAAAAGCAGTTTTTTCCTTCGTTAGAAACACTGTTAAATAGCCTTGGCATGATTGCTCTAGTATAATGTTCTTTAAGAAATGCTACAAATACTTATTAGTATACATCGTCCGCCAGTCTGAATCGGAGAAAGAGTATAGGCCTAATACAAGGTGTTTCTTTTAAAACACAACCCACGATTTGATTTGAAATTTAATATAAAACACTTCTTTGTTACGAATTCAGTGGTAGATGTTCCACACGGTGTATCCCATCCGGACCGTGGTGTAGCGCTGTATCTCTCTGTTGAGATAACCGGAGTGTTTCACCACGCGGGGCGGGTGGAAAACCGTGTCAGATACGTCTTCTTAAAAAAAATGTTATCACTAGAATAAAGTAAATGGAAGAAGACTGTAAAGTAAGTGGTATGAAGATAACTACAGCCTACAGTACAAATACAGATACAGTAGCCTACTTAACAAAATTTTGCAGAACTCGCAAAATGACATTATATTAATGTTAAGAGATTATTAGGTCACATAAACACTATAAGTACTGTATTCTAATGTGTGGTAAGCCCCCGCCGCGCCGTGTCCGTGTCTCCCCGGCCGAGGCCGGCCGCTGCCGCCGCCGCCGCGCCGCCTCTGCCGAGGCAGGTAGTGTACCCATTTGCCACTCCCTCTGTTCATGGCCTTCGCATCAAACCCTCGTCAAACGGTCATTAAACACCTGTCACCCCAAGCTGTACCCATTTGACGCTTGTACCCATTTACCACTGTACCCATTTAGCACGACACCGGAAAAAACAAAGATATTGTAGAAATATTTAAAAATGAGTATTTAAGATTTCATTTTGTAAGACCAGGTTTGCAACTGGCAGAACATGTCCGCCTCAAGTCATTCAGCTGAACATTTGTTTGTTGGTATTTATATGGGTAAACTATTACTTTTATTCCATCCATAATTTTTCGTATAAATGTTTGTTGCATTGTTATGTTCTTCCAGTCGAAAGCAGCTTTAATATTTATTAACTAAAACTAACTCGGCAATGTCTTCCTTAAAAACATTAATTATAAGATTATAACCAAAGACATGATTAGAAATAATTGTTTATAAAATTAAAACTAATAAATTAAAATTATATATTACACTGTCTGCTATGTATGCATGGCCAGTAACAGTTTCTGTTCTTCTTCTAAAGATATAGTGTGGAAGAAGAAGCTGTCCGTGAAATATTTTTATTAAACCCCATTTATATTCTTGATAAAAAGCTGTTTATTCAAATGATGTCGCACTATAGTTGCAGAGCAAGATAAACGGTATTCATTATGTTATTGAGATTTTTCCATGCAATATGTTTTTCAAACTTCTAAATTTGATTTATTTCGTTGGCAAGTGAACTCACAATCACTTTTTTTGCTTAAATCTACGCCAGAGGCATTTTGTTAAGGAGATTTGTACTAGGTACACATAAATGCTTTTTGGGAAAAGAGTGATCCAAACCCATAAAATTTTCCCCATCAAACTTCTAGTACAAATAATCACATTGTTCCTCATCTCAGTGTCAGAACGAGATATTTCAACTCTTATACTATATCAATAACCCCTACGCCAATCAAAGCTCTATTGAGTTGCTTATTTGCACTGTGCCATGCAATGTTAGCACTTTAGTCTCAAGATTTTCCTTTCCAAATTAGATATCAAATATAGGCCTATGTACCGTTATATTCTTATCTCCCCCCGGTACCTATGAACCGCCTGATGCTCTGCCGTATGCATGCCTGAGCCGTTCCGTCGGCGATATGTGTGGAACGCATCTGATAATTGGGCTCAGCTTCTCGTGGAACACCGCGCGACAGTGACGAAGCGTCAAGCGCGACAGCCGCGCAAAAAAACGAGCACATTTTCTTGTATTGTCTCGGTTCTGAAGAAATTTCGGAATCGCGGCAACCCCGATATTTACGACACCGCCGTCTAATGACGAACCGCACATGCGCGGTACAAATTTGCTTGCGCGTTTTGAAATTCCGCCGGCTTGCGCGCAGACTCGTTACACGGGACTGCCTGATGTCCACCTGCTTGTTCGGAACCACTTACATTTGTTTGGAACATTTTGAACAAGGTAAAAATTGAAAATCGACTAAAATGGTTATTTTTATAACTTGCTCTTTATATCATTAAATTCCATTTTTGTGCAAATCATAAAAATTCCCCCGCCTCGACAGACCTTCTTACTTAGCAAATTTCCAACCGAATTAGGTATCTTTGGATTTCCCCATAAACACCATAGGAATGAGTATGTAGGTTTGCTGCGATTCGGTGTTGTTAGAAAATCTATAGGTTAATCCCTTTCCGGTGCAGATACATACATACTAAATTGTATTAAATTCTTGTATATTTTATATACCGCATATGGGACGAGTATGTAGGTTTGCCTCCATATGGGCGTTGCCAGCAAATACAAGTTAAATCCTAAATAGGGAATATAAATACCAAATTTAATAACGTTAGGTCAGTAAATAACCGCCAAACATGGTTTTGTTGATTTACCATTAGAATAACATGAAAACTTTTTTTGTTGTTTTCTCCCTAACCAGTTATACTTTTTTTTATAAGCCAAGACGAAAACTCAAAATACAGAACTGTTTGTTTTTAAGTTATTTTAAATGGCTGTAGTTAAAATGGTTGGATGTTGAAAAATGAGGTCCAAAAATGCCAAACACCTTTTTTTATTTTTTTGAAACACCATAAGCCCCCGTTTCCATCGCCCGATTATGCTGGTTCGCGAACTCATGAAAATATACCTAGTCCTACAATTTAATACTAAATTTAAGCCAAATCGGAGGTCGCTATCAAAAGTTATCAGTAAACGAATTCGAACGAATTGTGTTTTTGGCTTCTGGGGACCTCAAAATGAAAAAATAACGTGGTCCAGGGCTTAATTCTTACCATGGACACTACCGTAATAGCGTATTTTCTACAAGGAAAATCGCAAATAGAAGAAACATATTTACTCTGGATAAGATTAATAACTAATGCTTACATACACAGTATTATTTCCCATTTGCCATTGCCTTAGTCCTATGAGGTTGATACCTTTATGCATACATTATCACATTACTTGTTAAATATGAACAGAAACTTGGAAGCTTTGTAAAATAGAGTTATGGAATACTTATTTTTACAATGTGCTACAAGCTAAATTTTCAAAACACTACTTTCCGTGAAACAAAATAAAATTGCTTCAAGGCCGCTTCCCTCCTGTTTCAAACTTGTAGTTTTAAAGACAGATTTGTGCTTGTCGCCTCATTTAATAATAATAATTTACAAAGACACCACGTATCTGTGGTGATGTAATAGCCACAGTTACCTAGTAACTTGTAGTTTAGTTACAAAGGCCGAAAATGGTGTTTACCGGACTCGAGACCGTGATAGGCAAAACGTTACAATTGATATTTTTCATCACACTACACTACGCAATAAAATTTAAACAAATGAAAGAAAAATATTTTTACTCGCCCATTACAAACAAATGGTTCTATTTTCTAATGCATGAAAACCAAAACTTGGTTTGCTAAGTCTATTCTCATAACAGAATCGTTGTCTCAAACCAACATTCTGTCCACTACCGGATTCCCGATTTCTCCGGGTCTACAACATTAGTCCACATCGAGTCAAAATAAAGGGGAACAATCAGTAAAGAGCGCGAAGCAGAATAGATTGGGCGGCGGCCACGAACACTGAACGGCGGACAGTGGGAATATTAAGTGGGCAATCAGCGCGCCGGTTACGGCGATGGGATATCTTAAGTAGATGTTTAGCAAGGATTAGGTTGACATTCTAATTCTCCGGCACGAAATGAGCGGGGATTAGATGAAACCCGAGCGAGCCTGGGACCGGTGTTGCGCATGTTTATATTGGGGCAGCGCAGTCACTTGCAGTGATAGCATCGCGTCACCGGAGCGCGGGAGGAGCACCCCGTCCCGTCCCGTCGCGTCGCGTCGCGTCGCCCCCTCCGCCGCCGCAGCCTCCATGCTGCCGTGTTTATTGTTTTATTGCTAATGTCGATTTGGTAGACTAAACTGGAATTTGGAGTTGAGATAGCAGTGGTTAGAAGGTTAACGGTTTAATCCTGACGAAAATAGGTTTTTTTTAGTGGTTTGAAACTGGACTCAGCAGCTGCCTTTTGTTGATTGTACTATTAATTAATGATTATGACAAGTAAATCAGCTGTTTGTTGTCGGTAACAAAGCTACACGTCATCTGACCCAATAATATTCACACTTCATTAATATTCACCTTAAAATACGCACCAGATTGCATTGGTGTCTCAAATAAAATTACAAAAGCACCAAATGCTTCCCTTGTTCTCTTATATGCTGCCTTAGATGACGCAAAAGAGACTGCAAAAAGATAGGCCTAATATTAAATTGTGAATTGGTTTCTTTCAATTAGAAAACTATGTATGGAGATGAGTCATTAATTAAATCTATCTACAGTATAAAGGTTCAAAACAGTAGCTACTTCTAAAGCAAAAGGTAACCAGGCAACAAATTACTAAGCAATCAGCGAGAAAATCAGTTTTAACGTTTTAACAGTTTCTATAACATTAGCTTATTGCCTATTAGTCTATATTTGTAATTTGGTGGTAAAAAGAGAGTCGGAAGAGTTTCACAAGGGCATTCCCTCAGTAATTCCAAATTATACAGTTATGAAGAAAAAAAGTGAAAACTAAAGTAAAAATCAAACACTATTACTTTTAAAAATATATATACAAACTTTAAACAGAAAATATATGAACCGTACCATAATCCTTAAAGTAGTTTTACAAGCCATAGGCCTACCGACCGCGCCGCTCGCCAGCTGCGGGCCGCTGCGAGGGGCCCCGCTCCGACAGCCCAATAAGGCACATGAAGACGTGTCCGCGTGATATAATTGTACATGGTCGCGTATGTCGCGATGAAGGCGCAGATTGGCCAGACAAACGGTCCACTCGGCCTCGCATTTACGTCATATTACCGCGGTCCGCCGATTACGTCATCGATACGCCTGTCCTCCTCCTAATTTACGCCCTTGCCGCGCGGCTGGTATGCCACGAGGCTCGGGTCTAGTTCCGATTATTTATCCGGATATCATATCTTAACCCGTCCCTTGTTTACTTTCGCAATGCGTCTTGTCGGGTATCTCCGATCGGATTCTCGCCTCTTCATTCTCGCCTGGTGAAGGTGAAGTAGCCTACACCAACACCAAGCCTGCGTTATTGCGATATTCTGTTTGGTTAAGGTGTAAGGCGTTAATGGTTTTCGGTATAAAAAAATAACTATTCGTTCATTTAAAATTATTAGCGATATAGTTATGATTATTATAAATACGTAAGAAAATACCCGGTTGATTACAAAGTTTTTAAGAGAAATATCGTCAATCAGACAGATTCAGAAATTTATTCTTTCGATATTAATTAAGGACTAGCTCTTTTGCTCCATGTAATCGCCTCTGTTCTTTTTCACTTCACCCACTCTCGCCTAGGTAGGTGTAGGGGGGGGGATAGCGGGGTAATACCGGACTGCGGGGCAATACCGTGCACCGTATTTTCAGACAAGCTGAATGATGTAGTGAGCGCTAGGACGTGCTGCTATCTAGTGGAAGAAATGCGAAACAGATAGAGACAGTCGGGGAGCATCCATCCTGACAAACGCGTGTGGGACGAAAGTGTTTTTGAGGTTCAGTCTACTTTCCTTCTAATTTTAGTGACTATATTAAACTGATGTAAAGTGAAACTTGCTATTACGTACTGTATTCAAACTAGTGGTTTTTAATAGCTCATATCGTGCGCTATTTTTTATGCCAAACACTAAATTGATCTTATTTTAGGTTAGGGTTGGAAATGATACGCCATGTCGTTTTGGGGCAATATATCGTATACTTCTTTCATGGGTCAATGCCGCACAGGGTGCAAGGTGTTCATTACAAGTGAAAAATGTATTATGTATTGTTTGAATTATAGTGTGAGCTTACGTTTACTTTTTTTATTAATTCTATGTAAAAAAATTCTTCTTATCTTTTTTTTAAATATTGATATTAAAAATGAATTATGAATTGTTTGGATTGTAGAGTAAGCTTGTTTTCTTTTTTTTATTAATTCAATATAAAAAAATAAATTCAATATTTTTTACGCTATTTTTAACTGGTGCACGGTATAGCCCCGGCAACTGGGGCAATACCGCACAATCCTTTACATTGTGCGGTAAAATGCGGTAAATGCGGTAATTTTTTTGTAAAATGGGCTTAGCACTTCAAGCTAGTTAGAAATTCCTAATAAGAAACAGAAAATTTGTGTCACATAAAATTTTCTTCAAAATGAAATGTTTGCCACTTTCACCGAAGTTTCCAAATTAATGATAAAAAATAATATTGCTTAAGTGCACGGTATTATCCCGCCCTCTCTCTCTTGTAATTTGTCAGCCGCGGCAGTAAAGACTGGAGCAGTTTTTCTATTAAAATCAAACTTATAAGAAGGGTTTTACTTATTTACGTTTTATTTATTGTGAAGTGAGGGAAAGTTTACAAAGTAAATGGTTTTTAGAAACATACAATGAAAGAGAGCTCTTGCTTGCATCGATAAACACAAATATGTCACTCACATTGTCTCACATTACATAGTCTAGAGAAGTGTCACTCTCGAAACCAGATCTGACCACAAAATCTGACGTAAACTGACCCATCCCTTCCCGATTGGGAGAGGGGGGGGCACAGGAGCGTTTACAGGACACGGGGGCGCAGTAAAATAAACAAAATCAAATATTGTTTCTCCTTCCACTTTCTGTTAACTTGTCGCCAATACACGACTTTATTGTGGACCTTCCACTTTTATAGCACACACTAAAGGGATGTACTTCGACACCTAGACATGATCGCCACTTGACACCAACATATGAAAACAAGCTTATTTCACCAACAATAAAACTGAAATCACTTCTCACTAATTTAGCTATATCGTATTTTGAATTTTTCCATATATACTTTTTTATTCTAAAAACCATAAACAATAAATATATTTGAATTACATTTGCCGCCATATGGGTTTTGTTGGTAAATATAAGTTAAACCCTACCTAGTGAATGTACATACCAAATTTTATCCGGTTATGGTGTTCTTTTTATTTTCCCCATAAGCCCCATAGGGGAGTACGTAGGTTTGCCGCCATATGAGTTTTCTAAGCAAATGTAAGTTAAACGCTTCCGAATGAATGTACTTACCAAATTTTATCAAGATATGTCAATAAATAAGCAAGATAGAAGGTTTTGTTCATTTCCCATAAGAATAACATGGAAAATATAGTTTTAGGATTTTCTCCATAACCATTTAATCTAGGTAAAAAACTCAAGATACTAGATTGTTTGTTTTTTTAAGCTCTTTTAAATGGTTTAAGTTAAAATTGTTGAATTTTATAAATAAAAGTAAAAAAAGCCAAAAACCCATTTTTTACCCTTTTGAAACCCCATAAAACCCCATTCCCATGGTCCGATCATTCTGGTTTGCGAACTCAACCTAGTAGACGCTGGCTTACACCCCTGTACCAAATTTCATCAAAATCGGAGGTTCCGTTCAAAAGTTATCGTGTTCACGGACACATACATATATATATATAGGCTATATATACATATATATCAATTTGAACGAACGGTGTTTTTGGCTTCTAGGGACCTCAAAACGAAAAAGTATCATGGTCCCGGGCTTAGGTCTTACCGTGACTACTACCGTAATAATAGCGTATTCCCTATAGGGAAATTCGCTATAAATAAAATAAATCTGTAAAGTTGCTCTTGGAAAGATAATTTTAATTAACAACAATATTAGGCCTATATTTTTTACTCTGATTATATTTTCAATGATCTCAAAAAATCTACAATACCTTTCTGTACATTTTTTACTAACCTTACATACACAAACTTTACGTGTAATGTTAAACTTTGCATGACACTGTCAAAAAAATAATTTCGACTTAATGGTTCTGCAACCAACTTGCGCGATCTTTCGCGTAACCTTGCCATATCCAATGTGGGGTGTTTTGATTAAAAATATAAATTTTTGTCAAGTGATATACTTTAATCTAATGTTCTCACAAAAAATCCTTATTTTAAAATTAAAAGAAAAAAACTCACACAACCAGTCACATCGAGGCCCAAAAATTACTTTCTAATATTACCCAAAAACAATATCCCCATACTTGATTAAATATTTATAAAACAGTTTTGGTGTTTTCAATATTCCCAAAGCATATACTACTCAAATTAAAGAATATTAAGCAGTAAAGAATACTACATTTCATTAGACTAGTAGTTTCGAAGGTGACCTATTTTGGGGCGAGATCAAATTTACATGCAAGAAGATCGACTTTAATAGTTATTAAAGTCGTTCAAGTAGTTTTCATTGAGTAGTTATGTATTAAGAGCGTAAATTTGGCCTTTCTCGCTTGAGCTAAACAGTTTACCTCGCGATGCTACGCGTATTTTTAGCGAAAGCGAAAAAACGCCTTACACACAAAATACATACTAAATTTTTCCTACACCTTCAGTTTTAATTTCCCAAACGATAAATACAACCACATTTAGGGCCTACACCACACGTCCTTTGTAGCTGAACGCCCCAGTGGAAAGGAGCGCTGTGGCACGCCGAGTAACAATGCAATCAGCTGGCGAGAGTTAAAGACTTTAATACTCGCTCCAAAGACTTAATCGCTCGCTCCTCAGTAAACAGCTGTTTGGTTTTCAGTGCGTAAACTGACACTTTGCGCGCGGTTGTAGAAAATTTTTTTAACCTGTTATTTTTTGCAGTATACAAGAGCTTAATTTGTTGTAACAAGGAAAACGCTTAGGGCATCTTTTGACATTTAACTTCACCTTCTGGATCCTGGTTGTGTAAGTTATACAGTGAATCTGAGATTTACTGACCTTGACCACGCCAAGTTCGCCTCCCTCACGCAGCGTCACGTATGTTTTCACGCTGTGGTGGCCAGCGCCTAATCTGTCACGGTACTCCGGCGGACCATCGGGCTATCGGCCATCTGACGCGGCGTCATCCATCCTTGTCCCACTAATGAGTCCAATGCTGATGCTGATACGCATTCCCCGGTTCGCACTTACGCCTGTCCGATCGGTCTACTTACAGCCGAGCGCCGTGTTTACAGCTTTCACCTCGTTAGGCCTCTGATAACAGTTTATCAGCGCTGACATCGCGCCATGGGGTCCGAAATCGACGGCCCTATATCTGGCTGTGGATAAATGTTGGGCCTACCGGCCGTGGAAACAGACGTGACGAGGTAACAGGGTTATTTGGGAAGTAGTTGAATAAAACATACATTCACAACATTACACTTGCTCATAGGCGTCATTTCAGCATTCTGATTGGGGGGGGGCAAGATTTTCATAAGGTCATACCCCCTCCCCCCTTCCCAAAAATACGCAAAACCTCTTAAATTTCGCTAAAAACTGTCAATAAAAGCTAATTCTGTCCATAAAATGTGAACTTACAACATAATCTCACAAACCCATGAAAACAATACCCTAATACATTAAAATATGATTATATAACATGTTTCTATTAGCGAATTTCCCATAGGGAATAAGCTATTACCGTAGGTCTCATGGTAAGACCTAAGCACGGGACCATGTTACTTTTTTGTTTTGAGGTGCCCAGACACCAAAAATAATAGTCATTAATATATATATATATATATATATATATATATATATGTATATATATATATATGTATATGTATATATATATATGTATATATATATATATATATGTATATATGTGTCCCTAGACACGATAACTCTCGTAAAAATGGTCCGATCGACACCAAATTTGGTAGAGATGTGTAATCCTATGTTTATTCGGATGAGTTCGAAAACCAGACATATCGACCTACCGGAAGGGGTAGTTTTGGGGGGTTTTGTACCCCAAAAATGGGTTTTTTGCATTTTTCATAGGTAAATTTGAAAAATTTTAAATTTTTATTGTGACCATTGGATTTAGCTCAAAAAAACACACAATTTAGTATTTTGAAGCTTTGCTCTATCTCCATTGGTTACCGAGATATTACAAAGTCTAAAGACAGTACATTGTCTTTTGGGGCTCCAATGTTAATCTTATGGAGAATAAGGATGTGTTAATATTTCATTTATTAACCAATATTTTTGAATGAAACTTGGTATTTAGCTTCAATTGGTTCAGATTCATCCACTTAAGGTAAAAAATCTTGGTTTTTGTACTTATCATGGCAGCAAACCTGCATACTCTTTTCCTATGTTAATCATATGGAGAATAGGTAACTCTTTTATTTATGGACAGATATTGATGAAATTTATGATATGGCCTTATATGGTCGAAATAAATTTTTTCTTTGCTAAAAACCTACTTTTAGTGCCCCCCATGGCAGCATACCTGCATACTCTTTCCCTTATCTTAAGGAGAATAGATATTTATTTCCCTATTTATGAGCACGTGATGAAATTTCGTTTACAAGTTTAGCTGGTCAAAATTAATATTACTAATTTGGAAATTCGCTGAGTACGCAGGTCTGCTGCGACGGGGGGTATTTAAGCTTATCATGGCAGCAAACCTGCATACTCTTTTCCCATGTTAATCATATGGAGAATAGGCAAACTCCTTTAGCAATGTACAGATATTAATGAAACTTAGTATATGGCTTTATATGGTCGAAATAAATTTTTTCTATGCTAAAAACCTACTTTTAGTGTCCCCCATGGCAGCATACCTGCGTACTCTTTCCCTATATCTTATTCCCTATTTATGAGCACGTGATGAAATTTAGTTTACAAGTTAAGCTGGTCAAAATTAATATTACTAATTAGGAAATTCGCTGAGTACGCAGGTCTGCTGCGACGGGGGGTATTTGTAGAAAGTCATTATTCTTCTGGAACTGCCAGTGGTTACTGTGATGTAAAACACCTTAAAAGAAATTTAATGGGTTTAATTGGTTAATGGATGCTAAATCGTTAAAATAAAAAACATAATTTTATAACTATTTAGTTATTTTTATTGCATATTTACAACTCTAAAGTTTTACAGTCGGATACATAGACTAAAACTCCATAAGTTTGTATGGTAAAACACATTGTTATTTTTATTGCATATTATTTACAACTCTAAAGTTTTACAGTCGGATACATAGACTAAAACTCCATAGGTGTGTATGGTAAAACACATTGTTTTACCTTTATCAAAAATTAGTTTTTGACAAAGCACCTTTGCAGTCTGCCGTATAAGGGACAAAAAATCATTTAACATTTAACTATTGTTGGTTAGGATCAGTACAGCTACGGTATATTGCCCATTACATTACCTAAAAAAATTAAATTGTTATTGAGGACAAGAAAGGTAAAAAATTACTCAGTGATTAAAAAAAGATAAATAATGATTTACAAAAACATCTATACATATTTAATACGTGGTACGGGTTTTTGTACAAGAAACTCCTACCACAATTTGCAATAGATTTAAAGATTTCAGTGCTATTGGATAGAGCTCGGCGTGAAGTTGTTTCTAAAGTGAATTGGTAAATTGTCCATTAAAAAGAGGGGACCTACAAGTCCTTAAAGTTTGTAATTTTCCCATTTGATTACCCATCAGTAAGGAAATTGATTGATTTTCAAGTAAACAACAGTAAAGTGTAAACATCGGACATCAGCGAAAGTACTATATCTACCTTTTCACACGAAAGAGGTTATGTTTAACCAAGGCAAGGCTCCGGTATACCTGAGCCCGAACGACGTTACCAAATGCCTCCTCGCGGCCGTAGCGCTAGGCGAGTTTGATGGCTGCAGACAGTGCAGAGGTTTACAGGAATCGTGTTTTAAAGTTAACTAAAAAACATAACTAGCGTAACTAATTAAGATAGAGATTGACTCTTAACTTTTTCCAAAAGTAGAGAAACGGATCTCGTCTTCTCTGGTTTTAGAATTTTTAAATATAATTTCTAGTTTCAGTTATAACTGTCTAATATCATCTGTTTTTAGTGGCAAAAAGTTTTACAGATGCAGAGGTTTACGGGGATCGTGTTTTAAAACTAACCAATTAAGATAGAGATTGGATCTTAACTTTTCTAAAATTAAAGAGACGGGTCTCTTCGGCTCTGTTTTTAGAATTTTTAAATAAAATTTTTAATTTCAGCTATAACTGTCTAAATTCATCCGTTTTTTTCGGTGAAAATGAAAGGGTTTTTAGAACCCTGCTATGCCGACGAGATCAGTCTTTTTACTTTTAGAAAAAGTTAAGAGCCAATCTCTATCTTAATTGGTTAGTTTTAAAACACGATCCCCGTAAACCTCTGCATCTATAAAACTTCCCCCTAGAAAAAACAGACGATTTTAGACAGTTATAACTGAAATTATAAATTTTATTACAAAATTCTAAAACCAGAGAAGACGAGATCCGTCTTTCTACTTTTACAAAAAGTTTAGAGTCAATCTCTATCATAATTAGTTAATTTTAAAACACGATTCCCGTAAACCTCTGCAGCCATCAAACTCGCAAAACTCGCCTAGCGCTACGGCCGAGAGGCGGCATTCGGTAACGTCGTTCGTGCAGCTAGACCGGAGCCTCAACAGACGTGAGATGGGACTTCCTGCTACAGATGACGATTGCTGAATGAGTCAATTTAAGAGTTTTGTGTAAATAATACAATGTAGACATTTTGTTAAAGTCTGATTCAGAAGTTTATAATTATTGTTATAAATATTTCACCATATTACATAACCTAACATTTTAATTTCCAATAAAAAAATTTAAAAAAAATCACCGAAATTATTGGGGGGGCAACTGCCCCCCCCCCCCAAATGACGCCTATGCACTTGCTTAAAAAAGTTCTAAAGAGGAGTATTGGTCTTAAGATGCCACATCAAAGCCACGAATCACCATGACGAAAAACCTGGGCACCTACTTGCAATAGAACCACTGAAAGTTACTTTGCAATAGAACCACTGAAAGTTACTTTGCATGTATATGTAGTAAAGTCAGTAGCATATTTGGAATCTTTAATAAAGTAGTGTTTATGAACAACTTAAATTATTATAACCACGAATTAATATTACTAGTGAACGTGTTGCTCGACATCGAGCAATTTATTTTGATACAATAGGCCTTCAAAAGTCACATTTAGTTCTAAATCAATGACATTCGACCCATCCAATATTGTGAATTTCAGTGATCACCAAAAACTATAGCTGTACGTTAACAGATGTTTAAAATGTTCAAACCAATCTCAATCTGGTATTTCAATCTCAATCTGTTATTCTAATGGGAAAATTTCAAATTTAATTTTTTGTTAGAACAATTATTTTAAGTCAGATTCTCACCAATTTTTGGCGGAAACAACTATACAGATCAAGCCCTATCCAACAACACCAACTTGAATATCTGTTAAAAATTAAAGGAGGAGTTCTCAACACAAAAAAACCCCTTAGCGTATTAAATAAGTATTGATTGTGGTTAATGTATTTAGTTTTGTTTTATGCATTCCGAAATTAAGTTTTAAGTTGCAGTTTTTTGCGTTAAGAGATATGATATTGATATTGATATGATATTGATGTGTCAATTCACCCTCAATTCACCTCTTTTGCGTACAGTATAGGACTATATATTCTAATAAGGGAAATGTAGCCTATTCCAAAAAATTGGTAATAATGGGAACATATTATAATAAATTGAAAATTTTTGTTATTTTAATAATTGAAGGGAACCTAATTAATCCAGTAAATTTGTATTCAAAAGTTACCCTAGCTAGCAAAAATTGGGGTAGTTTCGTTTTTTTTTTCAATTTTTATGTTTTTTGGGGTGCTGAATCCGAATCTGAGGTTTGCTAACAAAATTTCTTGACGGAACATTGTCAAAAATGGAAAAAATGTGAAAAAATTGGTACTTTTTGTAATTTTTTGCTTATATCTCAAGAACTATTAACTTTTCGTAAAATATGTTTATAATTAAAATTAAAGTACACAAAATTTGCTACAAAATGCACCCCTATTTGTTATTCTCCGATGAACCGTTTGGGCTCCAGGGCTGTTTGAATATTGGAGTTTTAGCGAATTTCCCTATAGGGAATACGCTCTTATGGGAGTAATCACGGTAAGACCTAAGCCCGGGACCATGTTACTTTTTCGTTTTGAGGTCTCCAGAAGCCTAAAACACAGTTCATTCAAACTGATATACGTGTATATATATACTATATATGTATATATGTATATGTCAATGAACACGATAACTTTTGAACCGAACCTCCGATTTTGATAAAATTTGTACAGGGGTGTAAGGCAGCATTTACTTGATCGAGTTCGCAAACCAGAATGATCGGACGACATTAACGGGGTTTTATGGGGTTTTAAAAGGGTAACCTTTTGGGTTTTTTTCCCTTTTTTTACCTTAGTTTATAAAATTCACAAATTTAACCTAAACTATTTAAAAGAGCTCAAAAAAACAAACAATTTGGTATTTTGAAGCTTTGCTCTATCTCATTTGGTTACCGAGATATTAAAAAGTCTAAAGACAGTACGTTGTATTTTGAGGCTCCAATGATAATCTTATGGATAATAAGGATGTGTTAATATTTCACTTATTAACCAATAATTTTGGATGAAACTTGGTATTCAGCTTCATTAGGTTGAGATTTAACCATTTATGTTGAAAAATCTTGGTTTTTGTTCTTATCATGGCAGCAAACCTGCATACTCTTTTCCCATGTAAATCATATAGTGAAAAGGAAAACTCTTTTACTTATGGACAGATATTGATGAAACTTAGTATATATCTTCATATGGTCAAAAATTTTTTTTTACGCTAAAAACCTACTTTTAGTGTTCCCCATGGCAGCATACCTGCATACTCTTTTCCGATGTGTATCATAAGGAGAATAGTCATTTATATCCCTATTTATGAGCACGTATTGAAATTTTGTTTACGGGTTCATCTGGTCAAAATTAATATTATTAATTTAGAAATTCGCTAAGTACGCAGGTCTGCTGCGACGGGGGTTATTACCATATGGGTTTGTAAGCAAATATAAGTTAAAACTTGCATAACGAATGTGCATTGTGCATACCAAATTTGATCAATTTCTGTTATTTTTTATTTTCACCATAAACCCAATGGGGGAAGTATATGGGTCTGTCGCCATTTGGATTTTTCAAGTAAATAAAGTATATACCTTTTCTAATGAATGTACATAAAAAAATGTATAAATCTATGTCAATAAATAAGCAAGATAGAGGGTTTTGTTGATTTCCCATAAGAAAACCATGGGAAACTTATATTTGGATTTTCTCCATAACCATATAAGCTAAATACAAAATTCAAAATACCAAATTGTTTATTTTTTTGAGCTCTTTTAAATAGTTTCGGTTAAATTTGTTGAATTTAATAAACTAAGGTAAAAAAAAGGAAAAAATCAAAAGGCTACCCTTTTAAAACCCCATAAAACCCCGTTAATGTTGTCCGATTATTCTGGTTTGCGAATTCGATCAAGTAAATGCTGCCTTACACCCCTGTACCAAATTTGATTAAAATCGGAGTTTCGGTTCAAAAGTTATCGTGTTCATTGACATATACATATATACATATATAATATATATATATATATATATATATATATATATATATACATATATATCAGTTTGAATAAACGGTGTTTTTGGCTTTGGGGGACCTCAACATTAAAAAGTAACATGGTCCCGGTCTTAGGTCTTACTGTAACTACTAACGTAAGAGCTTATTCCCTATAGGGAAATTCGCTAAAACTGCAATATTCAAACAGCTTTAGAGCCCAAACGGTTCATCGGAGAATAACAAATAGGAGGTGCATTTTATAGCAAATTTTGTGTACTTTAATTTTTATAATATACATTATTTACGAAAAGTTAATAGTTCTTTAGTTATAAGCAAAAAAATTACAAAAAGTACCAATTTTTTCACATTTTTTCCATTTTTGACAATGTTCCGTCAAGAAATTTTGTTAGCAAACCTCAGATTCGGATTCAGCACCCCAAAAAAACATAAGAAACGAAAGAAATCAAAACTACCCCAAAAATTTCCTGTGGTAAACACTAATTGACTGCACTAAATTATCGCAAATAAAAATTGAGTTACATGCTTCATTTGGGGGTTCAAAGTTATTTGGGTTCTTGTTTTTACTTACAATTTCAGGGTTGCTAAATTGTGTTGCGTATTTATACAAAGAATTAAATTTACTCTTTGTTTTTCTTTTTAAATTGTTTGTTATGCATTCTTATACAAGTGTCATTAGTTCTACTACTTATTTCCTATGCTATACTTTCTTGAAAGTTTAGTTTTACTATGTCTTTAAAAAATCGTCAGTTCATGTCTTTTGTTATTCGTAGCCTATGTCAACTGTATTAGTTGTTTATTGAGCCGCATTAGTATTAGGTGGGAATATATTTTGAATAATGTTTATTGCATTAAAGTAATTTTACAGTGTTTAAAATGTAATAATTATTTCACTAAGAATATGGTTTGAATAATAATCGAAGACATCGAGGAGATTCTGTTCCATGGAAAACCTTTGACTGCATGGTTGATATTTAACTTTTTTCGAAGTAGTATCATAGGCAAATAAATCGCTTCTAAAGCGCAATTCGCTAACTAACGCGGAGGCCTTCTTTCGCCGGACGCGGTGTAGCATGATGGATGCAGGGTACAGTTTTTATTGACCGGGATTGGTCCCTTGTTTGAAAGCCACTATCTGATCTCGATGCATCATCGCCAGTGACAAATAATAATTACATTAATATCAGGTCTAATTGGCTGTCTGGATGGCCAGAGAGGCTGATATGTGGACGTGGACCCTCCCCTCGCTCCACGCTCCAAAGTCAAAACTGAAATTAGCTCTCCGTTGATACCGTCGCCTCCTGCAAAAAAACAATCATTTATGCTTAGATTATAGGTAGCTCAGAACAATATTCTATATTTTATGACTTTCGTGTTTATGTGTTATGTGTAAAGTGTTTATGTTCTAACTTTATTATTCCTAGCACTATAGGAGTTTCTAACTCTTATTGACTAAGGTCATAAAGTGAAGATTCCCCCATCAAGCATAGTGAAGATTTGGTCAATATTACATAATACCAAAGACGATTCTGTACTCTTAGGTCCAAAGTCGACTTCAAGAGTACTGTACCATAACAATTCCTAAGTTAACAGTTCATGTCTACAGTTCACGCTATTAGGGCGAGTCTGTGGCGTAGTGGTTAGCGCGCCGGACTTCAGGACCATGTCAGCGATGTCGTGGGTTCGAATCCGCGTTCTGCCAGTGACTTTTATCAGTACCATTCACCTTGTACTGTAGCGGCTCACCCCCCTACTTTGTCTAATGCGATCCAAGCACAGATTAATAGTCTATGTGGACAAAAAGATTAATAGTCAAAGTAAGGCAAAACTAAGCCTTTCAACCTCTTAAATAAAACAAACAAAAATTAACAACTAGGTAGATCTACGTGCCAACTGAACACGATGAAGATAACTAGTTCTACATTTTGTCTGAATATCGTAGAAACCTACATTAAAATACTCAGTATTAATTTACTTCTTTCCCCAAAACAATCCAATATAGATTTCCAATAAACCAACAAAGTGTAAATACTGTAATAATAATCTAAATAACTACTAATTTAAATCTTTGTTTTCTACTAAACCATAAAAGTTCGATTTTAAACAAAACAATTTTTAAGACCAAATACCCCTTTCTATAATACACACTTGAAATTGTTTTACTTCAATGTTGGAAGCATCAAGCGCTTCACTATTGACAAATCTGCAGACCCACCCCTTCAGTGGCAGGGCCGATTAGTGCAGGGTAGTGTCGAGGCTATAAGGGGTTAATCGGGGTGAAGTGGCGAAGTGATCAGTCACCGACGCTCGTGGGGGGGGGGGAGTGGGGGGGGGGTTGGGACCCCGGAGTGTCATCCCCTGGCCCTGGGGGACGATCACGGGTGTGGTACATCGACACTCACTTATCACGGTTGTTGTTCGCCCATAGGGTGAGTACAATGCCACCTACTGTACCTCCGCATTGATTCTATTGACGTTAGTTATTGATACACGACTTTAGTTTAACTATATCAAAAATATATCATTTGAAACTTTTAATATCCTAATACAAGGCTCAAGTAATAAAACTTGGTTTTTTTCTGATGGTTTTGGCCAATAAGTTCAATTTTATATTTTCTAATTTTTATGTTTAGAGTGTAAAAATACAAGTTTCAGTACGCACCAAACACGTATAAACAACAGTAAAAATATGGTTGAATGTATACTTTTTATATTTTAGGAAAAAGTAAAAATACGTTTTTTAATCATACTAACAAAATGGACATAGGTATGCAATTTTTTTCCAATTCTAAGTGTATTAATTGGACGTTACGGCCTCTTAGATAGAAAACTTTCAAAAATAATTAATTTGTATTATTCTTTCACAGATACATGGATTATTGTGATTTCATTTAAACAGTTAAGATTTAATACTATATAATACTATATTAATACTATAAATAAATTTTTTTCCTGACATTTATTTCATTTCTTATCAGTTTTTTTCATCTGCATTCAAGATTTTAACAAAAAGAAGCTTTGAAATCCCTTAGAATTGACATAATCTACGTAACTGTGAAAGGTCCATCAAAATGTTTTTTTCACTCTAGAGGCCAAAATGCCCAATGAATACAGTTAAATTTGTAAAATTCAACTTAAGTCTCTAACTCCATAACAAACTATTTTTGGACCTTTGTTGGTGTAGCATTTTTTTCTTTTCTTGTGAGACTTCAACTGGTAAAGTTTAATAAGCTTATCACATAAACCTTGTTTATCAACTAAAAGATCTCAAGTAGTGGAATACAATGTCACAAACTTTAAATAATGGACCTATTATTGCTTGAGTAAAAAAATGACAAAATATCAAACTTTGAATTGAAATAAAGTTTAGCCTAATTGTTTTAAAATGGAATAATATTCTCACGCTCGACCTTTTGAGGCCCGGTTTGCGGCAAACTTTTGCTACTAGGCTACAGTTAAATTGCGAATGGCTTGGCAAATTCTTATCATATTGCCTCAAATTAACCAATAAATGGGCATCCAAAAGAGGAAGTCTTCAATATTATTATTTCTTCATAGAAGGTCATGCCATGCCTTACAAGTTTTTAAACGTATTTGTAACTACCGCAAACTAGACCTCAAAAGGTAAAACATGCCGGAAGTTTTTAAATTGTTGAATTTTTACAGTATAATATTATTATATTTCAAATTTTGAAAGTCGTCCATTTTCATCCTAACTATCCTATATAGATCATTCTGTTCTACTAATTAAGGTGATATATAATAACCTTAATGCCTTTATAAGTTATTTCAATTTGGTATGCTCAATAACAAATTTTCTAATTTCAACTCCTCTTGGGTCATTCCCCAATTTTAGGGCAAGATTGGGGATATCAGGGGGGAATTATAGCAGGGAGGTCAGGGGATGCTATAGAGCACATTTCAAAAGGCGATCTGTCAATAATTTCCCCTAATAATTTCACTTAACCAATATGCAAGCTTATCCTATTTTAAGGATGTATCTGGAATGTCAGGGGTTAATTTTTACACTGTATATTGAAAAAATGTTTATAAGTGTTATTTATAAGTATAGAAACAACAATATAAAATGAAAGTTTTTTTAAAGATCTAATATTAGGCTAATGTCATGTTGGCTTCACGGTCGGCGGTCGGCGGTTACCATGGGCGGATTTAGGTCAACATTTTTGGGGGTGCCAGCTATTCTAAAGTAAGAGTCGTTGTATGCTCATCCAAACACCAAAATCCTATTTAAATGGCAGGTTTCAAGGCTTTTCCCAAGTAGGCCCTAGCTGTTTAAGTACTTATACATAAGACAGCTACTTTTTTATGTTATCTTGAACTGCGATCTTTAACAAACACATAAATTAAAAGAAAAGTATTTACTGAGCATTGTGTAAAAATTTCACGTTTCTAAGTTTTACGATTTTTGAGTTCTGCTTCCTTAAACTCAGTCATGTCACCGATGATCGCGGCTAATGCATCTCCGCACGCGGCCGCGACACCGCGAGCCTGATGTAGGCCCAAAAGCCAAGTTTACAGCGGAGCACGCTGTTATGTTTTCTCTTATTGATATATACAGGATAGGTCATAAATACTTTCACTAACTCAAAACAAGCCTCACGGTAGCGATAAGACATACGAAAGACCGTCTAGACTGCTATAACCAGCCTAGCGCGTAGCGTCGCGGTCTCGGGAATGATTTCGCCACTATCATCGGTGACATGGATGACTTTAAGTAAGCACACCCAAAAAACTGTAAAACTTAGAAAAATTAAATTTTCACACACTGTTTCAGTAAATAGTCTTATTTCAATGTACAGTATGTGTGTTTTTTAAGACCGCGGCAATTCAAAATAACCTAATAAGAAATAGTGATTTATGTATAACAAACAAGTACCGCTGTTCAATTTATTATTACAAAAATAAACCCCTAAAATTTTACTATAACTCATTTTAGTTGAGAAAAATGTCTATCTAATTTGGAATTTTGTTATGAAAAAAACTCTAGAATGTTGATTTTAACCGTTACTAGAAAAGCGTTTTAAGGATCTTTAAAGAGTGTTTATTCCATTTTAATGAAGATCGTTTGTTAACCTATAACCTTCCAGTTCGAGAGGGGGTGAGGGAGAGAGAGAGAGAGAGAGAGAGAGAGAGAGAGAGAGAGAGAGAGAGAGAGAGAGAGAGAGAGAGAGAGAGAGAGAGAGCGTCAGACCAGCGTCGGTAATACTCGCCGTTGCCCGAAATCGTGCAGTGTAGTTGACCAGAAACGTCGTGGCGTACACACACACGACCGCGTTATGTTCAAAATATGCATAATTTTATATACAAAATACTATACTTTAATTGCATTTTAAAATAGTTGAATCGAATACACGTTGACTACTTACGTCTTACTTGTTAAAAATGTTTACTGTCCAAAAAACTACTTTGATCCAATACAAAAACATTATTACAAAAATATGAAAGAATTTATAAAAATCACAAAAATTCAGGGGGTGCCAGGCACCCCCTGGCACCCCCGTAAATCCGCCCATGGCGGTTACGACTGACCAGCCGATACCTGTCCACCGCGGCCGAGGTTTAAGGTTTACGCCTCTACGGGGAGAACGTGCCGATATTTCGTCCTGGGTCGATTTCCCCACGCGCTCGTTCCTTATCCGATTCAATTTGCCGTTTACGAGGAACCCAAAGTTCCAATCGGTCGCCCATCATGGCTACCACGGCCCCACTTCATTGCTGCATTTATTTCCCGCGTAGATTGAAAACACTTCGCTATATTGTATTGGTTTTGACACCCTTGTTAAAAAATTGGTACAGTATTGGTTTTATACTTCATGTAGGCTACGTTTAGGAGAAACTGCTACATTAATCTATGTAATGGTGTGTGTGCTACATTATTACGGTACATATTGTTACACTAAAATTATTTTCCTAACATTAGAAAATTTTTTTGTTTTGCTAATATTATCCAGAAATGTATTGTCGAAAAACGTTCATTTTTACTTATTCATTGCTGAAAAAGACATGTAAAGGTTCCACAGACACATGTTAAGGGTTACATAGGAAAGAATTATAAGTATCACACTAACTTTATATCAACTAATAGAGCCTTCAAAATATTTATTAAAAGTAAAACAAGTGTGTAGTTCGTCAGGTCATGAATGTAGTCCGCCTCAAATATATATTCTTTTCAAATATGTTTTCAGCTTTAAGTACAGACATTTTTAAATGAATGTTTATTGATCTAAATTTTGTAACACTAAATTGTGTATGACAACTGAACGTCATTTTCATAACCATTAATTACAATTTTTTTAAAGATATATATGATCACTCTACATCACTAATAAGAAGACCATATAAGAAGCTATATAATAACAAATACTCTTCCCGGTAAAGTGTCCATCTGCATGACGACGTTTAGTTTAACAGCTAACGTATCACCTACCCGACACGTTTGTTTCCCTCCCTACCAATTCAATCCCCGGCGTAGTAGTTTTTGTCCAATTTCAATTTGCCGTTTACCAAACAAGTGTCGCAGATCCGAGCCATCCCGGCCTCTCCCTCATGTTACGATTTGCCGCGATCAAACTCAAATGTTACCCATAACCACTTTACCCCCTCCCCCATTCCGCCAAACATCCCCCATAGAGACAATAGACCGCCGACCCCTTTGTAGTTGATCTACTCCAACCCTCTCATCATTAAAATAACAACTACATAAATGAGCAGATTATTTTTTGTACTTCATACTGTTTGGAACGCATTAAAATCTAATAAAACCAACTTTGCAGCAAACTGTGCTGTATGCAGCATTCTCCGTCATTTCTCATACACTAACTTTTTTCAAAAATGTTTGTACATTACATTAATTTTATAACTATTTACTATAACTGCATTACTTCTAAAGAACAAGAATTCATATAGTCAAAATCAATACAGTAGGCTTAAATTTATAAGAGATCCCAAGCTAAAGCTTAAATACCAAACCGACTACCCTCGACGTAGCACAATCATTAACTAAATATTCATGGACTAATATATAAGCCACGATGTTCTTTAAATTAAACAATAATAATAAGCGAAGTTTAAAAATTATAGCTATGGATATTCGTCGATAGCATTGAAATTATATTAAAGGTAATGTGACATTGTTTTAAAGTGTCTAAATACAATACATATACCTAAATATCAGATAGGGTTATTTATTGGATGTAATGTCATTTAACTCCTTCGTTTAATAGCTCATTTTTGAAGTGTACATACTAGAGTGTGAAGAATTAATTATTTCAAAAACATTAATTAGTCATAATCACAAATACAATCTGTAGGCCTACTTGAATCGTAGAATCGTAAAATATTATAAATTTCAAAAATGTGCCAAATCTCTCGCAGAGATTCACTTTGTTGTCCTGTCCAACACACAATTTCGCCGTCCCCAGACCCAATACTGCCCAGATTGTTTTTCATATCTCCACTGGACAATAATATTCTTGCCCTGTTTTTCCATGTTTTCCACACAACCAAACAAATATCATCATCCCTCGGTCCGGTCTCCTTTATCCCAGATTGAACAGCTTTTCTGTTTTTCAACATATTTCCACAATATTTTTGTTATTGGTTGGAGGAATTAAACAGATTTCAAAATACTTTCTTCCTTCATCTATTATATTTGCTAAGAGGTTTATGATGACGTATAAGGGTCAAAATATTATTTATTTTTATACTAGTAATGTATTTTTCTTTTTCATACATTTTGTTTTTGTCGTCATTCAAAATATACTACAGGCTATTAAAACGGTTAGGCTTCTTACACCCCATGCTTCCGTTACGAAAACACGGTTATGGTGTTCTTTTAAGGATTTCTCCCACAACACTGGCCTCTGGTTGACCAAACTTATCAAGTGCTTGATGTCAATTCATTCCTCCATGTCGTACACAGTGCTTATTAAAAACTACAGTTCAACAAGAAAACTGTAGAACCAACACTAGTCAACCACTGAGAGATAGAGAGTGAAAAATATTCTATTTACGTCCGGCGAAAACCCTGCCGGAACGCACTGATGTGAACGCGTTGATAAAAACCAATGTACGAAACAATGTACGGTCCGGTGCGGCGACGGAAGGTACGTTTTTGCTTTCCGGCGGTCTTCCGGCGCCGGACGTCCACCGTGGTTCGTCCGGCCGCTGCCGCACTAGTATGAACGCTCACATTAGGATCAACAGTCAAAAAATTTTCGTCCGGTCCGGTACGGCGCCGGACCGCGCTGATCTGAAAGAAGCCTTATGGCATTTGAAGCTCAACAATTCTATTGGGTTTTTTTTATAAGCCAGTGGCATTTTTAATGTTTTGACGGGGAACGGTCCAAACCCAGACTTGTTACTATCTAACAGCGTTTTTAAGTTGTAAGCTAACAAATAACTGCAGTATTAGGAACTACCTAATAAAATCAGCAACAATATTTTTCATGTGCTATTCGCTAAAAGTCACGTACAACATTCGCTACAAGTAAATAAGTAGATAAAGGTAGTCTTAAAACTTGATTAACACGATAAGCTGTCAACTAAAAATTACAAACATAATTAAAATTTCCAAAAAATTGTAGCTTGGTTTTTAAAGAATTTTAATTATTTCCAACACAAAACTATTATCTAGGCACAAGTGTAGTATTGGAGGAGAATAGACCATTTACAAGCTATACCGTACAGTATACGGGTGTGGATGTTGCAACAGAGTAACAGCATGGCAGCCTGGCAGTCACAGCGTAGCATCGACTGGCCAACTCTGTAACGACGTATAAGTAACTTTTGTAATTTAAACTGCGAGTCTGTTAGTTAATTGCACACATTTATGGCACTTGAACAGCAGTGAGCGGTAATCGTAGCGTAGCAGTGTGGCAGCGATGCAGCGTGGCAATGTGCTAACAGCGTGGCATCGTCTGTCCCAGTCTGTGACGTAACCTATGCTAATGCGTAACACGATACAGGGCCTGTTCCGTTCACACCTACATTGCATTCCAACATACGCACAGCAGTGTGTAGCTATCGTAGCGTAGCAGTGAGGCAGCTATGTAGCGTGGCAATGTGCTAACAGCGTGGCATCGTCTGGCCCAGGCTGTGACGTAACCTATGCTAATGCGTAAAACGATACAGGGATTGTTTTTGATCACACCTACACCGCATTCCAACATACGCACACCAGTGTGTAGCTATCGTAGCGTGGCAGTGAGGCAGCGATGTAGCGTGGCAATGTGCTAACAGCGTGGCATCGTCTGGCTCAGTCTGTGACGTAACCTATGCTAATGCGTAACACGATACAGGGCCTGTTCCGTTCACACCTACACCGCATTCCAACACACGTCGAATTAAACACTTAATGACCCCTTGTTCGGCCCGTGTTATTGCTGGGCTCAACAGCTCAACAGTGACAACTTCCTATCGCATTTGCATTAAAACAATTCAGTCCACCTTATAATTACTTAACAGTGTCTACCCGGATGTATCGTTATGTTCCATTAGTTATCATGTTGCTAATGGATTTGACAAATTGTATGTGAGGACGGAGATGTCTTTGAAGTAAATTCTGAACAATGCTTTATCTTAGAGTTTAGTTGAATTCCGTCTTTATTGGTGCATTTTGACTGCTTTACAATCCTTTTTTATGATTTTTACTGTATATATAGGGTGTTTATAAAAGAATGCCGGTATTTTTAACGCAGCACTACTGAATTTTGTTTAACAACTAAAGGATTAAAATGTCAAATTGAACATGAAAAAGTAAGTTTTTTATACTCATATACGTGTCAAATTGAGCTTTATTTATTGCTTTGCAGACATGAGACTTCAAAGCGGTAGACTATTCGATTTCTCGCCAAGTGTTTTGAAGCATCTCTAGTGTTATACAGTAGTGATCGCTGTTGAAATGCGCTCACGCAGATGTCTCGAGTCTTGGATATTTCTGCATACAAAATGTCCTTTATGTAACCCTAGAAAAAATTCCAAAGAGGTCAAATCAGGACTCGTGGGAGGCCAGAGAATATAGGCGCGTCCCTGAATGTCCAACCATTTGGAAATCCGTTGTTTAGCTTAGCGTGTCGAGTTTTCTGCCAACGTCAAGATCAACGTATGATCCAATACAATTAGGCAAACAAAACTTACTAGACTTAATTTTAAGTTGACGTTCAAATCGAGTTATCTTGAAAGTCTTTCGGTATCGCCCGTTTAAAGTCCCGATATTCTTTTATAAACACAATAAATTTATTTATTTTATTATCTGTTAACTGTTTCTACTTTTTTCCAGGCTGTACCTTTAGGTTTCAGCTAGGTTCACACAGTGTTGTTTTAATTAGGCTTAATGTACTTTGTTTCTTGGGTCTTAGACTTAAATATAAACCTTACTATGAATCTTTAACCTACCTGACATGTTTGTTATGTTGGTCCTTATACTTGATTGCATGATTTTATTTTTTATCTTGAAAAAGTATTAAGGTTTTTTAAGTTTTAGCGGTGACAAAATCATATAATCATTTCTTTTAAAATAACATGAAGACTTTGCCATCACAGACCAGATCTATCTATATTGCTTTTTAAACAAAAGACGGTTTTTATTAAATAAATGTCCATCAAATTATTTTTTATATGCAAAAACGTTCATGCTTGGTCATGACCGAGCATGACTAATACTACGATTTGTACGATTAATTTGTACGCGATGTGCACGATTTGATTTAAACTTAGTTATCTTAATGCATTTATTACTACTTATGAACAAACTAAGTACAAAGTACTTAATACTAGTTTTACGTTGAAATATGTAATTCGTTTGTTTGAACTCATTTGCAATGCGTTGTTGTACAATTTAAATAGTTGGAATCCCCTTGCACTAGAGGAGATGACACTTAAAGAATGTATTAAATCCAAATGTGATCATTTCGTCTCTTTTTAACTCTTAAACCTCCCCTTACGTTGACTGAGCCCCGCTCTGTACCGAATGTCACAGATCAAAATTTTCTAATGCCTATGTGAAGACACGAGACAAAAGTGATGTGTTTTCCTACATGTTAAGCGATAGGCCCCACCCCGACCCCTTCATCCCCACGGATCGGGGACCCCGGTTGTATTTCACCCTGTATGCTACTTTATCTGTTTACTGCCAGACGTTACAGTTCTTCCGCTGCTCCCCGATTTATCGGCAACGTTGTATCCGATAGTCGTTAAGTGTAACATCAACATCGTCGTGAATTACATCCCGTTATGTCCAAAAGACTTATGTGAGACCATAGAAAAGTAGATTGGTTTAATATTGTGTGTAATAATAGTACGTCTTAGCCTCATTATGCCTACTGTAAGTGAACATTAATTCGTTGTTGAGAAGGTGTATAATATAAGACCATGTTGTGATAATTAGGCATGCACATACATCATGATATAATGTTGTAATGAAGTGTTGTAATATACATTCTCATTGTGAACAACCGCCGGAACTGCGTATTAATTAAAATGTGGTAACCAATTTTGCGTCACAGCAGTCCAAACTTGGCCGAATGTGGATGACCCTCTAGGCAATGTTTGTCCGTTCACCCTGTCCATCATCGAAATCCCGTACGTCTCTAGGCCTAGATGTTTGTGCATTTTATCGTGTGTGCTGTAATTACAGTGTTATGCGCTTTTGTAAAAACTGACGATGTCATCATGACCGACAAATTTTAATAGTCCATGAATGTATGACCCAGTAGGGTCGAAACCCGAGTCAACCACATTAAACCAAGTTTGGACTGTTGCGACCGAAAATTGTTATGTAACCATATTTCAATACATTCTAATTCTAAATTCACCCATTAATTCTCACAAATTCCATAATATTGTGGATCCTGATTCTAAATGAACAGATCGTAAAGTTATTAACATATTTTTATTTAGTTTGGAAAATATGTGTGCTGTACCAATGCGGTGTCACTTCTGGACTTCCCATATAGGGACATTAAAGTCGGAATTGAGAAAAAACTTAATTATCCTATGTTATATCGAAATAATATGAGAATGCTCTTCATTCTGAGTAATACGCCACAAAGTATGATTATAATAAAAAGGTTGATCGTCTATAACTTTAGATTCAAACATCCTTCCAAGGTTCTTCGGCATTGTTCTTACATATTTGATATACATATTGGACTGATACTTAAATTTAAGATTTTCTGCTTTCTCCCTGTGGACTTCCGTTTCTGTGTGTGACTTCCGACCCCCCTGTAGAGGTAAACCCCAATATCTGAAAAAATAGATTTAAATGGTACAATTCCATGTACGAAATTTCATTAATGAGACTAACTCAGTTCAAAAAGTAAGCCTTTCCGGAATTCTCTCAACACAGTGTACACCGGGCTACAGGAGACGCTGCTCGCCGATTATCATGGGAGCCGTGTCGGAGTCGGAGCGAGGAGCAGCGTGACGGGTGTTGGCAGTCCCCGCGTGTCCGCCGTAATGCCCACCTGTCACCTCCTCAATTTATAAATAATTAAATATCGTCACGTGGCCGCCCAAAATAGCGGCTGACAATGGAGCATCGCGATGTCCCGGCCATTATCAAATTGGCCGCGCACCCGCGCTTGTTTTATTCAAAAGGCACGCGTCAGTCCTGATTGTCAGATTTACACTTCCTTCCCCGTGAATATGTTAACTGAGGAGAATACTATGTAGCAGGGGACCGTTTATGGACTCAGAGGAACGCTAGATTGCTGTTAATTTATGTGTTGTTTTGTTGGCATTGTTCTATGTTTCGTCATTATTGTGGGTTTGGTTTGAATTTTAAATACACCGAAACAACTTCATTCGGTTAAAGTTTCTCACTTTTTTGGAAGAATAATAATTGGTTTTCAAAAATCATGATTTAAAACATCAAATTTAGGGGAGATTTGTTTCTCCTGGAGTTATAGAATAGTGATGTCGACATAGTTTTATATAGTGTCGCCAGTAAAAATAGTTATCTAAAACTAATCTATTAACAACACCTACTATACAGCAACAAAATTGCAGATTTGCAATTTGTATGCATTTTCTTATGAATGTGTTGCTGGGATTCCAACACCGCTTCTGTTGGGATTCGTAGGCTATGTGTTATACGAGTTATCCAATAGAGACTATCATAATATATCTTTTTACTTTTCATTCCAATAAAGTTTGAACATTAAGTTTAAAATTAAGTCATAGTTTTAAACATTGATACAGAGATTTTAATTACAAAAGTTCGAAAGAAACGCAAGGAGAACAATCATTAGTAGATTACATATTTTTACAATTTTTCAATGCAAATGTGTTCAATCAATAGGTAACTGGATAGTTATTGTTATTGCCAGTCTCAGGCTGCTAAATATAAAGTACAAATTTGGATATAAAGTATTGTAAAAGGTGCCAGAGAATAGAATAAATCTTAACTTTATAAGATTCAGATTAACAATTGGTTTATTGTTAAATACCCATAGTATTGAGAAGGGTTTTCACTGTGAAAACATGCAACATGTTTTGATGATGTTTTGTGAGGTGACTACTACATTTCAGCGAGCGTCGGCAGATTAGGATGTGCGGTACTGGGGGGATGGTGACGTGTGCGGATTGCTGCACGACGCCGCCTGGGGACCTGTCGCCACGTACACGCCGCCCAAACTTGATACCGCGGAATAACATCCTTATTTCACCCTCTTTTGCGTTTAAATCACGCGGGGGAGTGAGTAATGGCCGTTACTTTGCCCCGTCATGGTGGGAATTGCATTTCACTGCGTGGCGATGTGATCCGCATAACATTGGTGTCGGTGTATGCGAATGCTAACAGAATTCTTAAATATAAAACAAATTATATCTGAAAATTAATTTTTTAACTTCAAACAATAGTTGCTTTGGCATGCTTAGTAAATATTTGATTTACAATACAATATTTCAACACAGTCCAAAGTTATGACTGATTTGGAGACCCTTAACCGTAAACGATGGATTTTTTAAAAGAAATAAGTGTTTCGAAACGATCTATAATTAGAAATTACGGTAACTAATAGAAGCTCAAGACACATGAGACCACTAAGGAGACCCCAATTCTAAGGGAACCTTATTGCCTTAGGATGATTCTTTTTAGCTAAAACAAGATGTGAGCTATCCGGAATATTCTAGCTCAACCTGAAAGATTACTGCAATTGTATGGAATGATATTTAAATCATTATTCGGGTGATATGGTAAAGTGTAATAGCAGTGAAAAGCAAAATTTTAAGATATTTTAAGAAAATTAAAAGATTTAAAAGATTAAAATATAAGTAAGATGGTTTGTAAAAGTTTTATATGTGGAACTGGTGGTTCGTTTAATAAATAGTTGCTTGTTTGCAACGAAATAATATACAGGGTGTCTCACGTAAGGTGTCTCAAATCGATTACAGATCAACATTTTGTCCTACAATCTTGAAATAAAATCATTTCCCACTAAATTGACCCCAAGGAATAATTTAAAAATATTTTTAATGTTGTATAAATACAGGGTGTCCCAAAAACTGGGGGTCACAGGTTCGAATCTCGGAAATTTCAAATACAAACATATGTCAAATTATACATAATTAGAAAGGGCTCTTTAATACAAACATTTTGGTGAAAACAGAATTTAGTTATCTTTATTCGTTTCAAAATGGCGTCCATTTTTGTAGCCAAAATCAAAATTTACGGAATATCCTGTAATTTTTTTATTATTTGTCATAAATGACTTCTGATTCAAAATACTTATTTGAAATAAGCTAAGCTTTACAATGATATGTCACAAGACAAAATTTATAAAAAAACTAAAATTTTAAAAATTTCATATATTTGAAAATTTTTACATAAACAAAACTCAAAAATTTTAAATACAAACACATGTCTTTTTGTACATCATATTAAAGCTCTCGTTAAACTGAACAACTTTGTAATTTACACTAATGCCGTATCTCTTTTGGTTTTGTAGTAATAACGTAAAAATGTCATTTTCCCATTTAACTTGCATGTTAATTTAATGGTATGGCAACAATGGAAAAAGGACTGCCATACTATAATGTCCTGATTAATTAACATGCAAATCATATGGGGAAATAACATTTTTACGTTATTACTACAAAACCAAAAGAGATACGGCATTAGTGTAAATTACAAAGTTGTTCAGTTTAACTAGAGCTTTAATATGATGTACAAAAAGACATGTGTTTGTATTTAAAATTTTTGAGTTTTGTTTATGTAAAAATTTTCAAAAATATGAAATTTTTGAAATTTTAGTTTTTTTATAAATTTGGTCTTGTGACATATCATTGTAAAGCTTAGCTTATTTCAAATAAGTATTTTGAATCAGAAGTCATTAATGACAAATAATAAAAGAATTACAGGGTATTCCGTAAATTTTGATTTTTGCTACAAAAATGGACGCCATTTTGAAACGAATAAAGATAACTAAATTCTGTTTTCACCAAAATGTTTCTATTAAATAGACCTTTCTAATGATGTATAATATGACATATGTTTGTATTTGAAATTTCCGAGATTCGAACCTGTGACCCCCAGTTTTTGGGACACCCTGTATTTATACAACGTCAAAAATATTTTTAAATTATTCCTTGGGGCAATTTAGTGGAAAATTATTTTATTTCAAGATTGTAGGACACACTGTTGATCTGTAATCGATTTGAGACACCTTACGTGAGACACCCTGTATAAGAAAATTATCATAATTACCATCGTTTTCCAAGTTGAAATTTAATTTTTTTTAGTGATTGACTGATTATATTTTTGGACATACTTAAAAGTACCATTACGTTTACAATATTATTATACAAGCTGTTGCTTTGTTTTAATTTTTTTTTTTTGTCAAATTAAATTAATCTGCTTGGCTATGGGTTTTATAATGCTTTACGATTCTTTATTACCTTCTGGTATAAGAAAGTTGTAAAAAGGTAGTTAGGTGATTTTTTTTACCAAACTATAAACTAACGATTCATTTCATTGCCACTGGACCATATCATGTCTTGCATATTAGTCCAAGGTTGGCAACCGATGACTAGATGCTGAATTATCCAGTTTCAATTAACGCGTTAATGCCCAAATCCACCAGACAATGCCGTTGTATCGATGATGCATCTCCACGCGGCGGCACAGTAGGGTGTATGGGGGGGGGGGAGACATTAGCCCCCATACAGGGATTACACCGCGTCCCCCTGTTATCAGTAGATAATGGGCGCCATCTCTGCGCCGCCTCCCATTGGTCGAGCCGCCGCGGTCGATACTGTAGGGGTGGAAACCACCCCTTCCCCTCCTGTAATGTGGCGTTATTACCCCCCTCTAAACGGTCGCTTCATTTGTCCCGTATCGAGTTTTAATGGGGGTTATTCGATTCCGACAGTTCTCTTATAATTGGCTGCGAAAACAACGGGTAATGGAATTTTTAATGGGTCGTAAAATATAATCTACTGGTGTTTGAGCGGCCATTTGTCGCACTCGGTTTGGCAGAATTTTCATCTTCAGTGTTAAATGTAATCGGAGATTTTGCTCCAGCTTGGCATGAGTTATTGCCTGTTATATGTTACAATTTACCTTATTTCTGTTTTTCATAATATTTTGAATAGTTTACAGTAATTTTTATAGTTAGATGCACGAAAATAGTCCGATCGAAATGTTAACAGCTATGCCCCCACTCACCCAATCTCACCCTGCAATGTTGTCATTTGTGGTTATTCTTACTATGTGTAATACAGTCTCAAAATGTGTTTTGTGAATAAATTTGGCAACAATGCATCAACTTTCATCGGACTATTTTCGTCAATTTTACTATACTAATAAAAGAAGACTTGCGATACAAGGTTTATATAGTCCATATATTTAAAACTAGCTAACGGGCAGTGGTGTAGTGGTGCGGGAACGCGTGGGAACGGCGTTCCCACACTGGTTTTCAAGAACCCGGGAAAATCCTAGTGCCCCGTTCAGAGAAAATCCGGGGAAATAGCTAATATATTTTTAAATAAAAATCAAACAGTATAAAAATAAAAGATATATCTTGTCAATAATAAAATTCAATACTTAACAAACATTTGTAAACATGATTTTAATCTATTTGTTTCCAAGGATAACCTCACTCTTGCTTGAACTTTGTATTATGCACAGAGTACGGGATACCATAGACCTGACCTACGTGGTGGGCATCACTCTCCCGTCCCTCCCCTGTTTGTTTATTTAGTTTTGAGTTGATTTGATTTATTAACCGCTTATTAATTAATAATCTACTAGTAACCTGAAGTGTGTTCTAAATTAGTTGCCTCAGTTCAGTGTAGGCCTATATATGGAATCGACAAATAAATAAAAAATAAAAAAAACACTCCTGTCGTTCTTCACTAAGCAACAAAATAAAAAACATAAGACCACTACGGAAGAGGATGCATTTGCCGACTACTTATGAGCATGATTTTGTCAATCTGTCAATGAACTTTCATTGTAATTAATTGTTGAGGGCAATAGAACAGGCGGGTGAAGGTCAAGCTAATTAACATGTAGTTAAATGAGCAAAAATCAGCTGGCTTAATTTAAAGACTTGACCTTGACACGCCTGTTCTATTGCCCCTGAGTATACTCTGTTTTTCCTCTATTTTATTTTAGTTCTCTGCTTTTAGTTGTATAGAAATATGTCATTTAAAAATTAGGTTATGTATGTTGTTATTTTGGAGGTTAACGTACATAAAAGTAGTTAATAAATTAATTAATAACCTTTTCTGAAACAACCTTCTTTTGTAAAACAATTAAGGTAATTAGGCCGAAATATAAAAATGTACTGTTTTTTTTTATTTTGTTTTTCGCAAAATCATCCAAGTTAGATTCTTGAATCCTCAGTAAATTTCAGTTATAGCTTAAAAATACATAGGCCTAGTCTACAATACGCAAAGCTATTGTTATCGTACGCATTCAGGGAAATTTTATCCTAATTTTCAGGGAATTTTACCAATATAATAAGCGTTCTCATATTGGAAAATTTGCCACTACAACACTGCTAACGGGTATAAAAAATTACGGAGAAATTTTATTATGTCTGTTCATAAAATGCCATAGTATTTTATAGGTTTCAATGATGACAAAGTTTCTGCAACTCTGACAATATAATATCTATTATCTATATATATAATACGTGATGCCCCTTTTTTGTTAACGCTTCTCCTCCCTTATTTCTGGACCAATTTTAAAGTTTGAGGTGTCAAAAGAATGGTCTCAGTTCGTAGTTTTGCAATAAGGTTTTAGATTTTTGATATTTTAATTCTGAAGCTCACTGGAAGCTCTCAAAGTTCATTTTTTGTCCATAAGATTAACATGGGGGACAATTTATTTTGAATTGCTAAATAAAACAGCTGTTGATAGTTGAACAAACAAACACATATGTTAAAAGCTGAATAGAAGCCAGGAATCTAAAACAAATGAAGACAAATAATCTCTTTATTTATTTTAGATTTCTTTAATAGAAGCAAATTGAACTGGTACTAAAATATCAACACAATTTCATACTTTAATACGAGGAGTGTCTAATCTGGGGATTTAACCTTTTCTCAAAATGTAGCAGGTATATTTTGCTCGAAAATTTTATTCACACGTATTTGGTTCACAAAAATAATTTTTGTAACTTAAACCTGGGAAAATTCATTTTTTTCCGAAACAAATTTTGGAAATTGAAATTTTTGACATGGGTCTTATTGGTTGTCCGACTGGTATTGAAACAATAATGAAAGGTAGCAAATACTAAAATAGAACACCAAATTTGTGTGCATGGGTTTTCAAACTGCTGTAAACTATAAGGAAAAGGGATAGTTGGTTGTAAGTGTAATAACCTTTTTATTTACTATTATAGTATAAACATGTTTTATGCACAATGCTACACATATTTAAAAAAAAACCTGTGTAAAAGACAACATTTAAAAGTTTTTTACCTCCAGTATAGAAAACAAGCTTATTACAAAAATGGTTTTTATAAAGAAAAATGTTAACCAAAATAAAAATGCCACTAAAAACAAAATGGACCACACCAACAAAGATGTAGATTCTCTTAATTTATTTGATTTCTTTATTTAAATTTTGTAATGTCATGGAAAGTTAAGTTAAAGAGGATATAGGCATAAATAGTAATGTGGACTCATACACTATGTCATTGACTACCTCATACAGTAGTACTACAAAAACAACCGCAGTGAGTGCTGCATAACTCATACAGGACCTGGGGAGTAATGAAATGTTGATTTTTATTCTTTTGTCATTTACGTTTTATTTTTTATGAACTATATGTGGATCCAACATCTGTGAATTTATTTAAAATTTTATAGGAGGGTTTAGACAAAGGCCCTAAGACATATCGGCAAAAGAACAACTACGTAATCTCAGCTAATTTAGACCTAAAAGAACGAGCACCACATCTCAGCACTATCACGTTGGGAAGTGGGAGAATTGGTAATGAAGATCGATCTGATTTTCACTATAGCGACATTTTTTCAAAGTATTACCATGGATCAAGGTTTGATCACCCGGTACTCTAATAAATGCAGCGCATTGCGCTGCACGGGCCCCCTAGTTATTTTTATTCCATGAGCACTCCTTTCTGCTTATGATTTTCAAACTTAAATCACTGTAAATACAATGGAACTATCAGCCTTTAAATATTATAGAAGTAAAGTATAATTAATTTCATTACAATTTTATAATTTCCCTATTTCCCCTTTCCAATTTTCCAATATTTTAATTTGCGGCTCGTATGAATTAATCACAATATTTTTCCTACCACCATAAATGCAGCAGATTAATGTAAAACAGATTGTATAAAATGTGATTATTTTTTATTTTTCTCTCGGAACCAACGAGGTTAAACTATATAGAGTGATAAACACATGTTAATTTATGTCCCAAGTTGATTTGCGTCATTTTACCCTAATTCCCGCCGTTTCCTTGGAAACCATCCCACACTTTAGGCTACCCTCGTTTTCTTGGTTACCAGCTTTAGTTATTCTGGTTGGTCGCAACAAGCTTCAAACATCACAGATTATATCTTTAAAACATCTAATTATTTGTTGTTTTGTTGTTTGATTTGATGGTCTGTAAACAGGCTATTGGGATTGTTTACCAAAGAAACGTCGGATAGGTGTAGGCAAAATGGCAAATAACAGATGGAAAAGTGTAAACAAAGGACTGGTTACCATAAAAACTGCGGATATTGTGGGTAAAATGGCGCCAATCAACAGGCGACATACTTCTCTATCTTTGTAGCATTCTATATCTAATTTAACCTCGTTGGCTTGAATACACTATCAAAACAAAACCTCAAAACTAAGAAAACAGCAATAATTAATAAACGATAAAAATGACCACCAGCTGTGGTATGGTTTGTAACAACAGCTGACCTTAAAAATAGCCATTTGGTTTGGCATGGGAATGAACATTCCCGCTCTAGAGCGGGAATGAAGTATGAGAGCGGAAATATTTTTTGCGTATTGTTTACAGATGTGGCAATGTGATTATTTCCATGCAGGGGTAGGATAAATATATTTTAGCAATCTGATTATAGACTTAAACTTATTGTGATTCTTTAGTGCATTTGGAATCTAACGTCCTTTTAAATTTTACATAAAAGATGGAGTGAATATCTTAAGTGCATACATTATTATTAAGTTGTTATTAAAAAGTTAATTTGACGACTTTAGTTAAACGTATTTTTACATGGAAATACGTTTTCCGACGCAGTAGCCTACTTTGAGCCGACTAAAGGCAGGTAATGATATTTCTTGGGAAGATATGTAAATTCGACAATTTGGTAAAACTCCCCATTATAATCATGTGTTTAGAACTTATAATTGACAATCTTGGGCCTGAAAAAGGATAACAAAACCAAAGTTATTTATATTAAATTACCGGCAATAACTAAACTATTTAAATTTATTTAGGCCTACTAAATAATGCACAAAACATCAAGTGTTAGTGTAATACATCGATGTGCACCTATGGCACTTTGTCTTTCCATTTCCTTTTCTTTATTTGTGAAAAATTAACTTTCATTTTGGTCCTTAAGAAGTAATGCATTTTTCATGTAAAATTATATGCGTAATTTTGTCAGCTTAAAAACCCCGAATTATTACTGATTAAAACTGCATGCAAGATCAAAACAACTTAAATAAAACAAGAGAATACATTTTTAACACTATACAAATCGTTGCCCGTCGATACTTGACGGATAGCTCCAGTCTTGGTGTGTGGAGAGCTGGGCAGAAAGATGTATAAAATGTACTTTTTTAAGTAACTTTAAGCAATTTAACAATAAGTAATAAGTCATTTATTGCCAGATTTAACAAATATTACAATTTGCATTAGCAAGGTCAATGATACAGTGCAAGTATTACATTATGATTCCTTATTCTATATACAAAGTTACCATAACTCAAATAAGAACTTCTTTGTATTATATATCAAAATAAATTAAAATCTTTTTTATCCGCCAGCCAGTAATTCTCGGACGCTGTAACGTGTTTTTTTCAATTGAAATTGACTTAATTTCATTCCTGAATTTTGAGTGATCGGTCTCAAATTTAAGCTACGTGGAAGATTGTTATAGAGATTTATACCGTTATATAAAAGATGGTGTTGAAAAAAAGTAGGTTGAATGTTTAGGAATTTTTCAGTTACTTATGGAGCGAAGTTGGTAGATACCAGGTATGTGAGATGTCTTGAAATTTACTGAGGTTATGCTTTACAAAGGATAGAGTTTCCAAAATTTATGTTGAAGGAAAGGTCAAAATTGCTGCTGAACGAAAAAATTTTTTACAGGTTTGTCTATTTTGAAAGGAAAACATTACTCTAAATGCTTTTTCTGAGCTTTAAAGAGGAATAAAATTCTTTGGTTCTCAGCACCCCACATAGGTATTGCATAAGCTGCATAACGTCTGCAGAGGTAGTTTCAGCAAGAGTTCTCTGTACAAAAATACCCATGCTAACTCTTTGGATACGTGTTCGATATGGAGATTGAAATTTAATTTATGGTCGAGGAAAATTAGTAGAAACTTAAATGATTCAGTTGGCACTACTAAGGTTTGGTCTAGAAGAAGGGAAAGGTTTTGATCTGCAGTAGTTGTATTAGAAAGGCAGAAGTTAATGAAATGAGTTTTTTTAGCGTTTATTTTTAACAGATTCTCATGAAACCACTGAACCACGTTGTTTGCCTCCATAAATGCCGCTCTTTCAAGTGACTGTAAGGATGGATTAGATAAGGTCAAGGAAGTGTCATCGGCAAAAAGGCATACTTTAGCTTCTATTGTGTTTGCAGGAAGGTCATCTATGAAGACCAGGAAGAGTAAGGGGCCGATAATGGATCCCTGAGGCACACCCCTTGTTACTAGGCTTTCAGAAGATTTGAATCCTCTTACACATCGTCTTGTATATCCTGCATCTCTACAAATTGCCTTCGACCTTTAAGAAAAGAGGAGAACCAACTCGAAGCTGTGCCTCTAACACTGCAGTTTAGCTTTGTCAACAAGCGATCGTGATCTCCCATGTCAAAGGCCTTACTAAGGTCGAAGAATATGCCCACTGAATGGCTTTTGGAGTCCAATTTTTTCACTATGCTGTTGATAAGGGAAAATATTGCACTCGTGGTATTTTTACTTTTTACAAATCCGTGCTGATCTTCAAATTAAAGGCGATTTTTTCAATATAATCCCATAGCCTCTTAAACCAAAACTTATTTATTTTTTTAATCCACTGACTATAACAATAAGTAGTTTGAATGGTATAACACTTTATTATTTTTTCTTTCTATTAAAAAATAATACATTGTAATTATATACGTTTTTTAGTAATGGCCACAATAAACCAAATCCTTCTTGAGCGTTTGCTCTTGTACTGTATTTAGACAAATCCACGTGTTTACAATCAGCTGATTAAAAGTTTGTAAAATAAATTAATTGCAAAGGTTTTTTAAATTTCGATTTTGGTAATATAAGGAAGTAAGATGACGTTGAAGTAAATAAAACCTGCTAGTATAGAAAAGTTTAGCTTTAAGCTTTTATTTGGTACAAACAGCAATAACAGCATGTAAATCGGTCCAGTGGATGTCTCAGACGAACTGTCCATAGGATACCTTTTTCCCCATGTTAAATCTCCATAGTAAAAGTTTATTTATATTTTTTACCAATATAACGTAAATATTTTCGAAATAAAAATAAAACCTTCTAATATAGGGTGGAAAACGTTTGTTTTGGTGCAACTCCCATGTAAATAGTTCCAGCAGAAGCCTCAGACGTACTGTCCAAAGGTGTTTTTTACCTAACTGTTTTAAATATATAGATGAATAAAACTTTATACAAAGAAAATTAAACTACTCATAAAAGAAAATGATGATTAAGGCCGGGTGTATTGAATTTTCACATTTTGAACCGAGTATTCCGTTTTTAAATAGTTTTTATCAGTAAGAGGTACTTTATAGAAATCAAGTAGGCCTAGTAAATAAAGTATAAAAATTAAATATGCATAGTTCAATGAAAAATATTTGCCAACCCATAGTTATATCTAGTCCTATAGAAAAGTTTGAATTTTTAAAAAAGAGCAGTTCCAGCAGGTGCAGAAAAGTTAGTGTGCATTTCACAGAAATTTCGAAAATAAAACAAATAGATCAACTAGGGTTTTCATACTTGTGGAAGGAATGTGCATTGGTGCGTGTTGTGTTTGAAAAGATTTCACTTTTGAAGAATGCCTACCCAATGACTTCGTCTCCAACAGAGAGATTCGTCGACAGAAAACCGTTTTCAATTTTGAAATATACTATAACGAAGGTGTTAGGTGTATTGTATTGGTGTAACTTTGTATACTGTAATACATACGGTAAATTAAATAAGATACAATGCACGCATTCAAAGAGTAACTTTGATCTTAATTACCAATTAAAAGAATTGTAACTTTCAAAACGCATCTATACTCCTTTTACAGTAATATTGATGGGGCTCTTTTCAATTCCTGCATATTTTCCTGCATAGGCCATTATCGATTAGATTAAATAACGTTTAGAGACATTTCATGATTTGGTAAATGACACTTTAAGGAGACCTTAATATTTATTATGAGTTCCTGAAATACCCTAACAAATGGTACCTACTTATTTAAAATACAGTTTACCAAGTTTCATTGTATCAAATCAAAGTTGAATTGGAATCTTTTCAAAAACTACTCAAACAAACAACAACCAAATTTGAATTAAATTAAAATTGACCCTTTTAAATTCAGATATTACAATAGTTAATCAGTCCGCAGTACCAGAGGACAGTAAACTGTACGGCACCCCAGACGGAGGATCGGTATCAGAGTGGCCTCTGCAGTGATTATTGCTGGTCCCTCAAGGCGGGGATGATAAATCTAGATGGAGCTTTTTGCTCGAGTTACTTAGAGCTTCAACTGCAGACAAAGTGGAGAAGTTAGGGTTGATTACTCGCCACCCCCTACCACCCCCCCCCCTAAGCCCCCACGGCGTCCAAGATGGCGCCGCGACGCTCAAGCTCGGCTATAAATTTGAACCCTACTCCGCCACCGGATGTTTTACTAATGCTGCACTGTCGTCGTCTCTAGTTAACTTTTTACAAAGCTTCCTCAAAAACATTAGCGAAATAATTCGTTCGCTTTCTCAAGAAAATTAATGCCAACCTAAATTTATTCTTTCCCCCAACTCCAAGTGTTTCAGTGATTTAGAGGCTATTCGTTTTACATCAGTATAATCTGTTCATATTTGCAAAAATGTTTTCTTAGGAGTGAAAATTAATTTTGAATATAAAATATTTTTAAAGGCATTATACGCAAACTTTTAAATACTGAATAACCTCTTAACAACATATTTTTAGAAATAATATTCTTAGGTTATTTTAAGTTGTGAATTCTTAGAGACAATTGTTTTTTATTTTTGTCTCTACCTTACTCAAAGAAACAATTTACTTATTTATTTATTTTCCGCGGCAAACACCATTTACAATATTATTTTATAAACTAAGTTACAATGTTGAATTAAACTTGCTAAAGGTGCAACAGATCATACAATGTTTGAGAACGAAAAAATTCTAAGACATATCAAAAGTTCAATACACAACACATAACAGTAAATAAAAGCAATGACTGAGAAAGTGCACACAATACAATATTTTACAATTCAGAATTCCTAGGCCTAAAAATTGGCAATAAATATGACAATAACAACAACAATAAATTAACAATAACTACAACCATAAATTAACAATAACAAGAATAAATATTGAAGTACATAACAATAGAAATAAATATAACAATAACAAGTACAAATCGTTTATAGGTACATGACTTAGAACATTCAAATTAATAACAATTTAACAACATAACAGTATAAATACCTAAGCATGCCATTACAATAAAATCAACTAAAGCAAGTGCCAAAGATGAAAATGTCTTTTTTTTAGTTGACGTCATCGGAGTCCACCAGCTTCTGCACACTTCTCTTGAAGGCTGCAAAGGAAGATGAAAAAAGTCTATTGTTCCTGCGACTACATTTCCAAGACTTTGGATACGAGGAATTGTACTTTTCTGCTGGTAGAGGGTGTGAAAGTGGAGTCGTTCGAGGACATCCTGTGATCTGGTCCGACGAGGAATGTGAAAATTGAGCTTCTCCAGCAGGTTTGGACAGTCAATGTTGTCATTTATTAACTTGTGAAGAAAACAAACATCGGACACTTTCCTCCTGTCTTCTAGAGTGTGAAGTTCCAGTTGACGTCTCAGATCCAAGATTGACACCTCTAAATAATTAAACCCAAGTCTGAAGCCATATATTCTCAGAAATCGTTGCTGGACCTTCTCTAGAGCATCAATGAGTCCAATTTGGTAGGGAGACCACACAGAAGAGTTGTATTCTAATAGAGGACGAACTAACCCTTTGTAGAGAGCCAATAAAGATTGTGTTGTTAAGGAGCCACGAGAGAGGCGTATCAATGACCCCAGGGTAGCGTTAGCTCTACCACAAATATATTGAATATGTTGTCCGGGATGGAGGGTGGGAACGGTCAAAACTCCAAGATCTTTAATTTCATTTACTCTACGTAGGGGAGATCCGTTGAGACAGTACTGGTGGTTAGTCCAATTTTGAGTCCGGGAGAAGGTCATCAAGAAGCATTTGGAAATATTCAACTCCATGCAGTTTTCAAGGCACCATTCTTCGATTTTGTTCATTGAATTTTGAAGAAGAATATGATCATCATTTGAGGCGATCTTCTGAAATAGTTTGGCATCATCTGCAAAGAGGAGTACATTGAAATCTACTCGTTTAATGTCATTTACAAATAGAATAAACAGGAAAGGTCTCAAAATGGAACCCTGTGGAACTCCGGAGCGGACATTTATAGGACCAGAGGTAGCATTCCCATTCGATACAATTACTATACAGTTTACTAGTAAAAAATGCACAGTAAAGCATACATTTACAACTCATCTATAACTCGTGTTGATGAAAACGTAATAAATCAAAGGATGACTAGATAAAATAATGTTTAATATTTTTATATTGCAAACCTCTTTGTGGAGTTTCGACCAAGCACAAGCATTATGAGCAATTTCTCGAAAAACTACACATCAATCAAAACATAAAAAGTTTAATTATGTTCGGTAACAGATTGGTTCTAAAACAAAATCTGTTCGTTATTTTCTCATACCGAACCGATTTTCATTTTGGAAAATCTTTCCAAATCCAAATGAAACACGATTTTGTTCGGAATCGTGGTTTTAGCTGATTGACACGTTTTCAAACCAGAATCTCGCAGAGCACTGGCCAATCAAGTGGAGTCCGATCTTTCTGTGCTTAACAAACATGTCGGTGTACCAGATTCGGCGGTAAAATAAACAAATGAACCTTTCGCCTCTGGTAAATAAATAAAACGGCCCCACCGAAACGCCCTGATCCCGGAGCACTCGCGGATTTACACTTGTTTTCCGAATCCTGTTTCAATCTTGTACCAATAGAGGGTATTTCTGTTTCCTCTCCGGAGCATTTGGTTTGAGTGGAGGTGCATTTGTTGTTTTGTTTATTTTCCAATAGGAGTACATGATGACGCAATCACAATTTCCGTATCAATAACAGTGTTTTCACGAGAGACATAAATGTACTGAAAACAATTTTATTTACATCGCTCTTTCGAGATTGGAGTGAATAATTTACTATGGAATTTATTTTTAATAAAATAATCTGGAAATCGTATAAACAAAGAAATTTTGTACTAAGTGAACGACAAGTCTATAGTGAATTTAGAGTGTTTTTGCACAATATGGTAAGTTACAAATCCCACATAAAAGTGATCAGTGGCGACTGTGGCGAGCATTCTACAACAGTTTATACAGTATGACCACGATAATAACGTATGCCTATTACTCATATATTTGCTTATTTTTAAATACCGTTTAGCGTTTACTTAATGTTGCAAAAACTCTTTATTAGTAGTAAATGGGGAGTCTACTGTAAATCGTACAGTAAACGCTATTTAAAATTGGCAATTTATTCTTAATAATACGGGTAAGCATAGTATGGTTGAACTGTATAAATATTGTGTAATAATTTCTATTAATCACTTATCAACAAGTTTTCGTAATGTCAAAGTGTACAAATAGCTAAATCCGCAATTTAAGTAGAGTTTAGCCCTTACCGCATATACAAAAAAATTTCGAATTACTGTGAAATGTTTGGAAAGTTTATAATCTGAAAAATGTACAAAAAGTGTTGATTAATATAATATTTCTATTAACGATTTAAATTTAATATCCCTAAAGTATCTGTGTAATCGTTTTGCATCTTACATATTGTTAGAACTATTAAACAGTTGTCTACATTCATATCAGTAAATAACGTAGTACTATACCCACTATGGCTTAAATTACACAAAACGCAAGGTTCAATCAGTGATTAATGATGTCCATTAAATATTCGCCTACGTGTTTTCAGTTGTTTTCAATGCCCTCCTATATGTTTCAATGCAAACTTCTGAGATAGCGTTATTTGTTTTCATTCATCTCCTATCCAAGTTGGATTATTTCCATCCCACCGCCACACAGCGCCGGTGCCGCCGCCGCCGCGCCGGTTGCGCCAGCACCGGAGGGTGTGCCTGCCCTCATCCATATGCCCGGTCTGATGGCCCAAGGTATTAACTAAACATAACTAATCACCGTCGCCGCTCCTGATGGATGGACCGGACATCATACTTTGTCCACCACCACCACGCAACGCTACAGTATCGGACACTGAGCGGCCCCTGGGGATCAGCCCTGATTATGTTTGTCTTATAAGCTCATTTGGAGCCGTGAGTGGTTGCCATCGTTTTGTTGATGTATTCAAAATACTATATAGTACCGCCATCATTATTGTTACTGATGTGTAAATTTCAACCCTGTAGAGAAATAAAACTGTTGAAATAATTACGTTTTAGTAACATAATTCATTACAAAGCTTGTAAACAATCAGAACTTAGTAACTTTTTAATCACTTTTCTTCACCAACCTATTGTAATATAAAGAACTGTAAGTGATTCAATTTTAAGCTTCCTGGGAATATTTCTGACGACACTGTCCCTTTTTAAAAATAATTTTACTGTACAATTTCGCCTACTACTGTAATAATTGTGATAAAATTTCAGACCTTCCATCCATTTTCATTGCTAAATACACATTACATATTAAACAATAATTGTTAAAGTAAAAAAATTATAAAACCATTTCAATCACTTTTATTATAAAATGTATTAGTGATAATATTTTATTTTTTTTTATCAGATTTATAAGCTACTTTACTAAAAACAAAGTTATTAATGCTTCCAACCTCGACAAACATCATTAAAACTCCATCTCCATTTCGAAAATAAATCTAAGGAGAACAAAACAAAGTTTTGTGAGAGTTAAATGAAGATAATAAAAGAGGTACATTAGTAAAAGCATCCGGAGAGGAGGTAGGGTAATAAAGAGTCCCGAAGGATCGGGAGGAAGGGGTAAGGGGGAGGGGAGGGGAGGTAATTTCGCCCCCTCCCGCTCTCGTGTCTCCACTTAATCTCCAGTTTATTGCTCACTATTTCTCCCTCCTGAAACTTGATATCCCCTTACATCATTTGTAATAACCTATCCTCCGTACCTTGGAGGAATAATATATATATATTATTATTATATATTATATTATATATTATATTATATATATATATTATATAATATTATATTATATATATTATATATTATATATATTAACATATATTATTCCTCCAAGCTCCGTACTACATTTGTAGCTCAGTAAAGAGATTGATCATAATCATTTTGATACAGTATGCCGATCTTAAGTGTTGCAAGCACTTGCATAAATTCAGAGTATAGCCTACTATTTTATATTTTGCATACTCTAAAAGTAGTTGTTTTAGTGTTTTACGCCTGCACATAAAAATTGTTTGAGATACAACAATTTACAGTAACAATGTACATGTACATCTATACTTATTTAATACGCTAAGGTTTTTTTTGTAGAGAACTCCTCCTATCTCAACCGATTTTCATGGTTTTGGTGTCGTTAGATAGGGCTTGGTCTCTAGTTGTTTCCGCCCAAAATTGATAAGAATCGGACTTATAATAAGGGCACTATTGAAAAATTAAATTTGAAATTTTCCCATTAGAATAACATTGAGATTGGTTTGAGCATTTTAAACATCTGTTAACGTACAGCTGTAGTTTTTTGTGATCACTGATATTCACAGGATTGGATCGGTCAGATGTCATTGATTTAGTACTAAATGTAACTCTGTATTGTATCAAAATAAATAAATAAAGTAATAAAATAAATAAATAAAGTACTTAAATAATATAAACGTTGTTGTGTAAGAGTAAAATTTTCATGGACAAATGGAGGTAAACTAGTTATTTATTGTAGGCCCTACTTCCATGAGTGGTCTACCGATAAATGAACCACCTATTGTATTTAAATTTCAGATTAAATCAAGATTCTTTTTTTACGATTACCACTATGTAAAGTATATGCTTTTTTATTTCTATCTTTACAGTTTTCCACAGTTTGATGATAGAACATGCATACACTCTGTTTGCGTTAGTTATATCCAATAGTTTGCTTTCTCTAGTTTCAAGAGCACCCTTTATCATACATATCCAAACTCTACACCGAAGTGCTGTAGGCCTACACCGATCAATGTACGCTAGGCAGGCCATCACACCCATCATATTTGCACACTGCACGGCGGTGTCGATGACCGTGGACGGCAGAGCTGCTAGCGGTAGTTACAGTAACTATCAGTGATGGTATCGCACTGACAGCAAATATTTGAGGGCAATCAGGAGAATTACCAGCCGGGTGTTAATGGGAAGGCGGGCCCGGACTGGCCGATTACCACCACCACGACCGCCACCTCCACCACCGCCACCTCCTCGGTGAGGCCGCCAACACCGGCTATAGCCGCGGCCACTGAAACTCGCTAAAATAAAATTTTATTTTTTAACTCAATTCGAATATAAAATACAATAGTAGCATTTCATCACTAGGGTCTAGAGTAGCGGTAGCACTTTTTGTACGAGGCAAATTTTTATGACCGACTTTCGAAAAGAAACGAATCATGAAGTCAAATTATAGGCTACTCCTTGTTATGAGGTATTAAATTGTTATCCCCCCCCCCCCCTAGGAAGGCAGTGTTTTACTTATAGTCTACCTAAGGAAATAAACCCATTAGAATTACATCGACAGTCTGACAACACAGTGCAAAATACTGCAAACGAGGTTGCTGTATCGGAACTGGAGCGAAGAGCCAGCTAGCTGAATATACACGCTGGCGCTAAATATATACATTTCTGAGGTTCCAGGTAAGATAGCTAACATAATGGATAGAGATGGATATTCAACTCTTATTGGCTTTTTTCTCTGGGGGATTTTGGGGTGAGGAAAATGTAATGTGTATTTCCAGGGTAGGCCTAATACAGACCATACAGTACTACCATTACCATTACATTACATACACATACATAGGCTAAACTACCTACAGGCCCTATTTACGGTAGTTGTAAATCTAAAAGCTTTAGAGTTTTTTCAACTTTGCTCACAAGTAGTTAATCCATCTTGTTGCTGTTAAAACAATCAGCTGATGTCTGCTACCTGTCGAATATCCGATGGCCTCGACGTCAGCTGTCTCTACATCTCCCTAGGGCAATAAAGAACCATAATAATAAATTTAAAAAACTAGTTTTTGTCATATAGCTCCGGAAAGCGGCTCTTTTCAATACATCCAGAGGCTAAGTTCTTTTTCAACCTAGGAAGAAATCGAATCGTCTTTCCTTGAGGTCATCAGCCATTCGTATTAACAAGTGGCCGGCAGTCGAGCGTTTGCTCGGTTAACTTAGGCAATTCTTTATAGTAATATCAATTACAGACGGTGAGCTAAAATGCCAAGTGCAAAAAGTCTTGTTTCTTGTTCGACGAGCTCGTTCCCTTCGCTCACTAACCTTTTAGGATGTTTAAATCTTTAAATGTAAGCCTGCGGGTGCTGCACTCTGGTGTATTTGTTGAACCACATATTGAATCTGTAACACATAGATTCTAATTATTTCCTTACCAACTGATTTCATAATTGTTACTAATTATTTTGTTTTTTAATTAAATTTCAATTCTACAAATTGATTGGTTATTTAATAATTTTACATAACTTCTGATTATTTAAACATTCATAATTCGTATTGTAAAGTATTACTTACAAATAATAATTTATTTATATTGTATTACCATTTGATAATAATTTATTTAATGGCTGCAATGCAAAACCACATTTTATACTGCAACACCTGGTTTACACACTTTGACAGTTGAGTCAGCTGTTAACATAAATTGTTTTTTTAACTGCATAGGACGAACGTTAAAAGTTTTAAAATTTCAATCAAAGATTATAACAAAACAATATTGTTCCTGGCATAAAACTTTTATTTATATTATTTTCCTCCCGGAACTAAGTTATTTGCAAATTTTTAAGAACATCGTTCGAGCAATTTTTTTTTAGATCCTGTGCATACATAAACTTATAGTACCAGGGGGACCGAGCTTAAGCTCGGTAAAATTATTACTTTCGTTCTCACACAAAGCTCGTTCGCTCTGCTCACTCGCCCTTTTCCGTTTTAAAGACGAGCTCGTTCGCTACGCTCACTCGCCAGGCCAACGGTTGCTGCACTTTGGTATAACTACAGAAAAAAGATGTAACACATTGGTTTAAATATCTACAGTTATCAACTGATTTTTGTTCAATTAATAAAATCTCCATAAGGATAACATGGAAACTTTGGAGGGCTCTAGCGTGAAAACCGGATTTTTCCCAACTATGGGACCAGCTCCAATCGATTTCTGGTGGCCAAAACCCCCATATTCCAAAATTTGAAGGAAATCGTCGGAGCCGTTTTTGAGATAATTGTGCAAGCAAGCAAGCAAGCAAACAAGCAAACATTGCTCGTATAAGAGTATAGGATAGGATACCATACATACAAACATACATTGAAATATATCCTACTCGTATTAGAGTAGACGTCATACTAAAACTGCTACGGTAGCAGACAATTATTACCATTGGTTTCAATTGCAAAACAAGACGGATTGCCTATATTTGTGAACAAGTTGTAAAACATAGTATTCTACGTAGTTATCGTTGAGTATTATGACAACAAAAAATATAGTTCATAACTTCATAACTTATGAGACCACTTTGCGATCTAGGCTAGTAATTTTGTTACTTGTTGATTTAAAAATATACCATACATGTTCGACCGAAACGTAATAATCTATGAGTAATATATGTTTCTCTTGATTTCGTATTTTGTTTTAGTCCCCTCATAACTATGAAGGAATTCATTTTCCTCGTGAATTTCTCTGTGGAAACAAATAGGTCAAAATTTGTCACCGTGTCATGGCCGGGTGGAAACCGCTAATCCGCGACCCCGGAGTGTTCCCAGGCGGTCCAGATGTGCAGGGGACAGCTTTGCCGTGACACACCCCCTTCCCCTCCGCCCGCTATACTCTCGACAGGCTTAACTCATCTGTTGTATTATATAATTTGGCATAAAAAATATAAAATACATAAATACTACACTATGATAACCATAAATAACAACTTTATAAGCGCCTATGCCATCCTAAAAATATTCTATACTATAATATGACCAATGTCTGAAGGGATGTGTGTTACACGATCTCGAAATCTAGCGGGTAGATTTTTCTTAAACTTTGCATTTGAGAGTGTTTTGGCAAAAAAAAATAAGTTTAGAAACATCCTCAATCCTAAAAAAAATCGAATTTGGTCTAAATTTAAGTTTAAAAATCGTAATTTTTAACATTGTTCTTAAGGGTTGCTATTTTGGTAACGAAATAACAACGAAAGGTATACATAAAAAAGAACAGTAATGTTAAGCAGACCTTTTGAAACAGCTGTTAACTATGAAGAGGTATATAGTTGGTTGATGGTGGAAATTTAATAGCTTTATTGCCATGACACTATATCAAAACTGAATTAAAATCAACGAGCAAGGCTCGGCTAACCTAGTAGGGGAGACCGGGGCTGAAAGTCACACGGGTTGGTTGTCACAAAGCTTATAACTTCTGCCACCAACTATCTTTTGCGCTAGTTTTGCGAGTGCTGTTTCTTCCTTTAGTATGGAGATAATTGTTCTAGAGAGTGGATGTATATCTGTACTTTCCAATGAATTTTGGCGTTTTTTCTGATTTTACTCCTGGCGAGTAAGTTTTCTTAAGTCACTTAATTATTTTTTACCATTCTTATCTTATGAGTTACGAACATGAGCCCAATTTTATAACATTAGGCATATCGTGAGGTATTAATTCTGATTTCTTAACAAAACAAACGGTTACCAGTTTTTGGTATGTGTAAATGTTTGTTTAAAATGGCTGCATGGGGCAAGTTGTCACATACAGAAAGGGGTTGGTTGTCACATGTTAATCAAATAGTTAATTTGCAGTTAATTTTTACGTTTTCAAAACTCCTTGAATTTACTGTAGTTTATTTTAAGTATCATTTTTGTATGAAACTATTGTTACTTTAGAATGTTTTGTTTGATTTTACCCATATCAATAATTTATACATATTCTTATTTTTATCCATAAGAAAAACTAGGGACAACCAACCCCAACCGCTGTGACAACATGCCCCGCCGTAGGGGCTGGTTGACACACTTGCACTGCTCTTTTTAAACATTTTTTATAAATATTTGTCGTATAGATTTCAATTTGAAAAAAATATATATTGTAAAGAAAAGTTTATTTCAAATGATAAATATATTTTTAATAAACTAAGATTGCGAATAACTTTGTTAAAATTAACAATCTAAAAAGTGTGACAACCATCCCCGGTCTCCCCTACTTTATAGTTATTTAAAATAACTAAATCAAACTATAAATAACAACTTGAAAGGCGCCTAAAAAATACCGAATCCTGTTGAATATTATTTTTACTGAAAGTGGATATTTAAAAGTTTTTATGAAGGTCATCAGAATCATTATCGAAATCAGAAAACAAATTTAAAAGAGTCATTGCTGTCGCATAACAGTTAAGGATGGGAGGGGAAATAGATAATATACAAAAAACATTAGAGCTGTGGTTTATAGGACGAACATTGCCTTTAATTGCAAATCTACAGTTAACATCAGAAAAAAATCAGATCGCGATCATAAAATCAAGCAGTTAACAAACTTTGTGTAGTATGACTTTTACTTTGGTAAATCTAGTTATGGTATAAAAGTTTAATGAGGTTTTTGTATTGCACGATTACAAAATAAATCATCGTGTCACGTACCTAAAAATCTTTTACTTGACATTATTAACCCTTAAACATTATAAATAACACTTTTATTTCAAAAGAGTCGTTAAAAATTCCTCCGCATCGCTGTCAGACTGAGGCTGGGTTTCTTCAACACTATTCGTCGTGTCATAATTACCTGCGATCTGCCATGAGTGTTATGGCTGTCATCGGCGGCCCCAAGTGATTCCCTCCATTTCTCTAATGTCCAGAGTAAAGCAGCTGTCATCGCTCGCAATCAGCTGATTACCGCCACAACTGCCAGACAGCTGATCGGTTTAATAGTGGCGCTATTTTCGGGCGCATATCGGGAGATGTTTACACTGCCGCTATTATTGGAGGCGTCGACAGTAGATTGCACGCTTCGCGCCATCGCACAACTGACAGTTATGTGTTTTGGTAATGTATCGCAAAGTGGTAAACACGTTATGGCGTAAACACGGATAGTGAGTGTAACAATTTTAGATGACAAACGCGTTTTCATGATTCAACGTCCCTATTCGCTCCATTTTATGACTGGTTGGGTTAAAACATCTCTTGTAATACTTTTATAACTCCTTTTTTATGTTCAGCATGCTAATCACCTCATGTTTATTATAGAAAATTGATAATATTTGCTACAGATTATTAAAAATAATATTTGTATTGTTACGATAAAGATATTATTGAGTGAGTCCAGCATTAGTTTGATATAAAAATCTTCAAACCTTTCCAAGACGTCTTTGTCCAATTTCGTTTCAAGACTTAAGATGTAAAAAAGTCACCGTCGGCCTCCAGGAATGTGCCCCGGTGGGAGGTCCAGGTCGACCACAGCTGGGAAACATTTAGCGACTAAACCCTGTAATTAGAGCGCTAAACGCCACCATCAGTCCCCAGGTCCGGGGTTCGAGCCCGGTCGTTAACGTGACAAATCTGCCGCGGGTGCTGCTGGGGGCTGCTGCTGGGCCGTCAACGCGGGCCGGGGCGGGGCAACCCTGGGCCGCGTCGGGTGACGGAACACTTCCGGCTACCAAGCTTCCAGCGTGAACCTCAGCGGGGATTATTAAAAGTACATTGTTCTTTTCTATAGCTTTAATCGTGAACATTTTCCATTAAAGCCCATTTAAACAATTCTTGAAATCGCCGTTTGGAACCGGAATGCGCAGCAGTAAAACCGTTTATAATTCGTGAATTCACATTTTTTTAAACATTAATTTTATGAGGTACACACTGACATAAAACAAACAACGTACAAACTGATGATGGTTCAGTGTTCGTCGCGAAACAACACAAAATATTGTGTATTAATATTAGTTGATACTTTCTTGAGGTTGAGCCAGCATTTTTAGTGACACGAAATCGTAAGTTCAAAGAAGCTATACTATATTTATGATTCAATTATTCGGTATCACACGATTTCGTTTTACAGCTCTATTGGCACCCACTATCCACAAAATTGTAATCAGTAATTATTGTTTAGTAATATGACGTTTAAATAATCAGAATAGCCTACTAAAATAACATTAGAAGAAAGCTGAAGCGGTTTTGAAAGCATCGACTGAAAATTTGATGGACAATTACACACAAACTGGGCATAGGATTAAGAGGTACCATCATACCAACAAATAATTCGCAAAACATTTGCCGTTGAAAGTCGCATAAAACTCGGCGTTATAACCAATTGGCCCTGCTAAACAAATCTCTCTGCACTCCTCTAATGTCTCCGTCTGACATTAAGAACGCCATTCGCCTCTAGGGCTGCAATAATACCAGCCAAGGACGTGCCATTATGAATAGTTTATTACTGTCAACAACTTTGCATTCTCAAATGTTTGCCTTTGAAATATTTTCTCACGCATATTAAAAATTAACATTTGTTCAGAAATTTTCGTCTTTGAACTATGTTTTTTCACGCATGTTAAAGATTTACATTTATTTAGTTTTCTATCCTAGTTTTGCAGAATACAAATTGATAAAAAATTGTATTTTAACTTATGCATGAACCTTTTAGGTTTAACTTATGCACAAGTAGTAATCGGAGCAAGTATAAACTTTGGTTTTGATTGTCTAAAGATTACTGCACTCAACATTTTAGCGGCAACCGCTTTCAGTGTTTATTTTTCATTCAACCTCAAACAATCAACCTGAAAGTTTTTTTAGCTATTATTGATGCGTGTTTAAACGCATCATTTCCTCCCTCATTACATCACTGTATGTTTTTAGGTTAATCTTAGCAATTTATTATGTGGTAAATAGTTTTTACAAACCACTGACAAACTTGCTTGAAATATGGTATTCCAAAATGTTATTTCAGTGGTATTTTTCAAATATCTTTTAAATCAATGACAAAATCACTACCTGATAACAATCAGTTTGGCCCGAGTGACCGGTGGAGGGTGGAGGATGGAGGATGGAGAGAGGAAGTCGAGGAGCTGGCAGATGACGAGTTGCAAGATCATTAATTTGCGCCGGCCCGTGGGAAGCGGACCCACATTTAGTCCACCTTGTCATCAAGACAGATATTTATGACGGTCCGTTTCATTTGTGTCTACAGCGATTAGCCTGCAATTAACTCCCTCGATCTCTCGATATCGGGCGAAACCTTTGATTTGCTTATTGGCACTACCAACACTAACAATATGGAACGGATATAAGATCTTACAAGCTTAAAGATATTCTGTTTTTAAGGTACAAGAAATTTTAAAATCTTTAAACTTTTAAAGCTTACATGAACAAAACTTAATGAACGGTTAGTGTACTTTTAAGAAAAAGAGATCTTATTGCACATAACTTTTTCTCAAAACGAACTCTGACTCCCATTAAATTGCTATTGTAACCCATTAAAGTTTTATTACTGCATCCTATAATAAAAGTGTCAATTAGTAAGATTAGATAACAAACTGCCCCCAGTCGTTGACTGAATGTTCGGTAGAAGTGAGTTTAAAAAATTATCACTGAAAATGTCAAACTGAGAATTTAGCTAATAATATTAGTTATTATTTATAAGTTTTAGCTTTATTGCACCAGGTGTTGTAATTGTAAAATGCGTATTAGCCTTAAATGTTGGAGTAAAATGAACTAATTAATTATAGTTGTAGAAGTTCTATATCATTAATTATTTCATTGTAACATATAGTAGGGAAAATTTCTATTCAAATACTTAGCTGCACATTAATAATGTAAATGAACTAACTGAATATTTAGTAGGCCTATCATTGAAATACTACACAATGAATTAATTGAAAAATGCATTTATTAACAACACCACTACACATGAGCTGTAGAATGGTATATCAAATAAATTGAAATTAGGCCTAATTGTTTAAGGTGTTATCGCCAGTCTAACATTTGTTACCCCTTTGAGACTATAGTCCGTTTTTTAAACCTGATCCTTCACGAGAATATTGGGGTGGGGCAATACCTCCTAGAATAAGAGAAGGCCAAACGACTGAAATTCGTTACGTCATATAAGTAGGCCGATGTGTTATGTTTTGAAGTAAGAAAACAGATGTGCTACTGTCAGTAAATGGGGTTTCAATTGTCATGTCTAACTTATTTGTTTACAAACAACGAAAAATCAAAACAACATTAGATGTTTTACCGTTTTCTGGGGACAACCAGCACCCTCTAAAGCATGAGTTGGAACTAATGATTTAACACATCAGCCTACTTATATGACGTAATAATCTTCAGTTGTCTGGCCTTCTCTCATTACTCTAGGAGGTGTTGGGTGGGGGAGAGATTTAAACTGTAAACAAAAAATCTAAACTGTAAACAAAACGTTTAAACTGGTGACAAACATGTTCTAGTATCAGATTTCCTCAAGTAACGTTTTCAACAAGTTATAAATGTCTTTCAGTAACTCCTAGTCAGCTGTTATATTTTTAAACCAAACCTAATCCTTGTTAAAATGTAACAGTACTAAAATAAACTGATTAAAAACAACTGCTACCAATAATATTCTAAAACTGATACACAATATGTTGTGATGTAAAATTACCAGCTGGTATGCAACAGTGAAATAAAACAAAAACAACAAAAAAACCAAAGGGCTCCAGCCAATGGGATATTTGCAAGGATAAACAAACCCCCACCACCATCTCTCCTTAGAAGGATCAGGTTTAAAAAAACGGACTATAGCATTTGTTGCCCATTCCGTGCTTTACGAACGAGGTTCAATGTATATTAAAATTACATAATTTTAGAACAATACGTCGTGCAGCATGGTTAAATTGAATGAATAATGTTGAATACTTGCAATTGAGCACTTTACAACTAGTTTTTGTAACTTCAAGCAGTAAAAATTGCAAAATCCACCATTATAATAGCGTTTACCATATTAATTTACCATACGGTATGTGCAAAAACTCTCTAACTATTGTGGATGGTATTTTCCGGGTCTTTTGGAATTGTATCTTTAGTAGGCTACTTTTTGATTGTTTTAGGGAGCCAGTCAGTGTTGGCCATAGAGTAGTGTTAAATCATCTGACAACTAATGACATGCCAATTATTCATATCGGTATTAATGTTTTCTCAAATAAATGCTTTCAATATTTAGGAAAGGGTTTTCAAATTATTTACTTAACTAAAATATTAGAGCTCAGGGCGTCATAGGTCGAAGGAGCTTGGGAATGTTTGACCGGCTGACAGCCGAGGGCCTACTGGCGTGATGGGGTCACGAGTCACGGGTGCCCCATAACATCCCATGTATATGGGCTGGGCCGCTACCACTTTCAATATCCCTTGACAAATGGCCGCGTCTAGTGATAACAACCCTAATAAGATTTTTATTTATGACACTTCCGTTCTCTCACCTAATTACTCGTTCATTTTTTTCTTTACATATTGACAAGATATCACTAATACGGTACATTTCGATTTTGATCATTTGGAAGATATTTACTGCTTATTCAGTAAACATTTATAATTAGTACCAGGAGTGCGATCATTTGCCAGGTAAACTTATAAGACGATCTTGTTCGCCCTGTTCAATCGTCCCACTGTGAACTCGTTCTCATCGCTCACTTGCCAGGCCAAGGGTGCTGCACTCTGGTTTAAATTTAAGAAACAACAGGTTGAAAATATAAACGGTTCTTTTATTTATACGTTTACCTACTGATGTTTGTTTAATTTTATTGCTAAAAAAAATAATCCTATAAGAATAACATACTTTTATGCACTATTTTTTTTACCATCTGTGCTAAAATCTAAATACCGGATATTCAAAAAGTCGCGGGACGGCTTAATAATTAATATTGTTTCTAAGATAGACCAAGGAAACCTGGAGCTAGTAATAGGACATTAAAAATATCTAAACATACTTTCACCTTCAGCGATTTTCTATCTTTCTTGAGGAACTTTTATTATTAATCAGAATAAAATCGTAAATGTTAGTATGTTATTATGCTCATTAAATAAAGGTGTGAACAACTTCCCGCAAATCTGGCCTTAAAAGCTTGGCTAGAAAGTGTTTTAAATAGTATTTGATTTCCTATAGGCTTAACAATGTTTCAGGCTTCGTTTGTGTATCTTTATAAATAAGTAAATTATATAATCGTCCCATTACTTACTCGATATAACACGTCTACAATATAGCAGACAGACCAAGAACGAAGAAGTGAAGACAAACCTAGTGACTGGTGGGCTTACATTCAAAACAAATTGGATATTTCAAAGAGAAATAAGCATGAACAAGTTCAGGTAGGCCTAGAGTCTCTCCATCGAAGAATTTACTTTTGGCTGATCTACAATTTGGACATATTATAAAACGGAAAACACCGGGAACAAAATAATTAACTAAATATTACACTCAATGTAGTTGACAAATTTTAGATTATTATTTCGAATTTGATACTTTGCATTATCCATAAAGAACCAAGGTTATTGCCCCTAGGTTTTTTTAAAGGTTGTACATATTATTATGGCCATAAATTACCAACAATTGCACCAAATTAAGAGTTTTATGGGTAAACTTTCTCAGTAGAGTCGTAAATTTTATCGGCTATCTTATCAAAGGTCACTTGTCTCTAAGTACAAACGAAAAGAAAGTTAAGTAATTCGTTTAATTCGTGCTAAACGTTTTATTGCTTTTCTTATCTCACAGAGAAATAAATGTTTCGTTCTGTTGTTTGATTTCTGTAATTTACTTGACGAACTTTGCGAAATTAACTATGAATCTTAAAAGATTACTAGAGAACCCGTGCTGCTCCGCAGCATTGACATTAGATACAGATAGTGATAATTTAATAGTTCTAACAATGAATTAAATTAATAATTCTTAGTATTTAGTGTGCCTACTAAGAACTACAGTATAAGAAACTGAGTTTAAGAACACAAAAAATAACACAACAAAAAAAATAAAAATAAACAATAAAAACCATCTCATTTAATCATCTACAGTAGTTACATGATTGAAATTTAGCAGATATTTTTGTTGACGTGTCAATAAACAAAAATAATTAGCTCTTTTATGTGAACATTGTTTTAGTATGTATCAATAAATCCAAAATATGAAAAAGTGAAAGGTCACAGAAAAAAAAACTTAGGTATGACACATTAAATAACAAAACACAATAAACATACTGTGGTTATCTATTTAATCTCGTTGGTGGTTTCTTTTATTTAAACATATGTTTAATGGACATTGTAAAATAATTTATGACAGAAAGAGATAAGTTGCAAAATTAAAAGGCTGCCATCGATGTTGTTACTGTATTATTCAGCTGGGTTTTCAGTGCTGCCAAACCACAACATAAAAATAACCCTCAGTGATAAAACATTCCATTCTTGGTTGAGAAGAGTGGTAATACTGATTTATCTATCATATGGTCACTTTTACTTCATGTGCGCCGCAGAAGATCGCACCACACTCAATAGGTTTCAAAGACGCCTATGCTATGAGAAGTCCATTCACGTTAGTGTATAGAAAATTTGTAAACAAAAAACCTTTTTTAACATTAAAATGCGCGTGTGAGTATGTAGGTGCAGAGTTGCAAACTGGCTTTCGATTTTTAATCAAGACACTATTACTCGAAAAAGGCATAAACAACTAATTCGACTATTTTTAATATGAATTTTGAATTTAAAATCAAAAGGCAAGGTGATAGGTTTTTACATTGGAATATAAATTTACAGAAAACCAGTTGTCAGGAGTACCTAACAACAGACTTATGCCAAAACCAACGATGATATTTACCTACTCTATAATTGGAGGTTGCACTACGATGAATTTTTTATTATTTTTTTAGGAAAAGCGTACTGTTTATTTTCCTGCGAATTAGCACGCATTCACCCAGTATAAACTTAATTATGGAAAACGTAAATGTTCATCAAATATAAACAATATCTTAAAGCCAATCGTAATTTACAGAAGTTTACAGACAATTAAAGAATGGAGCTAATAATAAGTTTCAATTAATAAAACGTATATATTATTAAGAAAATTTACATTGGTTGTTCTTCTTGCGTTTATTAAACAAAATTGTGATTGGAGTCAGCAATTTATTTAAGATTATCAGACCAAAAATAATACCACAACCTAATTAGAACTGGATAAAAATGCCTTCAATTAAATTCAAATCCCAGAAGACCATGATTAAAAATTATGTTGATATAGCCGCATCATGCTTGCCCGATTTTTATTGTCATCAGGAGCTTAATGGAAGCTGAATGATCCACAACTTTTAAGACCAAAATAAACAGAATTTCTAAATTGCACTTAAATGTGAGCCTAACACAATTTTTGAAACATATTATAACGTCTCAAAATTAACCGATTCTAACGATCAATATCTCAAAAGAAAGCCAAAACTTCAAGGATTATTTCATGAGCAAAACATTCAAAACATCTAAAATATAAATGGAGCTATGAATAATCGATTGGAGATAAGTCGTAAAAGAATTACAACTTGTGTTGCTTAGAATGCAGTAGCAGAATGACCAGGTTTCACCAACCTGGGAATACTAACATTGGTGGCTATCTACATACTTCAAAATATAATGTATGTAGATGAAATAAACCAACGATCCAAGAAAACCACGATCTACACCACTATATCACCACTATGTCATGGCTCCAAGCTCGTCCTCCCGGTACACCGTACTACTCTGTGGGAGAAAAAACCTTTTCCTATGTTGGCTGTAAACTGAAGAACCACCTTCCGGACCGCCTGAGAAACTTGACTGGCAATAAGCTGCACAAGGAACTAAAGAAGTGGCTAGTGGAAAGACCCTTCAACTCACTAACGGAAGTTTTTGAAGATACTGAAAAATAACTTGTATTTTATGTATTTTTGACACTATTGTAATTCTTAATGAATGCACAATAAAGAAAATTGTATTGTATTGTATTGTATTGTATTGTAGCAAACTTCAATTTCGTCCGATTTTTATACTCAATGACTCATACAAAATCTTGTATTCCAGAGATGGTTCTTGGACCAAAACATACAGCTTAACATAATTATGACTGTAAACATTTATCTTCAATTCAATTCCAAATTCTGGAAATTATCAAATTGATGTTTTTAGGTTGAGTAATATAATAAGTAAATGAAAACAGATTCTAACAATCAATATCTCAAAAGAAAGCCAAGATTTCAAGGATTATTTGAAGACCAAAACATTTGAAAAATTTAAAATAGAAATGGAGCTATGTATTATAGATTGCAGATAAGTCATAAAAATAAAAATAAATTATTTAATTTGGAATGCTGTAGCGAGCTTCAATATTGTCCGATTTTTATATTCAAAGACTCATTTGAAAGCTGGCATTCCAGAGATGGTACTTGGAGTAAAACATATACCACTACATATCTATAACTGGAAAATTTTATCCTTAATTAAATTCCAAATTCGGGAAATTATCAAATTTATGTTTTTCGGTCGAGTAATATCCTAGTAGATAAATGTTAGAATAAACCGATTCTAACGATCAATATCTCAAAAGAAAGCCAAGATTTCAAGGATTATTTGAAGACCAAAACATATGAAATATTTTAAACAGAAATGGAGTTATGTGTCGTAGATTGCAGATAAGTCATACAAATAAAAATTAATTATGTTATTTGGAATGCTGTAGAGAGCATCAATCTTGTCGGATTTTAAAATTCAAAGACTCATTTGAAAGCTGGTATTCCAGAGATGGTTCTTAGGGCAAAACTTATAGCATAACCTATCCATAACTGTAAAATGTTATCCTCAATTCAATTCCAAATTCTGGAAATTATCAAATTTATGTTTTTCGGTCTAGTAATATAGTAAATAGATAAATACCGATTCTAACGATCAATATCTCAAAAGAAAGCCAAGATTTCAAGGATTATTTGAAGACCAAAACATATAAAATATCTTAAATAGAAATTGAGTTATGTATCATTGATTGAAGATAAGTCATAAAAATTAAAATTAATTATGTTATTCGGAATGCTGTAGCGAGGTTCAATTTCGTCCGATTTTTATATTTAAAGGCTCATGTGAAAGCTGGTATTTCAGAGATGGTTCTTAGACCAAAACATATAGCATAACATAACTATAAATGGAAAATTTTATCTTTAAATCAATAAAAAAATACCGAAAAAATCACATTTATGTTTTTAGGTCGAGTAATATAGTAGATAACTGAATTCAAATGTTTGATGGCAAATCTGTGCATTCTTACCTTTCATTTAAGACCAAAATTATCAAAATCGGTCGGTTAGAATGGCCAAACAAAACCGGAAAAGGCAATTAAAATTTAACTCCCATAAGAAATACACAGGGAGGAAATTTAATTTGTGTGTAATTCGAGTAATATGATAGGAAAGTAAATTCCGACGCTTGATGGCAAATCTGTGAATTCATACCTTTCATTTAAGACCAAAATTATCAAAATCGGTCGGTTAGAATGGCCAAACAAAACCGGAAAAGGCAATTAAAATGTAACTCCCATAAGAAATACACAGGGAGGAAATTTAATTTGTGTGTAATTCGAGTAATATGATAGGAAAGTAAATTCCGACGCTTGATGGCAAATCTGTGAATTCATACCTTTAATTTAAGACTAAAATCATGAAAATCGGTTGGGTAGAAGAGCCAAACATTACCGGAAAAGAAAAACCCAATTTTTTTAATATATAGATTGTTGTTTAACTTATGAGAGAAAAGAATTATTAAAGTATAAAGTTCTAAATACTAATTTTGAAAGGGTTGTTATACTTCGAATAGAGACAATAGGCCACAACTTCAAACTCTAGTTTAAAAAATTATCTTCAACCGTAGGCGTCTCCTCGGATTGGCACGGGGGGCACGTGCACACCCCCCTCACCACCCACTTTTGGAGAAGTATTAACAAAATCCAAAACTTGAAAACTGACAGTACCGCATAGTAGGCCTACTAATTTGTTCTGCCTCTATACTTACTCATTTTTAGTCACGTCTAGGCCTATGTCTTAACACATTTTAAGCAGTTTTTATATGTTTTCGGTATTTTGTTTAGATTAGCCTTAAAAGTTGCAAAGAAGAACAGACAAGCGTGTTAAATAAATCCATTACATGTTATACAGGTAATCAATAAAAAGTTTATTTCCTCCACTGTAATGGAAGAGTCCCTTGGTGAAACCAGTGGTATATCGTTTATATGGTAGATGCTTGAGTCATTTTGTTGAGTCATCATAGTGTAAACATACCTGCATAGTCAGATACTCGGTTTTAATTCTAAATAACTTTTTCCTCCACCTACTGTCTAAAGCCGTATTTTACTCCTTGGAATAGAGTAGTAAAGTACTAATTTCTATCCCATGTGACTTCAATACTTAATTGTTCTAACTAGGAAAAACTCAAGTTTTTCGTACCACGGGGCTAAAGTTAGTTACATAAGAATAACATTAAAAGAGAAATTAAAAAGAACATGAGCCACAGTCAGCTGTTGCTTGTATTTGTTTCGTTACTCATTGTTGACTAATAGCAGCTGTAGCTGCTGCTCACTCAATGCTGACCATTCAGTGTTCTTTAAAAATGATATAGCCTACCTTGTGTGTGTTTTTTATGTTGATGTGACTGATCCAGCTTGACGGAGCAAGGGATTAAATGAAGGTAAAGTTAAATTATGTACGGTAGGCCTATTAGGCCTAAATGTTATTCGTGTAGGAAGAGGAAATAGTTATTTGTGCTTCTAGGGACTAAAGTACAATGTTTTCTCCCTGAAAGGAAAGTGTTGTCGCCCGAAGGCGAAGCCGAGGGTGACAATTTCCCTGAGGGAGAAAAGTACTTTAGTCCCTTGATGCACACAACATTTTTCCTCCACCTACACTAATAACATTTAGGCCTAATAGGCCTACCGCAGATAATTTAACTTAACCTTCATATGATCTCTTGCTCCGTTAAGCTGGATCTGTCACATCAACAAAAACACACACAAGGTAGGCCATATCAATTTTGAAGAACACGAAAAAAACTAAATATAATTTAAGCCTAGTCAAAAGTTTTACACTTACGTTTTGGACTTCTTAGGTTAATAGCCTACCCAAGCAAAATGTAAACAAACACCTACACTGCCACGGCCATCTCTAATACTAGAGATGCTGCTCACCCACTGCTGACTGAATGGTCAGCAGTGGGTGAGCAGCAGCTACAGCTGCTATTAGTCAACAATGAGTAACGAAACAAATACAAGTAGGCCTAACAGCTGACTGTGGCTCATGTTCTTTTTAATCTCTCTTTTAATGTTATTCTAATGTAACTAACTTTAGCCCCGAGGTACGAAAAACTCGGGTTTTCCCTAGGTAGAAAGATTAAGTATTCAAGTCACATGGGATAGAAATGAGTACTTTACTACTCTATTCCAAGGAGTAAAATACGGCTTTAGATAGTAGGTGGAGGAAAAATTTTGTGTGCATCAAGGGACTAAAGTACTTTTCTCCCTCAGGGAAATTGTCGCCCTCGGCTTCGCCTTCGGGCGGCAACACTTTTCCTTCAGGGAGAAAACATTGTACTTTAGTCCCTAGAAGCACAAATAACTATATCACCAGAATATCCCGAATTTTAAATAAACTCACAAGATAGTTGAGCTCCCATTGGCGGGTGATAGACATGTTAATGCAGCCGGTGGCGTCTGGGGCGCTGTATACCGCCACACATGATGACATCAGACCAGATGGCCTGTCTCGGTTGTTGCCACTTAGTTATCCTCATCCATCACATGATGTATACAAGCGCCACGGGACAAGGGCTCGCGCCCCCGCGCCACCACCGCTGAAAAGGGGCGATTATTTGTAAAGCTCCCAGAGGAGCGACACTTGTTCGCACTACCCGCATTAACTCCATCATCTGTCCACTTTATGTTGCTTGTGCAGTTTGGATGGAATTTAAGGCATCACAGACTGTTTAATGGACTGTATTTGTTTTACATTATGCAGCAGATATAGATACTGTACAATTTTAGTTGAAAAATTCAACCGTTCTCAACGAGACATACAATTTTAAAAACCATTCAATTGTTAAAATTGTACTGGTGCTATGATGCAACTTGTTTTGTGAGATCTAAGATTTTTCTAAAGATCTTTGCCTGCGCCTACGTAGGTAAAACTTAAAACTAAGTAAGCATAAATCCAGTTTATTTACTGGGATTAGGTATGTTGACGTTAATGGATAAGAATTTTAGTGTTTTTTTTTTTTTTTTTTTTTTTTTTTTTTTTAATTGAGTTTAGTTACAAAACAGATTTTAAAAGTATGTAACATCTAGGTTACACAAAATGTATAAAGAACAAAAGTTAGGCCCCAAATCATGATATTGTATTATGTAGCAGGAATGTTTAGTACCGAAAACTGTCTATTTGAAAAAAAATATTTTATCCGTGCAAGTTTTTTGTAATTATCTCCACCTAAAACCAAATAATTATACCGAAAGTCAGAATAGCTGATAGTGTTCAAAACAATATAATAAACACCAGAAAATAATTTAAATTATGTAGCCTACCCTTAAATAAGTAGATTATATGTGTGTAGGTATATGTTATTCTAAATCTAGAATACATCTTTCTATATATAGCTATGCCATCATGACAAAATTGTCTATAGTCAAAGTAAACACATTGTAAAATGATAAAAACTATTTTTTCTAAAATAAAACATGTTCTGACAACGATAGCGCTTAAAAGGAGGATAAAAGAAAATGGAGTTATTAATTAGTTTAGTATCAATATCGTTAATTTAATTGGAATTGCATTTCCAATAATGGAGTGTTCTTAGCTAATAGAGGACCGACCAAGTTGTCGTTGTTAAGTCCCATCAGGGCTCTGGAGCGGTAATGGGATAATTGGTTCAATTTTAGGGGCGCGTGCGCTCTCCCCCCCCCCCCCCACTCCCCCAAAACATCCCTCACCACCACATCCACCCCTCGGCGCAATCACATGCTCTCCAGTAATCTTCATAGTGATATTGATATCGTCATGCCATGCATTTGGGGCTTTGTATCAACAATTGAGAAATTTATAGTGAATAGTTCTTGTAGTAACTAACAGTGTAAAAACAAAAATCATGACTTATTTGTGAAACTACAGACACAGTAGGCTAAAGATCCTTCATTGGACAACTTAGTTACAATATATAATTATTTATAATTATATGTTATACAACTTTTTTAAACTCCATACAATTTTTTCTCCTATAAAGCTTACTTTAAATGAACTTTAATTATATTACGGCAAATCTTTATAATTGTTTTAATTACAAATTTCTCCTACCAATCTTGTTTATAGCCTAGATCCTAGATCAATACGGAACAGAAATTCTGTTCCGTATACATTGCTTAAGCTTATATACACAGTTTCATGTTGTTTATTTTCCAACGAGGTTTTTTATTGTCTATGGTTTTAAGTATATGGTTATTGTTTATGCTGTAACTTATATGGTTTTTACTCTCTTTTTGAGAATTATTTCGGCCCGCGAAGAAGAATTCAAATTTTTATAGAAAAATAAAGTACACAGTAAAATAATTTGTTCTCTTATAAAAAATTACTCTCGTTCTTTGCGCCCCCGCAACATCCCAAATGATTAACCTTTTGTTAACATTATTTGTAAATCCTTTACAGCTTGAGGAAGGCATTACCCTGAAAAACTGGTATAATTGATGGTATGTATAAAAAATTCCTTTGTTGTATGATTTTCACAACTCATCTACAACTTTGCAATTTTCGAATAATTTACATTTTTAAGGTTTTCACCTTGCTATTTGATTTTCATATACTACAATTTAAGCAGCTCGTTTATTAACTTGATTAGTATTGTGTTTTAATAATTTGATTTACAATAACATCAGTGTATGATTTTGCCATATCATAACAGCTCAATTACAGCCGAGCCCGGTACACGCTAGACTGAGCGTATGAGGGGGCTACATGAGCGTGGCCGCCGCAGCCCCTGCCCCTGCCCCTGCCCCTGCCCCGCGTCCCCGAACCGCGAGGTTGTCATGGCAACGCGTCTCTAAGTGCTCAAATTTGAGCCTCGTCACGGCTTATCACTCCCTCCCTCGGATAATGGCTTAAGCAAATATCTCTCAGGCTCCCGGCTCATTTAACAACTCCATTGGCCGACACCAGGGATCACGGCATTGAAACTGATACTGTACCAAGTTTGATGATGTTCGAAAAGATACATTGTTCTTGTTACGTTAGTTACATTGTATGTGCAAGGGGGTGCTTTTAAAATGCATGCGTGTCTGAAATCTTTCTTCTTCTTCTTTATCGATAGAAGATTAGGTTAGAAAACATGTTATTTTATATACTTATGGTTATCTTTTTTCCCGTCTAATTTTCCATTTCCACTTTCCTGAGAATGTATGAAAGTTTGGAGTAACGCGCAGAATAAGCTACGTTGAATTTTAGTCGGTTTTGAAATAGCCTATCTGACATTCTTGTTGAGAAGTAAAGTATAAGAAAAGCTCTGGAGGTGGTGGAATAACACAGTCATCATCGTTAATTTTATTCAGTCAGAAGCACAAACGAAATGTATTTGCTTTTTGAGTAGTTAAGTACAAAATAGATTAATAATCGTATTAAGATGAGATTAAGAGATTCATACATTGACTACAACTTAGGCTAACTTACGTATATATCATCTACCAAAGGAAATATATAAATTTTTTTGTAATTAAAGCTTCATCAACACTATTGGTTAATGAAAATTCATTCAATTTTCAGAAAATTTAAAAGTTATAAAATCCAAAAAAATCCTATACTTATACGAGTAAAGTAGCTTATATTTGTACGTATGTGTATGTATGTATGCACACGGATCTCGAAAACACCCCTAACGGTTTTCTTCAATTTTTTGAAATAAATAATTAGTGGTATAACGATTCGATGCCAGCAATAATCTTATTTCGCTATAATCTGTAATTAAAACTCTAAAAATATTAATAATTGACTAGTATACGTGTTGCTCGAAATCAAGCAAATTATTTCAGTACAATACAAATGTTATTGTAGCTATAAATCAATGAAATCCGACCAATCAAATAGTGTGAATATCTTAAATCACCAAAAACGACACGTATTTACAGCTGATTATTAACAGATTTTTCAAATGCTTTATTCAATCAAAATGTTATTTAAATGGGAATTTTTGAGATTTCAATAGAGTATAGTGCCTTTATTTTCAGTCCGATTCTCGTCAGTTTTTGCGGAAACAACTACAGACCAAGCTCTATCCAACGACACCAAAAACTTGAAAATTGGTTGAAAATTTTAGGAGGAGTTCTCAACACAAAAAAACTTTTTAGCGTATTAAATAAGTAAGTATAGATCATGGAGTAAAAAATAAAAACAAAGAAATAATGAAAACAGCTGACTCAACTTTCGAAGTATGTGTTCGACCATGTGTTCTAGTATTATATGAGTTTTTGCATTGTAGCCAGTTCCTGACGAATTAGTGAAAGAAACAATTTATCATATTTTAAAATCGTACTTAAAATTACTGAACGTAATTTAAAGTACAATTGAACGTTTGCAGATTACACGTGTTGCAGATTCAACATGTGGTTCGTGATTCAACAAATATAGGGATACCATAATGCAGCACACAATAGCCTACTTTAAAACAGCCTACAAGGTGAGTGAGCAGAGCGAACGAGCTCGTCTGGTAAAGAAACAAGCCTTTTTGCACTTTGCATTTTAGCGCACTGTGTGTTATTATCTATTACTACGAAGAATTGTTTATAAGTTCGCCGAGAATATGCTCGGGCCCCAAGTACTTACATTCTTAAAAACCACAGATTTTGCTCAGCAAACATTCATTTATTGAACCGGGGAAATCTGCTCCACGTTTTTTCCACTTTATGAACATCCATGTAAAATATTTTAAGACTTGCCTTTTCGAGGTGGAGGGGCACTTTGTAAATTTTCCATCCTAAACGCTGAATAAACATGAGGACCACTCGAGTTTATAAGACTTCCCAACACGAGTGTCAGTCCTCACCGAGGACTTCTACAACCCTTCCGTAAGTGTAAGGCATTAATCAGCCCGTCAGCGGACAAGAGGCCGCCCCCGAGCCCCGTAAACACCGCAGAACACTCCTGATGTGCTCCTGATGTGCAGACGTCTGCGCTCCGGCCGGGGATGGACAGCTTCTGTCAGTCAGCTAGTTTGTAACCATCACCTCTCTGCATTTCCGTTTGTCAGTTGTGTTTGGCAATTTTTTAACATCCGAAAGTATAGGTCTGATGTTATTATTTAAAGTATAAACCCACATTCATGATTTTGGGGGTTGCTATATGGGACAATCCGTCAATAGTAAACTTTCAATTGTTCTGAAAAAAAATATTTCGTTCGAGGTTTTGACCCGGGCGTGAACTATAAAATAGGCCCGAATGAACAATGGTGCTATAAACTATAAACCATAATAAACAATGAACTATAAACTAAACATTACTTTTTAGATAATGTAACTGCAATGCAATTTCGTTTCAATTTGAATTCAAGTTTCAATCAATAGTATTTTTGTTTTGTTTATTAGAGAGTTATCAATTATATGATTCATCATGGAGAGACAATTATCACTTCCATCCCTTGCAGAAGGTAGTCTGCTGAAGATTTTAGTTTGATCCACAAATTTCTTGAATACTACTTTAGTTAATTCAGATAAGAAAATGTAATTAAACTGTTAAAACCCAATTAAGGTGTAAAATCCACGCAAAGGTTGGTTTAAACTGGGTTATAAGTAGTTATTTTTTAACAAAAAACTAGAATTAATTGTTATCTTTAAAGTTCACTAATCATCCGACACTAATCACCATTTGATCATAAAAGTGGTCAAGCCAGCAGTTTTAATTTTTATCAACAAAACTCATACTCACAATACTGAATAACTATAATATTATTCAACTTATTAATTTTCTAACTAGCTCATTTGTCGACCATTTAATAGATGAGTCGCCACAGTTTCCGGCCGGACGGGTATATTCGTGGTATATTCAGGGCTGAGGTTGTCGCGTCGTATAGGCCTAAGCTATGTTTACACGAGTGCTCGTTAAGTTCGCCATTTCCAAGAAAATGAAAAACATTGCTCTCCAACGATGGCGCGCATATTCGAGGGGCGCGGGGCGAGATGGCTCATTAATTTTAACGTTTTCCCTAACAAGGCGTTTGGCCGCCGCCCAGGGACGCGCTCCAATTTTCCCGCGAAATTAATCCCGAAAATTGAATGAATTTATTCAACGGGGAGAGGGAATGAAGTAAGTTATGTCACATGTATGTTACATCACATAATAAAACGTTTTATTTAACACATTTCGCTTTGGGTACATTTTCTAAACCCTATAGTAGACACTATGTACCATTTTACTTACTGAATGTATTATTTTGTAGTTTTTGCAGTCTCGCTTTCATATATGTCTCGCAGTATATGTTTCGACCATAAGCAATTTTATTACATATTAAGCTAATAGTTATCCTATATTAATGAAAACTAGAGATCGCCTCCTGGTTGAAATTCAACTAAATATTCAGTTGATCTGGACTCAAGAAGTTTAAAATTATTTTATAACTGAAACATCAGCTGTTCTTCCTGTTTTTTAGCAGTCGTCTTTACAACAGTTGCCTAATGATTCAATCAATTCTCTTTCCTCCATAAGATTAACACTGGAACTTTGAAAGCCTTTAGGGAGTAGCCTGGAGTCCAATGTGAATTTGAATGGGGTTCTGCTCATCTACAGCACTATATACCTTTCTAACGGTATGCGCGGATTTCTTCTACAATGCACACGAGCTGAGAAAAAAGTACGAAACGAAACATGCTTGCCAACTAATATATAGATGTAGCCTACGAAATAAATTTCTTGGACTTTATAATGACTTTTAAGTTTGTTTATTTTTTAAATACGGCAAGGAAATAAGCAAAATAATGTTCATCGTTAAATTGTTGAATCGTATGAATTCCCCTAAACTTCGCACGTAACAAGTAGTGGATGTTTGTAAAAATGGACATCATGGTTTAGGACTTAACAACCTTAAAATAGAGACTCTTTATTCTAGAGACCCTTTCTATTATATATTTTTATTTCCCTTTGTTAGACTAATTTTTTACCAATCCTTTGTGATTTAGTTTCTTATTTAGGTTTAATATGTTACAAATAATTTTAATTTACGTTTCAAAATAAATGTGTTCTGCAATAATATAATCATGACATCTCCAAAAACAAAAGCAATTGAAAAACAACATGAAACATAATTTAACGTTAAACCATTCAAAAATCTCACAGAGGAAGCTTTAGAACATTTAAATGTGAAAGCGCATGAAGGAAATGAAGATACACGCGGATCGGAAGACGGAAACATTCGGCAAAATTACGACACAAATGTCGGATCGCGAGCGAGGCGGCCATTTTGTCTGTGCCATTTTACCGGGTTCCGGTTCCGGGTCGAGCGCTCCTAAACGCCGGAACAGCAGTGAGCAATTATTGCTAATTTATGACATCAGTTGAATTGTTCGACATTGTTTCTACTGTAATGTGCTTGCAATTTGTTAAATCATTTTCTGCATTTGGTTCCAAAATTTACAGGCATAACAAAAAGTTTTAACTGAATAGGCCTACTTCCATTTCGTATAGAAATTGTAAGGGTATTGTTTTATTTAATTTTAAAAAAAGCTCTATATTCGTCGCTTTTGGCCATAAAAAAATAGCCAAACACCATTACAATTTTACCACACTAGGAAATTTTAGTAGGCTACGTGTGCTTTCTTGACAAGTGTGCTTGCTTGCTACCTTTGCTTTGCAGCAGCACTGGTGGCGCTGCTTTACAATTTAAAGTGTAATATTTTAATCAGTCGCCAAACGTATACTTTAAGATTGTTATAATCTATCATCCCCTTAGGTGCCATATAATCGCCAGGAGTCCAATTAGCTGGAAGGAACCGATGTCGACCGTTTCTTTGCCGAGGCGGATTGTAAAGTCACGGTGGACAGAGGACGGCGGCACACGACACAACACTGCCTGGCCGGACAAATCGATTACAGGTAATGCGCCCTTTATGGAGTGTGTTATTGAGTGGGGCTCCAGCTGCCGGTCAGCTGTGGAGCCCCGGGCGCCCCCCGCCGGCGCCCCGACAACACCCCGCGCAAAGGAGCTAATAATGACTTCTCCGCCGAAAAGGTCGGCCACTATAGAATTCCAGAGTGGTACATTGTGCTTATTGTTGGAGGATGCGTTGAAGATGAGGAGATTGTACGTATTCTAGATGATTAACTTGTTTTTTTTACTAATCTGGTATTTCAATAACGAAAAATCTGTTTAGTAGGTGTGATGTACTTAAAACGTAGTTCTAGCGGAAAATTATAATATTAAATTAAATTTCGTGAGTGATTTTTATTACAATACTTGGGGTAGCGGAATTCTACCCCCAGGAAAAGTACCCCCATGAAAAAACGCTACGTCATTTTGACGTCACGAGGGGCGGAGCTTAAAGTGGCATTGAGTTTTGGCTCGCGGCCGGAAAAGTACCCCCAGTTTTATAAATACATGATTATTTAATTTGGTTGCTCTAAATTAACATTATAGCAAACCAAACACCAGCCGGATTTCTACCCCCGGAATTCTACCCCCGGAATACTACCCCCAGCAAAACTACCCCCAGCAAAACTACCCCCAATGGACTAGACCCGGAATACTACCCCCGGAAAACTACCCCCGGAATTCTACCCCCAGCAAAACTACCCCCAGCAAAACTACCCCCGGAAAACTACCCCCGGAATTCTACCCCCAGCAAAACTACCCCCAAAATGGACTAGAACGGGAATCCTACACCCGCGAAAGTACTTCCACGTACACAATTCCTTAAGTATTTAACAATTGTTATTTCATGTACGTGTTCTGCTATTTAAAACATTTCTATTATAAAATAATAGAAATGTTAAGTTTATATTAATACAAACTTGCCCTTCGGGTGATCTCGTTCTCTACCCTCACTCGCCGTCAAGTTCCATAATAGGCTTTAGTTTTATATAACCAATCTTTCCTCAATCCATTACAGGCTTTTAGCTGTATGGTTTTATTGACATCAAATAAAATATATACATTACCGTACCATGATATACTTTGATATTAGGTTTATAATTTTCAGCACCTGGGGGCCAAGCATTAGCTCGGTAAACTTAAAAAGTAATATTTTTGGTAGTAATATCATAGATAAAATTTGGTAATATCATTTACAGACAGTCCGGTGCAAAAAGGCTTATTTCTTGTTCAAGACGAGCTCGTTCGCTCCACTCACTCGCCTTTCAGCTTCCTTTTTCTGTGCTTTCAGACTGTTTCAATGTAGGCCTACGGGTCTCGTGTATATTTGTTAAAACACATGTTGAATGTGTAACACGTGGATTCGAATTATTTAGTTAGCTGGTGTTTGCTTTATTCTATCTAATGCTTTTGTTTTTAAATTCAAATGTAATTCTACAAATTGATTTGTTGTTTTATATACTTTTACATTACTTTTATTCTTATTCATAATCAGCAATATGAAGTACGATTTAAAAAATTATAGATTATTTTCATCATAAAATAGTACCATTTAATAATTTAGTAATTGGCTGCCATGCAAAACAACATGTGGAACACATAGGCCTATTCTGCACTTTGACAGTTGAGTCTACTGTTTTCATTATTTATTTATTTTTTTTTTTTTTTACTCCATAAGACCAATGTTAAAATTTTTAAAATTTGAATGAATGATTATAAAGAAATAAGATTTTTTCTGGCATAGAGACCTGTATTTATATTAAATTAATCCCAAAACTATGTTATCTGCAATGTTGGAAGCAAATGGTTTTAGCTGTTTTTGAGATCCGTGTGCAAACATACACACATACAAATATATAAATTACTCGTGTTACAGTATAGGATAGGATACACTTAGGCTTATGTAACTTAACTCACGTTTTGTAAATCTAGATAGTCTGAAAAGTATATAACTCAATATATCTAGTACAACCAGTAATACGGTAATAGAATTTTACTGTTGAATCTTGTCCATCTCGGTGGCGAGTGATCAGAGTGAACAAAATTCCTTCAGATTATTGTGAATATCATTATTCCGATTTTTTCTATTTAACTTTCAGGTTTGAAGCACATAGGGCCTACATTGTCATCTAATAAATATTATGTAACACCTGAACATGAATGAACTTTGAAGGAAATTTCTGCTTTCTTTTATCAGTTGCTGCATACACATTTTTCCAAACAATTTCCAAACAATTTATAAAAAAAAGTACCTTAAATAATAATACCATTAATTTATTATATTGTTTTGTAAAATATAACATTAAACAAATAACATTAACTCACCATCACCCACTATTCCATTTTCACTCAAAAAAAAGCATTTTCAAAAATACACAGCTAAAAGCCTGTAAAGGATTAAGGGAAGATTGGTAATATAAAACTAAAGCATAGGCCTATTATAGAACTTGACGGCGAGTGAGGGTAGAAAACGAGATCACCCGAAGGGCAAGTTTGTATTAATGTAAATTTATCATATTATTATTTTATAATAGAAATGTTTTAAATAGCAGAACACGTACATAAAATAACAATTGTTAAATACTTAATTAATTGTGTACGTGGAAGTACTTTCGCGGGTGTAGGATTCCCGGTCTAGTCCATTGGGGGTAGTTTTGCTGGGGGTAGAATTCCGGGGATAGTTTTCCTGGGGGTAGTTTTGCTGGGGGTAGTATTCCGGGGGTAGAATTCCGGGGGTAGATTTCCTGGGGGGTATTCCGGGGGTAGTTTTGCCGGGGGTAGTTTTGCCGGGGGTAGTTTTGCTGGGGGTAGTATTCCGGGGGTAGAATTCCGGGGGTAGTTTTCCACCCCTAGTAAACTTACAAAACATTGCTTAAATTGTTCATTATAGAAATAAATTATAAAAGTGCGTAACCAATGATTGAAGTAGAGTATAATGTATTCTCTTCAAAAGTTCGCGGCCGGAAAACTACCCTTATACCTGTGACGTCAAAATGACGTAGCGTTTTTTCATGGGGTTACTTTTCCTGGGGGTAGAATTCCGGCGCCCCAATGAAGTATTGGTAACATTAGTTTGAATATATACCAAAAAATCTTCAAATGTACGATTTGAGAAATTAAAAGCAGGAAGACATACGGACGGACGGAAACTATGCAATATGTGATACTTTTTTAGTTGCACTGCTTTTTTTTAACACCTCTTAAAGTTGTTACGTAATAATGAAATTGATTAGACCTACATGCAGATTAAAGTGAATCTATTCATGTAATTTTTGTAGATTTTATAGTTAAGTATAACTAGGGTATACAATTGAATTGCAGTGACAGTGTGCAAAAAATAATAGTTGTTTTATGAATATTTTTACTATCGCGCTTTACAATAAGCAATTCTTGTTACTGCTCTAGGATGAGGGTACTAAGTGCCCTGGGTATGGACCGCTTAGGGAGAATACTATAGGTAAGAGTATAGGCGATAGGCGATTAGTTAGCAAAATAAATTTCACCATAGATAAATAATTTAATTAGGCTAATTCATAAAACAAACGCTTACTATTGAAACAGTATAGTTATTAACAAAGTAGACGCTTATTAATTGCTTACCATACTGTTGGAGTTGGTTAAAACTCAATACAACTTTTTAGGCCCCGAATTAAATGGGAGATCTCCCGTGAATCAAGAATAGGTCAATTGGGAAACATGCGATTGAAATACAAAGATAAAAAAATACACTCACTGTATGTAGCAAGTTTTATCATAGGAGCAGATCATTCCCACCCCACCAAACCTATTCTAAGCTTGGTTCCTAAACCTCGTCGAGGAGAACCCTACGTGAAGGCTGTCAAATCCCACCCATGGCAGCCTCATCAAATGATTAGATTTTGTGGTTCGTTCGATTCTGAGATTAAACAAATCTATAAAATATTTTATCACAAGCTTCCCCACAGATCAAATCGGAGTCTAGATACGTAGAAAATTGCATTCTATTGAGATGTATCCATCACCTGCACAGGTCATTCATCCAGATGAAGATATCCTTTAGGAGCGGAGGGTCAGGTAAGAGGGTGTTGTGGTCGGGGACGAGGGTCCCCGCGGGGTGCCATGGGGGGGGGGGCAGCTGCGTTGACCATTTCACACCAGATACCCGTGCCGGGCTAATGGCATGATGAATGGGACAACTAACAAAAGCCTGTAACAAATCTGCCAGAAAACAGCGGCTTTATAGACTCTGAAATCAACTTTGCCGCTCAATCTGTTTCAGTAGCCGAAGATAAATTTCAGTTTATAATGCTTAGTGTTCTGGATGTTTGTGTTGAACCAATTCAGAAGCTGCGAAAGTATGCGTCGAAATAGTTTACAAAGCTGTACAATAAAAATTAATTTCGAACGTTTGTGGACCCTCGTGCATCATACATACTACACCATGTAAAAACACTGTTTGGGTATTGAAGTAGTTAAGCACTCCCATTCAAAATCCTGATTTAGAAAATCTTATGAAAAGCGGATCGATTATGAACTATGTTTGCCTCTGGTAATAGGTTGCTACCTTTAGTAATTACTACTTGTAATTATAATACTTAAAAGGTTTATCAGAACCGACATTACATACTCGGACTAACCTGTTGCATGAATGAGATGGAGGAATCGAAGTAGCCGCCTGACGTCACAGCGGTCGTTGGCAGTGCAGCCACACACACAAAATAAAACCACTCTTCTAATACGAGTTAGGCCTATACTATATTACACTCGCCACAACTTAAAATGGATTACTTATACTATAGCCTACTTAAAAACATAGGCCTAAAAATTTAAAGTTCATATAAATTTCAAATTAAATTCCTCTCGATGACTTATTTATCTATTTTAAACAATGCTCGAGCTTTTAAAGTTTCTTTCAAAATTCAAACTAAAAACTTTAATTAAAACCAAACAAAAACTCTTCTATCTTTGACTAAGCTTAGGCCTATACTATATTACACTACCCAACAACAAGATAGATGTTAGTGAAAAATTCCCAAACAATACATTACCACTAGCGTAGATAGACACTAAAAAGTAGTAAAGTACAACGATCATTAGTTTATGATCATTTTAATTTATTATAGTTTTAACATTTTAACACTCCATTTGGGTTTATTACTCTATTCCTTGTTTAACATTTGATCACATGATTTAGCTTTATTTTAAGTTTTGTTTACTCTTCGATAACCACCCTTTATTTTATCCTGTTGTCCTTAAAATAGTTAGTTGTCACAATGGACGTACAGCATACTCTGGCAATAATCCTTCCTGAAGGTATGAGTAATGCTAAGAAAATCATCTCAGTTTTGAAATCAGAGTGCTTTATTATTATGGCTCAGAGATACGTCCATGTGACACCCGAACAAGCGAGCGACTTCTACCAACATCTATACGGCCTCAGGTATTTCCCTCTGCTGGTGGCTTACATGTCCTCGGCCCCAGTTACCGTCTTGCATCTAGGGCGAACAAACGCTGTCGATAAACTTCTAGAAATCGTCGGGCCCTCGGATGTCGTAGAGGCCCAGCAAGATTGCCCGCAGTCGCTGAACGCTCGGTTTGGCAACTTCGAGTGCAACCTGCCCGCAGTCCACGCCAGCCGAGACTTGCCAGCTGCTAGAGAAGAGATACACTTCTTCTTCCCCAACTGTTGGGTGGAACCAGTACCGAACATAGAGAATGGTCTCAGACTCCTGGACAGGGAAGTTCGGCCACTGCTCAAGGAAGGACTTGCCCAGCTGTTGAAGGAGAAGCCGTTGGAACCGATGCTCTGGTTGGCGGACTGGCTTCTGGAACACAACCCCAACAAGCCTCGGGTCGCCGAGTACCTCAGACAAAACCCTTTTACAGAAACCCTTCCAGATTGTGATGCAAAATAATCACTCGTATGTCTTTTCTCACTGATCAATAAAAAGTTATTTTCTTTGAAATTAAATTTGAACAAGATATCACTGTATTTAATTATCCTGCGAAACGGAGATAGGCTATTAGAAATATGAATTAAATTTTACGATACATAATCCTAATTTGAAGAAATAATAATGTTTGCTTAAATAGATCAAATTAGTTGTTTCATCGGTTTATCGAGTTCTTTTGGTTTATTTGAGTTTATTGTCATCCGTAATTTTTCCATTTCAACGGTAAATGCAGAAAGAATGGAACACCATTTGAGCCAACTGAAATAGCTTACCACCTTGTATAATAACGTACACTGTACAAAAATACTATATTAGCATAATATATTAGATGATAGGTACTGTATATTAGACAGTTTTATAATACCCTAGAAGCCAAAAACACCGTTCGTTCAAATCTCATATGTATTTATGTTTACAAGATAACTTTTGAAAAAAAACCTCAGATTTTGATAAAATTTAGTATGGAGATGTAGGGCAGCGTTCTTCAAGTTAAGTTTAAAAAACAGTGTAATCGGACCATGGGGACATAATCGGACCATGGGACCACAATCGGACCATTTTGTATTTATAAGTTTTTTATCTATTTTATTGTATGCCATTTTTCGGATCATTCCAATGCAGTTTTTACTTATTCTGTTGCTAAATTTAATGTTTGTATTCTTGAAAGTTGTTTTTATTGGTTTAATATTCACAGAGCTGTAATGGAACACATTTTATTCAGGCATCTATCTATCTATCTTCTTATTTCCATAAGGGTTACGTCTGTTACGTCCCTTTTCCTCTCGACCTACGAACCGATTTTTAAGATTGAGGTGTCATTTTAAAGCTTAGGATATAGCGCAGTGACGAATCGTAATTAAAAAGGTCATAACGTTTCGGGCTTCGTCCCCTTTCGTCTTTGATTTATTTCTAGAGGGCCCTTTAAAATGTTGACCAACTTTTATTGCAAGTTCTATAATGTGAATTGTAATTTAACAGCTGATTACCTTCAGATGAATTTTAAAAGCCAGATAATAAACAAAAATAGATCGCTGTCACTTCATAATCAACATTCACGTACTGTAGTTGAGTTTCTCTCATACAGAATCAGAAAATGTGCAATTTGCGCACGGGCCACCTCGTGTTCCATAATACTGTAATAGATAAAGAATATTGAAATAGCGCAAATGTTTGTGAAAAGATTTCGAAATTGTGAAAGTCTGCCCCTTTTTAATAGTGAAGGGGTGAGATACGACAAAATTTCACAATACCGAACTTGTAGAGGGACTAATGCCTGGCCAAATATTAGTCTTCAAAATTGAGGTAGGACCTCTCATTCAAAAGTTTGCAGGAAAATATAAAAGGCCATACATATTTAGTTTACTAATTTTAACTTTTTTTTATTTTTTAATGGGTGAAATGGAAAATTGTCTTTTTCAGACTTTTTTCAGGGTTTCAGACCAAATACCACCTATTATATACCGAATTTCAAGTTTCTAGCTCAATTAGAAGTGATCTAGAATTTAGATTCGTGTGAGTCAGTGAGTTACGCTAACGGGCGTATAGTTATTTACACTATCCAGCTGGACCGGTAAGCATGTTTGCCTCTTAAAAGACATATTTTGCACAAGTCTCCGGACGGACGGGATATAGAAGGAAAGAGGAGGGTGAGGAATTGGACAGCAGACAGCCAATTCACCACTCAAAGGACTATCTCACTAGCTCATGTGATAACTAATTTTCAGGCTCAAATAGGCGGTCTGCTCTATGTCCTCTGACCCTTCAACCAACAGCTCCTTGTCCAGCCCGGACGCGGACGTGTTAGAGCCGGACAGCCGAAAATCGTAAACGAAGCGGACATGCGGGTAATTTGGTGTTTTCCTCCCTGCTTTACCCGGCGCAGAAGGGGAAACTCCCACTCTACTGCATGGGGAAAATTCTGGTACTCACCAGAATAAATAAGATAAATTGTCGTACCACTGCCCTCCACGCCCCTCTGAGTTCTACAAAAAGGACGGAAAGTCGAGCTAGTGATATGAATGAAGAAAAACACTGAAATGTTCTTGTAAAAACTGTATTTTTACATGATGGCGTTCTAGTGATTTTAGTTGTTCACGTCGGTGCTCAAATTCAAAACACCTAGCTATTAACAATTTACTATGAACAACGTTGTTAAGTATTTAAAATAATATGTTAAGTAATTTAAAATTATAACGACGTCGGGGTCAAGAATGTAATCTTGTAGGCCTATAGCTTGTTGTCTGCCTGTAAATGAACAAGACGCAAAAGAACTTGGTAGACGTGACACTACCATTTGAATGGCAATAACTGAAGCCAGTTACCCGCCAGTAACGCCTAACTTAAAACCACAGTCATTCTAGTTTGGGTAAGTATCTAACCTAACCTATTAAAAAAAGAAACAATCATTTTGTAAATTATATTTTTGAACGGCATGTTTTTAGGTGAAGCACAATAATTGATATCGTTTAAAAAAAGGATTGAAATAAAATAACACCAAGAATTAAGAATGCGTAGATTCTGTTGCAAGACACGATGCTGTCCGGCGGGAAGGAATGGAACGGGGAGAAGGGGAAAATGATCGTGCCGGGTACGAAATAGTTTTACCCTCGATAGTACCCTCCGAGCGGTGGAAGGAGAATTACTTGCCGCATGTCCACAGCATGCACGATTTTTGGCTGTCCGGCTCGAATACATGTCCGGGCTGCACACGGCACCCAACCACCTGGCCATTTACTCCCCTCATGGCCTTCAACTTGGGGTTTCCATGACCGAGACCGAGGTTTACATTGACGTCCAGAACATACAACGGATCGTTGGAGACGGGGAATTTGGAGTTTTTCATAGTGAAAAGTTAACATTTTTACCACATGTTATGACAACTTTGTTTTCTGTATCCTATGACAATTTTGCACCTGGTCTAAGCCTGTTGTTGTAATATTGTTTTAATGTTGTTGGAACCCAACGTTGTACGTTGGGACTCCAGGCCCCATAGAAACTGGCCCAAGGTCCGTGGCTGTTTTTAGTATAAGCATTGACTTATACTACTCTGTGACTTATACTACTATACTAATAAGCATTGACTCAAACTCTGAACACATACAGGGTGTCCAGCTTCGACTGTCCGAAACTTTTCCATGTTGTTTAGCAAGCCAAAATAAACAATGTCATATAATGCTTGATATAAACATATGTCCTAAAATGCTTCGTTAACCCTCTAGCCACCACTTTGTTTTTTACATTTAATAATTTTTATTTACATAACGAATAAATGGATTTTGTTCATATTTGGCATGGACCTTAACTACAACAATGGTTATTAAAAGAAAAAATATATTTTTTTCCGTCACATGATTTCAAAATGGCGGCCATTTTAAATTTTTAAACTCAAATATCTTAAAAACGGTAAATTTTATCAAAACTTTACAAGACACAAAAAAGTTCCAAAATTAAATTGTCTAATTAATGATACCAGGTTTGTAATGATCTGACTAAGTTATTGAGATCTTTCTTCTAAATTAACCTAAATTTGCATGCATTATAATGGAAAATCAATGAGTTTATACACAAAAATCTCAATAACTTAATTAAATGTTGTCAGATCATTACAAACTTGGTATCATTGGCTAGACGATTTAATTTTGCAGCTTTTTTGTGTCTTGTAAATTTTTGATAAAATTTACCGTTTTTGAGATATTCGAGGTTAAAATTTTAAAATGTCCGACATTTTGAAAATATGTGACGGAAAAAAATATTTTTTTTCTTTTAATAACCATTGTTGTAGTTAAGGTCCATACCAAATATGAACCCAATCCATTTATCCGTTATGGAAATAAAAATTATTAAATGTAAAAAACAAAATGGCGGCTAGAGGGTTAACGAAGCATTTTAGGACATATGTTTATATTAAGCATTATATGAAATTGTTTATTTTGGCTTGCTAAACAACATGGAAAAGTTTCGGACAGTCGAAGCTGGACACCCTGTATAAGAGAGACTCGCCCTTAGGGGTTGTCCAGAAACTCGTTAATTGTTGTTTAAGTCGCATATAATGAACAGAATACATATAAATATAAGAGTTTGTAAATGAGCAAAATAGCCAAATAAATGATAACATAAATTAACTCCCACGGCTGCAGAAATAACCTAAATTTGAACTTATGCAACTAACTCAATCTAAGTAATGAAAATATTCGCCTACGGCTCGTTTTCATCCAGAGACTCTTTCCCCAAACCCCCTTCCTAATTCCCCCGAATTCTATAAAGGTTAATGGAGTTGTGAATAAATTTATTATGTAGGTATTGTATAAGAATTTACTTAAAATTATAAAATAAGTATGAATATATGAAAAAATTAAATGTATAAACTGAATTAAAAATGTGCAGTAGATCATCGAATACAATGAAAAATTCTATTAAAACAAAATAATTGGAAATCTTAACAAAGTGGATAAAACCTGCCAAAAACCCCTTTTATTTACAAAAATACTATTCAGTTACTATCCTTGAATTAGTTGTGTTGAAATTCCAGGGAATAACATAACGATCCAGTAATATTAAACATACAATGATAAATACATAATGTAATATTGGCATTCATTACAATTCCTTCATTTCAGTTTTTAATGGTGTTAAACTTTTAAATTTACCTAATTTCCTAAAAACTTACTGTCAAGGCAAATAAAAAAAACTTCAAGCTTCTAAATACAAACAGTAGTTACTAACAAAAGTATGTTAAATAATGGTTAAAATATCAAAATTACCATAAACATTAAAGGGCGTATGTTTTAGCCGTAGACCAGGTCAGTAAATAACAATCAAAGTAAAACAATCAGTTGCTTGATATAGCGATTCGTTCCGACTAACAGTCAAAAGAAGAATACGTGATATTGGAAATCATCATGATAATTTTTAAGTATGATAATTTAATTGATATTGGTACTGTGCAAGATATGTCTATGCGCAAAGTGAATGTTCTGAGTAAAATATTACAGTAGTTGTAAAAGTACGTCTACATGGGGTAAAATTACCCGCAAAAATAAATAAACATTTAAATGGACTGGAGGGCAAAAATTCATAGAACCAAACTTGTAGTAACTTGAAAGGCGTTCGCTAGGATTGCCTCAGAATGTTATAATTTGGCCGCTAGAGTAGAAAAAATAATGTCATATTTATTTTGGGTAAAAATGTTTGGTGGCTAAATTTCGAGATCAGATGGTTGTCTATGGGGTAGGAAATAAAAAAGCTTTTTTATTTTAAATGAAAATACTGTACAGCCACCTTTTTAAATTAAACGTTAACTGGTTAACTTAGTACGCACTAAAAGATAAATCAATTGTGTAATCTGCTATTTTAGTTAAAATTTTTGTTGAATTGTAAAATTTAAATTAGCATGCTATCAGGTAAAGTCAATGATGTACTTTCCTAATGAGTTCGTTAGAAATTAAGTGCCATCCCAAATAAAGAACCAATTTTTGGGAGCGCTATCGTGCAAATATGATACTGTCTTACCGGGTGTCCAATACCAACCTTGCACCTCTTTGAAAATTGTACTTAAAAAAAAATTGTGCCGTTGTAGGTAAACCTACTTCGCTCTGTTGATTCACACTGATTTCAATACAGAGGGGACCAGACGTAATTTTGAAGCAACTTTAAAATTTAATATTTTAAACCCTAATCATAATAATTTTGAAGAATAAATAGCATGAAATTAATTTGTTTTAACAGTGGAATATTTAACATGTATATTATGTCTGAACATTTTACATATAACAGAACTTACCAAACATGTAAATGTCTAAGAATTTCATTTAAAATAATGTACCATCATAAAACATCAATTATCACGTGATTAGTTTTACTAAACATTTAAATACATGTTCATTAATCTCCGTCATGTTGTAAATTTAATAAAAAAACTTTTTGGAACAAACTTAAAATTTTTGTTGGAAACGTATTTAAAAGAGTCTAAGACATTTTTGTGCCGAGACATTTTTGCTTAACCTAAAATGCTCAGAGAAGATTTGTAAATTTGTTCCATGTTATTCTAATGAGGAAAATCTAAATTTCAACCGCAAATATTCCCTAAACGGCTAAAATTACGCATACAAGATCAAACTGTAAAGTTTTCTTAAAAACCGTGTAAAACTAAAAAAAAAAAAATATTTAAAGTGAGGGTTTATATTTGAAATCAGTGACTTCCGGTCTGGAGAGGTAATTTCATGTACACCCTGTACATTGAAATTACTCTCGGTGGATAGACCGCTTTACCTATAAAGGCACAATTGGTTAATGTTATAAATTATAAATTAGTATTTCTTAAAAAGGGTGTTTCGGTAATCCGTGACTCCCAGTATGTTGGCAATTTTTGTAGTAACCAAGGTATTATTTATGTAACTTTAACTGTATTATATATGGAATAATATAAATTAAATAAAAATTTTGATATGAAATTGAACTTTGTCAGAGGCCAATACATCAGTAATTGTAAAGGTGGTATTGAGAACAATCAGAGAAATTAAACCGAGAATATCATGAGAAGAACAATGTTTACCCATTAAAATCCATTATAGTGATATTATCACTATGAAACGTTTTTCATGCCAATAGACCAGAGTGTACAATAAGTTAGTTCTATAATATAAGTACGGGAACTAAACCTGTTAAGTGAACTACGGTACCACTCCTGTACTACATTACCCTTTAATCTACCTTACCGACATTTGACGAATTTCTGATACCCCAATGAGTGAGTGAGTTACACATGCGAGAGTATATAATTTAGATATAGGCTACAAGTGTACCTGTTGCTCGAAATCGAGCGATTTAATATGGACTATCTATCGCATGTCATTTTTAAAATGTTACGTTTAGTTATAAATCAATTAGATTCAACCAATCCAATAAGATATAAGATATTTATTGGTAACTCTGTACATTTACATTAATTGACAAGTCGGAAATAATACATAATACATGTTGTGATTATCAGTAATAAACAAAAAAAATCACTAATATACAGCTGTACACTGACAGATTTTTAAAATGCTCAACCCAATCCTAATGTTATATTATAATGGGAAATTTTCAATGGTGGATAAAGCCTTTATTATAAGGCCGGTTCTCATCAATTTTTGGCAGGAACAACAACTGGACAGACCAAGCCCTGAAAATCGGTTGTAAATTGTAAGAATTATTGTAAATAAGTATAGATTAGGTTATGAAAAACCCTTCTTTTACTTATTTGGACAATGCCAGATTAAAAATTGACATATTTATCTTAAAGTATTGAAATGACGGATTTTCAAGCCGTAGTGGTCTACGGGACTGACCAAAGGGGCAACAGGCACTGCATCATATCACATCATGTGTACACACATTATTACATGTTTTTTTTTTCAGAAGATTCAGTGAGTAAATTGTTACGGCTGGTGTGTTGGTACTTCCGACGTGAGACTTCACAGCTGCTAGCTTTTTTCTTTCTATCAATTGTCGTCTGCTGGTCCGCTCGCGCTCAGCTTTCAGTTGATGTTGATGAAGTTGATGGAGGGAAATATCAAACCAAACGAAAACAAACCGTAGCTTGTACTTGTAGGTTCTGAAAATGGAAATTGTTTACAGTGTATAGAGCCACTAGTATTACATTATTAAACCGGCGAATGCCATTGTTTCCAAAAAAGACCAGGTATTTATCCTATCCATTATGAGTTTTTATTTCTTGTTATTTGATAGGGTAGGCCTATTAGTTGGCTAGTAATTTACCTATAGAGAGTTTAAAAATGTACAACTCACGAAAAAACTCATTAACAATACTTAGCCGTGATTCACAGCAGTTCCCTTGCCTTCCATGAAGGAAAATTGAAATAGTAAGTTTACTAGTGTGGCATTCTTAATTAGCTTCCTTTATTTAGCTAGGTTATTATTTAGGCCTAAACAGAAACTTATTCAATAATAACTTAGTAGTAGATAATGTTAATGAAAAATAGCCTACTTTCGGCGAAACTTCGTTATCCGACTCCACTGTTTTTATCGATGTGGAAATTTTGATATTGCGATTAAAATTGTGCAATGAAAACAATCGAATCAACACAACAATAATATTGAAATAAGAAATGTACCATAATAATAATCCAACATAACAGTCCAACCGTAAACCTCCGTAACTTTTATTGACAGCGATGTTTATAACAACAAAATCAATATGGTGATTTGAAAAATTTTAAACGCATAGGCCTATTCCCTCAATGAGAATGAGAATCTTTATTGTCCTTTAAGCATTTACATGCAAATGGGTTCGTCATCTTAGGCTAAAAATACATTAGAAAAAAATACCTTTCTGATTCGTATTTGGCAGCATTTGTGTGAGGCCAATTTAGGTCTAACGAAGTCTGCTTCTTCTCACAATTAAGATACGGTACACCTACACAATAAACTTGGGTGGTTTATTTTGTGTTGTTCATTGATAATGTTACAGGTTACATTAGCAAAAATTTATACTTGTTTTTTTTCAGTTACTTGTTTGCAATAGGCTTAGGCTATATTTGTTTTATTGTCAAAAGGTATGTTTAATTGAATGATTATAGGCCTTTTATAACAAAACTATATCAGGTGATAAAATCGTAATCGTATTGTGTAACTTAATTGTATCATCGATTCGATAGAATAGCAATATTATCGCAATGTCGAAATTTCCACTTGATAATTGGCCTAACGAACGGTGGAGTCGGATAACGAAGTTTCGCCCTACTTTCAACTAGTTGATAATAACATTCATCGTAAAATTCATAATATTTTACAATTAAATTACAGTAATGTTTAAACTCAAGGTTTTTAGTAAGATTTTAACTAGAAATAATGGCCTACCAGAGTTAGGCCCTATTTTAGGTAAGGACTACTGCTTTACCCTTAGGACATTTTCTCATTATTCAAAATTAACACAAATTCAAGAATAGCTAGGCCTACCCCCTTTCGCAGCAGACTATAGTAAGATGCATGAAAATAGTCCGATGGAAATTTTAACAGCTGTGTCCCCCCTCACCCCCTCTCGCCCTGCAATGTTGCCATTTGTAGTTATTTTTACCATGTGTAATACCGTAAAAACATGCGTTTCATAATAAATTTGGCAACAATGTATTGACTCTCATCGGACTATTTTCGTGAATCTTACTATAGTGTATAGGCCTATCCAATTAATGTAGCCTAGGCCTACAATAAGAAAGAGTGGTTCCTTTGAATTCTATGGCCATATCTTAGTTATTTAGGGGTTTGAGCGGTGTACTGATCACTGAAATCACCAAAAGTCACCGAAAGTCACAGATTTGAGATAGTTGTCACAGAAATCAAAGAAAAGTCACGATTTTCCCTTAAAATGCAAAAAAGTTATGGGTTTTTTGTATAAATTGAGAAAATAATTCGATTGTGAGCAAAATTTTGTGACTTCCGCAATTTCCCCCCAAAATATTCTAAATAGACGAAGCAAAAGTCACAGATTTTAAATATTTTTCAGCCCAAAATGTCATTGAAAAGTCACTGATTTTTGTATCTATTTGGAAGTAAGTTGAGACATCCGGCTAAACCTCTTTGAATCCATCACATTATCACTCTGTCTATTATGGAATTCATGTTTGGAATTAATTTTGTTATAATCTTACGAGTTAAGAGTAAGTTGTGTTTGATTTTCAAGATTAATTTTATAATTGGAACATATGGGAATGATAATTAAGTAATCGTTGTCAAAAAATAACATTAGGAAAACCAAATAAATCAATGGTACTGTAAGTAATCAAAGATTATACAGCCAGTAATTAAAGATTATAAGGTGTTATATGGATGCCACTTACAGATGACTCGGTGTATCTGTGCTCATGGCTTTCGAGAAAAGAGGGTGGTCGAGCGATGAGGTAGGGTTACTTTTCTAAAAACATTGGTCTGTTGTAACTATGTTGTCATCAAGATCCAAAAATGTTGTATTTTATCTGAGAAAAAACATGAATAAAATCAATATTAGAATATAGGCCTACTCATTGAAAGCCATGAGCACAGGTATACCGAGCCATCTGTACTTAGTTGTACAGTGTACTGTCGAGCGGTCATGTTAGGTATGTTATTGCACAATTCATCTATAATACCTTTCCTATTTTAAAGGTCACCTTATAGTGATGAAATATAGGCTGCTTGGACAGCTGTAAATAGGCCAAGGTCAGGTTGTTGGAAAGAGCATTATTTCACTGTTGCGTAGTCTTAGTTGATTTACCGAGTGTTTAAGTTCGTCTCACTTGAAATACCTTTTGAAAGTATTTTCAATATATTGAGCTATAACATACTTAACCTAATTGCCGCAGGGGCTGTGCACTTGGCTGAGTATTTGGCAAACGTGGAGAGTTAGGCCTACAGCTACGGGTGGAGATGCATTTGTCGAGATTCTCGCAAACTAAAGAAATATTCCTTACCAACAATTAGAGGCCATATGATTTACATATGATAAATTTAGCAACGAAACAAAAGTTCGGAAGAACTTTGTTTGGCGGCCAGTGCGGACGACTTAACAGTACGATAATCTCTACCAATTAATTAGTGAAATAAAGTTTTTATCTCATTCATAGTGGATGAGATGTATAGTTAACTTACGGTAATGGTTTAGTTAACCGTCCTTCGGGGCGTACGCTGAGGTTACCTCCGCACTAGAAAAGAAATTAGAAGAAAATGTAGAGAGCTTCTGTTTTCCAGCCTGGCCTTGAAGTTCCCTATTTAATATCACTGCAGAGGAACTGTTTATTGTTTCCGGTTATACCTGGTTACAATTAAAACATTATCTGAGTATCTCCTGGGTCAATATTTTCCAGTGTGTAGAGGTTGTTTCCACTTTTCTTGTCTCTGAGTGCAAATGTTGTTCTGCTTGCGCCCAATTATGCTACAAAAAATGATTGTTTTAGTTCAATATTAGGTTTACAAAATTGTTCTTATTTAATATGAGTATTTTTTGTTATTAATTAGCCCTTAAACACATTAGATGCATTGTTATTTCATAATTTATATTACAGAATGCCTTTTTAGCTCTAGAAACATTTAGTCTATTTTTCCCAAAACTGGTGTAAATTATAAATTTCATGTATTATGATTAATAAAGGGTAATTGGAAGAATTATTGCTTAAAAAAAGAAAAAGCAATAATCCTAAACTTTCTGCATCTGTGGTTTATAAACATAGTACCATACAAAGGTAGATTAACTGATGCACTGTACAAAATTATTTCAAGTCTCAAGTCATTTTGATTAATACAGAATTTATAGTTTTACAATGACTATCATGCGGTATCTAACTCATCTATAAATGCGGAATACCACTCACTGACTGACTCATCACGAAATCTGAGGAACTACCAAACGGATTTACTTGAAAATTTGAACACAGGTTCGTCTTGCCCTTTAGATGCTCACAAAGAAACGATTTTGCAAAATTCATCTAGGGATCCGCCCCACAGGCCTTCGAAATTTCAATATAATGTTAACCATATAGCCAAATTAAAATACGAATTAAGAAACCTGCGGGGTTAAATTTTGGAGTGATCTCTTTGCTCATAGGTGCTCAATAAAAAAGTGTTTTGTACATCTCCTTTAGTGCTACAACTCACAGAAGCTCACAATTACTGTATAGCCTAAGTGTTGAATTTTGACATGGACGATTCTCTTTGCTCAAGTACTTACTAAGAAAGGGTTATGCAAATATAGTTTTTGAAGCCCTTTAGGGCCCCGCCCCACTGGACTTCAAATTTACTTTAGGATCTCTGGGGTTGAAATTTGACATATACGTTTCTCTTTGCTCACAGGTACTCACTTAGAAACGGTTGTGCAAATATATTTTTTTAAATTCTTTAGGTCTCCGCCCCACAGGTCTTGAAAATTACTGTAGGACCCAAGGGGTTTTAGTTTGACATGGATGTTCCTCTTTGCTCATATGGGCTCAATAAGAAATAATAATTTTCCAAATTTCTTATGGAGCTCCGTCCCACAGAACCTCAAAGTACCATGGATCATAAGGGTTTAAATTTAACGTGGATATTCTGTTTTGCTAATAGGTTCTCCCTAAGAAATGGTTCTGAAGTTTTTAAAGTTATTTAGGGCTCCAACCCACATGACTTCAAAATTATTCCAGGATCTACAGGGTTGAAATTTAATGATTACGATCCGTTTTGGTAATAGATGTTCATTAAGAAAAAAGTTTTGCAAATATAGTTTTTCATGTTCTTTAGGTCTCTGCCCCACATGACTTCAAAATGACTGTAGGGCCTACGAGGTTGAAATTTGATATGGTCGTTCCTATTTGCTCATATCTTCTCATTAAGAAAAGGTTTTCAAAATTTCTTTCAGAGCTTCACTCACACTACTTCATTGTTTCACTGTCATTCTTAGGGAAGAAAATTTCGTTGCTCTATTTTATTGCCCATAAAATAAATTCAATCACGGGCGAAGCGGTGACGGGCAACAGCTAGTAATTAAGAGTCTGCAGTACCTCCGCCATCTTGATTTTTAGTCCCATAAGAACAATTCTAATTATAGGTGTCTTTGAAACACTTTATCTCGATAATGTTGCATCAGATTCACTTGAAACTTGAATACGTTCACAATAATGGTATGGCGGTTTATGTGACATGGATAAATTTTTAAATGGTGATAATATACATAGTTTTAGCGAATTTCCCATAGGGAATAAGCTATTACCGTAGGTCTCATGGATGGGGTGTATGTTGTACTTCAGGGCCTGCACCCCTAGAACTGGGATGTCCACTACCCAATCCCAGCTCGAAGTACTGAGTTGGGTAACGGGCGTGGCTCCCTTTATCAACTGAAGTAGGGCAGCTTCGGCTGTTCCGAGCCCTGGCGGAGGTGGCCTTGTGTCAATCGCGCGCTTACTGGGTGTCTCACTCCAGCCTCCCCCCAAAAGGGAGGGAATGAGTCAGGATGTCGGGGATCTGGGGCTTCCGTGCCTTTCGGGTACGGTTGCAGTGCAGCCGGCGCCTTTGGCGTGCGGGTTTCCAGTGACCTAGTTATTCCGCTTGGGATCCACCCATGACCCAAGTAAAACCTAAAATGGGGACCTCGGGATCCGGCTCAAGCCCCTGGCTTCGGCCAGTCCGGATATTGGGTTGGAATCGAGGGGGCAGAGGTTGTCGGCATGCTCGGCACACAGCTTCGGCTGTGGGGGGCCCTCCAGCCTTATCTGGGGGCGTTGCTCACAAACGAAAGCTGAGAAGTACCATGGGTAGTGGTGCCACTGTCACTCACAGCGGATGGTCATTTTGGGTCACCGCCGGCTGAGTACCACAGGCCTAGTGAATTCCGGGTTTTGTGGGGGTCTAATCCGCCTTAATGTGATTTGGGACTAATGTTCCATAACTCCCTTGGTCGCAAGACTGGTCCGGTTGAGGCTAATGCCAGGTACGGACTACCCGTGAGGGTAGGGGGAGCCAATACGAGGTCACCTCGTAGAGGAAAACTCAGACGAAAAGAAAAAGAAAAAGAAGGTCTCATGGTAATGGGGTGCATGTTGTACTTCAGGGCCTGCACCCCTAGAACTGGGATGTCCACTACCCAATCCCAGCTCGAAGTACTGAGTTGGGTAACGGGCGTGGCTCCCTTTATCAACTGAAGTAGGGCAGTTTCGGCTGTTCCGAGCCCTGGCGGAGGTGGCCTTGTGTCAATCGCGCGCTTACTGGGTGTCTCACTCCAGCCTCCCCCCAAAAGGGAGGGAATGAGTCAGGATGTCGGGGATCTGGGGCTTCCGTGCCTTCGGGTACGGTTGCAGTGCAGCCGGCGCCTTTGGCGTGCGGGTTTCCAGTGACCTAGTTATTCCGCTTGGGACCCACCCATGACCCAAGTAAAACCTAAAATGGGGACCTCGGGATCCGGCTCAAGCCCCTGGCCTCGGCCAGTCCGGATATTGGGTTGGAATCGAGGGGGCAGAGGTTGTCGGTATGCTCGGCACACAGCTTCGGCTGTGGGGGGCCCTCCAGCCTCATCTGGGGGCGTTGCTCACAAACGAAAGCTGAGAAGTACCATGGGTAGTGGTGCCACTGTCACTCACAGCGGATGGTCGATTTGGGTTCACCGCCGGTTGAGTACCACAGGCCTGGTGAATTCCGGGTTTTGTGGGGGTCTAATCCGCCTTAATGAGATTTGGGATTGTTTCTAATGGTTCCATAAGTTCCCTGTCTGGGGGGTTTTATCCCTTCAGACCGACCGGGTATGCCGAAAGGTCAGGTACCGGTCGCCACCAGGGGAACCCAATCCTTGACTTCGGTCCTGGAATTTGGAAATAAATACGAATAGAACGAACGAATAGAACGAAGGTCTCATGGTAAGACCTAAGCCCGGGACCATGTTACTTTTTCGTTTTGAGGTGCCCAGAGACCAAAAATAATAGTAATTAAAATTTATATATATATATATATATGTATATATATATATATATATGTATATATATGTATATATATATGTATATATATATATATGTATATATATATGTATATATATATGTATATATATATATGTATATATATATGTGTCCCTAGACACGATAACTCTCGTAAAAATGGTCCGATCGACACCAAATTTGGTAGAGATGTGTAATCCTACGTTTATTCGGATGAGTTCGAAAACCAGACATATCGACCCACCAGAAGGGGTAGTTTTGGGGGGTTTTGTACCCCAAAAAGGGGTTTTTCGCATTTTTCATATGTAAATTTTAAAAATTTTTAATTTTTATTTTGACCATTGGATTTAGCTAAAAAAAACACACAATTTGAAGCTTTGCTCTATCTCCATTGGTTACCGAGATATTACAAAGTCTAAAGACAGTACATTGTTTTTTGGGGCTCCAATGTTAATCTTATGGAGAATAAGGATGTGTTAATATTTCACTTATTAACCAATATTTTCGGATGAAACTTGGTATTTAGCTTTATTTGGTTGAGATTCATCCATTTAAGGTAAAAAATCTTGGTTTTTGTACTTATCATGGCAGCAAACCTGCATACTCTTTTCCCATGTTAATCATATGGAAAATAGGCAAACTCTTTCATTTATGGACAGATATTGATGAAACTTACTATACGGCTTTATATGGTCGAAATAAATTTTTTCTATACTAAAAACCCACTTTTAGTGTCCCCCATGGCAGCATACCTGCATACTCTTTCCCTATATTTATCTTAAGGAGAATAGACATTTATTTCCCTATTTATGAGCACGTGATGAAATTGTGTTTACAAGTTTAGCTGGTCAAAATTAATATTACTAATTTGGAAATTCGCTGAGTACGCAGGTCTGCTGCGACGGGGGGTATTTTATTCATCATTCGGGCGGATAATTTTTTAAAATTAATTTTCAATCACGGCAAATGAAAGACACTATGGTAACATTTAAAATGACATCAAGTTTGTAATTTTCAGACGAAAAACAAACTCACAGTTAGGTTTCAAATTTAACATTGTTCGTATGGGACACAACGCCGAAATGGCGTAGGTACTGCAGACTGTTAACATATTTTAATTCACTCTGCACAAGCTCTTCTTATTAGAAATTTATTTACATTTTTAATTATTCTTACTTTATGTCAGCTTAATTATTTGAATACAGAACTCTACTTATTGCAAATTAATATTGTATAAAAATTTCACTTAGATAAAATATTATAGCATTCTGTATTTTTAAATGTGTAAAAATACATGAAAAGTAATCCTGCGATTTTTACTGCGCTCACTCAGCTTTCATGCAGCATAAATGAATTTAACCATAGATTAAGCATATGCCTTGGGGAGTGAGTATGCTTAATCTATGGTTTAACTACATGTCGAATCTGGAACACAAAATTTTTACTTCCAATAGCTAATTTTATCATTGTTACAAATTCTTATATTTTTAAATTCAATTGCAATTCTAAAAATTGCTCAGTTGTTTTATCCTTTTAATTCACTTTTTTTATCTAAACATGCATAATCTCACTAGTTTAGAGTGTTTTGATAAATTGTTAGTATTATAATAACACAAGGTGGCCTGTGCGCAAATTGCGCATTTTATGATTCTGTATGAATAAAACTCACCTACAGTACGTGAATGTTGATTATGAAATGACAGAGATCTATTTTTGTTTACTATCTGGCTTTTAAAATTCATCTGAAGGTAATTAGCTGTTAAATCACAATTCACATTAAAGAACTTGCAATAAAATATGGTCAACATTTCAAAGCGCCCTCTAGAAATAAATCAAAGGCGAGGGGGGCGAAGCCCGAAACAATATGACCTTTTTAATTACGATTCGTCACTGCGGTATATCCTAAGCTTTAAAATGACACCTCAATCTTAAAAATCGGTTCAGTAGGTCGAGAGAAAAAGGGACGTAACAGACGAAACCCTTATAGAAATAAGAAGATAGATTCCATTCATGTTAGTATCAGGCCCGGACTGGCTCATTGAAAAGGGCGGTGAACAACCGTCGCCAAGGGTGCCCATATAGGATGAAATATTCAAAATTAAAATTAAGGCTCCGGTCTACCTGAGCCTAAATGCCGCTTTTGCGTAGCGCTAGGCAAGTTTTATGGATGCAGGGGATTATGGGAATTGTGTTTTAAAACTAAACAATTAAGATAGAGAATGGCTCTTAATTTTTTCTAAAAGTAATAAAACAGATCTCGTGAGCAATGGTTTTAGAATTTTAAAATAACATTTCTAATTTCAGAGCTATAACTAGGCTTGCTATAATTTTACAGGACCAAACCGGGACGCCCAGTATGAAACCCAAACCCCCCCAAAAGAAGTGTATATGGAAAATGAATCAGTGGTCTCAATTATGCAAATTTTAAGTTTGGATTAATATTTTAGAAAAAGTTGTATTTTATACATATAATATTTTACTCTAGTTTGTGAAAGTTGAAATGTTTAGAATTGTGTAATAAATGAATCAAAACTACAACAATAAAATGTTAGTAGGTGTATATTTTTGGTTAGCTTATTATTCTAACACATACTCAAAAGATAGGACACACGCCTTCTTGAATCAAAATAAAGTTGCAACAGTAATAAATGTCATCTTCTTGTCATTGACATTTGACTGGTATACATTTTTCAATAATATGTCTATTTCTTTCACGCAAGTGCACTAGACTTGCTAAGCAAATCTTAATCGTCCGCCTTACGGACGAAAAATTTAATTTTTACTTAAGATTTGATTGCCTTCTAATAATTGAATTGCCATGTTAATTTAGTGCTACATTTTATTGTATAACAAAGTTTTGAAATATTTATTTTCAGAAATAAAACCAAATAAATTGTACTTTTTTAATAATTATTATTGGTTTTTAAATTTAAATAAAACCGGGATAAAAGAAAATCCGGCCTGGACACTGGGCAACAGCGGAAAACCGGGACTGTCCTGGTCAAACCGGGACGTATAGCAAGCCTAGCTATACCAACTATCTAAAATCATCTGATTTTCTTAATGAAAATGCAAGGGTTTTTTAAAATCCTGTTTTCTTCTGCTAAATGCAGTCTAAAGCTATAACTAAGGTGTCATATTGAAGAAGAATAACAATGCTAAATTTCCTTTGTTACACTTTGGTAATCTCACTTTAGTAGTTTCATCAAAACTAATGGAAAACCTCAGTAAAAAATTGAGAAAAACAGATGGTTTAGACAGTTATAGCTGAAATTAGAAATTTTATTTAAAAATTCTAAAAAGAGAGCCGACGATATCCATTCTTTTACTTTTAGAAAAAGTTAAGAGCCAATCTCTATCTTAATTGGTTAGTTTTGAAACACGATTCCCGTAAAACTCTGCATCTATAAAACTTGCCACTAGAGAAAAACAGAGGATATTAGACAGTTATTACTGAAATTAGAAATTTTATTTGATAACGAGAGTAAATAGAATATTCGGCAAAAAAGAAAGATGAAAGATCTATTTAGGCGAACTAGGCGACCCCCTAACGTGCTGGGATCCAAGGGGCTCCTTCGTAGCGGTGACGAGCGCCTCTGATATGCCGTAAAGAATTTCTCTGATTAGCGGTCAAGAGCATAACCCCTGACTTGGACTGGTGGTAAACATCACCCTCTAATATACAGCAAGTAGCACCCTTGATCAGAGTTAAATCATGTCCCCGACCGGTGGTAAAGAGCGCCCCCAAAATGCGTAAGTAGCGAATGTGATCAGCGGTAAAAGGGCACCCCCAACCAGTGGTAAACATTCGCCTAATTGACGGTAAGCAGCGCCCCTTTGCCTTGACCTGTGTCTTTTAAGGTTTGTCTTGACTTTGTTCAATTTGCCCTGGATTTAAATTTCAGTATAACAAAATTATATAGTACAGTATTTGGTTTAATATATAAAATTAATATGGTGGTAAAATGGTACATTAAATGATGAAAAAGGATTAGGTCCTCAGATTAAAGTGACGAAAATGATGATCATCTCATTTGTTAAATAGTTCTGTGGTTTTATACAACAGCCAAAGTAAAATAAGCCTATAAATCGGTTGATATTTTTGTTACTTGGTCGGGAGCCTTCGGCGGCCTACCGCGAGGGCGCTGAGGGCGCCCGAGGAGGAGGTCGTACCGGGAAACGTGGTGTCCCTGTGGGCCAGTCCGGGCCTGGTTAGTATTATAATAAGTTCTGCAAATGCTGCAAATGGCTACATGGGGGGAATTTATTGAATAAAACTGACAACTGACTGTCACTACAATTCAAAATTACTTTTTTATGGCTTGTAAAATCCTTCTAAATGATTGGTTAAAATAAACACTGAGTCTGATAACTCTAACATTAATTTTTTCAAGTACTTTTAATGTTTATTATTATATGTTTTAGAGAGTTAAACTAAAAATTTTGTAACTGATTTTCGATTTCCAATGATAATTTTGATACTTTTGAATTTACTATGTCAAACTTATTTTTAAAATATCCGTTCATTGACAAATTGAAGATTCAGCTGTTATCAGTGACCCTTTTGTTTTGGTTTTTAACTCCATTAGACCAATGTTACAATTTTTACTATTTCAATTAGAGATTATAACGATATGAATTTAGGTCAAGAGACCTATATTAAGTATTATTTTTATCCCAGAACCAGGTTATTTACAAAGTTAGAAGCAAATCATTAGGGGTATATTTGAGAGTCATGTGCATCTAGAGACATTCTAACATTCATACCTAACTTATATTAAAATATAGGATTTTTACCGCTGTATATAATCTAAAATGGAAAAACATTCTGCTTCTGCTCCTGCTCCTGATAGTGTAATATCGGTACTCAATATTTTAATATTGTTTGAGAAACTTTGGAAGACTTTATGTTAAGCTTAAGTTTCTCACTTTAAAATCTTGTTTACAGAATCACTGCAGAATTTTATGAATACTATGGACACCCCACCTATGACTGTTAATAAAACCTTAGGCAAGAGTGTGTCAAAAAGTTCCGTTACTCCTTGCAGAAGAGTTGGACTAGGTCGTCCATCATCTGGAAGTTTAAAAAAATTTGTACAAGTAAGAAATGTTAACACTCCATCAGATGACCCTTCACATGTAAATCAAAGCAGCTTCTCAACATTTAATAAAATCTCAAAAACTCAAAACAATGATACACCTATGAATGTACTTAGTAAACAAGATAGCAAGTCCAAACAACCCTTTAGAGTCAGAAGGTGTTTGACTAATGATCTCAAAGAAAATAAGTTACAGAGTTTAAAGAGATGCTGTAATGAGATTGAGAACAAAACTGATATTTCTAAAAAGAAATCTTCTGTCAGTTGTGATGGTTGTGTTGAAGAATCAGGCACTTCTAATAATTACTGTGAGGTTAAAAAAATAAAATTAGAGTTACCTTTACCAAAAAGCAATAATGTAAATATTCAAGGTCCAAATGAAAAACGAATTGACAATCCAGGCGAGTTAAAGCAAGAAATCACAGAGGAAACCAATGTGCAGCTACTTATGTCTTTGTTAGAGAAAAAGAAAAAAATAGATCACTATAAAGTGCAGGCAACATATGCAAAAAAGGTGAGTGACTAACTAATTGTGGTGTTTATTTGTACCTCTTCCTCATTTTATTGGTTGGGGTTGTGCTACAGTACTAATTTCATAACTTAATGGACACAAAAATGTACAGTAGAGTCCCACATACCCGGACTAATGTGGATTGAACGGTGTCCGGGTTTGTGAAAATTCCAAGTTATCAGGATAGGAGTAAACATAAGAAAAGATACAAATATTTTACACTTTCCTTTAAAAGAACACTTATTTATTACAAAATGTCCATAATACAAAAGATAAAGCCCTAAACCTCATCTTTTGAAACAAAGTTAAGAAAAACCTAAACTGTTTTGTAGGCTCCAGCCGATGCCAGGCTCTTAGTGCTTAGTGCCTTAATCCAGTGCACTTTACTGCCCTGGCAGGATTTCCGGGTTATCCAGAATTCTGGGTTATTAAAGTCTGGGTTAGCGGGACTCTACTGTAGCATCAAGGAGGATAATTTTTTTAAAAATTTTAAGAGGTTGGCGGACATATTTTTGTCTTACTTTGCCCCTTCCACATAGACTATTGATCTGTGCATAGATCGTATTAGACAATGTAAGTGGGTAAGCCGCTACAGTACAAGGTAAATGCTACTGATAAAAGTCACCGGCAGAACGCGGATTTGAACCCACACTATCGCGGCATGGTCCCGAAGTCTGGTGCACTAACCACTATGCCACCGACTCACCCAAAAAAGTTATAGCTATTATAGATCTATATTATAGACATATTCACAGCTAGCCAACACAAGTGCTTTTGCCAGGAGTTTATTACATTTTAATGCCATACTAATAAATTTTGACCCAAGTCTCATTCTTCGAACATAATCGTAAGAGCCATGTTTTTATATCTTTTATTACCATGAATTGATTTTTGGGAAACTTAGTGAAAAATATGTGTAGGCCTGGCTGGACTATTTTCAATGATTTGAAATCATTTTATAATATTCATCATAACAAGTCGATATTGTTTTTTTTATAAAAGTTTCACACTTTTTATAGATTGGGAGTTTTGAAAACTAGTAACAAACAATAAATATAAGTGCTGATAGCTAGTTTAAATCAAAATCTCACCTTTTACCTGCTTGTAATTGAATTGCTTGTAATTGTTCAAGCCTTCACAATATAGATTTGTTAAAATTTTGGTTTTGCACTGATAATCTACTTCTTATGTTATTACTATGAAATAAATGTTCGTGTAGGAAAAAAAATGTTCATCTCCCTGTATATATTAGTTGCTGGTTGCTACATACACATAATTCCAAAATAATGCTATGAATGATTATAATAACCAAAAATAACTTGCTAACCTAAGTAAATCTGTTATCTAAATTGTATATTTTTCTAGTATATCTTTGATAAAATGAAATAAATTACCCTAACTGATAAATACTAAATGTTGATTTCCTCTAAAAATTTGCAGCACAATCTGGAAGATTTGCGGGCACAGACTGCCAAGTGGAGGACGGCAGGGCAGGAGGCTCTGAGACATTGTGTCAGGCTCGCCAGGCAGGCTGGCTACCCTGTGACAATTCATCAACTCATGGCTCAGCATGGCTTCCCTGCACACCTCATGGGCTACAATGCTGACGATGACGAATTTGAATAGGTTTGTAATTTATAGGTGTCCTAAGTTTTAGGTTAACATATATATGGCAGCTTGACTAGTAGTTACTCGAAGTACTGCTATTAAATATTTTTACTTGCGTCTTTGCAGGTGTACAAATCTCAAGTCCAGAGTAACAAACGGTAAATGTCTGGCAACAATCGTAATGAAGATAGAAAGTAATTTTCATCACAGTACATTAATATCACCTGTTTTTGGTCATCACTTTTACGGGCAAAAATAATGACAGTAGACAATAAACAAAGTTCTTTATTTACACAATCATTGAGAATGGTATGGGCGTCAAGCTTTTGAGATAAAGTGCCAAACATTTTTGGCCCTATAAATTCCTATTGAAAACCACAAAAAATTTTCATTTCTATAGTATTTATTGCATAGTGTAATGTGATGAAAAATATGTTTGTAACTTGGGCGAAAACGTTTTGCCTACTCTCAATCTTTTCAAATTCTTGATTTCGTCTTGAAATTAAAACATGATCTCGAGGGTGTCCAAAAAAATCATTTTCAGCCCTTGTAACGAAATATAATATTACTGACCAGCTTGGCTACCAGCTACCAACCTGATTTAGTGTCTTTACTCTAAATCATACAAATTTTTGCTTTTTACAATTCCAAGGCCCTTTTTCACCAATGTACTATTTTAATATAACCCCCCATTCGTCGTGAGCAGAGAACAGCAAAATCACATTTAGAGATGGTTTGTTTTGCACTTCGCAGAGTGGTTGATCATTGTTGATACCATGATTTTTATTATATCTCTAGAATCAAAGTTCTAGAGGACCTTTTTTAGCCTCTGTAAAACAACTAGTGAAATCAAACCATAATAAATATGTTATTTGAAACTCATAGGTCAAATTTTTCTATTTTTAACAAAGAGGGGAGTTTTAAAATTTTTTAAAAATAAATAAAATATACCTGTCCTAAATTATTACCTCACCTCACAGAAGAAGATGTCCTACTTTATGGTACGTTCTGCTTCACAAGTTGTATTAGATTGAAACGGCAACCTTTAGTGTCAAAGCAAGCTCTAAAACCAGTCACCTACACGCTATTGCTTTATTCACATATTTTTTTTATTTTCTCTTGAATAGAAAGTAGGATTACACTGTTTTACTTATTTTTAATTTTTGGTCAAATGAATATACTGCATTCGACCAAGGTCAAAATTGATTTGAATTTCTCTATTTGCAGCAATCCTTTAAAGGCAGTTGGTTTACCCTTTGCATAGCCTACTGATATCAAACTAAAACACCTCAGAAAGTTACTAAGCTTTTAATTTTTTCCAGGTCAGGAAACCAAGCTTACCTGGAAGCATTGTATAGTTACCGGCCGTTTCAAGACTGTGTTACCTCACTATTGTAAATATAGTTGTTAATAGTAGAATTAATATTTTCATATTTGAATTTATTTCTTATTTCGATCATTGCATCTAATCATCAATTTTTATAGGATTAAACGAATATCTTAAGCATTTTCTTGTAGTAAACACAAGCCTGCTGTGCCAGGAGTATTTTTCATTTAATAACAAATTTAGAGTGCTATTAGGCTTAACAGATCTAACACTAACAAATTAATTTATGTAGGTTATAATTATTTACCTGTTCGGAAAGGCGTTTAGTTTTGTGATTTGTACTTCAATTTTGTTGGGTGCATAGGATGAAACATTTCTTAGTTATTCACTTAAGCTCCATACTGTCATCGTCTGATGGTCATTTAACAATATTGTGCTCACTTTACTTATGTCTCTCTACATAACTGTTTTGAACAGTCGTCAAAGTGTGGCAAACCTTATACAGTAGACTCCCTCTTAACCGGCCAATTTTAACCAGTCTCCGCTTTAACCGGCCTTTACTGCCACAAAAACAACATCTTTTTAACTGGCCATTTTTTATCTCAACATCGCTTTAACCGGCGGTGTTTTGCCGGAAACGTTGTTTTCTTGTCTGCAATTCAATTCAACATTATATATTGACGTTCTCAAACCAATTAAAATGTACTGTTGTGAACGGAAGTGAATGTGTTTGAATCTGCAGTTTACCGAAATAAACAAATTATTAGGCTATTAGTTTAGACTAGTTGACTTGTTGCTTGAAATCGTGCAATTTATTTTGTTACAGTACAAAAAAAACATTTATTTCTAAATCAAAGACATCCGACCAATCCAATATTGTGAATATCAGTACTGTAATCATAAAAAACTACACGTATTTACAGCTGTACATTAACAGATGTTTAAAATGTTCAACCCAAACCCAATGTTATTCTAATGGGAAAGTTTTAAATTTAATTTGTGTATAGCCCTTATTTTATGTCCGATTTTCATCAATTTTTGACGGAAACAACTACAGACCAAGCCCTATCCAACGACACCAAAACTTGAATATCGGTTTAAAATTGAAGGAGAAGTTCTCAACACAAAAAAAACCTTAGCGTATTAAATAAGTACTAGAGATTGCCCACTGGTCGAAATTCGACCATAAATGCAGTTGATCTTGAGCCAATTAGTTTTAAAATGTTTTATAACTGAAACATCTGTTCTTCCTGATTTGCTCGCATTTCGTTATTACAACAGCTGTCTCATGATTCAATCAATTATCCTTCTTCCATAAGATTAACATTGAAACTTTGAAAGCCTGTAGGGTGTAGCCCTGGGGGCGGAAGCGAATTATAACGTGATTCTGCTCATCTACAGCACCATACCTTTTTAACGCTGTGCGCGGATTTCCCCTACGAGTCACACAAGCTGAGAAAAAAAGGAGGAAAAGAAACATGCTTGCCTATTAATATATAGATAGATTAGTCATGGATTTCATGGGTGGCGGATGATAGCTATAAATCATATACAGTAATATATTTAGAGTTGTTTTTCAAGTCATAAATAAATGCATTTAGGTCATTAAAATTGTAGGTTAGCGTTTTTAAATGTACATCGGTTTAACCGGCCAATTCATTATCACACCTCGGCCTGGTCCGAAGGTGGTCGGTTAAGAATGAGTCTACTGTAGAGGTGTTTTATGTTTATAGAAATATTTTGATATTCTCGTTAGCTTGCAAATGTTCACTCATTTGAATTGGTCAAAATTGTTTCCTTTAATATAACAATAAGAAAATTTAGTTAAATAATAAAAATTGTTAAAGTACAAAGGTTTAAGTAATAACTCAGTTAAATGAAAACTAAATTTATTCATCAAAATAGTACATTGAATAGTATGGTTCAGCTACTGCTTCTCTCGTCTGGGGACACAAAACGACCGATGTAGATGATACAGCTTGTTGTCAGATCCACAAGTGAAAAGAAGAAGGGGTGGCTGGCATTAAATGACTCCATGTTGAACTCATCAGAAATAGGCATTATAAAGATACCTGCAAAATAACATAAGTAAAGGTAAATACAAGATTTTCGCATCCTCACAAAAATTATAACATGTAGGTGCTACAATACTGCATTGTATACTTGAATATGGTTAGTTGTGAATGAAATAGTTTGATTCTGTTTATAGTTTTTAAAAAGATTTGTTATAAATATATTTTTTCTATAGTACTTTGTTAGGCAGCAGAGTTAACTCATTATGTGGTTCTAACTGATAGTAAGCAGAGTACATTACAATCTGTGATGTTACTCCAAAATAATATTAATTTTCCAGTAAACTCTTAGAAGTCCGACATTCTTTAGTCCAACGCGTACTATAATCTGATAATTCATCAGATGCAATATTTTTCGCCAGTATGATATTTTACTTTTTCAAAATTGATTTCGTTGTAAATTTTCAAGATTTAAATTGTGTTTCTTTGTTAACAAAAAATATATATTTTAATTAAAGTGGTTTGTTGATTGCAACTTTTTTAAACAGTGTTTGCCTCGTTTTACTCTTTCCCAACTGTTTATTTAAACTAATAAAAAGGTATGATTATTTTGTTGAAAAATTGTGATCACAATGCAAGGTGAACGTAAAAGTAATAAAAGGTGGGAGGGGGTTCAAAATATAAACGTACTTCAGATTAAATTGATAATTTTATTTACTACAATTACCAAAACAGTACAAAACAGTATAATTGTACAATTTTTAAAATTTTACACTTTGTAAAATTGATTAATATTTCCAATTTTGAAAATTAAAAGTGAACTAAGATTCCATTTAAAAATGAACAATTAAATCTTCACAGTTGGTTAATTAGGTGGAGAGAAAAGGGGATGTAACAGACGAAACCCTTAAAGAAAAAAGAATATATAGATTTTAAATTATTTATAATAATATATTTACAGATACAATTTATTGGGAGTTAACCATTCTAAAACTGATTTTATTGGCTTAGAATTAAAACTTTTGGTACTATAATTTTTTCCATCCCAGTCAGACTACACATTGTGTTTTTGAGTGAAATTATCCTAATAATGTGTCAACGTATTTAATCAAGTTTCACAAAAAACATTTGACATTAAATATTTTCTGTCATTTAATTAACGTTATCAGATTCATGCATGTAAACAGTATTGCAAGCAGGCACGATGATTAGAATCAGTTTATTGTGTAGACATGGAAACCAATGTGGCAGGTGATGAAGTAAAAACACATCCAAATAGGAGAAACCTTCGCAAATTGATTATTTGTTGTGTCGTTGTGTATATTACTCTGGCAGTTACTGTGCCATTTTATTTTCTGTACAGACCCGCGAATTTTGATGAGCCACCATGCAAAGTGAGCGTTTCTCTTCAGAACCCTCAATTTCTGCCCAATGGCTCTGTAGAGGACGATGGACATCTCTACCCTCCCGGCCATTTCTTCACCGACAATGGAACCATCCACGGCTGCAAGTGCCTAATCAGACCGTGCGTAAGGAAATGTTGTGCTGCGGACGAACACATTGTCGCTCGCTCCAAGTGTGGCCCTCGACTTGGGCCCTCCCCGTTCGACAAATTTAACTTGCCAGTATACCATGACCTCAATACACTAGCTAACGTGGAACCAGACCATTTTGAAATACTGTACGGTGATGTCTGCCCCATGAAAAAGTATAGGTTGAACCCAAGTAAATACCCTCTAGACAAGCACACACTGATGGTTAATGGAACTATTTATCATCTTGAAAAGTACCGAGACACGTCAAATTATTGTTTGGAATCTAAAAACGGGAGTGATTCCATACATACATACATGTGTTTTGAGCCTAAAGATAAAGAGGCTGATTTAATGTTTACAATATACCCTATTTTTCTGTTGTTTTCCACTATATTTTTGATCGCCACTTTCATTGTTTACACCATCATCCCCGATCTTCAGAATCTTCACGGCAAGTCACTCATGAGTTATGTCGTCTCCCTCTTCTTCACATATGTTGGAGTATCTACTTTACACATCACAGGAAGAGACTTACATAAGCTTCCTTGCACTATTATAGGTAAGGTTTATAAAATTTGTGATTGAACATATCAGTGTTCATTACAGTTCTGTAACTGATTTATTTTTGTCCTGAATGATCATTGGTCCTGGGTTAAGTGTGTTTAGGGCTTTCATACATTAAGTTTTCTCACTCTACACATTGGGTAATTAATTTTAGCGATTGGGGGGGGGGGCAATTTGGACACTTTGAATGGGAAATTTGGCAAAAATTAGGTTAGGTTCAATTATGTTTGGCATTTTAACATAGATAATGATGTAGATTTCAAAGAGGAATGAGTTTCAAATTGTTGTTTGATGAAAAATAAAGTAGGCTGCCATACATTTATCAAATCAAAAACATCTTTATTTCACATTGTACATAATTACATTTCATACAAGCAATGTGTAACAGTTCTAAAGTAAATGTTATTAATAGACTAAATATAATAGACTTGTAAAGAAGTATAAAAGACTTGTTTAAAGACTTGTAAAAAGACTTGTATAAAAGACTTGTAAAAGAATGTAAATATAATATGTGAAATTAATTCTCACAAAGGCTTAATGCCTGTCTGTGAGAATGAGTCCTGTTTAAGATATATTTTTAGAGAAAAATGAACAAAAACAGAAATAATGTATATTTAAAATGTTTGACTTGGTATAAAAACGATATGTCGTTAAGTTAATGTTATTGTTAATTTTATTTATATGTTATGGGAGATATAGAAGGGTGAAAATGCATAAAGAAGATCAGTGCTAATTTGGACAATGATGCGAAGTTCTTTGGTAAGATAACGATCGGTCACACAAGGAAAATACTAATGTTGTCGCGCAGAAAGAATAAAAATAGGAAAACCCCCTCCCCAAATCAAATCAACAAAGGTTACAAAATTTTCATCTTTTATCTAAATTGATCCACTTTATTACCATATTTCTTTTAATGCAAAAATAGCTTCGTCGCAGCAGACCTGCGTACTTAGCGAATTTCCAGTGGCTGTTATTGTTTAATCAATAAAATATTTGGTTTTACTGGTTTTAATATTGAAATGTTGTAAAAATACATTAATCCATACAAGAAAATATTAAATATTTCACTATGTTATATTTACATCAATTGGATGGCTCCGCCAAAAAACGTTCTATGCGACAAAAATACAAATTTCGAGATTTTTAGTGAAAAAGGTTCTAGACCTCCCCAACATCGTGGGATATTTTGCGTTAGAAATATTTATATTGGCACCCCTGATTTTAGCTGTCCATTCAGGCACCAATTTCGGGAGTTCGCGAGGTTGTTGGCGAATAAGGTTCTAACAGCCGCGATACGGATCCTCCGCCGGCTGTGCCGCTGTCACCCGGCGACGTAAATCGTCTTAATTTTGGGAGAAAAAAGAAAGTTAAATGTCGGGAAACGGAAAGATAAGTATAGAAAGGAAAGGTGAAACGCCAAATTGCCATATATATCTAAAACCAAGAAGCCTGTATAAGGATAACTGCCACCAGGAGTGGTAAGTGGAATAACGTTCTAAGTGCTAAGGCCTAATGCCTGTTGATTCCTACTCTTTAAGTTTAAAATTGTCATCTTTTTATAATATTGTTTTCTAATAATTTTGAAAATTAATTTTTTTTCTAACAAAAATATTTTTAGGGCTTAACTATTTTAATTATTATATAACATGTTGAACAATAATATAGTACGTTAAGAAAACGTTTTAAGAAGTATAACGTTTTGTTTAATACTTTAATGTTATCTTTTTATAATATTATTATAATAAAAGTGTTTTATAATTCAATTCATTATTGAATTTATGTTGGAACTCCTACATTCCATGATGATTTTTAGCGGCAGAGGCTAAGTCCGGGAAAAAACGTTTCAAATGACAGGCGATTGGAACGTTTTACCCCCTAAAAATACATAAAAATAGTTAAAAATCTTATTGTGGTGAGTAAAAGTGTTGTATAATACTACTATACGAGGTTATATATGTAGTTTTAAAAGATTATTGGCAAAAAATAATTCTAACCTAAAAATTACGTAAAATTTTAGAAATCAATCTTCTTTCCGCTTTTTCTCAAAAGTAGGTTTTTGTCGCATAGAACGTTTTTCGGCGGAGCCATTCAATTATTGAAATTCTAGTACAGATATAATTAGTTTTAAGAACAGCAAAAAAAGTACATAGCGAGAGCTACATGCAAAAAGAATAATCTGTCTGGGCCACACTGCATATGCGTACAATGTAACTTTCATATCTTCCTAAATTAAAGAGATAAATTTATCATAAATGCTAAGTGTTGGTCTATTGTCATATTGGTGGATCTAAAAAGTAATTATAGAGTCAATAAAACCGGTGGGTCAAGGTTAAGTTAAATAAATTAACACAAAAATAATCATCTAGTGCATTTAAAGACTTGACCTTTCCCGCTTCTGTCGGTGATAACTTTAATGAACGTGACAAGATATATATATATCCTGTATATTTTCACCGTTCACTTCGATCCCGTATATATATATTTTTAAAAATTGATTTTCAAATTTTAATTTGGAGCTTAACATAATTTTTTACATACACATTTCCATAACAATCCATTCCTTCATTAGTTTTGACAAATTTAGAAGGTCATGTTCAAAGTAATATTTCAACAGCATTAACTAATTAAAGCAACCATAATACACTGGTAGTCACGACAGGGCGTCTACTGAGTGTTTAAGTTAATGGAATGTTTACATGTTCGTTAATTAAAGCTGAAATGACATGGTATGTGATGTTCATGCTGAATATGGCATTAACATGCACATAAAGCTAGCTGTTATTGTGATGCAGGTTTTTTGTAGTCATGTCTGGGAGTCAGACTGTGATGGAGGGTAAACAGGATTGTAAGACGTCAGATAAGCCAATTAAACATAGCAAGTACTATCGTATTATTTTAATAGTAGTTTGTGTTCTCGTTGTCTTTTTGTTGATACTTGCTGTGCACAAGTATTTTTTGTTAAGTACTGAATCTTCAAATGAATATCCTTGCAACTTGGACCTAAGCGTACGTCTAACAAGCCCATTGCTGTTGGCCAACGAGTCAGTCGTGGATGGTGGAGTTTTGTACCCCCAAGGGCATTACTTCAGTGTTAACGGCACCATCAGAGGCTGTGTCTGCTCGCTGAGGCCGTGCGTCAGGAAGTGTTGTGGTGAAGGAGAATTTCTCGTTAAAGTCCCTCGGAGACGAGCCATTTGCCAAGCGAATCCTTTCATTGATCCTTTTGAAAACTTCACTTTTCCCGTGTACGATAGCTCTGGACAGTTAACAGAAATACCGTCAAGCCACTTCTGGATCTTGTATGGTGACGTGTGTCGGAACGGTAAATACATACTCGATCCTGAGTTGGACAAGCATCAGTTGCTAATCGATGGGAGAATCTGCAAGGCATCTGAGGGGTACATAGACGCATCTCAGTACTGCTTGGAGACCATGAACGGCAGTGATCGCATCAGAACCTTCCACTGCTTCCCCCCACCTGATGTGGAGGCGCAGGCCATGTTCATGCTGTACCCGGTCGGCATGATGATATCCGTCCCCTTCATGGTTGCCACTTTTCTCGTCTACGGAGTTGTCTCGGAGCTACGCAACGTTCACGGCAAGTCGCTCATGAGCCAGACTGCCAGCCTATGTGTCACGTACGTCGGCCTCGCCATCATTCAGGTCGGAGGTGACCGAGTTTCCAAATTTTGGTGTGTCTTTCTCGGTGAGTCTTTATTTGCTTATTATTATCATCTATTTATTTTATCAACAAAATTATGGTCTAATATTTATCAATACTGTAAGTAAGTTTATCTCCCCTTTTGGTCTTAAAAATAATTTGTTTGTACAAGTTTAATTGGTGTGTATACATGTTTAACCCTTCCTGGGCTAAATAAATGGTGGCCTGGGGCCGTTTATAGTAATTTTCAAAGTGTTAACCATATTGGCTTTAGTTCACATGGTTGTGTGCCCAAAAACAAAAACTAAAGAATATCTTGAAGATAAAATATAATTTACAATTTACAAGATATAATACAATTTATGATGTAGAAGACATCAAAAATGAGAAAACAACACTTTACAAAAAAGTTCTAAATTATTGTATTTATTTAGCTATAAGTTGCCTATGCAATTTTTTAGATTGTCAATGGTGTTTAGATATATAAATAAACCTTATCTATTGTTAAATGTATGTTTTCATATCTAGAATATATAGGGCAGAGAGTGGCTTTTTCTGTTCCGAAATTGGAAATGTAAGTAAGAACACTTTGAGTACAAGTGATGAACAACGTTTTTTATCTTACTGTAAAAATATAATAAAAAAATAAATAACTAATTAAGGCGCATCCGCACTGGTCGAACATGTTCGTGGAAGAAAGTCCACTTTCGAACTTATGTTTGTTCGTTGCTAACCTTATAAAATGTAAATCTTAAGTTCAGTAATTGTTCGTTAGGAATGTTTGTTGATTTTTTGTGTTCCCCACTAGTTCGCCATGAATGTTTGGCCAGTGCAGATCCAGCTTTACAATTTTACTATCTGTTTATGTTTAATTCATAATATGTTAAGATTCAATGTTCTTTAAAAAAGTATATTTCAAATAAATTTTAAAAAAGAAATGTTAAAATATTGTATTTAAAGTGTAGTCTGTAAGTCTTTTTTGTGCTTTTATTATTCACTAGCTTTCCCGGCATGCTTTGCAATGCCAACTTAAGAAAATTTTTCCCTTCAAGTGAGCTTGTTCGCTATGCTCGATCGCAATCAGGTTTAGCTCTTTCCCTGAGCTCATTTGACATCAGGTATAGCTCTTTCACTGCGCTCACTCGCCGTCAGGTTCAGATTGTTGCTGCGGTCACTCCTTGTCAGATTAGGCTTGTTCGCTACGCTTACTCACCGCAATTCTCTAGTTCTTTATTACCAATCTTCCTTAAATAATTTAAATGAAAACAGTTGTTTACAAAAATAATATTCCTCAATGTAATCATATGTTCCAATACAAAAATGTTGCTTCCGTAACAATAACGTGGTACCTTTAATGACGTGTGAGACGGAGCCCTATGGAGGAATAGGGATAAAAAGTTTGCTATATGATCTTCCTGGTTCTAAGCTACCTTCCCACCAATTTTCAGCCAAATCAGTTCAGCCGTTTTCGAGATATAAGTTGTGTAACTAATACGACTTTCTTTTATATATATAGAGGATATTTGTTTTAGTTTAGTATAAATTTTTGTTTAAAAAGACGAACACAAATTTAGAGGCTGTGTACCAAATAGTTAACAAATAAATGTTTATTTATGCATTTTTTAGGTAAAAACACCAACTTTGCAGACTAATAACTTGACTCTTTGATAAAAAAAAGTTCTTAAAAAGAACATTTTTCATAATAACATTAAATTTATATAGCTTTTACATATTTGTCCCCCATATTAGAAAAGCTATTTGTCCCCCATACTGTATTGATGTGTAAATATTAGTTTCCAAGACCGACATGTTTTAAAACGTAATTTCAAGACATTTTTATTCTTGAGTATTTTCTATTTTACTGAATAGTTTCAGAGATACAGGAAATGAAAGTTTGTCCGATGTTATTCTTATTGGACTAAAAATAAACATAAAAAATGTGAGTATAGAAATTTTACTTTTAATTGCAACACTTTTAAATTCAACTAGTGGCTCATAGGGGCAAAAGCCCCTAATCATAAAATTAAAATAGCATGAACTATAACGTATGACCATTTCTTCCTCTACGAAGGTCTCCAGAAAAATTCATTTTAATTTAAGCTAAATTATATTTCAACAATACCGTTTGAACAGACCATTTGCTCCCAAGTACTCATTAGGTCATAAGTTTTGAAAGAAGTCATAGTCCCTTCCTTAATTGAGCTATGACGGCTTTTTAATATAAGCCTAACATAGAAAAGCGGCATTGAAAAAGAAAAGAAAGAAACATGACGAATGTTCAGCACCCATTTCGAGTCAATCAACTTTCAATACTTTGTATTATACCCATTTCATTGTGTAGTTTGTCCTAAAATTGAATTGGTTTTTTAGCTCCTGTCAGATTTTTTATGTTTTAGTCACCAAGTTTAAACACAGCACCTCAAAGTGCATCTTCACTTGCTGTCAATATTCGTCCCTCCTAATCAAAACTCTTGATTTTGTCTAAACAAAGCAGATTTGTTTAAAATCACTACATGGAGAACCTTTCAGAAAATAATAATTCTTATATATTTCCCATTTTGTTGTGAAGTTTTTTACCTGATGCATTTTCCTCTAGTATGTAGGACAAACGTCTTTGATTTTAACTCGTCTTCTATAATCCTAAAATCTATGAAATGACTGAAAGGTTTCTGGGAAAATTCAGCTAACAGAATACCAAAACTTCACTGACTGATACACTTTAGGTATCAATTAATGTGCCATCGTCATTCAACATGATCATTTGACACTTTTCGTCTTAAAATAAAACTAAAACATGATTTAATGGAAATAATATAGGCGTTTCTCAAACCACAATTCATCGCCCATTGCATCTCTATCACGATCAGAACGCATTTTATAATTTGCGTACACGATCAGCTATTTTACAATTTAAATTATAGTAACAACAGTAATAAAATCAGCAGTCAATTTGTAATAGTATGTGAGGTTAACTCTCCTATAGTAGAATTTTTAGTCGCTCAAAGCCCCAAAACGTATTATTAAGGTATTACCAATCTAGGGTTAATTTTTGTCATTTGGCTATGAATAGTGTTCTTTACTCAATATTATCATTTGTCTCTCGTTTTAAAATAAAACCATAACATATGTTTCAATGTACACAAAGAAGACATTTTTCAAAACCCCATGCTATTCTTAATGAGGACGTTTTACTATATTTCTCATTTCTTTGTAACTTTATGGACACGCTTTATGGGACCGAAACCTTTAATTTGAGACCAATACCATCTTCCTGCGATTTGTAAGACGCTTACAATCTTGCCCAAGAAATTTCGCTTACAGAATTATATATATAGATTGCTTCTCTTGTTGTGATTTATTTTATTATCTTCACTCAATGTTATCATCTGTGTCTCGTTTTGAAATTGAACCATAACACATGTTCTAATGGATACAAAGCAGACGTTTTTCGAATCCCCATGCTATTCTTATAGGGGACGTTTTACTTGATTTCTCATTTCCTGCTAACATTGTGGACACGCCGATAGTTTTCCCTCTTGCATGGGACCGAGACCTTTAATTTGAGACCCCTCCCATCTTTCTGCGATCTGTATAACGCTCACAATATTGCTCAAGAAATATCGCTTACAGAATTATATACAGGGTGTCCCGGAACTCTCTGGAACCCTTTTGTATATTTGTTCCTTGCATCGAGACAAGAAAAAAACATCATACAAATAGGGGTCGAAAATTCATCGTTTAGCCGCTAGCCGCCATTTTGTTTTTTTCACGTAATAATTTTTATTTCCGTAACGGATGGTTGTATTCGGTTCATATTTGGTATGAATCTTTATCATACTAATGTGCATTTTTAGGAAAAAAATTAATTTTTTATACTGTGAATTTTCAAAATGGCGGCCATTTTAAATTTTCAAACTCAAATATCTCAAATTTGATAAATATTTAAAAAATTTTACTCTGTACAAAAAAGTTGCCAAATTAAATTATCTAACCAATGGTACCAAGTTTGTAAGGATCCGATTACAAATAACGGAGTTATTGCGATTTTTCTCCAAAAAAACATTGATTTTGCATTTTAATTAATGCAAATTATGGCCATTTTCACAGAAAAATCGCAATAACTCCGTTATTTGTTATCAGGTCCTTACAAACTTGGTACCGTTGGTTAGATAATTTAATTTAGCAACTTTTTTGTATAAAGTAAAATTTTTTTGAAATTTACCGAATTTGAGATATTTTAGTTTGAAAATTAAAAATGGCCGCCATTTTGAAAATACGCAGTGGAAAAAATTAATTTTTTCCCTGAAAATGTACATTAGTATGATAAAGATGCATACCAAATATGAACTGAATACAAACATCCGTTACGGAAATAAAAATTATTAAGTGAAAAAAACAAAATGGCGGCTAGCGGCTAAACGATGGATTTTAGACCCCTATTTGTATGATGTTTTTTTCTTGTCTCGATGCAAGGAACAAATATACAAAAGGGTTCTAGAGAGGTCCGGGACACCCTGTATATAGATTTAATATCAGCTTTTACTGAGTGTGTGAAAAATAGTTAATAATACATAAACTTTTTTGATGTATAATTGTTGGTTGAATATTTCTTAGAAGTTTTAATGAATCAAGAGAAAAATGTTTTAACTATGGCAATAAATAATAATACAATCTATAGGAACACTCATGAGTGTCAAAATTAGGTGTTAGGCTCTAACGATAATGCTTGAAATTTTTTTATAAGACTTAAAAGAAAGCATTTTAAAGGGTTAAATAAAAATCCGATGTCAAATTGTAGCTCAAATAATTTTATTTTAATTCTATTATACATATTAATACTTGCTGTACCTTGAATTAATTATATCTTGCACGGACCACAAAACATTCATTGTGGCGTATTTTATGACCAATATTAGCTTTGCTAGATATACTAGGGTAAAGTGGTATTAAAATGCAAATGACAAAATTGGAAAGGTAGTGAGTAGTGATATGGAATATCGTATCAATATAGCAAACAGTGAAGTGCAAGTTTCCAATAGTCAGAGGTGGTGCCACCGACTAATTCTCAGTGTTATTGGTTTGTATATTATTCTTATAGTGACTGTACCCATTTACTTCGTGCACAGAGCCTGGAGACTTGATGAGCGACCATGCAAAGTGAGCGTTTCTCTTCAGAACCCTCAATTTTTGCCTAATGGATCGGTGGAGGACGATGGACATCTCTTCCCTTCCGGCCATTTCTTCACCGACAATGGAACCATCCACGGCTGCAAGTGCCTGATCAGACCGTGCATAAGGAAGTGTTGTGCTGCGGGCGAACACATTGTCGCTCGCTTTAAATGTGGTACTCGTTTTGGGCCCTCTCCATTTGATAAATTCAACTTGACAGTATACCATGACCTTAACACATTAGCAAATGTGACATCAGACCACTTTGAGCTGCTTTACGGTGACGTCTGTCCCAATAAAAAGTTTTTGTTGGATCCAAATCAACACCTCCACGATCAACATATACTCATGATGTCTGGAAATATATATTATGATGGGAAGTACTGGGATACATCAAATTATTGTTTGGAATCTAAGATTGAAAGTGATGTATTACACACATACATGTGTTTTAAACCTAAAGAGTCTGATTTAATATATGTAATATATAGTAGTTTCATGTTGGTTTCCATTATATTTTTGATCGGTACTTTATTTGTCTACTCCATTATTCCCAATCTTCAGAATCTTCATGGCAAGGTACTCATGTGTTATGTTGGCTCCCTTCTTCTAACTTACATTGGGATTTCAATCTCACACATCACAGGAAAAAACCTTCATCAATTACCTTGCATTAGTTTAGGTAAGCTTTCTAATAGTTGAGTCTGGTTTTAAATAATTTAAAGTGATAACAAGTTCATTTCTTTCTTTCTTTTTTCCTTGACAGTTACGGTAGAAGTTCAATGGCAAATAGATGTTTGTGCAATACCTGCTGGTGTTACTTTGATGGGCTCATCAATAGCACTTCAGCAATTCAGTAAACTAATTAATTCAGTTTAGTGTTTCAGTTGTTCAGAAAAGCGCTATTGACGAGCCCATCAACAGCCACACCATCTCGCATTGCACCAACACCTCCTAGATAGGTGGATTGTGCATTCCACAACCTGGAAAAATTAGTATTATCCGTTAAGTTGAACTTGAAATCCATATACTGGAGTTGAGCGTACACTGCTAATACCACGTCACTTATGACTTCTACACAAAATGTAATGTGTATAATAGAAAACAAGGTCAAAACAATAAATTGTTATTTATGTTTAAGAGGTGAACCACCATAGAGTTGCTTCGGCTTTAAGCTTTGATATCATTCAACAGCTCTAGATGCGGTGAAGCCATAGTGCTACAAAAAGTAAACAAAACAGTGGGTTTTGATATACCTTAGTACAAAACATAGGCCTATCATACGTCCTCATTTTCTACTTACAGTCTACTTTTTTCAACCGTGTGCGCATAATTATTTTGACTACAAAATGTCACTAAAGGTCATTCACAAAGTCTTTATTAAAAAAAAAAATTATGTTGAAACAATTTTAATAAACTCTAAAAATAAAAAAAAATAAAACACAAGTTTACTGCAATTTTATTAGAAGGATAGAATAGGCTTTTATTAATAGGATAGAATTCCAATCCCATTAAAGTGAAAATTCCTAATTAACTAGAGTCAAATATTCAGAAATTATAACTCCTTAGTTTACTATTGTGTAAACAGTATTTCACTCTAAATTATTGTTGCATGAGGAAAATTGGACTTAAGGGAGTGATTCAATTACCGCATGTAACATGAATGTGCAAGGAAACTCTCAAATATTATAATTTAGTGTTTTTTCAAATGACATTTGTAATAATGGAGCAGACAAAATTAAACTGTAAAGTAAAACTAACTGAATTAAAAATATAACTTCAACCTATTTTAACCCTTCAACCTAGGTGTAATCTGAACTACTTTCCATTAGTCAAACACTCGAATATTTGTTTTTTTTCAACTTGTGTTTGCTCGGTAATGTCAAATATGTATTTACAATTCACAAAACTTGGAAAAAGAGTGTTGCCGCTGAGATAATAATACAAAAAATTTTATCATTATTTTGTTCAGGTTTACAAAAACATGATGCTAGAAGTTGTGTCAAATTCCTAACAGTGAAAATAATATAAAATAAATATTGTATGGCTCTTAGTGAAGGGAGATTAGCAATTAATAGAGCACGGCAAAGAAGATATAGCAAAATAATATTGCTTAAATTTTAGTATCTTACATGTTTCAGCCTTTATGGTGCAGTTTACTTTTCTGGCAGCCTTCTTCTGGATGAATGTTATGTGTTTTGACATCTGGTGGGTTTTTAGGTAAGCCATAAAATAAAGTTTCGATGTATTTAAAAAGTCAAATGAATTTAAATATAGTTCAGAACAAAACAATGTATTGGCTATTTAGAGTTTTAACTTTTAACAATGTAGGACTTATTTAAAGTTAACAAATTATTAACTTATGTGCTATACATAGTTGTGTGAAGATAGTGTGGATCTACAAGAGGGACATGTATTACTTTAACTGATTTTTGTTTAATATACGGCGTGGTTTGAAACACTAGAACCTATTTACCATGACATACCAAAACCCAAGACAAATTTCCGGTTTCTAATCAATGTATTGGTGATAAATCTATTCAAATTATTGCACAGTCTATAGTCCATGATTTAAAAATGCTTTGGGGTTGCTTTTTAACACATTCACTATATATGGTAGTACATGATGAATTTACTGGTACTCCAAAATGTAATTAGTCAATATTGCATCTACTTTTTCATTTGGTTGTATTTTTCAAAATAGTTCCCGTAGGTATTTGATTGGATATTTTAATATACATGATAAATTACAGGAAGGTTGAGTGGGTCAACCGATGGTTGATGGTAATTTACCTGACTGTCACAGGACTAATTATTTATTTAAATCTAGTATGAAATTATTTCAAAATACCCTTGCCAACAAAGCAAGCTTCACAAATTCACCTAACACACCCCCTCATCCGTCCTTTACATCGGTTCTGTTTGGCTCGCAGTGGACTACGGCCGCCGCGCGGGTCTGCAAAGGAGAGGGACCACAAGAAGTTCGTGCTGTACTCGGTGTATGCCTGGGGTGTGCCGGCCGCCATATTGGCCGTCTCTCTAGTTATGGACCTTGTGCCCACCATACCTGACCACCTCATCAAGCCTGGCTTCGGGGTCGTCCGATGCTGGTTTAAAGGTAAGGTTAGAAAATATAACTTTTAAGGGGAGAAATGAAAATTTGTTTATGTATATAAATAACTCAAACATATTGACCACTCTCATATTTTTGGCCATCATCAGAGACTCTCGATCCGTCCTTTAAATTGCAAATCCCACCACTAAATGTTTTACATCCCCTCTTTTTACCTCTAATGTCATACAGAAGATTTGTTCTTAGCTTTTCTTGGCTATGATTGGAGATACCATGTTCTTCATAATGAGTAACTTTAAATTGAGAAAAAGCATATTATGATTTTTTGAATAAAGCTGGTGATCAAGGTTTCACCTTATTTAAACTTTACAATTTACACTCATGTGTGATATGCTTTTTTTTAAATTGTAGGCCAGTAAATGAATCTTTCATGAACTGGCTCTTTTCTCTATAAAAACTACCCCACCACCCAAAAAAAAAACCAAACAAATACATACATACAACCATTTTTCATACAACATCTAGAGCATTAGTATTAAGTAGTAATGTTACACCATTGACTATACACTAACATGAATAGACTTCTCATAGTATAGGCATGTTTGAAACCAATTTATCATGGGGCGATCTCCTGTGGCGCACATATAATAGGCCTACACATGACAAATGATAGATATAGTATATTTTGTCACTATATCTAACATATATATAGTGATAACATATATCACTCGGCTTCGTTTCGTACTTGAAACTCGATCTTGCACCGATAACGACCACTTTCCGGACGAGTTACGAACAGTACTTTTCATCATACCACCTTTAATAAATATACAGTTTGGATAAAAATTAATAAATTTTAACCTATATACCCCCTCTTACGTTGTTATTTGTTTATCTTGTATTTGAACTGTTTACAACTAAACAATCAGCTGTTTGATATTTATATATTGGAGTCAAGTTACTGTAAGCAGAATAGCAGCGCTAGTGGTGTCAAACATTGGAAGTTTTTTTCCGGCCTAGGTCCACACCGGGCCTAGTCCCGAAAACCACTGTTTCAAGGACTAGTCCCCAAAACTTTGTTTACCAACAAGTTTATCCAACCCACCGGAAATCAACTAGTTTCGATCACAGCTGACCGTTCCGAAAACAACGTTTATCGCAATGGTATGATGAAAAATTAGTTCTGTCACTCTTCTTAATTGCATTATACATTTTATAATAATTAATACTATTATAATAATTAATAATAGATTCTGTTTCTGTTGTGTTAATGTGTTTTTGTAACTTTGTAAAACCAGTTGAATAACTACAACAATTGCAGTGCACTTGTTCGAATTTCGGCATCAAATAAAAGGAATGCATCGGATGTGAAATCTATTGTGTATATGGTCAACAGTTATACCATATGTATTTAAATGGAAAAATGGATTTCCTGTCAATGAATAAATAAACATCACTAAAATATTTAATGTGCCGAGTCCCAGAAATTTAACCGGATATTATTTTTGTTACATTATTTGCCAATTAATTGAAAAAAGGTTATTAAAATTATTTTAGTAAAATGTTCTGTTTAGATCGTTCTGGAACCCTGCTATACTTCTACTTGCCTATCGCCATTGTCGTGGTGCTCAATATCACCATGTTTGTGACAACGGCATGCAAGATAAAAGCTCATACGAAGGAAACTAAAGTACTGCACACCAGTGAGAGCAGACAAAGCACCAAAGCAGACAAGGATAGGTAATATAAGAAGGACAACATATACAAAACTATCACAGAAGGGTCTCTGTTAAGGGAATCCACACACTATCGAACATGCCCTACAAGATGTCAGACCTGACGGCTGGTCCAACATGTTTAACAGTCTGTTGAATGCTCGGTCGGGTGGTATGTCGGGAACAGCATAGTTTTAACCCAATTTGTCTGGCCCTATGTCGTACTGTACCCGACGTTGGGTCCGACAGAGGGTCGAGCATGTTCGATAGTGTGTGGACCCCTTTAGTCTAATGTAATTGCAGTAGTGAAGCTGTGGAGTTGCCATGGAGGATTGCCCAGATTTTTTTTGCAAATTTGTTTGTTCAGTCTCCAAGATGACAACTTTCAGAATACACATTTGGTGAGGTGCATGCTACAGCCAAAAAATGACACCCTTGATCCTTCCTTTTCTAACGACTTTAATCCTATACTATAATACAAGGACTGTCTGAAGGGATGTGTGTTTCACAATCTCGAAATGTAGCGGGTAGATTTCGCTTAAACTTTGCATTTAAGAGTGTTTTGGCCCAAAAATAAGTTTGAAAACAGCCTCAATCAAATAAAAAAATCTAATTTGGTCTAAATTTAAGTTAAAAATTTGTAATTTTTAACATTGGTCTTATGGGTTGCTATTTTGGTAACAAAATAACAACGAAAGTTATACCAAAATTAAGGAACATTGACGTTAAGCAGCCTTTTTGAAACAGCTGCGAAGAAAGAGGTCTAGTTGCTTGTTGGTGGAAATTTAATAGCTTTAATACCATTACACTATAACAAAAGTTAATTAAAACCAAGGAAACTAGAAATAGATTATAGAATAGAAATAGCATTACGATAGCATGATGTTAACTTGCTGTAGGCAATTACAATAAATAAACTGTATTTAGTTTCAATAATGTTCTTGTTTGCATCATACTCAAACACTACTGTATTTAAAGTCACTCACAATCATAGTCTTTGCTAGAAAAGTGTTGCTTTTTTTGAACTTGCTAAAACAAAGGTATTTTACTACGACAAAAAAATCTTTAAAAAAATGTCATCAGCTGGAAATCAATGAAAATTAATTAACTCTCTCTTATAAAGTTTATTTCCTTAAGATGACACCTAATAGGAATTTATTGTAGGTAACGAACTAATTGAAGGTTATTTATGTTTATTAAAAACGTAAATAAATGGTGATGTCATAGGTGCAAAAGAACACCTGGTGCATAGAAAGCGTTGCATGTCTTGACCCCTACCTTCTTTTTACTTATTTTAGATTCCTCGATTAAAACCATCAGTCCATTGTCGGTTAACCTGGTACTTAGATTTTTAACTCTTACTCGCAGCAAATAAAAATCTTCAAATAATAATGGCTGCAACAAAGCTATATTATAATGTAAACCCACTGGTTGAAATTCAACAAAAATTTTAGTCAATCTGGACCATGTGGACCTAGTTAGTTAAAAATATTTTATAACTGAAACATCTGTTCTTTCTGATTTTATGTCAGAATATAAAGTCATTTGTTATTACAACAGCTGTCTATGATTTAGTTGATTACTTCTTCCATAAGATAATGAAACAAAAAACCTGTGAGGCTTAGCCCTGTGGTGATGAATGGGTTTCTAGGCATTTACAGGACACTAACAGTATGTGCGGAAACATGTACGATACACACGAGCTGAGAAAAAACAAGGAAAAGATTTGTGTTTGTCTATTAATAAGATTAAATAAATTGTGAATAATATTTTTAATGGACTCCATGAATGTAATCGTATTAAAAGTTAAATTAATTCTATTCTTTAACACATTCTTAGCAAAATACTTTCTTTACTTCGGTTCTACTATAGTACTAACATATTCATTTTTATTGATTTTGACACAATTTTTATAATTCACTTTTACTCTCTGTTTAGGTTCAACTTGTACTTGAAACTATTTGTCGTGATGGGAATCAATTGGGTCTTGGAACTGGTGTCATTTTTTGGAGGTGGTCCCAAATCTCTCTGGTTTGTTACAGATATAGGAAATACTTTGCAGGTAAGATTCTTAAACTTACAGTACCTCCTTTACCTCTTCATAATACAAATTTATTAATTTACTGAATTATAAGTGATTAGTTAACGGTTTATGTCACTTTTACATCCTAAATTTACAAAAAATAGATAAGTTAAAATATTAGTTGTATAATGATACTTATTTCCTATAATATTGAGAAGCAATATGGTTTTGATTCTGGTATGATCTTTTTGGTTTATCCCATCACAGGACCTAAATGAGCAAGAAGAACAACTGTAATTTCATCCTGATGCGAGTAAGCTAATCGATCAAGTTTACTCTGAAGGCAAGTGGGTGGAAAGAATTATATGGCCTTATTCTTATAATCAACAAATACAGTTAAATTTCCATGGTGTAGTACTCCTCTAAAGCTAGTCATAAAAATTATATTTTTTGATTTGTCAACAAAAAAGTAAAACAATGAATGTACGATTTAAATTGTGTTTCTATAGAGACAAACTTACTTATTATCAAATTCCATAACAAATATGACTGCTAAAGATGATTACTTGACCTTCACTTCATTCAGAAAAGATCAAATTTGCAACAGATCATAAAGGGTCTTGGGTGAAATCATTGGTCGGTTTGGCCACAGTCCTCCATCATAACCCCCTCATGGGCAGCCTCTAGCACCCAGTGAAAGGCCATTGGGTCGGGACATACACTTTAGCCTGAGGTATTTTGGCAAGGATTTGGCGCTGTTCACATGTGTTGCCGGTCCATGAAATACACCTACCGTACTGGTGAGTGATTCTATTTTATGTTAAGCAGCTTTTAGGATCAACGGACACTCAATATGTTGACATGTATCTGTCCACAGGGAGTGTTGATCTTTGTGATCTTTGTGTGCAAGCAGCGCGTATTGCGCCTCGTCTCCCAGAAGCTGTGTCCGAGCCTTGGTCTCGTCTCCGCTTCCACTACGGGGCCATCCAACTCACAGCGCACCACCTCCTCCCAGGTGTCCAAGACTCTCTCCGACAACTCAACCTCCACCGGCAAACATCCACAACCACAGTGAAAAAATCACCCATTTTTAATTCAGTGCTTGGAGCAAACTAGTAATCTAGTCAAGTTAGTATGGTTTTAAAAATATTTGACACCTAGTTTGTTGTTCACATATTTGGTGGTTCTGTTGTGAGTTTCTCTATTAGATTCTTGATCTGATCAAGAATAAGTTCCCAGTCAGCACAAAATGTGAAAATCACGTTTTTTTCACGTGAAAAATGTAAAAATTATGTAAAAGTGAATAGAAGAATATTTTTTTCACGTGAAAATTACGTGAAAAATGTAAATGTGAAAAAAGGTGAAAATGAGAATATATTTTTCACATCAAAATTACGTGAAAAATGTGAAAGTGAAAAAAAGGTGAAAAGAAGAATATTTTTTTCACGTCAAAATTACGTGAAAAATGTGAATGTGAAAAAAAGGTGAAACGAAGAATATTTTTTTCACGTCAAAATTACGTGAAAAATGTGAACGTGAAAAAAAGGTGAAAAGAAGAATATTTTTTTACGTCAAAATTACGTGAAAAATGTGAATGTGAAAAAAAGGTGAAACGAAGAATATTTTTTCACGTCAAAATTATGTGAACGTGAAAAAAAGGTGAAAAGAAGAATATTTTTTTCACGTCAAAATTACGTTAAAAAATGTAAATGTCAAAAACTGATGAAAAATAAATATCATTTTAACGTGAAAATTATGTGAAAAATGTCAAATGAGAAAAAGGCGAATAATAGAATATTTCTCATGTACAAATTATGTGGCAAAATTTAAATCTAAAAAACGGGTAAACGAGAGAGTAGGTATTTTTGCATTTAAAAGTTATGTAAAAAATGTATATTAAAAAAAAAAAATAATTAAAAAAATTTTCATATTTTATTTTACTTTTAGTTATTGATAATTTTATTTGACTGTCAAAGTATCAGATTTACTTATGTAGAGATATTGTCAAATTATAGCTTTCGAAATAACAATTTGAATTTCAATTTGTGGTATCAAACAATTTATAACTATATTTGTTAGCCTTTACATTATTCCAAAAGGATGTAATTTCATGCGTTAGTTATACAAATTTTAATAACACTTTAAATATTTAATACGCAATAGTAAATATAGTTGTTAAAGATTAAAAATAATTACGAGTATTATTTACAAACACAGAGTTATTTCAAATTGGACCAGAGTTTTAATTTTGACTTGCTCAAGTACAAGAAAGGTTGAGTATTAAATGTATAAATAGTAATTTAAATCCTCATGAGGTACAGCAGAAGTGGCTGAGAGGGTTAAGGCGCTAGGACACTGACAGAAAGGTTGTGGGTTCAAATCCGAGTGAAGGTGGAAAATTTTTGATCGACTTTATTTACTTTTTTTAAATGTAATGGTTAGAAAAAAAGCATTCATTTACAAATTTTGCTGAAAAAATTGTAAAATGTTCAGTAAAACATAAGTTAAAAAGGTAAAAATTAAGTGAAACAAAAACGTCATTTTCACGTCTTTTTTTCACGTTTTTTTCACGTGAAATTTAGTGACCTCTTCACGACATTTTCACGTGAAAAAAACGTGAATTTTACATGAAATTTACATCTTTTTTACGTAATAATAACGTGAAAAATGTAAAAAGAAAACGTGAATTTCACGTGATTTTTACGTTTTTGTGCTATCTGGGTTCATTTCATATTTTATGGATGGGGTCCCGTGGGCATGCTCTAAGTAAACTAGGTTAAATTTAATCTAAGCGAGTGTGCCGCATACACAATGGGGCCCCATGCGATAGGTCAGGATTTTGATATTCCCATCAAAAATCCTTGTATTTGACCATTACTGGTATTTTCAACCCTAAGTAACGTATTTTTATGGGAAATGAGTATGGACATTCTGAAACGTCCAGAATCAAACTGTCAAAAAATAGTAAAGACGTTCTATTTTCGTACATTTTTTCAAAATTGAATCACAGTAGAGGTTAGCTATTCCAAAATTCTGCCTATTCCGAATCCAAATTTCCCAAAATACTGAATGTTTATTCTTATTAGGGGAAAAATACGGATACTACACGGATATTGGTGGAGGAGGAACAGGATTCTACACTCTACTTTACTGCAAATTTTAAGAGCATAATAATAAAACACAATATACGAGAGTTTACTACACTAAAGTCTTTTTGATGTAAGCAAGAATTTTAAATGTAATCACCAATAGTATTGTTTATTTTATATAAAGTTTTTACTTCTAATTCTTCTTCAGTTGTTACAAAGTTTGTTGTGGTTTTAGAAGTGAAAATAAATGAATTAATCAGAGTGCATAAAATATTATTCTGGTATTTTATTTCTTCCTTTAATTTAGTTGTAATATTTTATTTCACTAAGTATTGTAACAAAGCTACACTTCATCTGATTCATCACAATCATCCTTCAGTCATATAGACATTAAAATGCGCACCATAGAGTGTGTTAGTGTTTAAAATAAAATATTTAAAGTATTTTATAAGAATACAGTACACTGAGGGATGACAGTGGATGTACCGACAGTGCAGGGTGGACAGTGACGGGGTACCTTCAATATATACAGACCGTACCAGCATAGTACATTAATAAGAAGAAAACATCTGTTCTAAAAATATGTTATACTAAATAAATCAAAACTGTTCCTTGGTAAACATAACATTTACTTCATTTATATTTATCATGTGATCTACAATAATAATTATTTGTAAACAAAACATTAGACATTTGATAGTTATGATCATCTGTTTTAAAACAGCAAGAAATAATTACACTTTAAACTCTATTTATATACAACAACATCTGTAAAATTTTTCAATATCACATACTTATATCCTAGCCAAAAGGTTCAGAAAATGTGTTGACAATCAGACGATATGAACTACATAACTTCTTAAGCCTCTAACTTTTTCAATGTTGATAATTATATCATCTTATAGGACTATAAGATGATAGTAAATATTAAATATGATAAATATTCATCACCAGGACTAGACAAAAATATCTTATAACATTTGTAGGATAAGTTTTATTACCGGTAGTCAATTTTTATGTCACTACATAGGGTACTTAAAAAGAATAATGTAATCTAAAATTGCTGTATTTGAAAGTTTCCAAAGAAGAAGTACAGTAGGTAGAGTATAATTTTGGTGACTTACATGGTTGAGACATACTTTTAAGTTTTATGATATTCAGTTGATTGAAATTTTTATCATTTTGCACAAAATCAGCATGTTTTTTGTTCTCTCAATAGTACCAAAAACGTTACTTTTTTGCTCTAGGACTGGAAAATCAGCTGGAATATTTTTTAGGTCCTAGGACTGAAAAGTCAGCTGTTTGCCAAGTGTTATTTATTATTTTTTTATGCAGAATAGGGAAATTAAAACATTTTGTTAAAGCATTGTTTGTAAATAACAGAAATTTAAACACTGTATGTTACTTACTTTGTAAATAAAAACTTTGTAAATAAAACGAAACCTCAAAAATACAACTTTATAGTTAATATTTTCAACAATTAAAAGTGAAATTCTGCATTATGATAAAAAAAAAACCTCGTTCATCACTCGGAGCAAAAAGTGTATTTTTAGTGCTTAATCGTTTTTAAAAATTCAGCTGCGCCTCATTTTTAAAACACAATTGTGCACCAAAAAGAGCCACTTTTGCTCCTAGTGATGAAAACTACTATTTTGGAAGAAAAGGTATTAATTGTAAGGCAAACATACTCTTAATTTTATACTTAAAATATTGTTTTTCAAGAATTGTTTGTGGAGTTTTAAGAAAGAAAATTGTATTGCCAACAAATCCACTGACTTAAGCAATAAACAAACGCTGTATTTAATGAGGTAGATGTTGAGGCAAAATTTTAGTAAGCAGGTTCAATGTTTCCTTTCCTCTAATTTTGAAGCTATGCCATGGATTGTAAGGTATATCTTTTTTAATTTTCACAAACTTAATTACAGAATAAAAATACAATATGCTCATTAGTGTTGTTGGGACATATTTAAAATTTGTAATGTCATATTAAGATCATAAGTTTATTCTATTTAAACTACTGTATCAGTTTATTCCATAGGAGTAGCTCATTTAAACTAGAGTTGCGTTCAATCTCTTGTTATTTTTAGTCAAGTAATTGAATTGGTAAATAACATTCAATTGTGTTTGGGATTTTAAACTCCCAGTCAGATCTGAGATTACAGACCTCTGCTTCTTAAAATCTATATACGTTAAAATCTATGATAAACCTTCAAATTAAAAAATATTTTCTTTAAAATGTGTAAGACCAAATTTTTACTCAGATTAAAGTTTGTGCTGGAAAGGCTCGTTCATATGATACTATGTTCCTTACACATGAGGGTTGTAGTAGTTATTGGTCGGTTGAGGCCCTTGGGGTTGGTATTGTTGGGACAACCCTGCCTGCGCATATTGACCATCTCCTGGTTGTCTACTCTGACTGGGGAACTGATTGTACACAGGATCGTCTCGCCTATTCTGCCCAAAGGTATAAGGGGTTGTTTGTGGTTGTGGATAATTTTGATTAAACCTGTTAATTTGACTGTTTTGCCCATGGTTTGTGTTTGTAGGGATATTTTTATGATTAATGTTTTGTACGTAATTGACTTTGGGTTGATTGTTTGGTCTAATTCTTTGCAAATCAGTTGTCTGTTCTGGATAATAAGTTGCGTAATTGTGATCTGCACCTTTCACAATATTAAATCCACTTCCTTGTTGGAATCCATTGATTCTATTAAAATTGCCATTAATTTCTGTATTTAAATTTGAATTTCCGCTTTGCTTATCGTTGAAGTTGTTACTCAACTCAGATGATGGAGTTGGTTTTCCTTGTGGCTTGACTAGTCTGCTATGAAACAGAATTACTAGTGGAGGTATGTTGTGTATTAAGTAGAAGAGGAATGGTCTCTGGGCTGAGAATGTGTTCTCCTCAGAACCTCCAGAGAGTGGCGTTACAACTCCTAGAAACAAATGTGACACTTAAGCTTTTCATTACTGATGTATGTTTTAAAAGTAAAAATGAGTTTGTTATTTGTGAAGTCAATTATAACCTCCACCTGACAGGAACATACAGATTCTAAACATCACCTTTCAACATAAAATATTGTAATGATTGAAAATAATAGAGCAGGCAAGTGTATTTGTTGCTTGAAATTGAGAGATTTAATTTGGACTATCGCTTGTCATTGCTAAAAATTTTGCATTTAGTTTTAAATCAACCACACCCGTCCAATCTGATATTGTGACTATCAGTAATCACCTAAAGCTACATTTATTTACAGCTGTACATTAACTGAATATGTTTAAAATGCTCAACCCAATCCCAATGTTATTTTTCCCACTGTCCCTTTTTTGGACAGTTAGAATCAAGACTGGTGTAAAATGTTATATGGCATCGTTAGTTTAACTGATATTTTGGATTGAAAATATGTTTAGCTTGAAGATTTCAAAGTTGTAGTGGAACACACTGTAAAAAGTAGTAAAAAGTTGCAAATTCAGTGTTGACTTTAGGTGCAACTCTCAAAGAATCAACCGACCCTGTCAACTTCTACCGCTTGTTTTCTCAATCCGATTATTGTTCTACAGGGTCATAAACAATAACATAAAACTCCGCTGCAAAGTCACATCTGCTTTCATACTTCTGATGGATTAATAATTTGACCTAACTAATTAAAAATTCATCATATAATTTATTTTCCAACTTCAGTACCATTACACAGCGTAATTTTTATTACACAAAACAACAGGTACGGTATTCATTCTGAGAACTTGAGAAAATGTCCAACATAAGTTAGTGACAAATAGCAACGTTCTCCCTATCAACACTGCCAGTTCCTGAGAATGTCCATGCCATTTAATGGGATGAATCTTTATCAATATCACGTTAGAAAGTGTACTGATCAGTTAAAATATGTTAACACAACCCGCACTGTGCTTTCTGTTCATTTGTTGTCGTCGCAACTAAAGAATTAGTGGCATGGCAGTTTGATGACACTCATACATTTAAGACATCAGGATAAGTTCACAAAGTATAGTTAGACCATACTTAATACAGTAATTAGTTTTGCAGAACAAATAAATAATTTGACTCACACTAACATATCAATTTGATTATTTTTACATTTTTTTTCAAAGACTCGTATTTTAATGTTGTCATTAGTATTGTGACTTTGCACGGTATATTTTTTTTATTTACCATAATTTACTATATTGTATGTGTTAAAGTTATTTTATTCAGTAGAATTTAAAGATGTATTACATTTCAAATATCTAGTATGATCCATAAAACATAAAATTATAAACACTTGGATCTATATTTAACAATTAATTATATTAAAATAAGTAGTTTAAATACAAGTTTTTTATTGGAAAAGATCAAATCAGCAATGTAAATAATTTAATTATATTCAACACTTTGAAATAATTACAGTATGGGCTTATCTATCACAGCTCTCTGTTAACGTTCACATACTATAAGAGTATAGATGTATTAATAAAATTCAATCAATCAGATGAGCTCTATTTATTTATGTGACTAACTACATTAAACATTTTCAAAATGGATTCTCACAGCTCCAAAGGTAATCAGTGTAGAAAATTAACATTCACTCAAAATATTGTCATGTTCTCTGTGGAAAACGAATACGGTGAAATTCCCTTGGAGGGCTGCTAAATTTTCCTGAAAAAAGGACCACCTTTTTTCGAGGTGAGATAATATAGAAGATAAATGGCCTTACAGCCAAGAATTCTTTTAAGCTCAAATCCAAGGATTTAGTGTAGAATACAGCACCTGAAATAAATATCTGTCTCAGGCAATAAAAGAATTTACACTGTTAATGTGTTATAGAAGCGGCTGTGCAGTTTGTTTTAGAAAGTTATATGTGTGGTGAACTCCTTCCAACAGTTATGTTAGTAAGTGACATATTTTTAAAGTCAACATTCTCTATGAATCAATGTTTGGATTCATGTTCTGAGTGTTATACTTCACTTTCAAAGACTCCAAAAGGTGGTTAACGGCCAGAAAGAAGTCATTTTTATAAGAAATCAGCACATATTAACTGCAAGCCAGATGTGTGTAGTAATGATTAAAGCATTATACAGTATTTGATATTTTATTAGTATTAAAGGATTAAAACATAAAAGTGAAATTTATATTTAAGATACCATATTGATAATGTGCTACGTCAACAATATTCAGAGATTAACAACAATTTTTTATGATGTTTCAATGACAAAATCACAAAAAGGCCCTATTTGAGTAAACCAAAAGCTAAAATTTTTATGAGTTGAATATGGGCATATTACACCTTGGAAACATAAAAAAGTATAACAATTTATAAATTGAAGAGGAAATAAACACTTAAATCTAACTCTGGACATCTGTCCAGAGTTAACATTCATCAAACTAGGGTGTACTAGTTGTGGTATGTTCTGATCATTTAAAACTTTCTAATGGGACAGTTGGTTTTTAACAGCTAATCCCAAGCTTAGTTTCTACCATTAATTTTGTAATGTTGTATGAATGTGATAATCAAAGGTGTAATAACAGACATGATAAACTTGGTTTCCAATATTTATTTCCTCTTGAAAAACAAACAGACGATAAAGGCTTAGTTTCTAAAACTTCATTAGTTACCTAAATATGTTAATTTTAAGAATTCCCTACCCTCACGAACATCTCAAAGGAACAAAATAGGCAAATAACAGTGAACAGAGTTTATTTTGCATACCATTTTTATATTCACATCCTAAGGCTTATTTAATCTTCCACTAAACAAAATAGTACTTTTTCTAAGAAGATAATAAATAAAGGACCGATCTGCAATGAAAGAAAAAGGTTTCGGTGGCAGCGAGTATGTGACCATAACAACACCTGGAAACATAACGTATCAATATTTTTTTTATATTTATAAATTAGAAGTAAATATTTCAAAGACCATAACTAAGCTTTTATGAAGACAACTACAAAAAAGGATATATCACAGACGACATGGAGTAGGTTGGTTTTAAACAAAATGTTTTAATCATTACTATAATTTACCAGTATGATTAAAGATGAAAATTACTATATTTTTAAGCCGCATTCACGGCCGAACATATTCACCAAAGGATGGTCTCCCAAAATTATTAATATACTATATCACTATATATAAGACGCCAATGCTATTTAGATTTTGATTACTGTGTTATTTATTTGCAATATAAATTATACAATAAGTAATTATATACAGTATAAAAAATGTTTGTAGGCTTTTTTATGTTTGCTAAACAAGTTTTACTATAACTAGCTGTGTCCCCTTTCTTTGTACGGGGTGTATTTGCAGTTTATTAACAGAAATACAGGGTGATTCACGACGAAGTGCAGAAATTTCAGGAGCTGATTCTACACATGAAAATAAACAAAAAAGGCCATATAAACATATGTTCTAAAATCCTTCGTTTAGCCGCTAGCCGCCATTTTGTTTTTACACGTAATAATTTTTATCTCCGAAATGAATTGATGGATTTACTTCATATTTGGCATGAACCTTATCACAATAATGGTAATTTCCAGAAAAATAATTATTATTTTCCGATGTCTATTTTCAAAATGGCGGCCTTTTTAAAATTTTGAACTCAAATTTCTCAAAAACGGCAAATTTTGTTAAAATTTTATTTCAGACAAAAAAGTTGACAAATTAAATTATCTAAACAATGATACCAAGTTTGTAACGATCTGACGACAAATAACGGAGTTATGGAGATTTTTGTATTAAAATAACCTAAATTTGCATTAATTAAAATGCAAAATCTATGTTTTTTTTGCAGAAAAATCCCAATAACGTCGTTATTTGTTGTTAGACCCTTACAAACTTTGTAACATTGTTTAGATAATTTAATTTGTCAACTTTTTTTTCTGAAATAATTTTTTTTTATTTGCCGTTTTTGAGAAATTTGAGTTGAAAGTTGTAAAATGGCTGCCATTTTGAAAATAGACATTGGAAAATAATAATTATTTTTCTATAAATTACCATTATTGTGAAAAAGGTCCATGCCAAGTATGAAGTAAATCCATCAATTCATTACGGAGATAAAAATTATTACGTGTAAAAAACAAAATGGCGGCTAGCGGCTAAACGAAGGATTTTAGGACATATGTTTATAATAATAAACATATTTCATACAGCCTTTTTTGTTTATTTTCATGCGTAGAATCAGCTCCCGAAATTTCTGCACTTCGTCGTGAATCACCCTGTATAAAAATCCTTTCACAAATTAATTATGTCACCTTCATTTGGTTTATTCCAACGTATCTCGATATCGTAACGTATTTTATGCCTAATACCTAATAGCTTCTTGGTAAAATTATGAAAATCTTGTTATATCCATTTCCCATTTGGGTTAGAACTTAGAAGTCATGTCTTTGTCTTTAATGTTTTTGTTGCAGATTTACTAAAAATTAATATTCGTGATTAACTTTATAGTTTTAAAAGTACACCTTACTCATAAACAATTAAGTAAAACTCAGACTTGTCAAGAATATTAAAACGTTGTGACAATAGCTGTACTAAATCCAATATACCCCTGTACCCAACCTCTGTATTTCTTATGTTCTACACTTAAAAGACATGTACAACTTTTAATCCAAATATATATATATATATATATATATATATATATATATATATATATATATATATACAGATTTGCTCGTAATATATATATATATATATATATATAGTCCAAATTATAAATTAAAATTTGAATACCCAACCTAAGTAAAACAACTCATCGCCTGTCACTAATTTAGGCACGGCACCAGTGTAGATATGTTTATTATTAAGTAGATATTAGGTCTACTTAATTAATTTCTTTGCTTTAGATTTACCTTCTTACCTAAAATAATCTTCATTTATTGCCAATGTACAGAAACAAATAAATAAAGAAATCCCATGTTAAAAAATTTTACCTCGAAAAATATAGGAAAATAAAACGCTGATCTAGAATTACTTCTTATTGAATCGCTCTTTCTAAATGTCAAAATGACCATATTTGTTTACAAAAAATAAAAACGATAACAAACATTTGAAAAATTTTTCTAGCCACCTAATTTCATTTAACCAATCAGCATGATCTTTGAATGAAAATTATCAGTTTTCGTGAGAAGCGTCCTCACAAGGACTCTACTTATTCAGATCTTTTAAATTAGTACTGTCCGTCTGTACCCACATTATTTAGAAGATCAAGCAATTTATTAACCTTGTTGGTTTTAACTACATATTTTGGTTTATGAAATACACCTCTTTTTGTCATTACGTGTCATGAAAGCTAAATTGGGAACTATAATTAGTTTGGAATGATAATAAGAAATATTTTAAGATTTAAGGAACAAAACTCGTTCTGTAATACTAAGCATAAATTATTTTAATATTCATATTAAGAAGCAAGAACTTAGTTGATTTTACTCGCTGTATTTGAGCTATAGTGAAAGGTAAAAGGGTTAAACATGGATGAATCTGTATTTAAAAATGTTAGTGTTGTAATCTGTGGCGAAAATGACAAACTGTCTAATCCAGCTGATTAAAAAGCATAGATAAGATGATAGAATGAAATATTCCCATAATAGTGTAGTAAAATTAAGCCAAAATATGGCTGGAAAATGAAATAATTTTTGGACAGCGAATTTTTGCTGGAATGTGTTCTATACCATCCCCTGACCTCCCTCAGAAAAGTCCCCTGAAATCCCCAGTGGGCAACATGCCTAAAAATGATGGGATGGCCCGCGTGGAGTCAGAAATAAATCTTTCTTTGACCAATGGGTTTATGTACATCTAATTAAAGCTCTTAAGTAGTAGAATTTAATGCCGCAAACCCCATCTCAAAAGGTTGCCTGAGTCAAAAATGGCAGCCTGTCAAACTTTGAATAAAAATCATATTTTAACCTAAACGCTTAAAAATGTAATAATTTTCAAAATACTTGACCTTCCGAGGTGCGGTTTGCGAAAAACGTTTGCTTTTACAATTACCTTTGAAAATGCGGATAGCTAGTCATATGCTTATCATACTACCCTTGAACCACCCTCCACATGGACGTCCCAAAGAGGAAGTTTAAAAAAAAAATTCTTAGACCATAGCCATCCTATACATAATTTTATAGGTCTAAGGAAGGAGAGTACATAGCCGAAAACCAGACCTCAAAAGGTCAAATATGTCGGAAGTTATTGTATTTCAAAGTTTTGATAGTATTATTTTATTCTAAACTGAACGCCTGCCATTTCACTCCCGACAGTTATATTGAGGTCGGGTTTACGGCATTGTATTCTACATTTGACGACCTTTAATTTGATATATATAAACCTTCTGGAATGTATTTAAATTTAGTATGCTTAATATCAAATTTTATTGTAACTCCTTATGGACCAACCCCTCATTTTTAAGCGTGATCCCCATATGGGATTTCTGGGGACTTTTTGGAGGAAGGTCAGGGGACGCCATAGAACACATTTCAAAAGAAATTGGCTTTCCAAAAATTATTTCATTTTTCCCGACTAATTTTACTACACTATAAGATTAACATTGGCGGTTCTTACACGGTCAATACGGATCGCGATATTGGGACCGTGATCCTGGATCACGATACGGATTGAGTGTTTTAAGTAAAATATTGATGGAATTTATGGATCGCGATATGGATTTCGATTTTGAAATTCATCAATATTTTTCGTCAATATAGCGATACGTATTGAGCGTCTAAGGTACGTTTGAGATCCGGTATTGACATTTCCAAACCTTTGCATTTGCAATGAATTTATTACACGCTTTCAATCAGCTGATTGTAAACACACGAGGTGTTTTGTCTAAATACAGTAGGAGAGCAAAATCTAATAATTAGGATTTGGTTTACTATTTCCAATACATAAAAACGTATACAATTATAATGTATAATCATTTAAATTGTTAGTAAATAATAATACAATGCTATAATATTGAAGCTATACCGTTTTATAGTTGGTGCATGAAAAAGTATAAATTTTAATTGTTAAATTGTTTAGTACTAGGCATCTAAAGATACTTAATGATGTAATAACAGCTGATAAATTGGACAATTATAACGTTTTAAAAAGTACATTTTATACATATTTTGCACCACCTGCCTATTATAGCGCTCCATTTGCACGAATGTAGCCGTATCCGTTGCCAATAGCAACGAGTCGTTTGTCTTTAAAGCTACCTTCAATTGTGTGATTTTAAGAGAATTTATTTTGTTGGAAAAACTATATTGCTGTGGTGTCGAAGGTTGGGTATTAAGCCTTTCAATATGTCAACCTTTTACTACGTGGTCTCCGGATGTCAAAAATCCCATTCATTACAGTTTTTATGAATGCGTATATTTACTTTTCTAGAAACATATAATATAGAAATGTAAATTCCGTGAGCCCAGTAAACCTGTTAGCGGAACGTCGGATTTTTATCAAACTTGATCTGAAGTCGTGTGACTATGTCTATTTTAATTAGTTATGTCGATTGGGATTATAAGAGTATAGAAAAGGGGCGATATACAGAATGTCCCATTAGTAAAGTGCCAAACTCCGCGGGAATAGGTTATATGGGTCAAAATACTTTCATAAATACAAATTTTTATTAGCAAAATCAAAGTATTTTTCATAAAATGTTTTGTAGTGTATTTTAGAACATATATATATATATATATATATATATATATATATATATATATATATATATAAATTAGTTATACTGCGCTAGATAAGTATATTACTATTCTGTAATTTAATGAGTGCCAAACCTTAATATACTTTCAAACATTTCCTAACTGTGGTCTATTATGAAACATCGTAACATACATCTATTTTATTATCTGTCGGTTGTTTACAAGGTAAATATATTTTTTTCTTAAATCATTGCACACTCAATTTCATTGTTAATATTTCAGTCTTTGAACAGAAACTGCCGTTAATAATCTGAAGTTTGAACGTAAATATGAGCTTCTCAATACTTAATTGCACGGTTGATTGCATGCTTTTTGATGCATCTTAATTCAAAAGATATCCACATTTCCTTTCGTTACACAGCATTTAAGTGTTTAAAAGATCTTCTAAATTTTGTAACTTGCCAGCAAATTAAAATTCCCAGTGATTGTGCTTATTGTAAAATGGGTCTAAAATGACTATACTTTTCCCGTTTTTGCAACCATTCCTTCACCCACCGCTTGCGTTTAACCCTCCTTTTCAGTGATAAAGCAATAAAAATTGCTGCAAAGTTTCTGTTGTTTTCGTCCATAACTCAAACGGCAACTGACAACAATCAACTGATATTGAGCTGTGATCCAGATGACGTAAGTATTGATGTGTGATCCATATTGACCGTGTAAGGTTTAGCTCATAAAATAATATTGTCAATATTTATCACGATCCAGATCATGATCCGTATTGAACGTGTAAGAACCGCCATTGAATATTTCTTTTACTATGAGGCAGAGCCTTTTTGACGAACGTTGGTTTAGAGCAGCTAAATTGTTTCTAATTGCACCATTAAACACTGATAAAAATTTTCATATCATTTACTAAAGCCCTTGTTGTGTGTAAAGAGATCAAAGATTGGTATTTTAGCACAACTTGGCTACTTTGACGTACCATGGGGCAAAGCCCTAGGGTCGCTGAGGCAATTTAAGTTGTAATGAACCTTGACACCACTCTTGTCTATAACAGGAAAAAAATTTAGATCATCAGGTAAAGTCGTTGTCCCGTGAAAAGAGGACAAAATAAGCCCATGAGCGTTACAGAATTAGATGACGCCGATTTTAGATTCTGTGGCACATAAAAAGTAAAAATAACCAAAAATTTCAAGATTCTAAGCAATGTACAGACAAAACTCTAATTTTATTAATATAGATAGATAGATATTCAGACCATGTTTATATTTCAGGCAGTACATTGCTTTATATTTTTCAGGGCTTAAAATAAAAATAAAAAAATAAACTAATGGTAAAGTTATAACACTGTGGACATCCATTTAAGAGGTGAATATTATTTTAGCAATGCTTTATTTAAATGAACAAATATTCTGATGTCATATGAATAAAACACCAATGATTTTTCAAGTACTTGACTTGACTTGATCGTGAGGTTCCAGTGGGCTAGAAGAGCCCACTGCGGCTGTTTTAGGGCGTTGCCCTCTTCAGCCTTGGCTAGGGTTTGTGGATGCGGTGCGACACAACGGCAGGACTTTTTTTGTTTTTTCTTTCGTTGCCTGCTTTCGTGCCGGGGTGGGGTTAGGCGTAGCGGTTGACTCCGACATTACGGTAGGACTTTTTTTGTTTTTTCGTTGGTTGCCTACTTTCATGCCGGAGGGGAGGAGTTCTGACACTACGGTAGGGCTTTTTTTATTTTTTCTTTCGGTGCCTACTTTCGCGCCAGAGGGGGAAGGGAGCCACTGCAACCAGGACTTTGAATAATCAGAAGACTGCTAAACGATATGCCTGGCGCAGTGGGGGTAGGGTAGTGGTTTGCTACGGTCGTTATGGAGTTACTGTGCGGGTGTGCGGTTTGTGGTTATTGATTGGTTACGGAGGCAGGTCTAGGTTAAAAAGGTTGTGGATTTCAAGTACTTCTATTTATTAAACTATTTGTTTTAATCTATTAAACTATCCATTATTTTTATTTACTTCTATCTATTTTAAATCAATATTGTTATGATTAAAGAGTAGTCTGCACTCTTCCGTTGAAAAGAATTATTCTTCTTCCATTTTCAATTATGAAGAAGACAAATGGATGGTCAGCTCGGAATGGAATCGGGTCCTTTTTTGAAGGCATTCTCGAGCCTGATACATTAATCTCTGCAAAACAATTATTTTTAAGATTGACTTTGTTACCTGTGGTACTGTAGAAATCAAAATTCTAAAATTCATGACATTCATAAGAGACAAACGGAACAAATTCCTGATTTCCATTCAATAAGAAAATATAATGTTGGAATAACACTCTCCGCCCGATCCCAGTTTTAAAGGCCACTTGGGTAATCAATGACCGATGAACAATGTTATTTTTTTTTTAATGACGATTAGAAAGGTAAAGTTCTTTTAGGAGGAGTGACTGCTACCAGGTGCAATTGATACCGTACTAACAATCATAGAATTCATAAACACTCACATCATTACCCGCAATGGAAAAATACAGTCTTTATTCACTGCAGTTTTGCTAAGTAAAATAAGTGTAGAGTTAGAAAAAACAATGTTTAAGAGATTTTAAAAACTCAAACTTGGAATAAATTTTGCTTGTTACCAAGAATAAACACTAAATAATGCAGCATTTTAAATATTAGCCCAGCATGCGTTGGAATGAAACTCATGCTGCTCTTGCACAACAAGCTGTGGCCCTCAACACTACCGTATTCACTGAGCAATAAAGGCATTGTTGTTGGGTGGCGTTAAATACCGTGCTTTTTTTCCATTCATTGCTAGGCAAATTTTTGTATCAGTGATTTGGTACTGTTTAATTTTTTTTAAGTGCTCAAGGCAAAATTTTGGCTTAAAAGAAATTGGCTTTAAATTTAAAAGAATTTTGGCTTAAAAACCTCTCCTTTGAATATAAATTCATTCATTTTTAATGTGGAAATAAACAAATGGGTATTTAGAATGAAAAAGTACAGCTGTGAGTAGCAAAACTGCAACATAGATCCAGAAGATGAGATATCCATGAGCTCCACTGCAATCAAGTGTAGATTGGAGGTCACCCTTAATTCAAATTTTGGTTAGTTCTTCAGTAGTAGTAATAATAATAATTAATTGTATGGCTTTTAGTGGAGGGATATCAGCAATTAACTGACAGTTCCCCTTACCAGAAAGGCCTGCACTTTTTTGTTTTCTATGCAAGTGGACCAAAGGCTTAACGTGACTTCCAAACCATGGGGACAGCCGAATTATCTTTTCTTTTTTTTGTTTATTGTCCTCAAGCCAGGATATGAACCTGAGCCCGCTCGGTGATAACCACGAGCTCTACCACTGAGCTACGACCGCTGCCTAAATTGTTTTTTTCAATATATTATCTATACTTATTTAATACGCTAAGGGTTTTTTTGTCTTGAGAACTCCTCCTACAATTTTCAACCGATTTTCAAGTTTTTGGTGTCGTTGGATAGGGCTTGGTCTGTTGTTGTTCCCGCCAAAAATTGATGAGAATCGGACTGAAAATAAAGGCGCTATCCTTACTTGTTACTTGTAGCTCGCATCCGTTGTCCTTAAGAGTCAAGGAATTGGACAGGTCAAAGGGTTTATCTTATGCATAGCTGCCCTACAAAGGATAATTCTAATCTAGTTCTTTGTTACCAGAAAGGTAACAGTCAATACTATAAAAACTGGACTCCACTAGAAACTTTTTAACTTCAACTTTGAACTTTGTGATTTTATTGATATTTTGTAATTTTTCTGGCAAAGCTTGGAATAGCTTGATCCCACAGTATTTAGGCTTGTGTTCGAAAAGAGTTAATTTGTGTTGCTCTGCATGAAGTCCTTTATGTCGGGTGTGGTATTTGTGATTGGAAAAGGTTGGTGAAATATTTTGGGTTTTTATATAGCAGACTGATTCAAAGATGAATAGTGAGGGGACCGTGAGAAGGCCTAATTGTTTGAAAGCATCTCTACAGCTGGTCTGGGGCGGCATGCCCAGGATGGCCCTTATTGCCTTCTTTTGACAGACAAAAATTCTTTCAAGGTTGCCCTTAACAGCTCCCCAAAGAATTATTGAATAAGAAATGTGTTGTTCGAAGAGGCCAAAGTAAACCAACTTTGATAGGGGAAGGCTACCGTAGGTTCTAATTCTACGCAGAATATAGAGACCTCGAGCTAACGACCCCTCAAGCTTCTTTAACTGATCTTCCCATCCCAGCCTATCATCCAATCTCACCCCCAAAAAATCAGCTGTTTTTGAAATTTCAATTTGATCCTCTCCAATAAATAGGTTCGGAGTCCTATTGTTTTTTGAATTTTTTCTTTGGGCAGTTTGGATACACATGTATCTGGTTTTTTGTGGATTTAAATTGAGTTTGTTTGATGAGAAAAAGTTAGCTAATTCATTTGCCTTTTCATTAGACTCTGCCTCCAGTCTTGGCAAGTCTGACCCATTTACGAATAATGTTGTGTCATCCGCAAACAAGTAGACGTTACCTATTGGGACACAGTCTGTGATGTTGTTGATGTAAACCAAGAAAAGGAGAGGTCCCAGAACGGATCCTTGCGGAACGCCGTTCGTAATGATCTTTGGAGTGGAGGAAATTTTTTGAAGTTTTGAAGCAGAGTTTTGCAAAATCTCAGTGATCTGGCATCTTTCAGCTAAGTAAGACTCAAGCCATTTCAGCGCCAGACCAGAGATTCCGATTGAGGCCAGTTTTTCTAAGAGAATTGCAGCATCGACACAATCGAAGGCTTTTGAGAGATCTGCGAAACAGCCAACTACTGTTTCCCCAGCCTCCATCGCATCGATGCAGTTGTTGATGAAATCAATCAATGCCAATTTGGTTGATTTGTTTTGTCTGAAACCATACTGTCTGTTGCACAGTATGTTATTTAGTTCCAGGAAATGGTTAAGTTGCTCCGAAACAACTTTTTCAATTAATTTTGAAACAGACGGTAGGAGGGAGATTGGACGATAGTTACCAGGATCGGTCTTGTCGGACTTTTTGAAAATCGGTTTTACTATGGCCATTTTGCAGTTTCATCCCACATTGAAATCTCAAAATTTCCCATTAAAATAACATTGGGGACTGAATAAAGCATTTGAAACATCTGTTAATAATCACCTGTAAATACCTGTAATCACCTGTAGTTATTGGCGATTAAAGGTATTCACATTATTGGATTGGTCGGAAGTCATTGATTTAGAGCTAAAGTAACATTTGTACTGTATTTAAATAAATTGCTCGATTTCGAGCAACACGTATACTAGTAATAATAATTTCAGTTAAAAATGTTGAATTTTGAAAATTTAGGTTAAAAAATACCAAAAACCCATTTTTGATCCTTTGAAACCCCATAAAAGCTCATTCCCATAAATTGATTATGCTAGTTCATAAACTCGTGAAAATGGACTGGTCCTATACTTTCATACCAAATTTCATAAAAATCGGAGGATCTTTTTAAAAGTTTTCAGTACCACTGACACAGATATATATAAATCAAAGAATGGTGTTTTTGGCTTCATGGGACCTCAAAATGAAAAAGTAACATGGGCTTGTGTCTTACCATGGCTACTACCATAATAGCGTATTTAGCTACAGTATAGAAGCCCTCTAGTCCGGCCTCGGATGGTTCGGCCGCCGGATAATCCGGCCGCGGTCTTCTGGAAATAAAATGTTCAGCCGCGGGCATTTCCCATGGCCAAAATGGACAAGAGTCAACTTGTTCCATGTTATATCACTAAAATATATCAGTTCAATTGCCGATTTTCAGACTCCTTGTGGTCTGATGTCTTCTAAAACATTTTGTTCGTGTTCTATTTATCGCCTTATGTAACAAGGAAATTAGGTAACTAGGAGGATTTAGTCGCTATCACGGTCCCATTTATACATAGTGTCTTCGTTGACAGAACACCAGTGTCCATTAAACGCAGTTTCATCGCTTGTCCGTTGTCCGATCGCCATTTCGGCGCTATTAGGCCTACAACGTCTGAGCGAGCAAATAATGATTGTTACAAAGTCAATATACCATTGATTGTACAAGTATGGGACCCTTCATTGTTAAATACACCCTAATAGTTTATTGTTGGAACACACATATAATTCAGGTCTCAGTTTAACCCGTTTAATAAACCTCTGGTTAATCCGGCCATTTTGAAATCCGGCCGGTGGTCCGGTCCCGAGGTGGCCGGATTTGAGGGCTTCTACTGTATAGGTAAATTTGCTAAAAGTTGCAAAATTAGTGTTGACAAAGATGCAACTCTCAAATAATTAACCGATCCCATTAAATTCCCCGCTAGCCTGTCCCCATTTATTTTACATTGGCGCTCCCACCAATGTAGCCACAGATTGGCTAACACCTTTAAGAGATGCAACAACAGATCAGGTTTGGTCGGGATCGAACTTACACTGAGGTAGACATCCTGACCAAGGTGCCTACGACTTAGCCATCTCGGCTAACATGACTGGAAACTTATACACAAGAATTAATTGTTTTTGACAGTGCACACTCCTAGCAGAGAAAACTGTTGTAGGCCGTTAGTGCATGATTTCTCTACAAGAGCGCAGCCCAAAATCCCTGACAACTCTAAAGGAAATAATTATTTCCTCAAAGGAGTAACGGATTATTAAACAGAAGCTGTCTGAGCTAATGAAGTTGAAATCGCTTATTGTGTAGATTATTATATGTTGTGTTTATTGCATGCATACGCTTTTATATAACAACTGTTGAATAATTTACTGATTAGACTACTAAATTAAATGAACTACTTAACTGTCATTTTGTTTTCCTCATATTTTGTAAAGTAGGATTACTTTCATGGCAGAACAGAAATGTTTTGAAACATTACTTAAAAATTGCAAAAACTGAGTTAAATATAAGTAAATGGTACTACAAGTAGTGATGGAATACAAATGAAATATTGTTTGCATGATTTTTATTTGTTAAAATTATGGTAATCTTTCACACAGTAAATAATTGCATAACACAACGAATTTATGGATTTGAAAATCTTCCATTAAAAACTACTTGTCTTCCAAACAAGTAATAGACAAAAGGGTGGTCAGCATGAAATACTTCGGGTGGATCAAAGTGACTCATGGATGGAGCTGATGCACCAACCCCAAGTATTGCTGTAACCGGACACTAACAGTTAGCCATGAAGATAACATTAGAGGAAGATTTTTACTAAGATAAGTATACTGTAAAGAATTAATACAAGTTTGTCTTGTCTATTTGAAATTTTTGGGAACTCAATAAAACAACATTGTAAAGATTCATGAATGGGACTTTGCCTCAAAAATTTATTAGTGCCACTTCAATCCAGGGGAACCTAACCCTCCGCTGTTTAGCATTTTAAAAGCATAAAGTTTTAACCTTTAGATTCCATAATTCAAAATCAGGAGAAAACACGTATACCAAAGCGTATCTTTACGTACAACATTCTAGTAAATACAATGAAAACTGGCAAATAGAATGACATTGAACAGTATAATGTTTAAATAAGTCCTGTACCTTGTCTTGCAACAAGTTCTTTAGTAATTCCTTAAAAATAATATAGTACAGTACCACAATTATCATTGTAATCAAACATTTCTAACAAAATAATAAGATTATGACTAAGAAGTTTCAAAACTTCTTTGAAGAAAACTCAGACTACATATTATCAATACCAGTCTTTTAAATCTAAATAGTAATCTATGAATTGCTATAGTTGAATCTATGAATTCATTATAGTTTATCCATGTTTGAATGGCATCTGGAGCTCTGGACACCTGCAGCTGGTCTGGGTCACTCCCTTGTCATTCAATACCTCGCGCAGCTGTTTCAGTGATGAATCACCTACTGGCACCACTATTATTGTTTCACTTTTTATGTGCACCTAATAACCATACTTATTTCATATATTTGAAAAGTATGCAATGAAAAAAGAAAAATTATATTAAACTCAAAACCATTCTGTTATCAAAATCAATCCGGATTTGTCACATATATCTTATAAAGGCATTTTGCAAACATAATTGTGTCTTGTTTGGTGTAATTTTTCTTACTTCATTATCATTTTTTCAAATGTATATAAAAATAAGTATGATTTCGAGGTGCACATAAAAAAGTTAGTGTGATAGTGGTGCCAGTAGGTGACTCACTGAGACAGCTGCACGAGGAAGGAAATGACAGGGGAGCGATCCGGCCTGGCCGCATATAGTCAGGGTCCATACGCCAACTAACTATGGACAAACTATAAATACTGATGTTGTAATATGAGAAATAAATAAAAGATGACTTAAAAAATAAGTAGGACTATGAACTAGGTGCATTTTTAATTAATAAATTAAGAGTCAATAATGCGTGGTAAAGTGAGAAAAAAAGAAAATAATATTAACAAGGTTAAGTTTTTAAGAGAAAGTATGGGTTAAACTACTTAAAGCAAGTAGCAAAAACATGAACTTGTGAAGTATTTTCCTTAAATCTTAGGGCCTTAGGGAATACAAAATATTTTCAAAACAACAGTCGTTGTAAAACGATAATTAAAAGATATTTTAACACCTTTAAATTGACTTAAGCACCTCACTATTTTTCTATTTTGCATGATTTTAGAATCAATAATTAATTACTTAAAATCATAAATGCTCAATTCACGTCATAAACAATAATTTTGAGTTTAAAATTGAAATTTGTGTTTTCTCTCTATTTCTAAAGAAATTATTTTTATCAAGAAGGTGATCAGTAAAATAAATATAGAAAAGGGTGACAAAATAGAAACAATGATTAGGTAAAACTTACTATGGTACATAATGTAATGAGTGATCAAATTTTTTTACTTAATAAATATGAAACATCGCTTCACATTATAAAATGTTTAGAGTATAAAATTATTAAAATGAATTTTTTTTATATCAATTCTAATTTTATGAGACTTTCATTGAAAACAAGAAAGTAAAAATCCATTTGTCAATCTTATATTTCAAAAGACTATATTCTAAAAGTACAATAAGCATATTTAAACAAAAATTCAAATATGCTGACATTTCTTTGAGCAAATTAATTTATCTCTCTTATTATTTATCTATCTTACTTGAATTGTAGATAATCAATATAGGTTATATTGCTTATTTACTTGCTTATTTTTTATTAAAATATTACAGTAGACTCTCTCTTAACCGGCCACCTCAGGATCAGGCCTAGGCCGGATAACGATTTGGCCGGTTAAACCGATGTTCCTTTAAAACACCAACCTAAAATTTATATAGACTAATGCAATTATGACTTGAAAAAAACAATCTTATATCACTTATAGCTAACATCTGACATCAATGAAATCCAAGACTAAACTAAACTAATAAGATTTGTTTCCTTATTTTGTCTACTGGATAGTAGGTCCAAACGCTTTTACTTCTGGTGACATACACTTTCGTCCAGGAAAGTTCATTTTAATTGGTTTAAGAAGGTCAATACAGTATAGGCTTATGTTGAATTGAGCGAAACAGTGGATAAGAAAACAATGTTTCCGGCGACAGCCGGTGAAAGCGATTTTGAGACAAAAATGGCCAGTTAAAAAGATGTTTTTATGCCCAGGTAGGCTGGTTAAAGCAGAGACCGGTTAAAAGGGAGTCTACTGTATTGTGGTTACATAAAACCTTCAGCACCTCTGAGAGTAAATTTTTCCGAGCATTGTATTTTTAAATGCTATTCTTAAGACTGATATTAGGACATCAGTTTATTTAGGGATTGGTGAGTCTTCCATTAAACAACACCAAAGTGTGTTCTGCTTTGATGATGTAAAAAACGAAAGGATGATCAGCTCGGAAGACTTCTGGAGAATCAAAATATTCTATTGCTGACAGCAAAGCTATCTCTATTTCTGAAAAATATTAGTAATATGTTTTACATTGTTAAGACTAACATCTACCTTACTCATAACAGATAAAAGTAAACCTTATCCCAATGGGCTGGATCTAGGTTAAAATTTGAGGAGGGGTTAACAGTAATCTGAAGGGTAGGGGGATAGAATACGACTCCTCAAAACAGCAAGGGTCCTAACTTTTGATGAATTATAATACTCTAAAACACAATTCTAGGCTATCTGACACCTAAATATGACAATTTATATTTTAAAGCAGGAACAGCAACATATTAAAAATAGTTCTTCCGTTTCAATTGGGAACCTTTAAGCACAAGTCGAGCACTATGTATATTCTATGGAGTATAAATATGGAGATGTCAAGTTATCAAGTCTATTTATATTTACGATATTTACTTATAGGAAGTATGCCATACTTTTCGTGAGGCTCCGTTCGATCATTAGATTTATGATGTAGGCCTAAGATCAAAAGTAAGTCCAAGAGTATTTTTTCAATGCGGTTATCATTAGGTAAGGTCATTAGTACTAATAATGCAAGTTGTAGCTCATTGCTGGCATTTTATCTAGTTCCCCACAAAAGCTATTATGGAACAATTAGTCATCTAACATTGATGTCAAAGGACAAATACATTTTTACAATAATTAGCATATGCTAACAAAAAATCTGGTAAACGTTTGTATTCCTGTATTTATATATTCTGTTTAATTAATAGTTCTGAAATCAGTCGACCTTTAACTGTATAAACAATCAGTAATGTGTAGGATACTTCAAAGGACTTATTACTTATAACTTTCATGTCACACTTGGACGTGTTAAAAATGTCAGTGTTTAGATCTTCTTTATTTAATAAAAATGTTTTCTCTTAAAACTGTGCCATTTACAGTGGAGAATTTAAACTACCACAAATGTTAAACTATTAATAAAACAGAAAATATTTGTTAGCAAAATAAATAAATAATTAAGAATATTGTAAATATTGCCACATTTCCCATAAAAAAAACAGTATGTTCATAAAAAGGGAGCATCTCATAGGTCCCAGTTTCACAAGTCCCAGTTTGCTTAAAAATCACTAAATATTAGAAATTTCATAGGTCCCAGGTTCAAATGTCACAGATTTATTAAATTAAATACTAAATTCAGTTAGTTCACTGGTCCCAGTTTCAGATGTCCCAGATTTTGTAAAAATAATATTAATAATTAGTCAGTTCATCGGTCCCAGGTTCAAATGTCCCAGTTGCGTTAAATTAAAGCAAAAATAACGCGCGTTTCATAGGTCCCAGTTACACAAGTCCCAGGTATCAACCGCGCCAAAAGTGACGCGGCCGCCGAGTCGGGCTGTACAGTCAGAGCAACAATCGACTCATTCGGCCGGCCGCGTACCGTATTCACCGAGTACAGCAGCACAGTTCTTGCGCTAAGCTAAACAATAGAGGAATTGCCTTTGTTTATTTTATCGTGTATTAATATTTTTATTCGTTCATTTATTTATTTATGTATTATTTAAATTTATTTGTACTTCTGGTTGATTTTTAAAAAAAAGGCCGAACTTTTCGTTGTTGATTTCGCTGTGGCATTAATTGGCGTCATTATAACGACAGTGCGTGCTGTTATCGCTCCTGTACCACAACTGAGAGGTTAAATAGCAATGAAATTTATATATTCCGTTTCTGTATTAAATACAGATTCCAACAGTATGAATATTTTTTACTTTCTTAATTATAGGTAATTATAAAAGTTGGAAGTGCTTGATAACCAATAATTTATTCTGACACGAAAAAGCTACTAAGCGAGGAAATTTTTTATTTCTGGGTTTGAAAACAAAATTTTATGGGAAAGTTGTAGCCAATGATAGGAATTTTATAATTGTATCAAGAAACTTAAGATAACATGACCTGATCGTTGGTAAGGGAATTAATAGTGGCGCGAAAAGGTTGAACTCGAGACTTGCAGTCTCACTTTGGCCAGCACCGAAGTTATTTATCTCGTCGTTTCTTCTATACTTTGTTAATGTTTACAGATTAACACTTTTTAAATTTTTATAAATTTTCACGATTTTAACTTAAGTTTTCTATTTTTTTTATTTGATAAAATAACTACTAAAGTGTGACAGAGTAGTACCATCATTCTTCATTAATACAAATTTTTTTTTAATGCATTTAGCAGAAGATAACACAATTCCGTAAAACCATTTCATTTAAATGGCACGCCAGGGGTAGACCGGAGCCTTACTATTTAGTGACTCAAAATAAAAATAGTATACTGTAGTTGTCAATATTTTAAATTTTTTATTTGTGTGGCCATATGTGGGCACATTGACCTAAATAAATTAATAAATATCTCCGTCGCATTTGACTTGCGTGAACCTACTCAGCAATTTCCTACCCAATTTCGCTAAAAAAGGTTCCACCACTTATGAGATCATGCGGTATACGGTAAGTTTTATCTCTAAATATGCACCTTAGAGAGCATTAGTGTCACAAGAAATGTATCAAACATAAAAAAATATGCAATTAACTGGTTTTAGCGACATTATTGATTTTAGTCTTACATTGTAATGTTTATGAACAATGAAAATGATCTGTATTGAGGAGAAGATTGGATTGAATAAAAACTTCTTGATTCAGTAATAAACAATAATTAAATGTGTAACCTATAAATTCATTTCTTACTAAAGGTTTATATTACAAATGGTTTACTTAAATAACACTTAATCTTTTAAGAAATAAAATTAATGCCAATCTACAATAGTCAATAAAACTTTAGTCGACTTCTCTCAACAAAACTGAGAGTAATGGAACGTATCAAAAAATCATAGCTTTCCTTTTGTAATTTTGTATGAAATACTTATGTTAGTTAATGCTCATTAACGACTAATGGTATACGTTACACAGCAGCATTGTAAAGATCAATATTAGTAGTTTTTATTCGCATTCTTTTCTAATAATTATTATTAATCTTTAGAGAGTGATTGATTTTAAGAACTATCATTTTAAGAACTATAATTTTACGCCATTGAAGTGAACACATCAGAAGTCAAAAAGTAACGATGAAATTTGTCAATTTATAAATTGAAAACTATTTTCTAAGGGTCAATTCAAATAGTATAAAAATCTTATGAGCTGTACATAAAAATTTTATGCGCAAGCGTCGTGCGTGATCTCAGATGTACTTAGCTCGTCTCAAAAATGGTAATCTTTGAACTCATACAATAAAATTATAATAATTTAAACAAGTTTGCATACATCATTTATTAAATCATTCAACCAACTTGTTACAAATAAAAATTCCAACATAAATTTTACCTCAGACAAAAAACACAAAACTTTACCCAAAAACCCCTTTTATAAAATTAAACTAGTTGTTGCCCGTCGATACTCGACGGATATAGCTCCTCCATTAGTGGTAAATGAAACGCTATAATAGTGCAAACATGTAAGGTAGTCTATAAAATGTACTTCTTTGAACTGCCATACCAAGAACAATAATATATTTTATAGAAAATACTACGATTTTAGTTGGAGCATCAAAAAAGTAGGCCTATTCTGTAAAACCAATAATGTTGCATCCTTGTACTTATAGGCCCTACTCTTTAGTATTTTATAAACATGTCAATTTGATTGTTTAGGTAGGCGCAAACCTAATTAGCCTAAGGAAACCGTTCTATTAGGTTCAACAACATCAGAAATAAGTAGACCAATATCCACTTGTTGGCCTATTGGATAAATTGTTCGTAATAGTTTTTTTTCAAGAATTAGGAAAGGCCTACAGTGTTGTAACTTATGATGGTTGGCTTTAACAAATATTGCTGTTAGGGTAGGATAGAACGTAGAGGAACCATTTATAACCACTTTCATATCGCAATATTTTTGCTGTAGTGTGCAAGTTCCAATAACTATCCAAATTTAAAGGATACAAATTTATTTCACAGAAAATTACATAATTTTAGTTGGAGTGTCTGTCAAAGTAGGCCTATAGGCATATTCCTTAAAAACAATAATGCTGCACCCTTACTATGTAACACAGACACTCTTTAGTATTTTATAAACATAAAAAATCGAATGTTTACTTAGGCCTAAACCTTAGTAGCCTAATCAAAGCGTTATATTAGTTAAAAACATCAAAAAATAAGCAAGCCTAAACTATTATTTTGTAAACTTGTTAGTTTAATAAATAAGTTTTTTGAGAGTTTGAACAGGCCTATAAATATTTTAATGTATCTATTTTGCTTAAAATAAATATCGGTACCATCAGTAAAACATTTATTAGTGAAGCCGTTATTGGACACATTACAAAAAGTATATTAGAGAAGATCGGTCTGGAACCCGGGCCGTCTAATTTGGAGTTATTCACGTTACCGACTGCGCCACAAATACTGTCGCTAAGCGAAGTAAATGTAAAGCATTACAACGTTGCAAACGACAAATTGATTGCACAAAGAATTTCCGATACATCTGTTTCTTTTTTAATACAAACGTGAGCAATTTATCTAAACTAAACCTTTACAGTTAGTCTTAATTTTAAAGCAATCAGCTATTTTACATAATTAAGCAGCTTCCTTTCCATTTGAAGGACAATACATAATAATAATTGTAAACGTTTTTAGGTACTGACCATAATAAACCAAATCCTCCATGAACTTTTGTTCATCCACTCTGTATGTAGACAAAATATCTCGTTGTTTACAATCAGCTGATTGAAATCATGTAAAATAAATAAATTGTTAAGGTTTGAAAATGTCGACGTTTTTAATTTAAGGGAGTAAAATAACGTTACGGTAATTATATGATTTAAAGCAACTTTCTTTTCATAAATGACAATACATCATAATAATTGTAAGTGTTTTAAGGTACTGGCCATAATAAACCAAATCCTTCATGAGCTTTTGCTCATCCACTGCATTTAGACTAAATACCTCGTGTGTTTACAATCAGCTGATTGAAAGCGTGTAAAATAAATAAATTGTAAAGGTTTGAAAATGTCGATATTTTTAATTTAAGGAAGTAAGATAACGTTAAAGTAAATAAAATCTGCTAATATACAAAGGTTTACGTTTTATTTGGTACAAACTGCGTGTAAATTGGTCCAGTGGAAGTCTCAGACGAACTGTCCAAAGGATTGGAAATGTTGGCTTTTTTCTCCATGTTAAATCTCCATAAGAAAAGTTTATTTTAAATTTTTGACCGATTTAACGTAAATATTTTTGAAATACGAATAAAACCTGCTAATATAGAACCGAAAACGTTTATTTTGGTACAACCCGCATGTAAATCGGTCCAGTAGAAGTCACAGACGAAGTGTCCAAAGGTTTTTTAACTTTGTGTTTTAAATATATAGATGGGTTTTTACACATTTTTTGTTACTTAGTTAAAATTAAACAAACTGTTTAAATTAAAAGCTGTACATAATTATACATAACGTAGTTAAAGTAATATTTTAATATATAAGTTTCATAAAAAAATATTCTGTTAAGGCCTAAGAGCATTGCGAACGTGATGGTCACATTTCGACACTTTCTCTATGTCCAATAATTTGCCGACAGTTTTGGATATATTTAGCGTAATTTATAGTTATGGGCTAATATATGTAAATAAAATACCAAAACTAATCTTGCACTAAGGCTATAAAATAGAATATTATAAGCCCATGCCGTGTGCTACACGGAAAAAGAGGCAATTAGTGGCCGTCGCACCGCCCGCTGCCAGCCGGCCGGCCGGCTCGGCGGCGATTCTTGCTCTGACTGTACAGCCCGACTCGGCGGCCGTGTCACTTTTGGCGCGGTTGATACCTGGGACTTGTGAAACTGGGACCTATGAAACGCGCATTGTTTTTCCTTTAAATTAACGCAACTAGGACATATGAACCTGGGACCAATGAATTAACCATTTATTAATATTGTTTTTTGCAAAATCTGGGAAATCTGAAACTGGGACCAGTGAACTAACCGAATTTAGTATTTAATTTAATAAATCTGGGACATTTGAACCTGAGACCTATGAAATTTTTAATATTTTGTGATTTTTAAGCAAACTGGGACTTGTGAAACTGGGACCTATGAACCCTACCCCATAAAAATACTTACTATTGATTAACTATAAATTGAATGGTAACCATAGTTTTTTAATACTATCCTTAAGGATTTTTCTAAGCTGACACAAATGCATTTACGCCACTTCATCCATGGCTGGAGCATTACATCCACCAGTCAGGTAAAGCAAAAAAGGTCAATTAGTACCCCCCGGTTGGAGCTGTCAAAGTTAGACCATTTTATCCACGGCCAGCCATCAGCGGCGGCGTACCATCGCGGCACAAATCTGCGGTAAAATATTACATTAGTTTAAATTACATCATTCAGGTCTTCTAGTGATTATCTACAAACTTTTGCAAATACTTGTAACTTATAGTTCTGGGGAAAAAATAAAATACTGTAGAACTATTAAGTTCTATTATAAATTCATTTGTTGAAATTACTAAAATGAAGACGTTATTTGTCTTTTGGAGTTAAAAATTAAAAATCAAAACTTTTTAACTCTTTATTTTGGTTAACTGACAAAACAAAACAATGGAGTTAATTTTGCTGACAACTGTCAATTAATTCATCACTATAATATAGTCTAGTAAAATTAGCTCAAAAAAATAGCTGAACCCGGAAGTAATTGCAAACTAATATACTTTGACCGATGCTTATTTAAAATTATATGAGAAAAACAATGGTGAAAAGTCTACCACTCTCCGACGCTGCACTCACCTGCTATGGCTAAATTTTCAAAATGGCGGCTGTAGTTTTATAAGTTTTTGCTGAATATCTTTTGTACCGTTAAAGACAGCTAAATTTTGTAAATTTGTAAACTTAAGAAAATAAGATATTGTACATTTTGATATATGATATGTATTGGTTGTTATATTTCAGAAAGGCGATATTGATCTTTAAAGCTACATTCAATTGTGGGCTTTTAGGTGAATTTCTTTTGTTGGGAAACCATATCACGGTGGTGCCAAAGGTTAGATATAAGCCTTTAACCGTGTTAACTTACTACTACAGAGTCCCCAGATACCAAAAACATCATTCATTAAAATTTTTATATCAGCATATACTTATTAAGATACATATATAAATATATACTTAAATTCCGTGAAGCCGGTAAACCTGTTAACGAAACGTCCGATTTTGATCAAACTTGACATGGAGGTGGGGGATTAGGTCTATTTCCATTAGTTATGTCGATTTTGATTATCAGACTATTTGTAAAGGGTGATATTCAGGTTCAAATTTGTCTAAAATAAGCTTAAACCCCGATTTTTGGCCGATTTTAGAGCTAAAGATTTTAGATGTTAAAGTTTGTTGCACTCTGGTGCAACAAACTTACAAAATTTAAAAAAATGTCCTGAAAATCTTTTTGTGTCAAATTATTGATTTTTGTAATTTCCTTTTCTCTACACTCCTTAATGAAAATCTGAGTTGGTCAAACAAACCAAAATCAATTAATTTATGTAGTTCACTTAAAAACTCGATTGATTTAGTTTTATGGGCAGCGTTCTCTGTGGTTGACAATGAAAATATGACAATGATTCAGTAACTAACTTAGTCAAATATGCAATGCATTCACACATTTCATGGACTTCTGAAACAAACTGGAACACAATTGTACTTAATTTCCGATAGAAAAACAAATACAAAATATTTAAGTTAGATCAATTACTTAACTTTGTCCTTGTGTATTTTTATTTAAACAAGGGTAATTATATAGAAGAACGTACTCAATCTTAAACTTTTTCATATTGAGTTATCATCTAGATTATAAATAGAGAAGCAAAGAAAAGAGCAAATAGAGTGTCGGAAAGGCGATAACAAGCGGTTATTACCGGTTTATCGCAAACTAAGATAAGCAATCAGATAACGCGGGCGATGTCTAACCTGTCTGGCCCGGTGCACTGTGCAGTTGGTGACCAGTGACGAGTGATGTCCGATCAAAGTAACCTTCCGCTCCGAGTTTGCGACGAATGCGAATTCACTATCATAAGTGGTATTAAATTTTCTTCATCAAGTAGTGAAGTGCGAATTTTTTTTTTACAATCATGGTGCGTTACCAAAAACAAAGTGGTCTTTTTTGGAATGTCCCCGCATTTTTAAACAATTTTCTATTGGGTGCCCACATAATGGAAATGGTTAAGACACCTAACCTAACCTAACCTAACCTAACCTAGGGGGCTTACCCTGATTGCGCACAGCGGTCAAGTTTTTGACGAGGGTAAGTTTTATGGCCCCCCCCGTAGGTCGAGCATCATTGCGCATACGGTCAGTTTTGCCCGACCCTCCGCGGTGCGCCGGCGCCGCACCGGCCGCTGGGCTGCTCGCCCCGAAACCAAAGATCATTTACATGAAGAATATTAAATTAAGTGGAGATATAAAACTTTGTGACCACATAATATTGTCTGTCCTTTTAAAACAATTGTACTCGCGTTTTTAAGAGCAATTATTTTACCCTTCGTTAAAACGTTTGTAAGTAAAGATTTTTTCTAGACAGACATGATTATTTTCTAGATAATTAAAATTATTTTTTAGTGTCTGGATTATTTTTCTAGATATTACCAGTTTGTTCATTATAATATTGTAATTTTCCTAACAGTTTGCGATAATTAGTAACATATTCCTTTATTTCTCTTTATATTTTATTGATGCTGCAATATAATATATAGTACCAGGTTAACCGAGCCTTGCTCGTTGGTTTTACTTCACTTTTGTTATAGTGTCATGGTAAAAAAACAATTCAATTTCCACCAACAACCAACTATACCTCTTCACAGTTAACAGCTGTTTCAAAAAGTCTGCGTAACATTGATGTTTCTTTGATTACATTTTGTTGTTATTTCTTTACCAAAATATCAACCCATAAGACTAATGTTAAAAATTACCAACCAAACATTTTTCTTTTTATAGAGGCTTTAAAAAATGTTCAAATTTCTACATATGTAACATTTAACACGTTGACTTCTAGAAAGCAAACTAATGTAAAGTACAAAAAAAGAATACAGTTTTTGGAAAAAATCCAAACAGAGCTGAAGGAAGGAAAGATTAGCCGCCTGCATTTCATGCAGAAGGCTTCATTTTACTTAAAGAAATAAAGTTCTTGTAATGGCTGTTTTATGCTGTATGTTTGTAAATTTTGTAAATATATATATTAAACTTGAAAGTGAAATGAAACAATTTGAAATTTAAATAGGCAGCTTTGTAAATATATATATCATATATATATATTGCTGATATATTTATTTAACATAGGAACGGGACTACAAGTTTCGTTTTTGACCGTGTGCGCAATGATGCCACCCCCAAGCGGGGCCCCGAGTGACCACTGTGCGCAATGATGCCCTGAAGTTTGACAGTTTTCTGACCGCTGCGCGCAATGAGGCTATCCCCAACCTAGGCCGTCCCACAGCCATCCCGCGACTGACCCGCCGGGAGAGCCGCGGGGCAGTTAGGTTAGGTTAGGTTACGTTGGAATGTCCCCGAATTTTTAAACATTTTCTATTGCCTTCAGCATGTCTAAGGAATGTACTGCAGGATAAAATTATAAACTAGAAACATGATGACGACTGAATATGTAAGCCGAGCGCGCAACCTTTTATCAACCTACCGATAAGCAGGTGAAGGACCCAAAGATAATCTTACTGATAACGACCACGATAAAATCCGTGAAGAATCCGTGATTCCATCACGGATTCTTCACATTCTTCAGATTCTTCAGAATTCGTTTAAATAATTGATTTTAATCATAATATAGTATAGTTTATTTACTCAGTGTGCTATGGCCCGCGCCGGCAGCGGAAGGTTAACAGCGCGCTGCGGTGATAGGCGTTGTTAAGTTACTAATATTTTGGTTATACGTCCTTATATATCGTCGAAATACATTTTCCGACGTTTCATTTCCTGTTTTCTATCACGTTCAAGTAGTATTCTCAATGATATCTCAATATGAAAAAGTTTAAGATTGAGTACGTTCTTCTATATAATTACCTAAACAAGAATTGTAAGCTAACATTCATTTGAGAAATGTGTTATGTTCTGTAGCAATGTGGACTGTTTTATGAACAGTTCCATAAACACATAAAAACAGTTAGTTTTTAATTAAGAAATCCAGAGATACATCTATCTCAGCCAGGGCAGGAATATTCTACTGCATACCTGTGGATAAATTATCTATTTTTGCAGCTCTGATCGTGGGATATTAAAGACAATTTTTTTGTTCAAGCTGAACTACTCATGAAGAGGGACCCCGAACCATGGATAAAATGGTCAACAGCCATAAAGATATGTACCTATATTGTATTAAGATGTTTATTATTCAGTCTAATGATTAGATAGGGTATAACACTTTACTGCTTTATATCCTTATAAAACGTCCACAAAACAAGACCAGTTTGTTTTCACATCTAAAAATCTCATTGTTTTCACATCTATATATGTAAAAGATAAAGGGATGATCAGCATGGAATATAGTGGTATCGATCTCATCAGAATCGCCAGGTGCGGCTTCATAGTCTAGCTCTACAACTGAAATCATTGCCACATGTTGAATATATTTCTGAACAAATATGTCAGTAAAGTATGGTAGTTTATTTTAAAACAGCAAGAAAGCGAGAGTGTGAGTGCTACCCCAACAATTTGCTTTGAATGTTGCTCCTTGACATGTGCATGTGCAATAATAAGAACAAAAATATTAAGATTATGGGTAAAAAATGTAATAAACATAAAATTCAATATCCTTTAGGACAGAACAATATACTGTGTATTACTGTATGGTTGATATCTATATGAGTACTAAATTTATATTTATATATTTATAATTCAATTTCAACTGTTTTCTGTAACTGGAATCATAATATGGAATAAATAAATCAAGCATATGCGCAAAAGTGTGCCAGAAAATGGTGCTGTATTGATGACCTGCCACTAAGCTGCACTGCATATCATATACGTAGTTTAATTTCCACTCATGGGCATTTATTCCGTTAGATGGACAATATGTACGTAGATTTCTATCAAAGATTTATTTATTTATAAGATAGATTTATACTTTATTATACAAGGTGTAAAAAAAGTCTGTCCCCCCCTTTAATTTTTTTTTTATTCGTTAAGATCAACAAATATCGTTTGGGGGGTAACTTAACACAAAGTACCTTTTGACATTATCAAACATTTTTAGTCATGTTAGGGAAACGGCTGAAGAAAATCTTAAATGTAAGCATAGGTTCATATGCATATCAAATTAATAAAAGCTCTCACTTGGCAGAGGACAATGCTGCAAACTAGACTTGAAATGGATGACCCAGACGGAAATGGTAGGCATTCAAAGTTTCCATTAAAAACATATATGGGTAAAACTTAAAAATGCAATAACTTTCTTAATACTCAACCTTTTGACATCGGGTTTGTGGCTAATTATTCCAAATACAAAGATGATTAAAATGATGTACGAGGTATATTCGGAAAGTAAGTTCCGTTTTTAAATTTAAAAAGGACAAGTACAGATACAGCAAAAAAATTCATTGCATTCAAATCTACAACTCTTACATTATTTTTCGACATAACTCCCGTGATTTTCCAGGCATTTGTCATAGCGTGGCACAAGTTTTTGTATACCCTCTTCGTAGAATTTTGCCGCCTGTGTAGTCAACCATGATGTAACACAAACACGTTCTTTCAGCTCTTCGTCGCTGTTTAACCGCTGACCGCCAAGGAAAGACTTCAGATGGAGAAACAAATGAAAGTCGCTAGGAGCGAGGTCGGGGCTGTACGGCGGATGGTCAAACACGTCCCAGCCAAAGCCCTGAAGGAGTGATTTTGTCACATTGGCAGTGTGTGGTCGAGCATTATCGTGAATGAAAACCACGCCTTTTGTCAGCATTCCTCGGCGCTTGTTCTGTATTGCGCGGCGCCATTGACTTTGTACACTACGTTAGTGTACATAGTCAATGGCGGCGCTGTTTCTTGAGCGTTTCGCAATAAACATCTTTATTGATTGAAGTCTTTCCTTGGCGGTCAGCGGTTAAACAGCGACGAAGAGCTGAAAGAACGTGTTACATCATGGTTGACTACACAGGCGGCAAAATTCTACGAAGAGGGTTTACAAAAACTTGTGCCACGCTATGACAAATGCCTGGAAAATCGCGGGAGTTATGTCGAAAAATAATGTAAGAGTTGTAGATTTAAATGCAATAAATTTTTTGCTGTATCTGAACTTGTTCTTTTTTTATTTAAAAAAGGAACTTATACTTTCCGAATATACTTTGTATGAAATGACAATAGTCAAAAGCATATTTTTTCAAGACTTCATTGGGGGACAGGATGTTTAAATTGAAACTTTTTTAGCCTCTGTCACATTATACATCATTTTAAACACCTTTTGTATTTGAAGTAATTAGCCACAAACCTGACATCAAAAGGTTGAGTATTAAGAAAGTTATTGCATGTATAAGTTTTACCCATATGATTTTAATGGAAACTTTGAATTCATTTCCATCTAGGTCATCCATTTTAATTATGGTTTACAGCAATGCATTCTACCAAGTGAGACCTTTAATTTGATATACATATCAACCTATGCTTACATTTAAGATTGTATTCTGACTCCCAGTGGGCCGTCCCCCTAACATGACTAAAAATGTTTGATAACATCAAAAGGTATTTTGTGTTAAGTTACTGTTACTATCACCCCAAAACGATATTTGTTTATCTTAACTTAAACTTAAGAAACTTATTCAAAACTTAAGACCGTTTAAAAATAAATTAAAAATGTTTTTAGTTGAGAACGCCTTTTATAGTGTTGATGAATTTATGGATCATTGTCAAAATACATAAACAAAATTTCATCTTAAACTAGGTTGAACTATATGGCGGGTATTTCGTAGTTATTGAATTAAATTAGGTTACACATCAATTTATATATTTTAAATATTTTAAGTTTGTCATATGAAAATTATTGTATTACGTTAACATTGCTTCCAACTTACTTATTGTTGTAATAGCAATAAAAAGATTATTATTATTATTATTATTATTATTAACAAATAAAAAAATTAAACCGGGGGAGGGGGGGGATTTTTTACTCCCTGTATGGCCCAAGGAATTAGATGAACTATGTTCTAAATAGAACGTAAACATCCTTATTTTCAGGGTCAGATTTCCCAATAGACTCAAATAGGCCCGTGATTAGGGGCGCCCACTCAACTAAAATAAATATAATAAATTAATTATAACTCATTTTGTTTTAATGATAGCTAAAAAATATTTTGAGTAAAAAATAGTTTTACAATGAGTTTAAAAACCACACTGCTAAATATTAGCTAAATTCCAAATTGATATTGTTTAAAGACAGCATTATTCTATGGGAATAGGAGATAGGAGAGGAAGTAAAAATTAGATTGCTAGACTGACAGTCTAGCAATTGCTCCTGATTACCTAGACGACAATAATTTTCAAAAAATATTGTTTTGAATTTATCATATGAGGTAGGCCAATGCAGTTTCCCTGACGACTTCCCTAGGGACGTCCCTAAATGAAGTCTTAAGAAAAACTTCATTGGCCTACATCCTATCATATAAATAATTTAAAGGGCTTTGTATTCTAAGCAATCTGGCACAAACCTGACCTCAAAGAGTCGAGTGAATTAGGAGTTTTTGCATTTTTTTGTTTTCAGCAATATGTGAGGTGGAAAGCGAAAAGGGACCTCTTGTCGGCAAAGTAAATTTTTCAGTGCAGCTAAATACAGCAATTTCGGTCCAAATCATCGATTTTCGATTTTTTATCGATTATTAATCTATATTTTGTGTAGAAAAGGCGTATTTTGGTTAAAAAGTCGAATCAAAGCTTAAACAAGTCGATATAAATCATTTTGTTAGTCACTGCATGCCCTGAGAAAAGGTACCTCTTGTCGCTTATGGGAAAATAACATGGCCGACAAGAGGGCCCTTTTCAACAACACACTTCGTAAAGAAACATTGGTTCAAAAATGAGTCTCTCCTGAATTCTAGCGGACACTTAGAGAACTAGGACGAAGTTCTAATGAAAGCAGAACATCGTCTGATTATTTTAATACGGACCCGACAAAAGGTACCTTTTCTATAACTGAGGTTTTATTTACAAAACTTTGACTTTCCTATACAGTCCTTTAAACAGTGGACAGTTATTACGTTATTGTAATTAATTAATCAGAAATTATCAACTAACAATATTCTATCAATGATAAGCGGGATAGTTCAATAATGAATAGGGCATTTTTATTGTAAAGTACAAGGTTGGTAGCAATGGGTATCGTGGTTACAACCATCAGCTGTTGCCCCAGCTACTGCCTCTGATTGGAGTATTGTGACACTGTCTTTGTTCAAGTGTTATCAGTTCGGCTTGAATTTAGTTGTTTATCAGTTCAGCTTATAGTTAGTTGTTTATTAGTTGGGCAACGAAATGAGTAAAAGTGAGGATAAAGTTTTGAAAATATCAAACGAACTGGGTGTTGTGAGCAACGTAAGTGCGGAGTATTACGGTGTTTAGGATGTTTATTTTGACTATATTAAAGCCTTGAAAAGTTATCTCTTGTCGTTATGGAGAAATAACACTGGGCCGACAAGAGGTCCTTTTTCAGAAAATACCCTTGTGTACTACATGTTGCAATAAATACAGTATTAGCCTAAATTCTAGCGATAGTTAAGGAAACTACTAGTGTTCTTCCTAAAGAGGACATTATAAGCTTTGCATTGATACCAACATCATCGCTTAAATACGAAAAATATAGATTCTGAGTTTATTTAAGAGGGCGTTGGAGTGCCGCCATGTTGTATTTATTTCCCATAAGAGCAATGCTAAACTTGTCCCCGGCATTTGTCATATAATTTCTTTATTTTTTGTCCGATTGGTTCAGAATAAATAGCGTTTGCATCACAATTAAATTCCCCGTTCCTTTTGCAAGATTGATTCTTTGTAAATAATTTATAAAATTCTGTAGGAAATGTTTTAAAAGTAGTAAAAACTTGCTTTGTTATTTCAAGTTAGTAAAAAACAAAAATTTTTATAAAAAATTAATCTTGCAAACCAAATCCGCCTTGATGAACCCTTTATTTAGAGCTATAAACCATTATTTTCTGAATAAAAATAAAAGAGTTATTTGACATCCCGTTTAACATTGCTCTTATGGGGGAAAGGCGGAATTTGGATTGAGACTCCAACGCCATCTTAAGCTTTTTAAGGGCGTTTTCCTGAAAATGCCCGTCACGCTTCGAGAAAGTTCAAACGTCCATAACTCAAACAAAAAAAATTGTAGAGACATGAAATTTGCACCAAACTGTTAGGAATTTTAAGGTGATAATAAAAATAACAATAACTCAAATTGCCGACAAGAGGTCCCTTTTCGCTTTCCATCTCACAATGATTATTTAAATTTTGATCGCCTGCCATTTTTGACTCGATCATCCTTTTGAGGTTGAGTTTGCGGCATTGTTCTCTATTCTTAGAGACCTTTAATAGATGTACATAGATGTGCATTGACCTATGCTTACATTTAACGTTTTCATCTGACTCCTTGTGCACCCCCCTTGAAGGGTCAAGAACAATAAGTACTTTAAGAAGTGGACTTTGTAACTCAAAATCTCTTTGCAAAGTTTTAGTTTTATTGCTTAAATACTTTTAAAGATTTTGATATTGTTTCCAGACTTTTTCTCCACTTTTTTTGTATATTATGTATGTTACTTTTAGTATTTTTGCAACTTCCTGGATGGAGGAAGAAAGTGCTAAATTAAATAAATTATCTTTATGTATATGAGTGAAATGGCAGAGCTCTATCATGGACTTTTACAGGTCGTGAACAACAAAACAGTGAAATACAAGCCAAAGATGAAATATGCAAAGCAAGTTAAGTTAAAAGCTATCATTTGTTAGAGAGGTTAGAATTAAAGCTTGCATCAATAAAAGTGCACTAAATAAAACATATAAATAAATACAGTAAAACCCCATAAAATCAACTCCCGCAAAACACTCCGGGTAACCCGACATTATAAAAGCGCTTGCAGTGCTCAACCATAACTTGCTAATCTCTATTTGCTGGATTTTTTTCAGCCCAGTTCGATTGTCAATATCACTCAAAATTTACAGTCATTAGACATTATTCTGACGCTACTGCGGCCGCTTTTCTGTTATATAAACATTTTTTACAGACAATATTAGAATGTTTGATCTGTTTGTTTAACACAATTAATTACATTACCCCTTTTGAGGGGTCAAATCCTCATTGAGAGCCGTTATTAACCTGTTGGATATAGTAAATGGCGGGAGTAAACTCGCCTTCAAAAAAACTCTATATTCATTAAACACGACAGCGCCATGAGTAAGGCTTATGGGGTTTTACTGTATAGTATAGTGTACAAGAAAAATTATTTCAGATATAATAAAAACTGTTTTGCCCTACAAGTTACTATAGTGTTTTTACACTAGGGCAAAAAAGAGCTTCCTAAGCACCTCAATGTAAAACCACTGTTTTGAAAGAAGTATAGTAAGAAAAAAAATTTTAATTATGATATCTTTATGTTAAGCTTTACAAAAAATGTATTTTATTAATTTCCATTTTTGAAAGCTTGTATAAATAACATCAAAATAATAAATATAAAATATATTCAAAAGTATTTGACATAAACACCATATTTATTTCCTCGTTACAATTATTTAAAAATGCAAAATGTTCATTTAATTTCTGTACTTATTTTTTATTTAATTTCTTTATATGAAACTTTTAAACTTTTATGATTATTTTGAATTTTTAAAAAATTATATAAATTCTTCTTTTTAATTCTTTTTTGTTTTTTGAATTTGCTGAATTTAACATCTTACATTATATAAACTTTTGATTGAGAAGCCAGTAAATAAATTTACCAATAGATTTAAAGAGAGGAAATATTACCTGTAGCTGCAGCAGCCTCAGTGCCTTTCTCATTGACATCAATAAAAGTCTTCTGGATCACAGAGTCGACGTAAAGGGTCTCATCACCATCGGCAATATTGCTCAGGTTGGCCCTGCTGTCAAACATGCTCACAATGCCCATCTGCAAACAACAAATTTATCAGGTTGGTTCAGATGTGAAAAATGTTCACAATTAAACTACTACTTGTTTAATTGGCTGTGTCGTCAAACGAGCTCACAACTTCATCGATATATTCTCACATTACTTTATACTTGAGAATTCTACTCTTGTACTGGTTTTCATGCTGATTTTATACCAATTATCAACTGTAATATTCTGTAATAATCAACTGTATAAGCAGACTGTAATATTTCATTTAAGTCCTAATTGTAAGTAGATAATGTAGTGTGTGATAACTCTGATCTGTCATTTTAGTTATTTGCCTCCGGATTGCTTTGTAAATTGCTACAAGAGGTTACAATACCTTATTAGTCCAGGCTCTGAACAGGTTGAGCATGCACAAAAGTCTAACAAAATTTGACTTTTGACTATTGCTGGGAACATTTAGTAGATGTAAAAAATCGATGTTGCCACATTTCCAGAGTGGGCACAACACGGGAGACGCCCCCTAGAGGAAGTCGTAGAGGGAACTGTATTGGCCTATGATATGTTATATACAATTTTAAAGGTCTTTGAATGTAGATTCAAATGCCACAAACCCGATCTCTAATGGTCAAATATAATGCGAGTTATTGCGTTTTGAAATTTCCGTAAAATCCTTTCATGCAAAATTTTACTACCTGCAATTTCTGGCTCAGACGTTCATTTGAGGTCGAGTTGGCGACATTGTTTTCAAATCTATATAAATTCTATCTATCTCCTCTTTATAAAGATCCTGAAAATTAAGTTCAATAGTTTGTATTAAGTCTTCATTTTCCGTCTTCAATTGCTGTCCGAAATATTATGATTACATTTTGATATTCAGCCCGATTTGTGACAACCCATGAAATCTTTTGAGAAATATTTAACGTGAGCTTTACGATCATGTTTAACAGAAAGCAATGCCACAAAGCCGAACTTAAATGAACGCTCGAGTCAGAAATGGCAGGCAGTCAAACTTTGCATAAAAAGCATTTTGCCGAAACTTCAAAACGCAATAACTCGCTTTATATTCGACCTTTAGAGATCGGGTTTGTGGCATTCGAATCTACATTCAAAGAATCTACATTCCCCTCTCAATTGTGATTTAGACGCTCTCTTAAGTAAGGAATTACCCAGTGTTGCCTAAAGATTTTCCCTGATTTTCGGGGATTTCCGGGGCTGGAGGGAATTTACGAGGGTAATTTAAAAATAAGGGTATTTTAGAGGATTTCTATGTCGTGAGAGGTGATTTAGTGTAAAATCGGGTATTTTACTCAAAAATAAAAACTTTTTTTGTACGTACATTACTGTATAACTTCAATCTTTTTTCTATGACAGTAATTTATTTCCTTTAGTTTGAATCAATTAAAAACTTAACTCAAGGTCCTTATATGATGTTATTATTGAAAAAAGATTGTTCAATGTGCACTTTTATTTAAATTAGTCAGCCTTTCTTTAACACGTTCGCTGTGGCATATAAAATGTCAAAACTCAACCCCCACGCTGAATTATATTTACATTCCTCCAACGATAGCGCGAAAACGAACGGAATTCCCGAACCGGAAACGGATTAACGAGCGAAACCGGCACAATACGCAGAGACGATATAAACCTTCCCAGCCAAGAGCTGGGCTCACACTGAAGCAATAACTGGGAAGGGAGCACGCCACTGCTTTAGCAGTTGCCAGCGCACAGCGCTAGTGGACGGGCAACTGCTATACTAGCTGCCAGCAGCGAACGTGTTAACCTTAATTTAATGACAGAATGATTTTTAATTTATTTTATGGGGATAAACCGTTTGTGTGTAGGATACCAAATTAAATTTTGTTTCAAAATAACGAAAAACTAATATTATTATTACAACAACTATAATCTTAATTATAGGAGAGTTTCAATTAGTAAAGTTTACGTTCCTTGAGTTATTTTGTTTTTCCGAGATTAACGTTGGCGTATAATTATTTTTGTTTAAGTGGAAGGGGGGGGGGGGGGGTTGGTAAATTAGTTGGTTGGGGGGCCATTGCCGAAATTTTTTGCTCTCAATATAGCCAGTCTGGCCCTGACTATGAAGAATTCCTAACAACCAAGTAATTTGTTGTATATAATTAATGAATCCTTTTCTCTATAAGTTTTTTTCCTCAGTTCCCAAAACTAATTAAAACCATTACACTTATTTTAATTTAATTTATCTCTACAGTTAAGTTAATCAAAACTGTGTAAATTAATAATTTAATTTAATAACACAATTAAACAAACTAATGCATGAACATTTTGCTGTAAAAAACTTTTTTTACAAAAATGGTAAAAAGGCATCCATAGCAAATCTAGTCCAATTTCATAGACCTCAGAGCAACATACAACAGTAAACAGAACCAATCTCTACTCACCTTTACCAACACATCCTTTAACTTAATCTCTTGTTCAATTTTAAACTTAGGAATGGTGACTTCCACACGAACGTTTTGTAGCCCAGAGAGTATGCTGTCCATTGACGTGGTAGCTAGCTTGGCCTCAAGTTCTTTAAGACCATCCTCTTTGTTGGGAAGCACAAAGACCATGCTATATTTGCCGTACTGAAATTTACAAGTTGTGAATGATACCTTTTTTACACTTCTTAAGGAACTGCTTGACCATCTTGTTAGCTTAAAAATGTCTTATCATTTCCATTATCAGCCTAAAGAATAACGGTTTTTCCTGTGTTTTAACTACTCAATTTACATTTTTTATATACCGGTAACTCATATTGATAGCAAGATAGTAGTGAGGAATATAGCAGGTGCTCAAAAAGTATTCCAAATAAATTAAATACATATACAATAGCAAAAAAATTGTCTAAAAACTAATGATAATGTGGTTCTCTCATCACAATAGCAAATTCAATAATATAATGAAATAAAATTACCTTATCCAATCACCGGTTATCAAAAGACAACATGTTTCGTTCCTTAGAACATCTTCAGGTCTAAAGTATGCAACTACCACATAATCCAATGTATTATTACATTGTGGTTTGTCAAATGATTAAATAAAAGGTTGTCCCAGTCACTAAAACTAAAAGTTGTCATAGTGGTAAAATTAGTAAAACAGATTAAAACTGATTAAAATTGTACTTGGGCTGGCCAGCACCTCACTCTTATCACAAACTAGATAAAACTGATTCATTGAAGGTGTTGTCTTCTTCTTCTTATTATTATTAATATTTTCTCCAATGCTGTCTATGTTGATGTTCTTCTTACTTTCACTTTAGCTTTCTTTGTGTTTGTCTATGTATGTATCAAATATAATATTTGATTTGAAAGAAGTTTGATCGTTGAGGATGTTGTTGGGATCAGTCTTTTTTGTTTTGTAGATGGTGAATTCTTCTTTTACATCAAGTTTAAAGCTTTTTGGTAAAATCTCAATTATTTCCATGTTTTTCTCGATTGATGTATAGCTGTGACGTTCTGATACTAAATGTTCTGCATACGAGGATTGTTGATGGTGAAGTCTCTTAGGTATGTGTTCTTTAAATCTTTGGTTGAAGGATCTTCCAGTTTGACCGATGTAATATTTTGGACAGTCGTCACATTTAACTTTGTAGATGCCTGATTTTTCATAGTTGTTAGTGGTGGCTCGTTTGGTATGAAAAAACTTTTGTAAGGTGTTGTTGACCGAATGAGCAACTGTTGTGTCATTTCGTTTGAAGATTTTGGTGATAGCATTGTTAATTTTTCCATAATACTGTATTTTTATATATTTTTTCTCAGGTTTTTCTTTGTTTTTGTTTTGATTTTGTTTTTGCTTTTTTATTATGGAGTCTATCATTTGTGGTCTGTATCCGTTTACTCTTGCAATATGCTTAATAGTGAAGTACTCCTTATTGTATGCTTCTGGGCTCAAGGGATATGTTAGTAATCTATGGACCATGGAGTTATAAGCTGCGATTTTGTGTGACCAAGGATGATTAGATGTCTTATGAATTGTGTGGTCTGTGGTTGTTGGTTTTCGATATATTTCAAAATCAAACTGGTTGTTGGACTTCTTTATTGTGACATCTAAAAAGTTAATTGTTTGATTCTCCTCTGTTTCTAATGTGAACTTTAGTTTGCTATGGATGTTGTTGAGCTTTGATAATATTGATTGAGCTTGTCTTTTATTCCCATCTACAACAGCAAAAATGTCATCCACATAACGGTGATATGTTGATAATTTTGCAAGTGTTCTGTTGTTAGCATTTAGTATGAATTTGTTTTCTATGTAGTTGAGAAAGATGTCGGCGATGAGGCCTGACAGTGGGTTGCCCATGGCTAAACCATCATTCTGGATGTAAAACTTATTGTCGAATTCAAAATAATTCTGTTGTAAAACCAGTCTCAAGAGTTCTTTGATTTCATCAATGTCTTTTATGTTCAATTTGTTTTGTTGTTTCAAGTTATTACTGATGATGCTGATGGTCTCTTCTATCGGTATGTTGGTATATAAGTTCTGAATATCGAAGGAGACCATGATCTGAGAATCCCTTATGTTCATGTTTTTTATTTTGTCAATGAGATCTGATGTATTTTTCAGGCTTCGATTATTTTCTAGCTTTATTTCTTCAAAAATTATACTATGTAAAAGTTTGGATAAATTATATGCTGGTGCGTTGATGAAATTAACTAGAGGTCTGATTGGTTCATTTTGTTTGTGTAGTTTTGGTAATCCTCTTAGTTTTGGAGCTGTAGGTTTTACTGTGTTGGTATAAAATTTCTGATTTTTATTTAAAAACGATGATTTGTTAATGGCATTTCTAATAGCTTTGTTGTACTTGTCCGTTGGGTCATTGGGAATTTCAGTGATGTTGTTTTCTTCGAAAAACTTGAAGACTTTGCTCTTGTATGTATCTTTATTCATGACTATTGTGGTATTGCCTTTGTCAGCTTTTAAAAGGATCGCATTATTCTCATTTAATTTCTTTTTAAGACCATGGGCAATTTTTATTTCATTGTTTGGTCGTTTGTTTTGGGTATTTGATTCAAGATGTCGTTTAATTTTATCGTTTGCCAGGAATCGTGTTTCATTTTGTTTTTCTTTTGGTAGACATCTGAGTGCTACTTCTGTATCAATAAGCAAAGGTGTACAATCGTTATGTGGTAGGTTATGTTTCAATCCCTTATCAAGAAGATCTATTTCATGTTGTGAAAGTTCAATATCAGTTTTGTTCACTGTTCTTGCATGAAAGTCATCGTTTCTAATTATTTGGTCGACTTTAGGTAGATTTTCAAATAATTTTTCGAGTTTTCTATCTATTGTTTGTGCTTTTTGTATTGCTCTAGGTTGGAGCCACTCTTCTGTAGCATTGAAAATTGAATCGAATTCAATTGGATGGAGGAGATGTCCTAATTTTAGTTGAAGTTCTAATAATGTGCTATTGTGTTTCAATTTTGTTTTGTACAGTTCATCAATACTATTTTGAAGCCAAGCTCTTTCTGCTGTCTTTTTCGCTGTAAGGGCTGCATGACTTTTACTACTGACTCTGACATGTATGTACTGGGGTATTACGTTATGGTTGAGACATGTTTTGTTGAATCTTATTCCTTCTATAGTGTTAATGAGTTTTAGTTTTGTGTTGCGATACTTGTGTGTCACAGAAGCAATATTTGCTGAAGATATAGTATTCATTGTGACCCTGGATTGGAATATATTATAATGAAATAAAATTACCTTATCCAATCACCGGTTATCAAAAGACAACATGTTTCGTTCCTTAGAACATCTTCAGGTCTAAAGTATGCAACTACCACATAATCCAATGTATTATTACATTGTGGTTTGTCAAATGATTAAATAAAAGGTTGTCCCAGTCACTAAAACTAAAAGTTGTCATAGTGGTAAAATTAGTAAAACAGATTAAAACTGATTAAAATTGTACTTGGGCTGGCCAGCACCTCACTCTTATCACAAACTAGATAAAACTGATTCATTGAAGGTGTTGTCTTCTTCTTCTTATTATTATTAATATTTTCTCCAATGCTGTCTATGTTGATGTTCTTCTTACTTATATTAATAATAATAAGAAGAAGAAGACAACACCTTCAATGAATCAGTTTTATCTAGTTTGTGATAAGAGTGAGGTGCTGGCCAGCCCAAGTACAATTTTAATCAGTTTTAATTTGTTTTACTAATTTTACCACTATGACAACTTTTAGTTTTAGTGACTGGGGCAACCTTTTATTTAATCATTTGACAAACCACAATGTAATAATACATTGGATTATGTGGTAGTTGCATACTTTAGACCTGAAGATGTTCTAAGGAACGAAACATGTTGTCTTTTGATAACCGGTGATTGGATAAGGTAATTTTATTTCATTATAATATATTCCAATCCAGGGTCACAATGAATACTATATCTTCAGCAAATATTGCTTCTGTGACACACAAGTATCGCAACACAAAACTAAAACTCATTAACACTATAGAAGGAATAAGATTCAACAAAACATGTCTCAACCATAACGTAATACTCCAGTACATACATGTCAGAGTCAGTAGTAAAAGTCATGCAGCCCTTACAGCGAAAAAGACAGCAGAAAGAGCTTGGCTTCAAAATAGTATTGATGAACTGTACAAAACAAAATTGAAACACAATAGCACATTATTAGAACTTCAACTAAAATTAGGACATCTCCTCCATCCAATTGAATTCGATTCAATTTTCAATGCTACAGAAGAGTGGCTCCAACCTAGAGCAATACAAAAAGCACAAACAATAGATAGAAAACTCGAAAAATTATTTGAAAATCTACCTAAAGTCGACCAAATAATTAGAAACGATGACTTTCATGCAAGAACAGTGAACAAAACTGATATTGAACTTTCACAACATGAAATAGATCTTCTTGATAAGGGATTGAAACATAACCTACCACATAACGATTGTACACCTTTGCTTATTGATACAGAAGTAGCACTCAGATGTCTACCAAAAGAAAAACAAAATGAAACACGATTCCTGGCAAACGATAAAATTAAACGACATCTTGAATCAAATACCCAAAACAAACGACCAAACAATGAAATAAAAATTGCCCATGGTCTTAAAAAGAAATTAAATGAGAATAATGCGATCCTTTTAAAAGCTGACAAAGGCAATACCACAATAGTCATGAATAAAGATACATACAAGAGCAAAGTCTTCAAGTTTTTCGAAGAAAACAACATCACTGAAATTCCCAATGACCCAACGGACAAGTACAACAAAGCTATTAGAAATGCCATTAACAAATCGTTTTTAAATAAAAATCAGAAATTTTATACCAACACAGTAAAACCTACAGCTCCAAAACTAAGAGGATTACCAAAACTACACAAACAAAATGAACCAATCAGACCTCTAGTTAATTTCATCAACGCACCAGCATATAATTTATCCAAACTTTTACATAGTATAATTTTTGAAGAAATAAAGCTAGAAAATAATCGAAGCCTGAAAAATACATCAGATCTCATTGACAAAATAAAAAACATGAACATAAGGGATTCTCAGATCATGGTCTCCTTCGATATTCAGAACTTATATACCAACATACCGATAGAAGAGACCATCAGCATCATCAGTAATAACTTGAAACAACAAAACAAATTGAACATAAAAGACATTGATGAAATCATAGAACTCTTGAGACTGGTTTTACAACAGAATTATTTTGAATTCGACAATAAGTTTTACATCCAGAATGATGGTTTAGCCATGGGCAACCCACTGTCAGGCCTCATCGCCGACATCTTTCTCAACTACATAGAAAACAAATTCATACTAAATGCTAACAACAGAACACTTGCAAAATTATCAACATATCACCGTTATATGGATGACATTTTTGCTGTTGTAGATGGGAATAAAAGACAAGCTCAATCAATATTATCAAAGCTCAACAACATCCATAGCAAACTAAAGTTCACATTAGAAACAGAGGAGAATCAAACAATTAACTTTTTAGATGTCACAATAAAGAAGTCCAACAACCAGTTTGATTTTGAAATATATCGAAAACCAACAACCACAGACCACACAATTCATAAGACATCTAATCATCCTTGGTCACACAAAATCGCAGCTTATAACTCCATGGTCCATAGATTACTAACATATCCCTTGAGCCCAGAAGCATACAATAAGGAGTACTTCACTATTAAGCATATTGCAAGAGTAAACGGATACAGACCACAAATGATAGACTCCATAATAAAAAAGCAAAAACAAAATCAAAACAAAAACAAAGAAAAACCTGAGAAAAAATATATAAAAATACAGTATTATGGAAAAATTAACAATGCTATCACCAAAATCTTCAAACGAAATGACACAACAGTTGCTCATTCGGTCAACAACACCTTACAAAAGTTTTTTCATACCAAACGAGCCACCACTAACAACTATGAAAAATCAGGCATCTACAAAATTAAATGTGACGACTGTCCAAAATATTACATCGGTCAAACTGGAAGATCCTTCAACCAAAGATTTAAAGAACACATACCTAAGAGACTTCACCATCAACAATCCTCGTATGCAGAACATTTAGTATCAGAACGTCACAGCTATACATCAATCGAGAAAAACATGGAAATAATTGAGATTTTACCAAAAAGCTTTAAACTTGATGTAAAAGAAGAATTCACCATCTACAAAACAAAAAAGACTGATCCCAACAACATCCTCAACGATCAAACTTCTTTCAAATCAAATATTATATTTGATACATACATAGACAAACACAAAGAAAGCTAAAGTGAAAGTAAGAAGAACATCAACATAGACAGCATTGGAGAAAATATTAATAATAATAAGAAGAAGAAGACAACACCTTCAATGAATCAGTTTTATCTAGTTTGTGATAAGAGTGAGGTGCTGGCCAGCCCAAGTACAATTTTAATCAGTTTTAATCTGTTTTACTAATTTTACCACTATGACAACTTTTAGTTTTAGTGACTGGGGCAACCTTTTATTTAATCATTTGACAAACCACAATGTAATAATACATTGGATTATGTGGTAGTTGCATACTTTAGACCTGAAGATGTTCTAAGGAACGAAACATGTTGTCTTTTGATAACCGGTGATTGGATAAGGTAATTTTATTTCATTATAATATATTCCAATCCAGGGTCACAATGAATACTATAAATTCAATAAACTACATATTATTTTTCAATTTGTCTAATAAAGTGTTTTTTTTTCTACCTTTTTAACTATTGGTTATCTAAAAGTGCAACCAGCACTTAATGGCTGATAACCTACAAATTACTAAATCAGTTCAATTCTCTTCCAAAAGTTACTTATAAAAGAATCAAACGCAAGTTACTTCCACTGTGTACAAACTCAAGTTGTATGTTTTTGTTTTTGTTGATAATCCAGCAAATGGTGAAATAAAAAACCAAAAACGAAAAGCAAATTCTTTCTTCCAATGAAATGAAATGAAATGGTTTATTCATCACACAAAGTTTATATACTTGTGATTTCTTCACACGTAAACATATGACACGTCATACATAAAATCCTTAATCTATGTCTAGTCTAAAAACTAAATGATAATGTGGTTCTCTCATCACAAAAAATACAAAACAAATTAAAACAAAATGAAAACTAAAAACTTATTAGTTCAAAATAAAACAAAACACAATGAAACATAAAATATTCTTTGTCAACTAGAAAAGATTTTCTACAGAGTACGGACACAATGTCAGTAAATATTCCTTAAGCTTTTTCTTGAACATAGTCATCCTTAATTCCAATTTAATTTGACTAGGGAGGTGATTGAAAACTTTCCTACCTATATACCAAGGGGATTTTTCAAAAAGTGCAGTTCTGTGAATGGGTAATTGAAGAAGATCTCTATTTCGTGTATTGTACGGATGCTCATGTTTCTCGACAAAAACTGTTTGTGGTTTTTTTTTACAAAGATGCATAGCTGGTATAAATAAATAGTGTGGATTGTCAGAAGATTCATCTCTTTAAAGAGAGGGCGACAAGACGTGCGGGGTCCAACATCAGCTAAGATCCTTATTGCTTTTTTTAAGAATACAAATTTTTTGAATGATAGATGAGCTACTACAAGCGATAATTCCGTAGCATGACCTAGATATGAAGTAAGAGTGGTAAACCATAAGAGCTGCGCTTAATCCTGAAGTTTGGAAAACCACTCTCAATGCTAACATAGTTTTGGCTAAAGTGTTCAGTTGATGATGATGATCAAACCATTTGAGATTTTCATTGATATGTATACCAAGAAATTTGGTGTTCTCTACAGATTGAATATGTTTTCCTAATTCTAACTGAAGAAAACTGTTCTCTGCAACTGTTGGTTATGATGATGAAGTATATATGTTTTGGAGCAATTTAGATGAAGACCCCGTTATAACTAAACCAATTTTCCATGTATGATAAGTCCTTTGAAGCGATACTAACTGCAAGGGGAATGGATGGTGCTCTTACCAACATTGTGGTTTCATCAGCAAATTGAATAATGGCATCAGCTTTCCCTTCACTCTGCGATCCCTGCTCTGGCCAACAAGTCACCTCCGGACATTAATGAGGAAGTAGTTTCTCAATCTTCTTTATCAAAATATTTTAAGTTTGCAACATAGTTGGGACTAAAGTGTTATTCAATATAAACTTTAAGAACATAATACTCATAGATAAAGGGTTTTCGCAAAAGTTTATATAGGTTTTTTATCAGAAAAAGTCAACTCATAGAGTATAAAGAACATTATTAACTTGGAGTGTTAATATTAAAGGAGGGGGTTCCCAACAAAAGGGTCCATTATAATAAGAGAATGAAATAAGACTGTGGGATAAAGATATTTTGTAGAGGTAAGAGTTTTAATTACAGGGTCCTTGAAACAAGAACTGCATATTGAAAAAGTATGAAATTCAAGCTAGTCGTTCCTTTATTTTGCTTATGATCTTCTTTTTTACTTTGTGAGTTTTTACTTAGTAATGGATTATAGTACAGACCAAATTTCATACCTTATAATTCAACTTCAGTACTTTCGCATCTAGAGAAGGATCGGTCTTAAATGGAAAGTAGTCGGTTTGGCTCATAAAGTCAGTCTTTATGGTCTCTGTCCGAGTAACCTTGAAATTATCGGTAAAGGATGGTGGAAATGTCTTATCCCAGCCTCCTTTGAAATGAACAGCATTTACAATAATAAGTCTAGTGAGGCCTGACAGAGAATCTGAAAATAAGATCATAAACTCATATTACATTTACATACAGTATCTTTACTAATATTATGTATGTGAATGTCCATATATGTTTGTTACGCTTTCATGCAAAAACTACTCAATTGATCATGAAACTTTGTACAAATATTCCTGGAGGTATCAGAAGTAACATAGGACACTTTTGAACAAATTTACCAAAAAAAATTAATAATTAAAAACTAAAAAAAAAATTGTAAATAAATAATAAAATTGATTTTTTGCCAAGAAACAAATTCAAATTTTAGGTTTTGCAACAATTTTTTAAATATAGGGTGAGGGTATCAGCGAGTGAGCGTAGCGAATAAGCTAAACCTAACGGCACGTGAGCATGATGGAGAGTGAGCATAGGGAACGAGCTAAACCTGACGGCAAGTAAAGCGAGCTAAACTGCGGGAAAAAGCTAGTTTACATGTAATGTAGTCTTTAACTTTTTATTGACCAATTCTTAGACCTCATTCACACGACATGACTTTTTTCCATGTGCTGTGAGTGGCAAGACATCAATAGGAAAAAAAAATAAGTTGATAAATAGGAATGGTAAATTACAATGTTATTATTCCTACTCTATGACATTACTTCCCGTGATGCATGGGAACAATTGTATTGTGTGAACGGAGCCTTCTAATTTTGTTGAGGGGCTACTAAACTTAAGCTTTTTTTCTAATTTTTTGTTAATTTTTAATGATTTCATGGAGCCTTAATCTAAAAAGACTGGGACAAGCTTAATCAAACTGAAGGCCCTTTATAGCCTACTGCAATGCAGTGTCTTGCCTTGTAGTCAGCACACCTGGACAGCGCTCTCCACCATTGCTCAACCTTCCACTCTGCACACAGATGGCTAAGCCCTTGTGGCTCTACACATTACAACCACAAGAGGGAAACGCCTGCTACAAACTTATATTGGCACGGTACATATAGTTAGCGAGTTAAATCCTCATTAAACTTTATGGGTATAATAAAAAATAAAATTTCTATATAAATTTTTTACAGAAGTTTCAAATTTCCTATGGGTGACTGTTGATAAACCAATGATGTTAAGCGCCAATACTTACAGAAAAACAAGATAACTTTAAAAAGTCAGTAACTAATTTCTAATTCAGTGAGCACTTTTAATACAAACCTGGTTGGACTATGTCATGGATCTTATTGTTAGTTTTGTTCTCGACAAATTTATTGATAATATTGGCAGAATCAATGGATTTGGTGAAGTCAAGAGCTTGAATATCAGACAGGAAGTACTCTTGTGCCACAGAAACATAGTCTGGTTTTGGCTTGAAGCTGATGGCAGGATACAGTTTAGTGGCTATTTTGAGAGCATCATCCTGGAAACAAAAACCACACTGTGAAATAGCTCTTTTCACCCACAAGTATTTTAATTTTTGCTACTTCCAAAAATTTTGTAAACAGGGGTGGATTAAGGTATTGATATTTGGGGGTGTGAGCTCTCCGGAAAGTATCAGATATTTTAATAAAAAATTCAAACATCAAAACACAATTTTAATTGTTTATTTTATGTCCAGAAATTCAATCTATTTATTTTACTTAACAATTACCCTTTTTTATTTTATGTTATAGCTTACCATTAATTTTTTTTATCTTTAAAGCACCTCACACATATAAAAACTGCCCATGCTTGTAAACATTGGTGTCGTGCTACATCGGTATAGTGCTAAATCGGTACATGCGACAAATCAGTGCTAAATCGGTACAGCTTGGGATGAGGGTTTGATGCGAAGGCCATAAACAGAGGAAGTGCTGAATTGGTACACGACCTGCCTCGGCAGGGGCTGCGCGGCAGCGGCTTACCACCCACACATTAGAATACAGTACTTCTAGTGTTTATGTGACATAATAATCTCTTAACATTCATACAATGTCATTTTGTGAGTTCTGCAAAATTTTGCTAGGTACTGTAGTTATCTTCATACAACTTACTTTACAGTCTTCTTCCATTTACTGTATTCTAGTGATAAGATTTTTTAAGAAGACGTGTCTGACACGGTTTACCACCCATCCCGGGTGGTGAAACACTCCGGTTATGTCAACAGAGAGATACAGCGCTACACCATGGTCCGGCTAGGATACACTGTGTAGAACTCTACCACGGAGTTCTTAACAAAGAAGTGTTTTATATTTGATTTCAAATCAAATCGTGGGTTGTGCTTTAAAAGAAACACCTTGTACTAGGCCTATACTCTTTCTCCGATTCAGACTGGCGGACGATGTATATACTAATAATTATTTGTAGCATTACTTAAAGATCATTTCTAGAGCAATCATGCCAAGGCTATTTGTTAGTGTTTCTAACAAAGGGAAAACTGCTTTCCATCCTGAATCACTCCCTATAAAATTCAGACTAGATTAAGAAACTAATATTATGCCGCGTCTTGAATTTTATATATCCTGTATTATAATACGAGCAGTGTCTGAAGCAATGTATTTTCCATGATTTAGAAATCTAGCGTGTAAATGCTACTTAAACTTTTAAGTTAAACTAACAGTGTCAAACTAACTCATTAAATTTCAATAAAACATGAAATAATAATGAAAATATTAATCTTAACTTAAATAAATATTTGTTTTAAGGGAGCGCTACACCTGAAACATCGCGACTAAACTAAGGTTCAAGCAGAAGCACACAAGCAAACCACTCAATCTATACATAATATTCAATTTTAACTGCAAAGAAACATCGCCTGACCGCTGACACTCGATTTACACTCAATTTCATTTTTAGGTTTTTATCATAACATTTTAAAGCCACAACATAGTTTGCTACAACTTAATGAAATAAAAAAGTTCCTTTGTTAAATACAGTACACAAAAAACTTTTAATTTAGGTAATTAATGGTCAGATAAAAAAGACATTGGACCATTGGCATATTTTTTGTGGCACTTATCTTTTCTTGAGATAGGTTTTTTAAGTAATGCTTCAAATAACTATTTTAAGTAACAAATGGTCGGCTAGTCTGGATAAGAGTGAGAAAGTAGGCCTAACACAGGGTTTGCTTTTAAAACACAACCTACGATTTGATTTGAAATAAAAAATAAAAAATTTAACATGTATCTACAGTATTAATATTTATATATTTCTTTGTTACAAACTCCATGGTAGACGTTCTACACGCTGTATCCCAGCCAGACCGTGGTGTAGCGCTGTATCTCTCTGTTCAGATAACCGGAGTGTTTCACCACCCAGGGCGGGTGGGAAACCGTGTCAGACACGTCTTCTTAAAAAAATTGTATCACTAGGATAACGTAAATGGAAGAAGACTGTAAAGTAAGTGCTATGAAGATAACTTCAGTACCTAACAAAATTTTGCAGAACTCATAACTAGAAGTACTGTATTCTAATGTGTGGGTGGTAAGCCGCCGCCGAGGCAGGTCGTGTACCGATTCGGCACTCCCTCTGTTTATGGCCTTCGCATCAAACCTTCGTTAAACAATCAAAGTCAAAGTCAAAGTCAAAGATCTTTATTGTCACATTACATTTTACAATTTTTTGGCAAAGCCAAACAAAACAGGTGACATTGTCAGGTATATAAAATAAATCATAACTAGCCTAAAACTAAAAATAAAATTCAAATCAATGTTTTATCTTCTAAAAACTCGTTTATGCTATAATAGTTTTTTATTAGCAAAAATTCAACAATTTTCTCCTTAAAAGAATCTGAGTTGATGATTGATTTATAGCACACTGGCAAGTTGTTGAATAATTTTTTTCCCATATAAGAGGGTGTCTTTTCAAAGAGATTAATTCTATGGATAGGGTACTGGAAATTAGTCTGAAATCTAGTATTGTAATTGTGTTGATTATTTTCACTGAAGAGTTTTACAAAATTTGATTTAACATACAATAGGCACTTTAAAATATACAAATTAGGGACAGTTAAAATTTTAAGGTCTTTAAAAATTTGTTTACAAGAATATTTTGCTGGTTTGAAAGTCATTATTCTTAGAATTCTTTTTTGTAGTTTAAAAAGTTGTTTAGCTTCAGAAGTAATGCCCCAAAGCTCTATTCCATATTGTAAAATTGATGAAAATAATGCATGGTAAACAATCAGTCTAGTATTTAAGTCAACGACATTTCTTAAAACCATCATCTGAAAACATACTGAATTTAGTTTTTTAATAGTGAGGTGGATGTGGGTTTTCCAATTCAAAAAACTGTCTACATGAATTCCTAAAAACTTTGCTGTGGTGCTATAATTGATTGTTTCATTGTCAAAGACTGTGATGCCCTCTACATCATCCCTACATTGTGGAGTTTGAAATTTCACAACTTGTGTCTTTACTTTGTTCATTTTTAAGCCATTGACATTGAACCACATTGACAAATCTTGTAAAGTTTGATTTAAGACTACTTGTAGTTCATGGCTATTTTTTGATTTAACTATGGCTGTGGTGTCATCAGCATATAACAAACTAGGTTTTACAATGTGATCATCATTAAACATCTGTCACCCCATGCTGTACCGATTTAGCACTGATTTGTCGCATGTATTGATTTAGCACCACTACTGTATCAGGTACTGTATCAGGTATTACTGTACCAGGAACTGTTTAGCATGCACTCGTAAACATTGACTCATAAAAGTTCTTGGGAAATTGAAATCTTCCTGATAATTTTTTACTTATTGTATAATCAGCATGTTTGACTATTTTGTTATTTATAAATACTAGGGGTCGTCTACAGGTTGAAAGTTGACAAAAAATGCAGTTGATATTAGGCCAATTAGTTTTTAAAAGTTTTATAACTGAAACATATGTTCTTCCTTATTTCTAGCATTTTTTTTATTACAACATTTGTCAAATTTAATGATTTAATCAATTACTCCTCTCCCATAAGATTGGCATTGAAACTTTGAGAGCCTGTAGGGCGTAACCCTGCTAAGCTCTCATATGAATTATAATGGGATTCTGCTCATGTACAGGACACTATCTTTATAACAGTATGGACGGATTTCTCCTACAATATGCACTAGCTGAGATAAGAGGAGGGAAAGAAACATGCTTGGCTATATAGATAAAAATATTTGTTTATTAACAAAACTGATGCAAAATCCATTTAACTTTGCACTCAACATATTTTTTTCCTATTTATACAACATGGCTATATCTTGATCAATGTAATAACTATTCTAGTTAATTTTTTTGCTGGAGGCCAACTTTTTTAATACTTCATTCATCCTGGCTTCATAACTTCATTAACTGACTGCTTTTGATAAGCTTTCAAATCCACAAGATACATATGATTTTGAGAAAAATTCTGTTGAAGAGTCATATTAATTCTATAATAACCAATATTGTTCGTACCAAAACTATAAAAATATTTTGTATACCAGGAATTTGCAGGAAAAATGTTCATAAAAGTCAGTCATCTAACATACCTGAAGTCCGGTCAGCAATGTCTTGTAGCTACTCCTTATGTTTTCATTGGAGCCGGGAAGATGCAGTGCTTTTGCCAACTCGTCAGCAGTGCTGCCACCTGCTCCTTGATGTACGAGTGCCAGCGCTATGTGAACACTCAGGGGGCAAACTAGAACATTACCAGATGTTCTGGCCAGTTCCTGCAGATAAAAAATTATATTATTACCATTTCAAAATTGTTTTCAAAGTTCAGTTTTGGCAAGCATTATATCAAGTTTTGCTGCAGCATACAATCAGTTTACCGGCCTAATGTGGCTGGACAATAGTAAAAACCTTAGATAATCTGAAGGCTAGAAATCATTATAATTTTCATATTCAAAGACCAAATCAGTTCAAATTTAACTTTATAATGTTAATTCAATATAGCGTGATTGTAAAAGCCATACTTTGTAGCACGATGTAGTCAAGGGAAGGGGGGATGACTTAAGCTCCCTTCAAAATTCTCAAAAATGACCTCCTTAAAATACCTTGGTGCCTTGCTGGTTAGCCCTATTTCAGCACCCCCTAAAATAATACCGTAGCTAAGCCCTTGCGTGTAGGATACAGGTAATTATTTTGGTATTATCAAACTATCTTTTTAATTCTGTGGTAGACCCTGCTCCTATAACAGGGGTAAATATGTGATTTAGGCTTTCCCTATTTTTGCATAAAAGTAGAATTACCTGCTGAAACAGCTGTGTTGCAAAATAGTTTGATGCCTGGGAGACACTGAGGTCATTTGGATCTGCCATGGCGTAGTGGAGCAAAACTGCTATTGCGAAAACTGCAAGTGATAATAAAAACCGTAAAAGTATATAAAAAACTTCCATATTAACAAAATTTTTTAAAAACCAAAACAACACAAGAATGTAAAAAAGATGTGAAAACAAAATTTGCCTTTCAAACTTCTTAGGTTTTTTTCCTGTTAAAAACCGTTTTTTCACGTGATTATAATATAAAAATGACACAATTTTTTACATTAACACGTTGCGTGCGAACTACAGCTATTGATGTAGTGCGGCACCAGCCCTCCTGGCGGCCTACAGCTATTGATGTAGTCGCGCCACTCCCACTTTATTAGTTCAGTATGAGCTCAGCCATTGTCCGGGATCGTTTTATCCCTTTGCCGCCTGTCGTGCCAGTACACAGGTCCATTTTGGCGCGTATAGTTTTCCGTTCTAGGGTTTCTGTTCAGGACGGTACCGTGGTAACTTCATACTTTTGTCTGGTGTGTATAGTTGTTTTTATTTTTCATTTATTTTTCTATTCTATTATTTTTAGTACTTGTTGTGTAAAAAAAACAAGTTTGTGGATCGTTAGAAACAGTTGTGTAGTAAACGGGCTACTTTATCCTAGCGGCGACTTACGCGACCGGCGCCACCGGCGGACTACATCAATAGATGTACCGGAAGTAATGTCATCAATAATGACAAAATTGGAGTCCTGGCGATCCTCAGATAATATTTTAATGCATTCCTCTCATTTACTCGGTGTATAATCAGTTATTTTATTTTAGCCACTCAAAAATGCCTCGCGGTGACTCACGCGACCGGCGCCACCGGCGGACTACATCAATTGATGTACCGGAAGTGACGTCACAAATAATGACCAAAATGGAGGCCTGGCTATCTTATTATGACATTTTGGATGCATTCATATAGTTTACTTGGTGAATAATTAATTATTATATTTCAGCCACTGACGTGAGCAATATTAATCATAAGCCGCACTCAACGTGTTAAAATAACGTGAAAACAAATATATGTGAACATTTTTGTATCTCTTAATTATTACCTTTTTCGCTTATTTTTCAAAACCTTTTTACATTTTTACGTTATTATCGCATAAAAATACTTCATTTTTACGCAAAACATTTGGTATTTTAAAAGCGAATTTCCAACAGAATTTATAGTATTGTTTTTAATTTCTCCTAAAAATTGTGGAAATGGGGATGTAGGTTTTTGGTGCCATGGGGTTGTTGTAAGTTAAAATAGAATAATCCCCTCACAGCTACAATAATAATAAACAAATTCTCACAGCAATTCAAATTCACAGCTATAATAAACAAATTCTGGAATTTTTCATTTTTCCCCTTAAACCCCATAGAACCTGGGAAATTTACCTGGGTTGTAGGTGAATTTTGGTTGAATTTTGACCAGTGCCCGAACTTTAGTTTCACTAAAGAGACTAACACAACTTATAAGGAAATTTTAGCTAGCAGCCAAAATAGGTAAATCTATTAGTTTAAACATCACATTCCAACCATGACATCTTACACTAGAGCTGGTACTGTTTTAATGCCTTCAATAATAGTGCACTGTGATTAAGTATGACTTAACCATAATGAATCATAGTACTTACAAGGTTTATGACTTTTATCTGGAAGTGATTCATCCAAGTAAAACCTGTAGGTTCTTTTCATTTTCAATAATTTATTTATCATACAGAATAAAGTGTGCATATGTTTGACCCCTTTTATATTGTCCATCTCAAAGCAACTTAAAATAACTAGTGGACACATTGCTTGAAATCAAGCAATTTAGTTTGGGTATGAAAAAAATTAACTTCACATATATATTTTTTATTAGTTAAGCTTTTTAATGCAGTTATGGTTAACCAATGTATCCATATGGTTTAACATAACATTTTGGTACAAATAGATCTCGTTCAAGGGACCGTTTTGATCTCCCTGGTGTATTGTGTTTACTCTTTACAGTTGTAAAACGTAAAAATCAATTAATTTCCATACAAAAGTCAATCTAATGGGAATAAATAAAACTGTGAGGCCTTGTAGAGCCCTTTTGTTTGGATGGATATTTACCAATTTACTTTAGAAACTATTCAATGACACCAAGCCATTCAAATCAGTTTAAAACTGTAAGAGAACTTCATTCATGTCCCATTAAATATGTATAGATGCATTGAAAATGGCTGAGAATAACTTAATAAATACCCTTAATTAGTTATACTTTTATTAGTAGTAAAATTATTCACCTTTATTATTATTATTATTATTATTATCTATATATTAATAGGCAAGCATGTTTCTTTTCCTCCTTTTTTCTCAGCTTGTGTACATCGTAGGGAAATTCCAGGAATATTGTTAAAAAGGTATTGTGCTGTAGATGAGCAGAATCGCGTTATAATTCCCACCTACCCCCAGGGCTATGCCCTACAGGCTTTCAAAGTTTCAATGTTAATCTTATGGGAGAAGGATAATTAACTGAATCAGTACCAGGGGGACCGAGCGTAAGCTTGGTAAAATTATTACTATCGTTCTCACACAAAGCTCGTTATCTCCGCTCACTCGCCCTATTCCTTTTTAAGATGAGCTCGTTCGCTTCGCTCACTTGCCAGGCCGGAGGGTGCTGCACTTTGGTATAATTTTCCTAAACTACAGGTTAAAGATGTAACACATTGGTTTATATCTACAGTTATCAGCTGATTTATGTTCAATTTAAAAATCTCCATAAGAATAACATGGGAACTTTGAAGTGCTGTAGCGCGAAAACCGGATTTTCCCCAACTATGGTACCAGCTCCAATCGATTTCTGGTAGCCAAAACCCCCATATTCAATAAAAAAAAATCAAAAATCCTTGGACTGGAAAAAAACTTTGCCCGTACAAACAGAGCTTGTTTTAGAGTATAAGATGAGACAGCTGTTGTAATAACAAATGCTAGCTAATCAGGAAGTACAGATGTTTCAGTTATAAAACATTTTAAAACTAATTGGCTCAAGATCAACTGTATTTTTGGTCGAATTTCGACTAGTGGGCGATCTCTAGTTATGTATAATCAGCTCACCAGTAGAGTATTTATTACTGTAAAATGGGGTGCATGGAAACATTGTTTATCTTTTACTTCTGTACTTACTTTATTTTTCATGTTTTTACTTAAAAAGTTAGTTTATTTTTCTTAAATAATGTAAAACACACTTCACATTAATCTTTTTATATAGCAATAAGTAAAATTTAAAAAATGATATGGCTGATTCTATTCATCAAAATGGCTAAATTTACAAACAATTCAAATTCTTAAATTTTGGCAAAACTAATATTTTCTCCGTATACACATTTAGAAGGGGAAAGGGGGCTCCAAAATGAATATATACATCATCAAAGGATTTGGAAAATTTTTACGAATACAATACTTTCTCCATATACCGTACTATGGTATAGGGGGAGAAAGTAAAAATAATTATTGTTTATTGGTAGGCCAAACATTAATTAATTGCATAAATGATTGAAAGATATATCAGCCTATATAAAAATGGATATTGCATTAATATATTTATACCATTTCATACTTGTAAATTTTTGGAGATAATATTTTTCAGCAAACATTTCTTAATACATACGAAATAACCAGAAACTTACCAACATGCAAAATAGATTTCCCAAGTATACAAGTTACCGTTTATTTCTTTATATTGTAAACGGCATATACCATTTTCACGTTGAACTTACAATATCAAGATTGATACAATGTGAGATACACGCTTGGTATCTAGCCTAAAGTGATTCATGTAAAATATCAGAAATCAGAAATGCAAGAGTCAAAGTGCAACACAAAATACAACAATAAATGACTAAACGACTATCAGGATTATGCTATAGAAATAACAGCTCATCTAACTAACCAATCAATACAAATGCTATTGCCAATATACATGACAATAAAAACAAAAACAATTCAGTGTGCATACAGTACTGAATACTCAAAACTGGAGAGTATTGGGAGAAGAATACTCCACTCCCTAATAGAATATAATATATGTAGAATATAGAATAGAATAGAATATATAATGATGATATTATCATCATTAGCTAAGCGGGGAAATTTCTTATTATTCTTTCAAGTTTTATTCTATTTACTCTGCTGTTCTATTTCCCCTATTTTACAGTACTGTGTATATATCTATGATTGGATTGTTTAATGCCTCTACAGGTTATGATAAATTCACATTGTAATCAGTTCAAAAATACCGGGTGTCCGAGACCAACCGTATACTATTTATAAAATCTACACACTTGATTATTCACAAAAACAAACTGTGCCATTATAGGTAAACAGGTTGCGCTCTATGCATTGATGATAATTTTAATGTATAGGGTGTACAAGAAGTAACCTGAGGTCATTAATTTTAAATACGAACCCCCACTTTTATGATATTTTTGGATTCTACACATTATTCTCAGACAACTTTACAGTTCAATGTGTACCCCTATTATAACGGTTTGAACATTGGCACACATTGAATTGAAAAGTAGTTTTAAAATTATGTCTAGAATCCAAAAATACCATAAAATAAACGGTATCAGTTAACTGACACATACTTTCTCCCAACAATATAAAAAAAGGTGTTAAAAGCTTCAAAACATTAATGTCTTGATGACTCAGTCGGATAGCTACCAGCTGGGCAGCGCTCGTTTGACCCTACGCGCGTCTGTGACTTTTAACAACGTACTGCGTTTACCACTAAACGAAAAATTGAATTTTCTCCGCAACCACTCGACGTAGAGCAATAAAAATACTGGATTATTTAGTTTTTTGAGCTTGATTTAATGGTTATAAGTAAAATTTATTTTGAGACAACAGCTATTTTGAAAATCCAAAAAATTGATTTTTTAAACACTTTTTACTCCATAACTTTTGAACGCGCATTTTCTCGGAGATGCGGGTGGTGTCATTTTATTCAACATTTTAAGCTTAATAAACCATAAAATTTTAATCGAAATCGTTAGAGCCGTTTTTGAGAAATTTTGATTTTTGACGATTTTTGAGGGTTTTTGGGGGTAAACAACCCTTAAAAATCAAAAATTAAAAAAAATGAAAAAAAACGCCTGGAATTATTGTGAGTTTGGACCTACTTACCAAATTTCACCAAAATCGGACCATGGGGGCATTCTCTAGCTCTGTTTACATCCAGACACACACACACACACACACACACACACACACACACACACACACACACACACACACACACACACACACACACACACACACACACACACACACACACACACACACACACACACACACACACACACACACACACACACACACACACACACACACACACACACACACACACACACACACACACACACACACACACACACACACACACACACACACACACACACACACACACACACACACACACACACACACACACACACACACACACACACACACACACACACACACACACACACACACACACACACACACACACACACACACACACACACACACACACACACACACACACACACACACACACACACACACACACACACACACACACACACACACACACACACACACACACACACACACACACACACACACACACACACACACACACACACACACACACACACACACACACACACACACACACACACACACACACACACACACACACACACACACACACACACACACACACACACACACACACACACACACACACACACACACACACACACACACACACACACACACACACACACACACACACACACACACACACACACACACACACACACACACACACACACACACACACACACACACACACACACACACACACACACACACACACACACACACACACACACACACACACACACACACACACACACACACACACACACACACACACACACACACCTATACGCGCATATAAGTCGCAACGAGATCCATGTAAAAATCCAGCGGAATGAGATCCACTAGAAGGAGTGGTTTTTTTAATAAAATAAGTGACACTTTTCTTCCCTGTAGTTTGTACAATACGCCAGTCTCGTCAGATTTGGGATAGCTTCAAATTTAACCATACGTTTTTTGCGGTCAAAGTGAGATCCGGTATGTAAGGTCACAGTGAGGTCCATTTTGACCTTGGCTATACACACTTTAACTACCACGGTCACACTGAGATCCGTCTGCAACTCCCCGATTATTGTTCGACCGTCTCGCTGGTGTTTACACACACTCTATCTGGTTGCGGTCGAAGTGAGATCCTTTACGGTTTGCATGCGTAATTTAATATACTGTAAGAACAAATTGATACATTATGGTATTTTAGTTTTGCAGATTAATAGTATAGTGATTACGCAGCTCTGTTAAGAAATATAAGTCATATTGCTTGGTGTGCCGTATCGTATAGTGTACTAAACGTTTAATCTATATTTATAAAGTAGAATGCGTGTATGTATTTGTCCCGAATGGGTGCGAAAACGACTCGACCAAAACGGTTGTCCAGCAATACTTATTTAACCTAAAAGAAAGTTCGGCCTATTCTACTGTAATTGTTTCCTACGCTTTAGTACTCTGAGTCAGTGGCCTTGCAAGTTCCAATGTTTTTTTATCTACAAAATATTTTTATAGAACTGTATAAAAACAAATTTAGTAATAAGTTGAAACTTTAACATGTATTCAAAAGAATGTTGTGAATGAACAGTAACTGGTAACATACAAGTAGTTTGAATCATACTCTAGTACCAGGTTAACCGAGCCTTGCTTGTTGGTTTTAATTTAGTTTTGATATATTAAATTTCCCCCAACAACCAACTATACCTCTTCACTGTTAACAGCTATTTCAAAAAGTCTGCTTAACATTAATGTTCCTTTATTTTTGTATACCTTTCGTTGTTATTTCGCTACCAAAATAGCAACCCATAAGACCAATGTTAAAAATTACGATTTTTAAACCTAAATTTAGACAAAATTAGATTTTTTGGGTTTGAGGACTTTTCTAAACTTATTTTTGGCCAAAAACACTCTTAAATGCAAAGTTTAAACGAAATCTACCCGCTAGTTTTCGAGATCGTTGAACACACATCCCTCCAGATATTATTCGTATTATAGTATAGGATATAAAAGAAATTCGTGTTGGTTACACTGTATTGAGTTTTAAAACGGCTGAACTGATTTGGCTGATAATTGGTGGTGAGGTAGCTTAGAACGAGGAGACGGACATATTCTTTCCCCATTTGCGTGGTATGTTACAAGCTTTAGGACCGTCATAAACGTACCCATGTAAGTTTTTTTTGGTGTATTTTATCCGATTTTTAATGAACGCAACGTATAGAAATAAATGTTTCTTTGCAATTAATTCTATAAACATACATTCTCATTTAAAGTATTAGGGTAAGTTTCATTTTTTAAGTATTGAAGAAAGATTCGTTATAACAAAAACTAGAGGTCCACATTTAGGAGGTGATAATGACTTAAGTTACCGTAGAAGATCACCTAAACGGCAAAGATTCTCAGATTGGGATAACAAAGCATGCCGGATAACAGATAGTATACAAAAAAATTTTTTTTTATTTCCCACAGTAAGAAGCGTTTCAAAGTGTAAACTTTTTTATTTGAACCACGATTGTGTTTCTTCATTATTTTCAACCTCAAATTTTATTAAATTTGTTATTCTTACTAATAATTAATAATAAATCCTGTTGTATGAATGACTGTAAACAAAATGAAATCTTAAAGTTTTTGTGAAAAATTAATAATTTTGCTTTTTTATGAGTTTAAAATTGTACAATTGATTGAAATTGTACACTATTGAAAAAATCTTACTAAAGTTAATAGCAGAACACGCGATTCAAGTGACTATGGCCATAGTGATACATAAATACATGACCGTGCGTAGAGATTATTTGGCACCCACTACTTCCGAAACAGACTCATTTTTCTCTGAATACGAACAACAAAAAGTAAAATTGTTTCAAAGATGACTCATGTAACAGCTTTAAACTTCGTCTTAAGTAAACAAAAAAATAATTTATATTAATACAATTTAATCAGGGTCATTCTTGAACTAGGATAATCGACGATATTACCGAGCATAAGACTGAATTATACAACAACAAAATGGAACTCATGGTCCACACGGCAGGGCGCGGGGCGCCCTCGGCCAGCCAGTGATGAGAGCTCAAGAAGGAGGTTGGGGTGGAATGAGAGTCTGCCATTGCCCTCTTCATTTCGTCTGCCTGTTGATATTTTTCGCATTAATTAGTGTCAATAGCCTCACATAGTATGCCTATTTGTGACATGTCAGTGTGGTATATTATTCTGTGATCCATAGTCCTTCTTGTGCAAGTTTCTATAATTATTTATAATAAAGGAAGCTTAAGTGTGTCGTGGTTTTTCTGTTGTTTATATTAAGGCTAGAACAACGAGGTTAACCAAGATATAGAGTGCTACAAAGATAGGGAAATTTGCCTCCTGTTGGTTTTCGCCATTTCAACCACCTTTTCCGCCGTTCCCTTGGTTAAAAATTCTTAGTTTTCAGTTTCCCATCTGGTACGTGCCATTTTACTCATGCGTAGTTTCTATTGTAACTAACTTAAATAGCCTGCTCACTGACCATAAAATCGAAGTGGTTTTAAACAACAAATAATGAGATGTTTAAAAGTATAATCTATAATTTTTTAATCATGTTGTGGTCAACCCGAATAGCTTAAAGTGGTTACCAAGGAAACAAGGGTAAATGTGAGATGGTTACCGAGGAAACAGTGCGAACAGGGGACAAAAAGTAACATGTTTATCTCTCTCTAATATGAAGTTTAACCTCATTGGGCTGGACACTATCTCAGAAGAATCTCTCTCGCCATAAGGTTAATTAAAATGAGAGTTGTTAACTCTCTCACAAACTCTCTCACATCATTAACTGTAATGATGGCGGCTACTACTTATACTCTTCCTAAAGTTATTAATTATGAACAATAAAACTGAATTTATACTATTAAAAATTAAAAATAGCGGAATAACATTTTTAAATTCCATCGCACAATTTGTGTTTTTAGTGCAAACTGCATTGTTGCCAATCAGTTGTGCTTAGGTGTTAACATATTAATGAGAAAATACTATAGATTACCTTCAAAACAAGAAAGGTTAGATGCGTGTGGCTATAATGGTGTCTTTACAGCAAGGCTATGTAATCAGTGCAAGACTGTGGATACATGGAATATATTTTTAATTTTGAATGTTTGTTTACCTGATCTAGAAAGGCAGGTAACATTAACTTTTCATTGTTATTTGAAGGCTAAATCACTGCAATAGTAGAGGCTGCAAAGCACCCAATGATAGAAAGTGAATAAAATATGAACAAGGATCGAACCCGTTGCCGAATCTGCCGCAAGGTGACTGCCACGCGGCAGGAAGACGTTTAGAGTAGTTTGCCATCGGCGCCGGGTCACCGCTCCCCATAGTCACCGCGAGCGCCGAGCGCCCAATGGTGAAGGAAACTGTGAACTTTACCATTTACCATTTACCATCCGCATCTTCTCCGTAGTCCTCAGAGACCAGGGAATCGTCATCTTCAAAGCTTCATTCTTCTGGGGTGAAGAATGTGTGAGTGTATGTGTGTGAGTGTGTAGTGTTTAGTGAGCATTTATTTATGGTCATCCAAAAATTCAGACAGCCTATAATAAGGTCTGTCAGTTAAATATAGTTTTAATTTTTTTTTAAATAAGTTTAAGTTTGTAGTTTGTTTGAGGCTTTCTGGCAACAAATTATGCATTTTGATTCCCATGTAATTTGGGGTCTTGCTTGTTTTAGTTAACCTATGTTGATTAAGATTGAAGTTAGTTTTGGATCTTAGATTGTGCTCATGGCAATTAATTCTTAGTTGAGGGGGATTGGTTTTTGTCAATGTTATAATCTCATAAAGGTACAGGGATGTGATGGTCAGGATATGGTTTTGGATGAAATGGGGTTTACAGTGGTTCCTGGGTTGTAGTCCTTCAATGATTCTGATCGCCCGTTTTTGTAGAGTCAAGATTTTTTGAAGGTTGTTTTCGCTCGTAGCTCCCCAGGCTACAATACCATATCTCAAGTGTGAAGAGAACAGTGCGTGATATGCTGTGATGGTAATTTGTTTATTGGTGACGCTACGGATCCTTCTGAGGGCGTATAATACTTGAGATAGTCTTCTGTGAAGATTTTCGATATGGTTATTCCAAGTTAGGTTGCCATCTAGAGTGATACCAAGGTATTTTACTTGATTTTCTGTCATTTCAGAAGGTTCATGTCTGGGGTTGAAAGTTTTGAAGTTGACAATAATTGTTTTTTGTTTATTAATTGTAAGACCAATTTCATTGCAGGCAGTTGTGGAGGTTTGGAGCAGGCTTTCAATGATTTCTTGATTTTTAATTGGGCTATTGTAATCAGTTGGAGAAATGATCGTTGAATCATCTGCGAATAGTAGGCAGGAACTTCCTGATGAAAAATTGCCTGGGAATGAGTTAATGTAGGTCAAAAATAATAGTGGGCCTAGTATTGAACCCTGTGGTATCCCTTGGTAAGACAGTTGGAGAGATGAGCGATGTTTCACTTCATAGTTGTTACTCAGAGATTCAATTTCTACCAATTGTTTACGGTTTGACAGGTAATGTTTCAGCCAATCCAGGGCCTTATTGGTTATATTGAGGTCATGAAGTTTTTGGATTAGAGTTGTTCTGTTTAGGCTATCGAACGCTTTTTCGATATCTAGAAAAATACCGGTAGCTTGATGTTTGTTTTCCCATATTTTAGAGATTTCTTCACAAAGGTTAGCCAAGGCGGTGTTAGTTGATCTTCGGCTCCTGAATCCATGTTGGGAGTCGCTGAGTTTGTTCTTACTTTCTAGGTATGTAATTAGTTGAGAATGGATGACTTTTTCTAGATACTTTGATAGCACCGGCAAAATCGATATGGGGCGGTAGTTGCATATGTTTGTTTTTTCACCTTTCTTAAACTTTGGGTAGATGAGAGAAATCTTGGCCAGATCGGGTACTATGCATTGTTCAATAGAGCTGTTGATGATGTTTAAGAGAGGAAGTTCTAATTCAGATTTACAATGTTTCAACATTTTGTTGGTGATTCCATCAATTCCTGCTGCATTCTTAGGTGGGAAGCTTGTGAAGATTTCGTCCAATTGTTTAGATGTAATTTTGTTAAAAGTTTGAAGAGAGTCTGGATCTGGATTCTGGGTGTTTGGCGGTGGTTCAGGTTGTAGGTTTTTTGAGTAGAAGTCATTTTTACCTAGGGAAATGTAGTAATTATTAAACATGTTGCATATTTTCTGCGGGTTAGTTTCAACGTTACCATTGTCTATGAGGTGAATTTCTTCATGGCTCTCTTTTTTGGAATTTCTCTCTCTGTTTATGGTATTCCAAACCTCTTTGGATCTATTAGGAGCGCCTTTGATTTTTTGAATCACAGCATTGCTTTTTTGCATTTTTATTTCAAAGTCGTAGTATCGCTTTAGTCTCTTGAAGTTTTTTCCGTCTTCTTCATTTCCTGTCAGCATGTATTTCTGTTCAGCTTGGAGTGTAGCTTTCTTCATGTTGATAAGTTTGTCATTCCAAAATATTTTCATTTTGCTCCTATTGTTAAGTGTTTTATTAATTTTAGGCATAGTTTCGTCAATGTGTCCTTGAAGGGTCTTCACTAGGAAATTGTATTTATTGTTTACATCCTTTGTTCTAAAGAGTTCTGTCCAGTCCTGGTTAGAAAGCTTTTTTTTAGTTCGTCTAGATTTGCAGTGGTTATGTTCCTGGTTAACCTTTTTATGGGGTTCCTGGTAATTTTAACTTGCTTTGCATGGATTGAGGAAACAAGGCCCTTGTGGTCTGAAAGTGTGTTGTTATGCGTTGTGATCCTTAGGTTTGAGAGGTCATTCATGTTAGTGCAGCATATGTCGATACACGAGTTTGAGATTGCAGTGATTCTGGTTGCCGTGGTTTCTGGAAGTTTCATGTTGTGCTCTGAAAGTAGATTGATTAGATGAATTGTGTCTGGATTGGTCTTCTTATGAATGTCGATGTTCAAGTCCCCCATGAAGATGATTGTTCTTTTTTTGTGAGAAAAATTTGAAAGGAGGCCCGAAAAGTTGTTGAAAATTTTGTCGATACTACCATTTGGCGATCTGTATCCCCCTATAATTACTGTCTTGGTTTTATTTAATTCGATTGCGGCGAATTCCGATGTCAGCTCTTCATTGAAATTGTCCAAACTTTGAGGGGTTGCTCCTGTATTGGAATTTTTGCTGTATATTGCCACTCCTCCCCATTTGTTGGAGTTTCTTGAGTAACTAGCTACTAGGGAATAGTCATGGATTACCGCTGATTGTAGGCCTTCTTTTCTAAGCCCATGTTCTGTGATGATTAAAAAATCAGGTTCGATGTCGTGAATTTCTAGTAGAAGTTTTTCGATTTTGTTTATTAGACCTCTCTGAATATTTAAGTGATAGATTATTGTCTTGTTAGGGTTGTTTTTGCTAGTTTTTTGTGTGTTATGGATCCTGTGATTTATGTTAAGGGTTTCTGAGGCTGAAGGTCTTCGTTTGGGGTCAGGTGTTTATCTTCTGTTACGTCCTCCACATTTCTTGTCTGCAGGAAGCTATTGAAAGGTTGGGGATCAGACGATGGTAGATGTTGGTTGTCAGATTTGTCAGATTTTACTTCCTCTTCTTCAGTTATTTCCGTCTTGTCTTCCATCTCTTCACCTGATTTAAAATTTTTATGTAGCCCTGCTCCTAGTTGCTCTTTGTTGCTATCGGATAGGATTTTCTTAATTTGTGCGGTCAAAAACTGATTTCCTTTGAAGTTAGGGTGGATTCCATCTCTGGAGTAAAATTCATCCTTGAAAGCGCCTGTGATGTCGATAAAAGTTTCCTTTAGATTTTCGCACATGAAGTTTAGGGCCGCGTTTACCTGGTCGGTGTACCTGTCACGTACATCATTTCTATATAGGATGCTATGAATGAACCATTTGGTTTTAGGGTGCCTTTTTTGCATATCGTCAATTGTGTACCAATATGGTGTCATTACTTGATTAGGTGTGGATGAGGTGGGGATGTTATTAGATCCTATGTTTAAAATGACTTTTGGTGGAAGTTCCCTCATCGAGGACAAATATCTGTTCACATCAGAGATTTTGCCACCTGGTATAATTTTAGAAATAATTCCCCTGTGGTTGTCATGGATAGGGAGAATTGCCCTCCTCAAAATCGAGTCACTAACGATAAGCAACTGAGGTTTAGCCGAATTTCTTTCTTTTTCTTGGGTTCCAGTTGGGGGGTATTTTTCCGGCATCCCTGATCGGGGTTGGTCAGTTATTGTCCTCTGCTGGGGGTCTTGTGTCTGGTTCGAAAATCTTAGCGGCTGGTTAGATGCATGGGGGGGAGGGGTGTGTGGTCGATGTTTTTGTTTCCTATTATTTTCTCTCATCCAGAGCTGGGCGTCCGAGGTCTGCTGGCGTATGCCATGGTCTCGGCGCTTTACGTTCCGATGGTTGGCTGGAAGTTTTTCAGGGTGGTGTTGTAGTTGCTGGCATAGGCTGTGGTCCCGCCGTTCAAAGTTCAGATGGTCGGCTGGAAAATGCTCAGCGCAGTGTTGTTGCTGTTCCTGGCGTAGGCTGTGGTCCTGGCGCTCGAGGTTCTGACGGTCGGCAAGGTTGTGTTGATCTTTCTCCTCATTTGCTCCAGTTTCAAGAGAGATTTCATCGGTGGTCTCACGCCGCTGGTCATCATCAACACTCGAGTTGTCTGTCCAGTTGTCCTCCACCAGGTGTCCCCGCAGCGTACTGTCGCTGCTTTTGAGTAGGCTGTAGATTGTTGCTTCCAGTTTACTAATTACATCAATCTTCCGTGCAACAATTTCTGACAATTTTTCATTTTCATTCTGCTTCTCTTTAAAATTTGTTTCAATTCGTTTAGATCCTCCATCAGAACATCTATAATTTTTTTGTATTCTGTTATTTTTAGGTTATAGGCCTCGATTTGGGTAAGTTGAGTTTGATTCGCCTTAGAATTAGGTTCGTCTTGATTTTCATAATCTTTTCGTTTTTTAAGCGTAATACATTTTTTGCAAATCCATGTCATGGGGAAGTCTGGTCATTGACTAAGGATACCTAAATAGACGAACCAAGCTTATGACGAATTTGTGCCTGTTCGTGAAATTAGTTCATGTTCGTCACGCTAGAGAGCGCTGGCGCTGGTTTGTTTACATTTGTACTTGATCGCCGCCATATTAGAACTAACCTCATTTAGTAATTTAATAATTGAACATATTATTATTATTGTACAGCAGCACACAAGACATAAGTTATAATTTTACTTTTCACCCCCTTGAATTACTTTTGTCTTTATATAATCCCACATTACAATTTATTTACTTCAGATATTGAAATGAACTTCAATCACTAATTACTCTTTTATAAGTTAATCAAGGCATAGGCTTAGCTTAGGCTTTAGATTGAGTTTTGGAGCAAACCTGTAACAGCTTAGCTTTCAGGCTAATTAATAAAATATGTTGTGGTGACTCAAGCAGTAAAAAATATTTGTTGTAAATTTCTGCCAGGAAGGAAACGTTCAATAGCTGTGCTATGGCAGAGCCTGATCCAAGATGCAACAAACTTCAAGGTGAGTTGATAGTCCATTGATAGTCCTTACTTTCTATTGTGAAAGTCTTATTACATTATTTTATAGCTTGTATTACCTCTTATTGAACACTAGCCTATTACTATAACACTATTTACTTTAGAATACGGTAATGTTGTGTGTAGGATAGTAGGGCCTAAACTTACGGAACTTAAGTTTCATATAGGCTACACACCGGTACATAGTACATCCTGCCTCACCTAGATTAACAACAAATTCAGCGGCTTAAGACCATTACTAAAAATTGCTTACTAGTGCGGTGGTTGTCTTGGGATAAAGTAGCACACAAAGTGGTAGGCCGATTTAAACAAAAGTCATGCTGATTGGTTTTAATACGGTTATTTGATGTGGTTTGATTCCTACTTGTTTGGTGAGGTTAGGCCTTCTGGTTCGCAAATAGGATGGAAGCTGCCAAAAGCTTCAAGTAATAGGCCTAAATAAAATTTTAATTCCATTTTGGGTTTATTTACATTGCAAGGATTTTGAGCTAGTTTAACTAGGAGCTTGAGGTTAATATATTCTGGTTTGTTCTCAAAGAGCTTTAAATCGTGTAAGCTAGAGGGATTAATTTATGTGTCTGTAGTAGCCTATATGAATGCTGATGAATCTTGGGGGAAATCTGTGATCCGTAACAGTAGGATTAAGGGAAATTTTAGGAGTCAATACATTTTCTGCACCCCTGTACGGTAGTTTTTTTAGAATAGAATAAATGTTGTTAAGCTAAATTTTGTATTTCACAGTAATTTTTTATCCCATTCAATCGAAATATCGATACATACTTTTATTCGACAGTTGTGTAGGCGCTAAGATATATGAAACTGTAGGCTACCTGAATTGATAACAATAATGATTACGAATGTTCAAACGACTAGATAGGCTATGTGATGCGGTTGAATTGATTAAAGAATGAGACTGGACATGAGATCATGAAAAAATTCTATGTGACAAATTAAATACAAACAGATAATCTATGATCATTTGCGAGAAAAAATTTTGAAAGGCTTGGTACAGTACCGTACTGTAAAGATTGTTAATTTTGTAACGAGAAAAACAAGAATTTGAAGGATAACGTTTAGTCGAACACTTTTAGGCCTATACTATTTTATAAAACGATCCTATTTAGCCTATATGGATTCCCCTGACTATCCTGATTTAATGCCAATATCTCTGACTTCTATGTAGTAGACCAAATGCATTTTATTTTGCAATTCTTGTGAAAGATAGGCCTACATATGGAAGGAATTTACATGCCGTTGTTTATTAAGTTTTTATTGGAGCCTTTTCTAATCATTTTGTTTTTTGGAAAATTATAAAATTTGTTATCAAATGGTGTAAAACAACACTGTAAAGATATGCTCTTTCTTGATTGGGCTATATTGTCAATGTGGTAGATGAATTCAATTTGAAAAATGGCGTTACACAGTTACAAGAAGTAGGCCTACCGAGAACGCAAATTAGAAAACAGGCAGAACTAGTTTATTCCCATCCCATGTAAACCCGCCTGATAGCTTACTGGCAGTCGAGACTCGGCACCCGTCATGAGCGCTCACGTTTTAATAAGAGTAGGCCTACAGTTTTTATTCGTCCGTATTGTCTGTGTTAGTGTTATGTGTATCTTTTAAACTGTGACGTGACCATCATAACGATGTGTTGAAACCAAGTTTTTGTGTGACCAGAAGATGATGTTTAAAATCGAAACGCGTAGTCCAGTCTTGGAGTAAGAGGATCACTGGCTGTATCAGGTATTTTAACCTTTTAGCAATATAAGTCAACGTGATTCAGAATAAACAACACACAATGAAACTACAATAATGATTTATTGGTTCTTATATGAATTACAGCTTTAATTATTTTTTCAGCGGCAGGGAGCCTACCTTTAAAGAGACCAACAAAGGATGCTCAGAAGCAAAGAATTAGCTGAGACATATCATGAAGTTCTCTTGTGGCAAAAGGTCAGTAAAGCAAAGTTTCATTCTCTTTTCATTTCACAATAATTTTCTATACAGGAGGATTTTGGAGTTGTATTTCGTTGTAAAAACGATTGTTTAAGTTTTATTTAGTGAATTTTCCTATAGGGAATAGGCCTATGCTATTATGGTAGTAGTCGTGGTAAGACCTAAGCCCGGCACCAAGTTACTTTTTAGTTTTGAGGTTGTTAAGAAGGGTACTTATATTTGGGGGTAGGCCTATATTTTATTTTTGTTGAAAGAGACAAATAGGCTAATTTATTAATAATGCAGGTAGTTAGTAAAAATAAAAATATAATGTAGTTCTTTGTAAGCATAATTCATAACAAATAACTGTTGGGCCTAAAGTATGTTAATCGGATTAATGGTTTGCCCTATAGGCCGTATTGTTATACCAATGTTTAACAAACTGATTATTTTCCAAATTCGCAACCCCCATATTTTCCCCAGAATCACTTATAAACTGTATGTGAGGTGGAAAACCAGAAGGTGTCACCTCTTGTTGGCCCTGTGTTTGAAGGTTGATAATAGTTAATAATAGATAATAAAATTTTCCGAAAAAGTTTACGGGGTGTAAATCTCCAAAATCCTTCCGGTTAAAAAAAAGAATAATCCTGAAGCCATGTTAAGCTACAGTTCTAGCTACAGGCCTAGAAATATCTGTCATTCCTAATTATTATTCTGGGGCTATACAAAATGAATTTTAATTCCTATTTTTGCAAATTTTACGAGACCCACGTGAAGAACTAGATTTTTGGGTACTTTGAAAGCAAGGGACTGTTCTTTGAGGCCCAGCATGGGTTTTGAGGGGGAAGAGAGGGGGAGGAGATTTTCTCTGTGTGCGCCCTATCTCGCGAATATGCTCAGTGCGGAGCTTATTTCCCCATGAAACTTTCTTTGTTATAGGTTATAGTATGTGTGTATAAGTATGGTTTATGTATATTTGATTTATAATTATTATCAAATACATTTTGTCTGCATTGATTTTTAATTATACTAGCTTACCCGGCATACTTCGCAGTGCCAACTTGAGAAATTTGTTGCCGTTCAGGTAAGGTCGTACGCTGCGCTCACTCCCCATCAGGCTTAGTTTGTTTGCTACGCTCACTCGCCGCAAGTCTATAATATCGTCTGGTTTTTTATTGCCAATTTTCCCTCAATAATATAAATGAGAAGAGCTGTTTATTAAATTAATGATCGCCAAAAATTAGTAATCATATGTTACAATACAAAAATGTTGCTTCCATAAGAATAACATGATAATTTTGAGGAGATCTAGGGCGTTGCCCATTGTAAATATTAATATGACAATAGTTAGACTTTCCTATTTTAAGCCTAAAGAATGAGTATACCAAATTTCAGCACTCTCTAGTCGGGAAGTTGGAGAATTAGTGATGATCGAGTCAGTGGGTGAGTAATTGAGGGTTTTCTCTTTTATATTTTTAGATTAATGCAAAGAAAAATTCCTCATAACCCCTCTCATGTAACACAGTGATTTTAACTATTTTATATTATAAAATTACTTACAATGTTTGGTTGAAATATTAAACCTATTAAGTTAAACAATTAATGGTTCTAATGATGAAATGTGGTTCCTGATGAAGTTAGTCAACATTTAAATACAATATTTCGTCATAAAACACGTAAAATGGATTTAATTTGTGCAATTTACTGTTGCAGAGTAAAACTCCGCATGCACTCTCTGCCGTTTTACTGGTGAAGCGGCTGCTTGAGGGTTAACAGTATTTCTTAATTTATTGTAAACTATTTTTTATATCATGATTGCCCAAGCTGAACAATTTTGTCGAAAGTTTTAATTTATCACTTCACATTTTAAGGGAACGGCTTACTGATGACGTCTTGATTCTTATACCTAAGCATATAGCTACCGGTATGTCAATAGTACATTGGCCTTAGTAAAGACATAGTTAGATCCACAAACCCACCTTAATTTAAATAACCAAGTCAAATTGCTATCAAGCTTTGCATTTTAGGCTTCAAATAATGTTCTTGAAAAATATTAATATGGGGAAAGAATGTTTTTTTCTTTGTGTTGATACTAAATTGAATATCGTTTTCATTTATGGACCTTTTCTAAAATTTCAGTGCTAGAAAAATACCACCCAACTTTTGAAAAGTCCTGGGTTATTATCCATATATAACTTCCTGAAAGTGAAACTTTTTCCAAGCAGGTGGAGGAAAGAGCATGAGATAAAAATTTATAAATAATAAATTGTCGACAAAAAAATGCTAGAGAGCGATATTTTGGATCTCAATCATATACAGAATCTAAGTAAATCATCGGTGTTTTAAAATAACAATCGAGACAACCGATATTCCCGATTAAGTCTGCCTTATTGACATCGGCGAGCCGATATATCGTTCCATCGCAATTTTTGGATGAAAAGCAATTCACAATGTATCGATAATTAGTATTTTATGGGAAAACACGATAAATGATATGGTAGGCTATAGCATCAAAATGGTCAAGAACGGAACTTGTGAATTAGCCTATATTTATTTTGTGATTTTTTTCGTTGGCCTATTTATATCATACTTGTTTTTTTCCAGGATAAAAGAACAAGAAGAAGCTGATGATGTGTAAATCTTCGAATTGCAAATTTGTGTTTCAATCGGTGTTAGTGTCATATTTTCAACATTATTAAGCTGGTGTTTTTTGTTTGTATTATCTTATTCATTTTTGTAAAATTGTTTTTATTCTTACAATGAACAATTCAACCTTATATATAACCAAATATGTGGAAAAATTACCTATTCAAAGTTTAAATAAAATTAAAGTGTGATGTGTTGAATATTTTTCATCTTTTCCTTAATTGCACTCGAGTAAGTTGAGGTTTTTTTAGATCACTCGTTTTTTTTTTAGAATATTTTTGAACATTCATTTTATTGAATGATAAAGTAGAGTCCTTAAAACCTAGAATTCTTGATAACTTGGGAACAGGGTGTCTACAACCTTGAAAAAACCTTGAAAACACCTTTAATTTGAATTGGCCTTGAAAATTCCTTGAGACTTGAAAAAGCCAGTGTATCCTTGAATGTAGTTTGATTAAAAAAAAACGCGTCGCAGCAGACCTGAGTACTCCGTCAATTTCCATTGGTTATTTATTTATTTTTTATATATAAAAAATTTATAATAATCAAAGATTTTCACAAAAAAATAAATATTTAATAGCATTATATTTTTAAGTTGATTATTTTACTGTTATTTAGAAATAAATTTTTTGCCAACAGTTATAAACTCTTTTGTTTTTATTGAATACTATTTTAGTAATGAAATTTCACCTGGCGTAAAGGAAATTTTCCTTAGAGACGGGGAAAGTAGAGAAGGCAAGTTGATGGCTGCACGTACTTGCCTGTTGCACTTATTGCAAACTAACCTTGTCTATAGAAGTACTTTTCTCCTTAATTTAGGAAAATAGACGTAATGGACAGTATACTTGCAGCCAACTTGCCTTCTCTAAGCAACAAGATTCCTTTGATCTAACTAAATGAACTAAAAAGTTCATGTGAACATATATAGCACTAGCCACCATTTTCTTTATTACACCCAGTAATTTTTATTTCTGAAACTAATTGAAAATTTTTAGAATCTGATAACAAATTATTGCGATTTTTTTCTAATAAAATCACCTTAATTTTCAGGAAGTATAATTCAAAATCAATGTTTTCTGCAGTAAAATGGCAATAACTACGTTATTTGTTTTCAAATCCGTACAAATTTATATGGATAAAATTTCTTAACTGTTTGTGTCTTGTAAAATTCGATGAAATTTACAGGTTTAGAGATGTGTTCCATTGTAACTGAAATAACAAAAATTTAGATACACAAAAAAAAATAAAAAATCATACAAAATGGTTAGTAGACCAGAGACCAAATAATATTGCTTTGTTAAACTTTGCCAAAATATGGTAGAACTTAAAGCAATGTTTATATTAAATTATGACATTCTTGCAATTAAAAGTTTCCATTATCCATAAATCCATTTAAGCCAGTCATAATTTTATTTTTTTTAACAAAAACAAAAACAAATTGGCAAGATATAGTACTTTTTAAAAAAGAAGTTAGTAAACTGTTAAAAAAAAAATAAAATTAGGTTCATAAAATTCAGGTAAAAATAAAATTCAAATAAAATTCAGGTTTTTTAAATGTAAATTACTTGATTTTCTTATATCTTATATTTGAAAATGTAAAATATTTTGTGATGTAACGTAAAACAAAGCAGACAATTTTTTAAGTGATGTGAATTTCGCAAGTAGCCTAAAAAATGTGAAAATTAAGTGAAAAGGTAAAATGTTGGTAATTTGAAAACGTGAATTTCACGTCTTTTTCACGTGAAATTAGCAAAAAAAAATTGTAAAAATAATGCGAAATTCATGTGAAAATCGAGTAAAAAAGGGTGAAAATTCATTGATAAATTTGTGATAGAGTGAAATTTTGGTGAAATTAAAATTTGAATTTCACGTTTTATTTTCACGGGTTTTTGACGCGAAATTCAGTGCAATTTTTATGTCATTTGCGAAAATAACTTGATTTCCTCCTTTTTTTAACGTGAAAATGTTCAAAATGAAGCGTTATTTTCACTTGAAAATAACGTTTTTGTGCTATCTGGGTAAGTGAAGAAGAACTTTGTTATTCAAAGTTTTGTCAGGAAGAGTCAACAAACTTGTATTTGCACTATTGGTCACCCATATATATTTCCACATATATTTATAAAAAGAATAAGTTAATTGGACGTCACAAGGAAAATAAACAAGTATTCAGAAAAATAGACCCTATAATATTTAATATAACATACTGTAGTAAGAGAAAAAAGCAAACACTACACTGCTTTATGAGTGCATTAGGATAACATTTTAGAAGGATAATTTACGATTTTGAAAAAAGGTACTTAAATTAATAATACAAATTTACGGGCCACAACAATGACGCAACAATGCTGGCGCAACATGAGAGAGACAGACAAACTATCGATAAAAAGGACAAATAATAATGAAATGTCAAACAGTATATAGGCTACTCTTGTCTGTTATGGAGAAAAGAAAAATAATAATTATTTACAGATCATTCTTTGTAATTTAGATTTTAAGACGATAAGATGATTATAATCTTATAAATATACATACAGTTTACATCAAAATTAATAAGCAAAAAATATATTCATTTACTCATAAGGACCAGAGAATACAAACATAAATAGTTAATAACAATTTTCAATTTTAAATATCAACTAATAGTTGCAATTTTTTATGTAAAATCAAGATGGTTGTGTTTAATAGCACAATAATAATGATCAGCAACTAAGTGAATGAGAAACATAAGGCCTTTTCGCATCATGCAGACAGACACCATTATTACGTAGCCGGTCCGTTGTGGCACTCGTGCCAGTCCGCTCGCTGCGCCGCGCCGCGCCGGCCGGCTCATCGGTAGCGGTGGGGTTGGGTGAGGAGAGGAGCATTGCCAAACCAAAATATCTCGGCCGGGAAGCAGACGATGCCACGGCGCGCCGTTAGTTCCAGGACGACCACGGGAAGCAGCACTGCATTGGGAAAAAAACTCAGAGATTGGCTGAAAATCCAACAGGTTCGCTAGTCGCGCTCTCAAAAGCTTGGCTTCAAATTAAAGCATTGCTTGGCTATTCTATTTAGATGTATATTCAATGGTCTGGTTCTTCAATAGCTTTGTATTGTTTAGCAGTTACTAGTGCGCATTTTGCGTGATACCAGTCACCGCAGTCACATGCCACAGCCCTGTCACTATCCTTAACGACGATAGAGCATATTTTACAACTTGGGTTGTCGCCTGCGTCTTGCTTACTTTTACTGCCGGTGTCTCGCTTCTTTTCATGATTTTCTTCTAGTTTTGTCATGTTGTCGATGTGGAATTGGATTTGTTGGAATTGGGTTAGGTTAGGTATTTTTGGGTAGGGGGTCTTTGGTTGGATGGTCTGGTGATGTTGCCCTACCTTTTTTTATCTATTTATTTATTTATTTTTTTTTCCTAACCTAATTTTCTTGTTTGTTTTGATTTGAGCCCTATAATTTCTGATCTAGTCCTAGCCTAGTTCTAACAACATTCAATTTAATTTCCCCCTATTCCTATTTGTTTCTTGGATTTTTACTTTGTCTACAATTTATTCTTACATTAAAATAAAATAAAGAAAGATCCTACCTTTGTTTCTTTTTTCTGATTTATTTTTACGCTCAGATGTGTGTAAGTGTGCTAAAATGTGGTTCTCTGCCGCTGCTCTGCCGTCTGTCTACTGTCTTCTGTCGTCTGCTGTCAGCTGTCGCTGGAGTCTACGTAGAATAATGTCATCTGCAGTCCTGCAGAGATCGAGATTGGCCTCTCCGCAAAATAAATGTCCAATCCAAATAGGATCGTCTAATAAGATTTCATGGCCGCCATCTTGATTTTCGTGTTATGATTATTAATCAATATTTCAATAAATTTATCTGGCCTATTAACTTTTCTGGCACTTGAAACTTATAGCTAGGGTACTAGTACTTGATTTGAAACAATTACTTTAACTTTATATCAAATATTTCAAAAGATAGCCTAAGTCAAAAATTGGATGTGGAGAGTCTATGGCTCGACAGGCTTGAATAACACGGCTAAACTTCACTATTAGTTTTAATAATTTTGAGACTGTTTTAAGTAGAGGGAAATGTTGAATGGATTCCAAAGACCACCAAAGACCACCAAAGAACTGTGTATACTGTGATCGGTAACTGTGATTTTGAAGTTTTATGACTCGATGAAAAATATTACCAGTCATATCGCGTTGAATCGTCCACACACATTGGCTGTTGGGCTATGAATTAACAGTCCTGTCGAAGGAGAATGTCGGCCTTAGTAAGTAACAAGACTACAAGATTGGGCCACAATCATCCTACACTCATCTCTGATTCATACTTGGCTTTAAACTACTTATTTAGTTAGGTAACCATTTCAGTAAAGGTGTTAATAAGGTGTTAAAAGGTGTTGTGTGCTCAGTGTTATATTAAATAGAGAAATTATTTAGTAAATTCTGGCAGTTTTTTTTCTTCTGACTTGTATGTTATCGAATAAATGTCTTTACTTGTTGTAGTTGTTACTTTATTGTTGCAGTAGTATTTTATTTATGTTTAGTTTTAAGAAATTAATTAGTAAATTCTAGTACATGTAACTTAAAAAATATATGTATAAAATATTTACATTTATTAATTAAGTGTTGTGTTAGTTTTTCCATAGAACTCTATAAATACACCTAGAACGCTCACGCAAGGCAAAACTCGAACTATAAACCGCAACTCGTGTTATGAAGATCAGGCAAAAACACAAATGAGCATCGCAAAGCACCTCATTGCTAACTCAAATTGCTCGAGTTAATCGGGAGTGCACCGAACTCCTAGATTTTTTGGACGATGATTTTTAACTAGGCCTATTGCAATGAGTTGTAATAAGCTAAGGAAATTATTATTGTTGGATAAAATACTCTAGCTTTTAAGCCTTAAAATGTAACGATGCTATTGTGCGCGCGCTCACTTGTACGCTTCTCTACTGTTTGCAAATTCATTGAAACATATATGTTTTTAAAGAAAAAGTTTTGCTGATTGTGACTGTGTAAATATCTTAGCCATTAAATTTAAACTAGAAAACTCTATGATCAAAATCGTACATCAATAGACAACTAGAATAGGAAAAAGTTACTAAGCGTAAACTTTTTTTATTCGTTGGCAAAGAAAAAAACTTCAAGCGACAAAGTTGTAGATAATGAAATTAATTTTAATCTTTACATTTAACATTTATTTTTAAAGCGAATAATTTTCTCGGAAAAATGTGAAAACATGTCCGTGGCGGGTTGCTGAGAATTTCGGAGAATGGCGTCTTCATTTTCAATGTCCGGAATCATGTCTAAACCATTTTATGAACCCTTTCTTACAATGTAGAGTGTTTTACTTATTCTCAGTACAAATTTATTATTAATTTAGCTATTAAATAAACATGCCAGATAATAATTAACGCACCCGATTAAACGTTTTGTATAGCGATGCAGCGGCAAAGAATGGTGTTGCATAACCACTAGTGTGGCAGCGGGAGAAAACCCCTTAACTACTGCTTTGAGCTCGATTATTAGACAAACTAAAAATATTACGATACAAATTTAAATGTAAACTTTTTAGATTACCTCATAATCCGAAACTTTGCTGCTGAAAGTTTTTACCTATAGCCCAAAAATAAAAAATTTTCTCGCTTAGAAACTTTTCATGTCACGTTTCAAAAATTATTTGTTTTAATATTATTTATACTTTCATTATATGCAATATACCAAATATTTTTATACCGTTGGAATCAGCAACTTATGTAGATTAAGAATACATAAAGTGGATCTAAAGCTAGCAAATTGTTTGAGATGTGTGTTTAAGGATTAACATTCCAAAATATAGTCAATAAATTCCACACTCTAAGACTCTTGGTAATTTCTCCTTGCGACTAATCATATGTTTCATAAAAAATTATTGATGTAAATATTACTAGGAATACGCTCCGATGTCCGTCCCGTACGAGAATTTTTACTCACTTTTTAAGTTATTAGGTGACGCTTTTTATGATTTTTTTTTTTTTTTTTTTTTTTTTTTTTTTTGAGGGTGACGTGAGAAAAATGCATTGCACACAGGTGGCAAGCCTGTAGTGTGGGGTTCCCCTAAAAACGGGGTTACCCACTAAAAAACCTCCTCTACTCTTTAGGATTCTAACCTGGAATTGTTTATCACATTACGTCAGGCTAGGCCTAAATTTTAACTGACGCCGGTGGGGCTCACTCCTTATCCAGCCACTCAATCAAGGGATCTGGGCCACTTCACTTCGCGGTCCAGATCGGGTTTCTTTCCCAGGAGGATGCCCCGGACGAACTGTGATAAACAATCCCACTTGCCCTCATCCTCCAAGATCTATTGGCAGACCGAGTCCACCGAAAATGCACTAAACATTTGTGTGGCCTTCAGGCGGGCCCATCCCAACGGGGGCAGCGGAAGAATGTGTGTTACGCATCGTCGGGAACGCCTGGGCAATAAATGCAGTCCGGTGGACCGGCCTTGCCCATCCGGTTCAGGTATGACCGAAAATAGCCGTGAATTGTCAAGAATTGGCCGCCGTTCCACCCATGGTTGGACGTGCTTGATAAGTCGCGCAGTCCATCGTCCTCGGGTGTCGTGCTCCCAGCTATGTTGCCACTGCTGGAAGGTTCGGGAGCGCTTTGCTGTTCTTGCCGTGTCCTTGCCAATCTCGTCTTGTCTCTGATAAATTGCCTTACTCTCTCCTGCCAAGAGCTTGACAGGGATAACTCCCCAGTGACCACCAGGATGGCAGGCTCGGACATTGTCCGGTAGGCGGAACACACCCCGAGCGCCGCTCGACGTTGAACTCGTTCGAGTCGCAACCTGTACTACTCTTTATCGAGAGCGTCTGCCCACACCTCTGCTCCATAAAGAAGCACGAACTGAACCGCGGACATCAACAGACGTCTTCTGTTGGATCGTGGAATTCCGACATTGGCCATCAGCCTACTAAGGTAAGAGACTACCTTAGCGGCCTTGTCCGCTGTACGGAAGATCTGATCCCTCCAGCTTAACTTGGTGTCCACCATAATCCCGAAGTACTTAGCAGCACGAGTTGATTGGACCACCTCCCTTCCCACTCCGAACAGAACGACGGTGTCTATCCTCTTCTTCGTAAGGATTACAATCTCCGTCTTACGGAGAGCAAGCGAGAGACCGTGATCGGACATCCATGTGTTGACCACACGCATGACTTGGTTCAACTTTAGTTGGGCCAGCTCAACGTTGCGTGCGACAATGAGAGCTGCGACATCATCGGCGTACCCAACCAAAGTGGTTTCCTCAGGCATCTCCGACCTCATTAGGCTGTCATAGGCAACGTTCCAGAGATCCTGGCCGAGTATTGAATCTTGCGTGGCACCAGAAGTGACTTCCATCGTCCACGTTCTGTCCCTTGTGTCGTAAATAAGGCTTTGAGAGCGGAGATAATCCTCGATGATTCGCAACAGATATGCAGGAACGCGAAAGGTGTTGCGAAGCGCATCCAACATATCGACCCACCTCTCCGAGTTAAAGGCATTCTTGACATAAGCGTAACAAGAAGCACTACTCAGCGAGGGAAATGGTTGTGGCTCTCGGCTCTCTTCACAGCTCTCCATGGACTTCGTTGATAGCGTCAATCGTTGACCGTCCCTTTCTGAAGCCGTATTGACGGGGGCATAAGTACCCGGCAGCTTCCACGGCAGACGTCAGGCGGGAACGGATCAGCTTCTCGAACAGCTTCCCAGCCGTGTCCAACATGCAAAAAGGCCTGTGGGACGACGGCAGCTCGGGATCACCTTTGCCCTTGCTAATGAGTACAAGTCTGGCGGTTTTCCAGGGAGCCGGAAACACCCCTTTTACCAAACAGGCGTTGTACATACTCAACAACAAGTCAGCATTAATTGAAAATACTTTCTTTAAAGCCTCGCTGGGAATCCCGTCCGGGTCAGGAGCCTTGTTGCTCTTCAGGGAGAGAACGGAGGTTTCCATCTCCTCGAATGTGAAGAGTGGAACGTCATCTAACCGTCCGAAGTCAACCGGCGTACATCCTAGGCCTAGCCTACAAATAAATACATACAAAGAATTATTTTAGCTAAGACCTCAAAACAAGCAACTTAATAATAATTATGCTTACAATATTAAAGGTAAATAGATTGTAGAGCGAAAAAAACAATACAATTGAAAATCCATGAATGCAAATTAATAAAAATCAAGTAATGTAAGTATTGTACAATTACGCTTACTTAACACTTAATGCATATTTTGTTACCTGAGACAACACATTCTAATTAGTTGTTCAATTTAAATCTTTCTCCCAAATAGATATTAGTTGTATCCCATAAATTAGTTAATCGCATAATTCCGTACGACAGTAATTCATTCCACATCAACTTGCTTATCTTTTGGTTTAATTTATAACTTCAACAAATAAACATCAGTGGTGATCTATTTAATTTAACAAATAGGTCTGTCATAATATCAATTAAATTTTATTTAAAAACGTAACATAACAGCAAGCAGATATAAACAATAAAAGGTTATGTTGTTTTCAGCATACACAGCGACAACTCAGCTGCGATGGGGGAATATAAACTGATCATAGCATCTACAATACATTAGTCAAATCATGTAGCCTAAACAACTAAAGTTCTGTCCAAAATCCTGGAAAATAAGCTTTTTTAATACTTGAAAATAATTGCTCGATTATAGTTTATTACCTAGTTTAAAATACTTAAAATCTAACCTGAGAATTTCATTGAAATCAAATTAGTAATAAAAAAGCCTTTTGGGGGTCTAAAATTCGCCTAAGTGAAATTTAAAGTCGATCGTATAGAATTTTGATACTCTATGTTCCATAGAGTAGGTAAAAATTCAATTATAACCTTTCAGTTTGTGAGTCGTTTGATGATGCTAGCCTTGCTAGCGAAAGGCCTCACAAATAAAATATGTCAAAAATATTTGTACCTGTGTATTACTTTGAGTATGAAAGAAAATTATATAAAATTAGCCTATATCAAAAGAAGAGTGCAGCTTGCTCATGTGCCGCAATCGATATCACCTTCACTTGGCCGTTAACAAATTTCCGAGAAAGGATCGCAGCCGCTCCCAACCGCCAATGTACTACAGACACTTTGGTACCATACTGAATCGCGCGCCCGTGTTGCAATGTGTGGCCCGGCTGAGATCAGCGCTGTGAGTACAGCACGGACCCCAAACACGGACAGCACAGGAAAAACATGTGACACAAACTTACTTACATAAAATTTTTAAGGTAATTAATTTTTTAGTCTATACATTACATAGATCTTTTTATTTAACATTCTCAAGTATGGTTCCTTAAGACAAACATATATTTTACATTTATAAACATTCCTTATTAGTAATACATAGAATGTAAAGAGTCAACTTTCGACCAATCCTGCCGTCATGCCGAACTAGGCTAGTCCCAAGGAAATAATTAAATATTGAAAATAACTACATTCCATTGCTGGGTTTCAACACTTTCAACAGACACTCTGCATCGTGTGCTAGAGTAGACGGAGAATATATATACAGTAACTACGATCTATTATCGTGTAATAGAAGTTTATGTCAAACAAGGAAGTACTATAAACGACAAATAATTAACAAACTTAAAGAAATTTGATATGTTTAACCATACTAGGGATCGCCCACTATCATCGACTATGTACACTAACGTGAACTCACGTAGTGTACAAAGTCAATGCCACTAGTCAAAATTCGATCCAAAACTCAGTTAATCTATAGATAATTAATTAGATTTAAAATGTTTTACAACTGAAACACCTGTTCTTCCTGATTTGCTAGCATTTTTTATTACAACATCTGTCTAATTATTAAATATCATCCTTCCATAAGATTAACATTGAACATTTTAAAGCCTGTAGGGCAGAGCCCAAATTGAAGCTCGCTACTAAATTTCAAACAATATAAGTTTTTTTATAACTTATCTGCAATCAATAATACATAACTCCATTTCTATTTAAGATATTTTTAATGTTTTGGTCTTCAAAAAATTCTTGAAATCTTAGTTTTTTGAGATATTGATCGTTAAAATCGGTATTCATTTATCTACTACTAGACCTAAAAACATAAATTGATAACTTTCAGAATTTGTAATTGAATTTAAGATAAACTTTCCAGTTATAGTTATATTATGCTATATTTTTTTGGTCTAAGAACCATCTCTAGGAATACCAGCTTTCATATGAGCCATTAAATATAAAAATCAGGCGAAATTGAAGCTCGCTACTGCATTCTAAACAACATAATTTGTAATTTTTTACTACTCATCTGCAATTGATGATTCATAACTCCATTTCTATTTTAGATTGACTTATATTATTTAGATGTTTTGGTCCTATCATACCAATTATGATGGTTCTGTTGACCTGCTCCATAATCTCTTATTTGGACTTTGTATAACAAATATATGGCGAACACCAGACACAGATGTTCCACCTTATTATTCAAAATATGCCATTGTAGCACAAAAAATTATCACCGTGATAAAATTTATAAAAGGATTTTATATCGAATTCCAAGTCCAACAAAAACGTACACCAGTGTAAATTCACTCTTAGCCTATCAGAGGATGACAGTAAGGTGTTACCATTTCCCACGGAATTCCTGAACAGCTTTGAGATGACCGGTTACCATTGCATAAATTAATCTTAAAAGAAGGTACCGTGATCATTCTGCTAAGAAATTTGAGCTATAGAGCAGGTCTCCTAAATATTACAAGGCTAATTGTAAAGAAAATGTTCTAAAATAGTTTAGACTTAAAAATTAAGGGTAAAAATATTGGACAACGAGTACTGCTATCCCGCATTGATCTCTCGCCCTCAGATGCTACAGTCCTATTTTAGCATAGACAGTTCCCTATAAAGGTCGCTTACAAAAAACAGGGACAAACGATAGATAGAGTTGGAGTATTATTTCCGGAACCTGTTTTCAGCCACGATCAGTTTTACGTCGCCTTATCAAGAGGAAAATCATTTGATATACCGTAAAAGTATAAATAAAACCAAAAGGACGACGTACAGCTAATGTTGTTTGTAAAGAAATGTTGTAAAAGGTTCCATTTATATTCCATTACTCATTTGTTTTACTATTTGTATCCAATGTCAATGCTGCGGAGCATAACGGGTTTTCTAGTATATAGACGAAGATAATTCCAAAAAAATAATAAAAGGTCAATTTTTTTGTGTAATGGGAAAGCCATCAGCAATTCAGAAACTATAGGATTCTCACTATTGTCTTACAAGTATCATGGCGGAGGGCTTAAATTTAGTCTCGTTTTCGGCTGTTATCAATCATTGTAAAAATATAATATAAGGAAATCACACAAATATTAATATTTTTAAGGTGGTCGGAGTCAAATCAACATGGTCTAATCTTAATTGGTTTTTTCTCGTTCAGGCCAAGAGTTATGGAGTTTTGTGTGCTGTATTCCGTTCTTTAAATGGACAGTTTTGGGAAATCATTAATTTAAGATCATTTAAAAGAACTTTCCTTCATTTTGAACTATCGGTTGTCCCTCAATAGTATAAATTATATTTCTCTCGCACATTAAATTTATTTTCCAATGCAGATTTGCCAAAATAAATTATGAACCGTAAATAAAATTTATTTGTTAAAAAATACCAGGTTTTTAATAATATACGAGAAAAAATAATATCTCTTACATTTCTCTTTAGGTACCATTAAATAGATTTAATGTTATTGTTATTTTCTTAAAATAACCCTACAGAACAAATTAATGCAACTGCAACCAATGATTTGTTTTCTAATACTAATTAAAGCAGACATAATTCTGTTAAAATACATATCTAAGGTTCACTGAAGACCTGCATGACTTCTTCCTTGTTTCAAGCTATAGGCCGACTAAGACTTTTGCTTTATTTACGGATTTCTTTTAAGTCTTAACTTTTATCTACATTTTGAGTGAACAGCCCTTAGATGAAATAGTATACAGATAAATTTGACCTCTGAAACTAATCTTAGAGTACACTGATTCTGAAGGTTTTATAAAGGACAAGTGAATAGATTTAATCCAGATTCCTCCAGAGGGTTCTGCCCCAACATGTCTTCAAAGTTACCATGTTTAACTTATGGAATCAAAATTATTGAGTTGGGACACCTATTATTTCTATTGTAAATATTATTGCCAGATAAATTTTAAGCCCTATCATATAGTTGAAACATAAACGTTTTAATTAAATTTTTCAACAAATAAAACGTATCTGTACATCTTTGGGCGTCATTTTGACGAATTATAGAGAAGGTACCTAGTCCTTGTCCACTAATAAAACCTTGTTGGATAATTCCATTAATAAAATTAATTAGTCAATTGATGAAAATGAAATAAAACTATTACACGTAATTTAAGTAAAGAGAAGGAAAAGTAGCTATTGATAAAAAGAATATTTATATATATGATGGAATTAATATATGTAGTCCTACTGTATATAGGCTATATATATAGTATATATTGTAATTTGAGTTTAAAGCCTAGATAAAAATTTAGATGAGGCATTTAGTAATCAGAAAGTTACATTCATCCAAAAAAATTAACTTAGTGGGCTTAATATGAGTAAAAAGTAAAACAAGACTTTGGTAAAATGGAGGCAGCCGAGTGAACACACCAGGCTGACTCCGACCACCGCCGCCGCTCCACCGCGCCGTTAAAAACCGGATCTCAGTGTGACCGTAAGATAGTAAATGTGTGTATCCATGCACACGGCCACAGTGAGATCCGTTTGTAAAAAACCGGATCTCATTGTGACCGAAAAATAGTAAATGTGTGTATCCATGCACACGGTCACAGTGAGATCCGTTTGTGTATAGTCGACGCTAGCGCGACGTGGTGTCATTTCATGGAAGCTTATACACACGCACACTATGGAAAAATCCATCAAAGTGAGATCCGATTGCTATCGGCTTGTTTCGAGCTGTTTCGACTATTTCCGTGATCCTGACGACCTCAGGAGGACGAATCAGAGGCTTTGGCGCAACGAGATCCGGGGGGGTGGATCTCACTGCGCAAACGGATCTCACTGTGCCGGTGTGCATCCATATGCCGGATCTCACTCCGGCTTATTTGTCAGAACACACACACACACACACACACACACACACACACACACACACACACACACACACACACACACACACACACACACACACACACACACACACAGAGAGACATCACTCTGAAAATCACTTTTTTGGACTCAGGGGGCACCAAAATGGATAAAACCACAAACAACTCAAATTCGAAAATTTTGACGAAAACAATACTTTCTCCATATACTATGGTATAGGGGGAGAAAGTAAAAGGGAGGGTTCTTATTTGAAATTAATGACTTCCGGTCTGGATAGGTTACTTCTGGTGCATTCTGTACATTGAAATTATCATCAATGGGTATAGCGCAACCATCTTTTATGGCACAATTGGTTTTTGTAAATAATTAATTGTGTAGATTATAAAAAGGGTGTACGGGTGGTCTAGGACACCCAGTATAAAATCATTGAAGTCAGAATTGTTAAAGGTGATTCATGGATAAGCCCTAATTAAGAAATATTTTGCTGAAATAGAAAGTATACAGGGTTAAAAATATAACTGTGCAAAGATTGGCATATTTCAGGAACTATTAGTTTTAGATCAAACTTTAAATTTCACATATTTTTCATGACTATTATGGGGATTATTTACTTTAACAAAAAAATAAATATATATTAATGTATAGAAACTCAATTCAAGTCCGCACACTTTTTATGTATAATAACATTATAGTTTTCAGTTATCAAAATTATGGGGGGAACTGACCCTCTTGCCCCCCCTCCCAATGTTATGCCTATGAAATGACCCTTAACTGTAAAAGCCATATCAAATCAAATATATAGGAAAATGTCCCATAACTTGGGATTCCGCTTTGTTTTCATCGTTATGTACAAGATACAGTAATTTTGACCTTGAATAGTAGGGACTGGGATTTCCATTGGCCCACACAATAGTTCTCTGCTTGGTTAGGTTAAAACATTGGCTTATTGCGACCAGGAAAGTCCCAACAGTTCAAGAATGTGAGTTGAGTCAGAGACTAATCAGTGGTTTTTATACAAAGTGATTGCCTCTGACTTATAGTGTACTAAAAGGGTTGACTCTGGGAGGAAATTGTCAGAAACCTATCCCAGTCAACACACAATGTAAAAATAGAGTAGGCCCTAACGTTATTTTCATGTAAAAAATTTCAAAAACCGTAAAATTAAAATCGACAACATTTTTTCACATGAGAAAGATGAAAAAATGTAAAAGTAATAAAATGGTGAAATTCACAACGTTAGTTTCACATTTAATTTTTAGATAATTTTACATTTATCTTCCATAAAGAAATATATTTCTCAAATTTTCTACAATGAGGGAGATGCACAGAAATGTCTCTATAGAACGTAAACATCTCATTTTTAACTTTTTCAAAAATACCGTAAATGTTGAAATAATTATTCTTCTACTTTTATCGGACCTTAAATAAAGGCAAAATATGGGAGCAGGTGAAGCACTGCACGATGAATTTTTGATCCTTGAGACCTCAGAATGGTCATGCAACAATGCGAAACGTATTCTGGTAGTTACCGCAACAGCCACTACTTGACTGCGCTGGCTCTATCCCTTATAAGCCTACTCTTAAGTAAACAAATTAATAATAAAATGAAAAATGTACATAATCTGGCTTATAGCATATCAACAACAATTAATTAATTGTTCATATGTGTCCATTAAGTGAGCAAACAAACAATCTAATATGCCAGAGACAAGTGAGCTAAACGAGATAACGTAATACCAAAGTTGAGTGAGCAAAGCAAACAAGCTCATCCCAAGGGCGAGTGCGTGGTGAGAGGAGTGAACGAGTTAGTCATAGAAAAATAAAGCGAACAGGCTCCTGGAGTTGTGCATGACTTGTATATTTAGGTTCTGAATTAAGTTCTCCTCTTGTGGCGAAGCACAGGTATAATAAGGTAATCCAATAATTTCGGTTAGGCCTTGCTGGTAAATATGAATATTAACCAACCTAATATTTGATTTGGTGACCTCCGATGAAAATGTTTATACGCAGGCATCCAGCAGTTATTGCAATAATTCTACAAAATATTAAGATAACAAAAAAGAGTGCAGAGCAATTCTTCTAATTTATTACAGTAATCTTTTGAGCGTCATGGTATGATGTGTATATGTATTATGCCTGCTCACCTTCCATATAAAAATAGGCTACTGAAGAAGATATACCAGCGCTTGCTTCAACTTAAAAAAGGAATATTATTGAAGCACTCAATTGTTCTTTTGAAACACCGATAACTTAATTAATTTGATATTCTATCATTCTCTCTCAATTATTGAGATCATTTAACTTATATCATTCCCCGGCACTTTTGGGTTGATATTTTACAGATTTAAATTTTACTAGTGAAAACATGTTGCTCGAAATCGAGCAAGCTACCAAATTAATCAATTATAACCGTCTAATCCAATAGAGTGTTAAACAGTTCTGGTAATCGCCTAAAACTACACCTATTTACAACTGTGCATTAACTTGTTTAAAATTTCGACCCTAATCCCAATGTTATTCTAATGGGAGAATTTCAAATTGATGGAATGATGCATAGCCACTTTAATTTAGTTCTGATTCTCATCAATTTTGGGGGAAACAACTACAGACCAAGCCCTATCTAATAACACCGAAAACTTGAAAATCGGTTGAAAATTGTAGGAGGAGTCCTCTTAACAAAAAAAACCCTTAGTGCATTAAATAAGTACTAGTCTACTGTTGCTCGAAATTGAGCAATTTATTTTTATTACAATTTTTATACAAAAGTTACATTTAGTTCTAAATCAACGTTATCCAACCAATCCAATATTGTACAGGTATTTACAGATGTACACATTAACAGATGTTTAAAATGCTCAACCCAATCCCAATGTTATTTTAATACGAAAATTTCAAATTTAATTTGTGTATAGCACTCTTATTTTAAGTTTGACTTTCATCAATTTTTAGCAGAAACAACTATATCCAATGAGACTAAAAACTTGAAAATCGGTGAAAATTGCGGAAGGAGTTATCTACACACAAAAAAATCCCTTAGCGTATTATTATAGATAAGTTATGCTTCCCTGCACCCAATGGATACCCTAGTATTTTTAGGAGTAAAAATGTAATATGCAAAAAAATAACTAAAAAGAAATAATGAGGATTATACCTTTATTGTGCAACTTGTGCCGGTAATAGCTTTATGTGGTAAGAAAAGGCTCCAAGCCGTTTTCATCTTTTAAAATAAAACACCCCACTTTAAATATTATAAACAAAAAGGGTTTTTTTACTTTGTCCTTCTAATTATTAGTACCGTAAGGCGTAAGTTTATTATTTCTATGATTCTGAAAGTCCAATAAATTCAGTGTCTAAAACAAAAGGGATTTAAGTTAATTGTTTATGTGCTGCAGTAAATATATTCTTTTTTTATTAGTCTATATATAATTAACAATAACACTCTAGAATCGATTACAAGGTAATGTTACATAAAAAGTCATTGCAGTATTAATAAACAAATCTAAACGATTAATTAAAAAACCTTACCGAGCTGCTTCATGCTTTGCGTGCTTCCAACCAAAACCAGAACCAGAACCAGACTGACGGACTGACAAAATGAAATGAAATGAGCGGAGCAGAACTGATAAACCGGTTGCCAGCAGCGGAGTGGAGGGAGTCACCGTAGTGACGCATTGGACTCCACTGTGTCCACCATCACCATCCTTGTCACTGGTAAACAACTACTTAGCAGTTAGCACACAATAACAGGAGTGGAATAAACAACCAGGACACTCATTTGATATCCCTGCGATTGTTTACCTTCTTTCAATTTCCTATAAGTTGAATCAATGTATTGTGTTTCGTATAGCGGGGTTATGATAACTTTTGAATTGTACTGTAGTTTATTGTTGCCTTTACAGCTGTGAGATGGAAAGTAAGGGTCTAGATTTTCTAGATATAAAACAAAAGAAAAGACCAAGTAAATTTACCCATAACAAACCTAGACTTTACTTTAAATTGTCGTCTCGAAGAGTGCAGGGCTAAAAAGCATTTCATTTATATAGCAAAAACGCGAGTTGATGCTCCAAAAAATCAAACTCAACTGGTTCAAGTGGAGACGGGCCGTTCCCTGTGTGTTAAACCCCATAACAAACAACGTATGTATTTTTGAAGCGTCACGACGCGGCGCGGGGCGTCAACTAGCGTCAACTTGAACACACACAACGCGGCGCGGCGCGTCTCCTACTCTCCTATTCCTATTCCATTCCACCAGTGTCCAAGACTAAATCGATTATTAAACTTTTTTATTTACCATTGCTATTTCGCTTCAAAATACAAATAAACTTTAACATATCGTTTCGCTAACGAAATTTGTACTGTACCTTCAGGACAAGTTGACGTGTACAGAATCAGTTTGTGAGTATATTTTACTATTGATCTTTAGCGATGACTTGTTCCCATAGTAATAATATTTTACTCAACAAAATCAACAGTGAGTGCAGGGAGTGGTACAGATCGTACCACGGTCACTTTTGCCGGCCGGGGTGAGGGTTGTAAATCCGTCACAATACAAGCCGATCAGAAAGTGCCAAGGTGGCCCTAGGTCGCGGATGACAATGGCGAAAGTCGTCCCCATGTCTCTAGGGCCCGGCTTTGGTAAATCAATGCATTTCTGCAGTTACGCGCGCAACCATGTACACCGTCTTGCTGGGGCTTACAGCAGAATAAGGTTAAAAGTGTCTTTATATGAAACATACTCTACCGGTCGATTTTATATTGACTAAGCAACTCAACAATATAATTATCTTTCCATATGAACGTTTTCTAGAAATTTAGTCAAAATATGTAATTTTGTGTATCATTAAATTTGCTAAAACTAGAAATATATATTTTTTAATTAGAAGCATCTTACAGCGGCAAAGTTGTTGGTAATGAGTTCTATTTATTTTTTTTTCAATTGAGTTTATTAACCCCAGTTATCAAGGGATACTGATTCGCCGCAGTCACGTTCGGGTCAGTTAAATATCTACTATCACAAGACCAATTGTTTCACAAATCTTTGAAATTTAGTTATTGTGTAGATAATTTTAGCAACAAAACATTATTGTAATAGTATGTAATATGCAAATAAAAAATTGTATTAATTGAATTTTATAACTGACCTGCATGAAAGATTTATTTGTAGCCGGTAAGTAGTTAAATCGCCAGTTATAATAGACTAGGACGACTAGGTGACAGGAATAATGTATGGCTGATGGATGGAAGGTGACTGATCTCAGTAGCTGTCCGGCTGTCCGCCCACCACACATCCCCCGACCCTTATGGCAACGACCCTTAGGGCTGGTTCTGGGATCAGACTGTACCACCTATTCATCGAAGCCGCTCTCCCCCAAAATTCCTGAGTTAACCGCGGTACGAACTGCATGGTCCCCAATTTAGAAAGTTCCTTCCTCACAGGATTTTTCAAACATAAAATAATATTTTATATGAGTAAAAGTTTTTCACGGGCTTAGGCTATAGCTGGTGGTTTTAAAATTTGGCATAAACCTGATGTAAAAAATCGAACAATAATACATCATGGCCTGCATATTGCAGGCACAATTTCTTCTAGAAAAATTTGAGTTAATTCTAATGTGTTTGGCTTCTTTTGCTTGTTTTATGTATAGTCGTGCCCCTAACTATACTGTTGGTCCGCTCTGATGCCTACACCTCTGCGAGTTCTGAGAGATCTTCAACTTGTGGCTTTGTGATGTATAGACGTTTCATCGGACTCCAACATAAAGAATTTCTAAATCTGTGTTTCGTATTGTCGGAAGGACTATGGAGGAGACCAACGATCACATAAGAGTCATAAGACCAATAGATAGAGCACGTTAGGCGCGAGCTGACGCACGTATTTCACTGGCCTACGAGATGACGGCTTCCGGCCGTGACTCGCCGTAGTGGCGAGCAACTGTGTTTGATGGTTTATTTTACTTTCTCCCCCTATACCATAGTATATGGAGAAAGTATTGTTTTCGTCAAAATTTTCGAATTTGAGTTGTTGGTGGATTTATCCATTTTGGTTCCCCCTGAGTCCAAAAAAGTGGTTTTCGGAGTGATGTCTGTGTGTCTATGTGTGTGTGTGTGTGTGTGTGTGTGTGTGTGTGTGTGTGTGTGTGTGTGTGTGTCAGGATGTAAACAGAGCTAGAGAATGCCCTAATGGTCCGATTTTAATGAAATTTGGTATATAGGTCCAAATCCACGATAATTCCAGGCGTTTTTTCATTTTTTTGAATTTTTGATTTTTAAGGGTATTTTACCCCCAAAAACCCTCAAAAATCGTCAAAAATCAAAATTTCTCAAAAACGGCTCTAACGATTTTGATTAAAATTTTGTGGTTTATTAAGCTTAAAATGGTGGATAAAATGACACCACCCGTATCTCCGAGAAAATACGCGTTCAAAAGTTATGGAGTAAAAAGTGTTTAAAAAATCAATTTTTTGGATTTTCAAAATAGCTGTTGTCTCGAAATAAATTTTACTTATCACCATTAAATCAAGCTCAAAAAACTAAATGATCCAGTATTTTAAATTATTGCTCTACGTCAAGTGGTTGAGGAGAAAATTCAATTTTTCGTTTAGCGGTAAACGCAGTACGTTGTTAAAAGTCACGGATGCGCTAGGGTCAAGCTCGCGCTGATCTGCTGGTAGCTATCCGACAGAGTCATCTAGACATTAATGTTTAAAGCTTTTAACACATTTTTACTTTCTCCCCCTATACCATAGTATATGGAGAAAGTATTGTTTTCGTCAAAATTTTCGAATTTGAGTTGTTGGTGGATTTATCCATTTTGGTTCCCCCTGAGTCCAAAAAAGTGGTTTTCGGAGTGATGTCTGTGTGTGTGTGTGTGTGTGTGTGTGTGTGTGTGTGTGTGTGTCAGGATGTAAACAGAGCTAGAGAATGCCCCAATGGTCCGATTTTGATGAAATTTGGTAGGTAGGTCCAAACCCACGATAATTCCAGGCGTTTTTTTCATTTTTTTGAATTTTTTATTTTTAAGGGTAGTTTACCCCCAAAAACCCTCAAAAATCGTCAAAAATCAAAATTTCTCAAAAACGGCTCTAACGATTTTGATTAAAATTTTGTGGTTTATTAAGCTTAAAATGGTGAATAAAATGACACCACCCGCATCTCCGGGAAAATGCGCGTTCAAAAGTTATGGAGTAAAAAGTGTTTCAAAAATCAATTTTTTGAATTTTCAAAATAGCTGTTGTCTCGAAATAAATTTTACTTATCACCATTAAATCAAGCTTAAAAAACTAAATAATCCAGTATTTTAAATTATTGCTCTACGTCAAGTGGTTGCGGAGAAAATTCAATTTTTCGTTTAGCGGTAAACGCAGTACGTTGTTAAAAGTCACAGACGCGCGTAGGGTCAAACGAGCGCTGCTCAGCTGGTAGCTATCCGACTGAGTCATCAAGACATTAATGTTTGGAGCTTTTAACACCTTTTTATATATTGTTGGGAGAAAGTATGTGTCAGTTAACTGATACCGTTTATTTTTATATTGTTGGGAGAAAGTATGTGTCAGTTATCTGATACCGTTTATTTACAGTTCATTCAGAACGGACAACATATTACAATCCGTCTCATTGCACTGATAAATTTGATACTAAATTTTTACTAAACCGGACAACATCTTAATTAATTGCTTAAGCAAACAAGAATAAGCGGCGGCCACAACATTTAAAGCCTCTAGATCTACCCAGGGTAAACTATTGTATTGTTATTATTTATGGTTTTTATTCGGAAATACGGTACGAAATCGTGAAAAGGGCGATTCAATATTGTTGTTATGGTTTAAGTTATTTCTAAAAAAATATAGCAAAAAGTGTAATAATTAATACACTTAAATCTTCCACAAAAAAGACAATGTCTAATAAAAACAATGTTTTTTGGGCAAGTAAAGTCCAAGCTTGTATTACAGGATTTTCATTATGTTCCTTAAGTAGGCCTAAGTTCAGTATTAAAAAAAACTTAAAAACTTTCAAAATAATTCATTGTATTAATTTTACGTTTGTATAATAACCATCTTAAACTTATTAGACAAACGTTAAAAACTTCACTAGTAATTTAATGATAACAAAATTGTACAGTTGGTTGCATGAGACGTGAGACAGCCCTCTAGGATTTGAGCTGTACATAAGCAGTTTAACAGCCTGAATTTGAAATGAAGACCTTAGTAATGATTTTACTATACGCTATATCATTGTAATGATTAATCCACCTTATGTTACACGAGATAGAGCTAACCTCAACCTGCCCATATACAGCACAAATTCTGGTCGGCTGTCTCACGTCTCGTGCAACCAACTGTAATAGGCCTATACTCTATAGGGCTATTTTATCTAAAAGATCCAACTAGGCATTCGAACATTCTTTATAATGGAGGTAGGCCTAATTTACTTATTCCGTGAAATTGCTTTATTATATGAATTTAAATATTATGTAGCAAAAAATGCAAATCCATATGTAGGCCTATTTTTGACATTTTATAGGTACGGTTAAAGTTAATTAACTTTACGGAATAAGTTTAAAGTTTCCTTCTTTATGAAAAGTTATTTATACTAGTGTTGAGTGCAATCTGTTCTATAACACAAACACCAGAAACATCTAACAATATTTAATAATTAAGCATAAAACTGTCAAATTAAAACCACAGCTGTGTATCAGAAGTGGGAAATGAATGCAGTTTGCCGGCACAACACGGCGGTAGCGGCGCGGCGAAAAAGCCTCTCGTATAGATTAACTTTTCAACCGAACCACAGCAGCTAATTAAAAAAAATAATAATAATTCAGAAATTCACTCATTGGCTACAAAATCCACCGTTTTAAAACTTACCTGACCAATAAAAAAAAGTAGTACCTGACCAACTTTTTTATGTCACATTTCAAAAATCATTTAGAAGTATAAGTTTTATTTTAATATTCAAAATAGAAAACATTATTTATTAAACTTTTAATTAGAACTATTAGTGTCAAAGATTTATTGAATTCACTCGTACAACGTTTCAAAACTTAACTTTTATTCTAAATTGGCTAAATGTCGAGTTATTTGTAAGCGGAACATTGAGTTTTTTGCGCAATCTCTGAGAATTTTATGACTGTTGACTACGGCAAAATGGCCGACCGTGCTTCACTCGTGCTGCTAGTTAGATAGGCATGCTACATCTATTGCTCTTATGTGATCGTTGGAGGAGACTCACTGTTCTGTTGTTCCTAATAAACGACACAATACTTCTTTTTTTAATTTCGTAAAATAAAAATTATTGGTTGGTAGGCCTACTAATAATTAATTAACAACTTGTTAGCTCTAAATTGACTGATACACTTGATAATAAGGTAATAGAAATATATAAACAAATAAGTTTGACAAAATAGTCACTACTGGTCACTGTATTTTTTTAATAAGTACCGGTAATGGGAAACTTATAAACTGTTTAAATTTGTAAACAAATTGTAAACATTTAAGTCAAGGATGGCAAATAATGTTTTAAAGGTAACATACCTTTAAACATATATATATATATATATATATATATATATATATATATATATATAATCATTTATGTATATATATTTCATAAATAAATATGCTAAATAGTCCATAGGAATAACATCTTCTTAAATTTTTTACAATACTTTTCATCCATCTGAAATTCAAAGAATTCCAGAAAGGACTAAAATATCATATCATCTCGCAAAAAAACTATTGTGACATCGTAAATAGTTATTTGTGTAATAAGAGCGTAAAGTACGTCATTGCCACTCGAGAATTGTAGATGTCCCTTACTCTGTGGCCGCACGAAGCGTCAGCTGAGTGCGGCCAAACATTTCGAGAGCGGCAATGACTATTTGCACTCGTAAAACACACAGGATTTTTCCTACCAAGATGCCACAGATTACATGTTTTATTGTGTACAAAATGTCATTTTGGATTATTTTTTATTTGTTTCTGTTGGAACACACTGTTAACTATCAAACATAACCTCAAACTAAAATAAAGCAATTACTAAACGACAACAATGAGCAACAGCTGTGGCATGGTTTGTAATAACAGTTGACATAAAATTGCTGTTTGATCCAGCGTGCGGTAAAGAACATTGCCGCTCAAGAGCGGGAAAGAAACGGAAACCGGAAATGAACTGTTTTGCATAGGCATAGGGGTTACAGGTGTGGCAATGTGATTATTTCCATGCAGTGGTAGGAAAACACCACTTCCTTTCAAGTGCTTGGAAACTGCAATAAACTTTAAATTCACATTTGCTACTTATAGGAAAATCCATTCCAGATTATACCACAATCCATGATTGGAGTACTTCTAAACCTTTCAAAAGCTTTTGATTGTGTGGATCATAAAATAGAGCTAAATCAATTAGTCTAGGATTATGAGGAATACCGTTTATGTGCATAAAATCACATATCTTCAAAATAGAAATTAAAAGGTTGAAGTACACAATAAATTATTTAGTTGTATCGAGTTGAAATATGGCATCTCTCAAGAGTACATTCTCGCCCTAATATAATTTTTAATTTGTATAAATGATTGAAATTAGTCTATGAAATTTTGTAATTTAACACAATATGCTTATGATACAACATCTCGTGTATCTTAAAGGAACAAAACATTATCTTACAAATATTTGAAGATATAAATCCTACAAACAATTTTATTCTTAAGTTAATTCAAAAGTAAACTTGAGAAAAACTTATTTTATAAATTTAAGTGCTCATTTAAGGAGATGCCATAATATCTCTGTCATTATAGAAGATAATCTAATAGAATAAATTGTAAGTGTCAATTTTTTAGGGATACAGTACAAGTGGATAATATAGATTGCCTTGCCTTGGAACAGCCAGTCAATAAAATATGATCTAAAATATCATTTAACATATATTTACTAAAATATTTAGCCAAATTTTGAAATTAAAACATTTTGCTTATGGCATATTATGGGCTTATAACAACCTATTTGTCTTATAGCATCATAATCTGGGGAAATGTGCAGAAACTGAACCAAAAAGAACATTCAAACTTCAAAATCTATGTATTAATAGGCAAACACGAGTCGTTTCCTCCTTTTTTCTCAGCTCGCAAGCATTATAGGAGAAATCTGTGCGTACCGTAAGAAAGGTATAGTCCTGCAGATGAGCAGAATCCCAATATATTTCACATCAGACTCCAGCCCAGACAGCAAGGAAGCGTTCTGCAAATATTCACTTGGTTTGCTATTCGGTTGCAGTGAAAATTTCCATTGTAGGTTCAATGATAACTATTCAAAAGCTCTTCTACACAAATAAGCGAAGAAAGTGATCAGATCACATAAGCAAGTTTTTTCTGCAACGGCAAGTTTATTGTTGTGAGACTACCTGCCTCGACCCTTATTAATTCCGCCTGGTCGCCCCAGGGCCGCACTAATTCGAATGCGTTCGTGCGGAAATATGCTCTGAAAACGATATGAAAACGATTTCATCCATGCAATGCAAATATTGGATGTCAATTATCAGAATATTTTTTGAAAGTTTTCTACGTTGGTAGGACGGCTAGCTTTTGTTGCAAGGTTACAGGGCCAGGGAATGATCTAATTTCACTGGCGCATTCACTACTTCAATCGTAGGCTAAGTGAATTTGCCACAATGGTAAGAGATAAATTTTTCATTAAAAAAACCTCTTCTAAGAAAAATGTTTTAATGCCTTTATGAGGACCAATGAAAGAAATACCACATAAATGAAATACTCCATCAAGCCATTTTATAAACAATAAACTAGTATCCAATTAAATCAAAACTCTGAGGGAGACCTAGCCTATATTTGTTATGATTAAATTTTACACCAGCCACTTTTGGTGATTGTATAACACCCCCGCCGCAGCAGACCTGTGTACTTAGAGAATTTCAAATTTAATTAAAAATGTTCTTCATGGGGTTAGGTGGAGTGTCGGTTTACCTTACAGTATACGCGCTTTGTAAGTAAATTGTTAAGTTAAACCTTACCTTGTGGTACATACCAAATTTTATCAAGCTATGGTATCCTTCCCATTTCGCCTGTAAACCATATGGGGCTGATTACGTAAGTTTGCCGCCATCTCGGCTTTGTAAGCAAATATAAGTTAAACCCTCCTAATTAATGCACATACCAAATTTTATCAAGATATGTTAAATAAGCAACATATAATACTAAATTGTTTATTTTTTGAGCTTTTTAAAACCTTTATTGAAGAGCAAACCTACATGAAACTTAAAATAATTTTCTTTTCAAAAGGTCATCTCAACTGTAACAATAGGTAGGTAATTTGTTTAAACCACTATCAGACCTACGCAGGTTCAGAATAAGTTAAACTATCAATTTAATTGTTAATACCACTGTATTTTCGTGTGTGCTCACTAAGAGCAAAAGTGAAGAGACCTACAGATTAGCTTTTTTTCTATCAACAATGTCACCAAACTTCTTGATTTAGTATGAGCTCATTTTTATCTAGTTAAAATATTGTTCCACTTACTTAATTTTTTAACAGATGGATAAAAATGAGCTCATATTAAATGAAGAAGGTTGGTGACATTGTTGATAAAAAAAAGGTAATCTGTAGGTCTACTTCATTTTTGCTCTTAGTGAGCACAAACGAAAATACAATGGTATTAACAATTAAATTGAGAGTGTATTCTGAACCTGTGTTGGTCTGAAAGCGGTTTAAGCAAATTACTTACACATTGTTACAGTTTTGAGATGACCTTTTGAAAAGAAAATAATTTTTATTTTCCTATGCAGTACGTTTGCACCAAACAAAAGGGGTAGAACCTTGGAGGATTTATAACCTGTTGACTGGGGTGGCCCACTCGGCCTTTCCTTAACGACATTCTTGGAATTGGCATAATGCCGCTCGCACAAAGGAGATTCTCAACTACAGAATATGGGGTGTGCTCTACCTCGGCGTCAAAATCGTCGAGCAAGATTGTAAACTGCCGCTATAGGCGCGGAATGTCACATTTTGGAAAATATGATGGCTGATTTTAAATATTGTTAGACTACTTTCATGATTTTTTTGTTTTTGTTCAAAATCGATCGGTGGTCTAATGACCATGTTTATTTTTAAATTGTAGAACTTTAGCGTCTCCCTTCTTGCATCGTTATCTTTAAACATTTTTCCAATATAATTCTAGATTCTTGTTCTTAAGATTATATTCTACCCACGTACATTTTTATCTAAAATTTAGTAAAGTTAGATAAGCAAGAACTATGACTCACAGCGCTTCAACTAAAATAAATAAAAAATAATCTATTACAGGAATGTAATTTAATTTGCTGTCTTCTGATGGTGTTGTATACTAAAGGTAAATTATTTCTTAACGTGTAACATTATTGCAATAACAACCTTATATGAGTTAAATTTAAAATAACTATAATCTGAAGTAGTAATAACCTTATGATTAATGCATTCCTTACCACAATTTTTAGAATATGGTGATAGTTACTTTACTAAAGTTAAATTCCATTCAACCTTAAAAATAGTGTACCGACAACCTTTGAGTTTTTTCAGTGTTCAAACGGTAAAATTTGTAATTAAATAAGAAAATAGTTGGGTTTACAAAAGTAATTTCTCGTATACAGTGTATTATAAGGTGGAAAGTGTGATATGATTATTTTTTAAGTGCGTGAATACCGTACAACAGTTATTTGTGCAGCAACATTTTCGAAGCCCTGGAAATGTTGTAATTCCATTAAAACACTATGTATATCGATTCGAGGGCATATGTGTGCCCTCCGGTACTTTTACAATTTTTTAATATTATTTATTAATATCATTGATTAGTTATGATATCATTACGTTAAGAGTACCTAGTACGTTATACGAGATAGTATGAGTAGTATTTGCAAGAATTTATTTAAAGAATATATCTCTATGTGATACAAACGTTTTATTGTTGAATAGGCCTGTTTATTTTTTGTTCCGTTTGTTGTTACTCAACTCAATCAATACTTTTACAGTTAAAAATTATTGAAATTAATTACTTTTGCATTTCTCATGTTCGTTATTTTGAGGTGAGTTGCGTTCACACTGTTTCGACGAACATATTCTGCTGAACTTTTGTTGTTTGTTGGTATTCATTTTTAACATGTATAGTGAAGTTAGCAATAGAAACGTGTAATTTTCCCACAATATTAAGTATATAGTCTTATTTAAATTGTTGTGTTTTTAAGACTTCAGTCTAAATAACCGAAAATAGTGGTTTAGTTATAACAAATCTATCTATATATTAATAGGCAAGCATGTTTCGTTTCCTCTTTTTTTCTCAGCTTGTGTGCATGTTATGAAAAATCCACGCATATTGTTAGAATTGTAGATGAGCAGAATCCCATTCTAATTGACGTCGGACTCCAGGGCTACGCCCTACAGGCTTTCAAAGTTCCAGTGTTACATCTTATGGAGGAAGGAGAATTCAAGAAATCTAGATGAATCATTAGACAGCTGTTGTAAAAACAACTGATAGACAAACAGGAAGAAAAGGTGTTTCAATTACAAAATGTTTTAAAATTATTTTGTTTAGATCAAGTAACTGAAATTTTGGTGGAAGTTCGACCAGGAGACGATTTCTAGTACTTATTTAATAGGCCTCCGCTAAGGGTTTTTTGTTATATAGAACTCCTCCTACAATGCTCAACCGATTTTCATGTTTTTGGCGTCGTTGGATAGGCATTGGCCTGTAGTTTTTTCCTCTAAAAACTGATGAGAATCGGACTTAAAATAAGGGCGCTATAAACAAATTAAATTTGAAATTTTCCCATTTAAATAACATTATTGAGATTGGTTTGAGCATTTTAAACATCTGTTAACATACAGATGTAGTTTTTGGTGATCACTGATATTCTCAATATTGGATTGGTTGAATTTCATTCATTAAGAACTAAATGGAACTTTTGTAGTGTATTAAAATAAAGTGCTCGATGTCGGGCAACACGTGCACTAGTAAGTACCGTACCAAAATTGACTTTATGTGATATTGCATTATTATTTTAAATTCTTTTTTTCTCGAGTAGAAAATTAAGTTTACAATGCCAACAACCAACTTACAGTTAAACGTTTAAAAGTATTTAATGTTATTTTGTTTATCTTTCTTTGTTATTTCGATATAGGCTACCATATAATGACAACCCAACATAAATTGCAAAAAAAACAAAATTTCAGTTTCCAAACTTATTTTAAAACCAAAGACGATTTTGTCTAGGGGTGGATCCTATTTATGAATTTAATTTTTGGACAAAAATAAACTAAAATCCAAATTTAAAGAAAATACCTAACAGCTAGAATTTAGGTCAAAATCAAATACATTGCTACAGACACGTATTATACTAGAATATTTGGTAAATTAACACCGTATGTTCCAATTAAAGTTTTCTTATTATTAGCGAAATTGGGTTTTTTTTCATGAATTAAAGTTGTTATTTGTCCACAAGCTTAACCCGCAAAATCTTTACTACGGATCGCCACACTTGTCCGAATTCGACCAAAAATTTTGTTGACCTGTCTGTACAGATTTTTTTATATATATATATATATATTTTATAACTAAAACGGCCGTTCATTCGTCCTGATTTAAAATCATTTGTTATTACAATAGCTGAGTTGGTTTTTGCTAGTAGGCCCTACACCTTTCTAACAGCATGCGGGGATTTCTTCTAACACAAAAGTTGGGAAAAAAGGAGAAATAGAATGAATAATGAATAAATAACACTAGCTAAAAACACTAGCATAACTGATAGAACTACAGTACTAAAATGTCAACACGATCAAATTAAAAGCGGAGCATTGGGCTGCTCATCAGGCGCCCCAATAGTCATTATCGTCAGTTAATTCAATAAACGTGGATGGTGAAGAGCTTTTTTGACCATTCCATGTGAACTTACTGATAATTTTTTCTATCTTTTGTGAAAAAATATTTTGTTTTTATTCACGCAGTTAAGAAATTATGAAAAGATATACAGTAAATTTCATTGCATAATACAAAATTCAAAGTAAATGTGGCGCATTGGGCTGCTCATCAGGCACCCCAATAGTCATTATCGTCAGTTAATTCAATAAACGTGGATGGTGAAGAGCTTTTTTGACCATTCCATGTGAACTTATTGATAATTTTTTCTATCTTTTGTGAAAAAATATTGTGTTTTTATTCACGCAGTTAAGAAATTATGAAAAGATATACAGTAAATTTCATTGCACAATACCCTTTTTTTATTGTTATAGATATCATTCCTTGAGTTACGGTAATTCTATTTTTTAAAGTCTAAAAATTAATTGATGTAAAGACGCGTAAAATAAAAATAAACCCCTTTTCCGTGGATAGTTTTCCAATCAAACGAACAATTAATTATTTAATTAGTTGAAATCAAACGCCGCGCGCCGCGCCATGACGTCACCTCACTGGAAGCTCTGTCGACTCGTCCACACTTTCGACTGTTGTTTTGTTCGGGTTCGGGGGTCGGTGTCCCGCCGTCCCGCCATTTTCCGTTGTGCCCTGCTGGCCGTGTGTTTTGATTTTTGATTTGATTGTGGTTTGTGTTTGTTACTTGGGTGGTTGTGAGACGTCTCTACTCATATTGAAGGTGAGTTTGCTGATTTACTGATTCTTTTTAATTAGCTTTAAGATAAATGAAGTTTTGAAGTAGTTGTTAGATTTGATTTCAGTATCAGCGATTAAAACACTTAATTCCTAACCAAGAATTTGAAAGATTCCTAACCTCAATCAGCGTATTCCGTGGAATGCATGGTCTTTTAATCTTTTATTGTTTTTGTAAATTCATAATAGCCTACCACTAATAGTAACAGACATCAACTTAAAATGTTAAGTGATTATTAAGAATAGCCTACTTAGCCTTTTGAATTTCTTTTCGATTGTTTAACATAAGTTATTAGGCTAGTAGGCTAACTTATTTGGCATTCATAGGCCCTACAAAATGTCCAAGCTTAAGTTAAATTATTCGTAACCTGTCCGGTTTTTGTAGGTCTGTTTTCATAAATTAACTACCTATTGTGTTGAAGATGTGTATTCTCAAAATATGTGACACAATTTTCACCCCTGTAGTGGTTACGGTCTCTGAGACCAATAAAAATTTTCAGTCTTAATTAGCTGATAGGTTGTATTTGCTGTCGCTCGAGTCATGCAACAAACTCCATTGGGTGTGCCTTCAGCTGCCACAGTGTAGGGTAATTTTGAGATTAGGTAAGTTCTTACGTTCGACAGGGTTACCACATAGTTTATTGTTACTTCTTCCATATTGTTATAAAATTGTAATTTAACTTAAGTTAGCCTAAATTGTTTAAAATGTTTTAAGTTAATCTAGAACTAAAAAGTAACACTACATTTAATTTACTTTTACTCTAATGAAACAGTTTGTAGTCTGATATTCCTTTTGGTTAGACGTCACTGCGCGAAATGGTTTTTATTAGCAGCATATTGAGTTAGAGAGTGAAGTTATGTTTTAGCAGATATGCTGTCGACTTTCCATTTGCTCAGGCTTGAGTTTGATCAAGGCGACCATTAGTTTTTTGATATAATTTGATCAGTTGTTTGTACCTAAGAGTAAAGTAGGCCTAGTCTTTTAAAGTAAAAATGGTTTTGAAAGTGACTAAGCCTCGACTTTGAAACTAACTTAAATTTCATCATCAAATACTAACTAATAATATTTTTCTACGATTTTTACCCTACTGTACTTTTAGGGCTACTATTATATTTGCATAGTTATCATTAAGTATGTTATGTAATAAATTATGTGCTCTTGACATTTAACATTTTTCTCCTTACGTAAAATGTATGTACCAAATATTTTTTTTGGTACCGTACTTATTAGAAAGTGATATAAAAAAATAAACAACACAATTAAACCTACTTATTTTTTAGGGCTAAGACCGTCTTATTAAAAAATTTACAAAATTTAATATAAACGTTACAAAAATATTAAATTAAATTGGAAAAATTGCACCTTATTTAGTGTTGTAAGAATAATTTTATTATTTGAAAAAAAATTAGACCTATATAAACATAAATTTTTTTGTTCCCCACGCTGTGATATTAAATTGGTGGGTGGGGGGGGGAGGGATGTCAGAAATTTAGATTTTTGTGATTCATAAAAATATGATTGTTTCGACCGATATATCTATCATATCAACTATAGATTCATTCTATAGTTAGCGGTACCTAAATAACAAAGTCAATCACCCCTTTAACTAATTAATTATCCCTATTTTTGTTTTTAGCTTCTTATTCCCACATCTAAATCCAAAAACAAGTATAACCTAACTTAACTTATGTCAACAAAATCAAAACACTACTAATCATAAAGACAAATTAACAAAATAACATGTCAGTAGAACCTTGATAGTTCGACACTTTATGGACTTAGAGAGTGTCTAAGTATCAAAATGTCGAACTATAGGGAGTGTCGAACTATCGAGAGTCGAACTATTGAGGTTCTACTGTAGCTTATAAGAAAAATAATTACCTATGTTGCTATGTATCCTACTTAAATGTGGTATACTTTCTTGGGCTTGGGCATTCTTCATATTAATGGAGATTAGTTTAGGTTTTACAATGGATAGTTAGATTAGTTTGTCAAGCTAAATAATTTTTTTATTTTACAGTAATTTTCGATACGATATCGATCAGTAGAATTTAAATCAGCGAACTTTAAATAGATGTTTTGTATTTTGTATCTTCCAATTTAAAAACCATTTGGTTGAGTATGTAAACTCGCCACCATATGGGTTTTATTTAAGTATAAGTTAAACCCTACCTAGTAAAAGTACATGGTACCAAATATCATGAAGTTATGGTATTCTTTTCATTTTCCCCATAAACCCTATGGGGGTGACGTATGTAGGTTTGCTGTCATTTGGGGTTTGTAATCAAATAAGTTAACCCCTTCCTAATGGATGTACTCATGAAATTGTATCAAGATATGTCAATAAATAAGCAAGATAGAAGATTTAGTTGATTTCCCATATAATACAAGGAAACATTTTTTTAAATTTCTCCCTAACCATTTAAGCTAGGCCTAACATAAAAATTCAAAATACCAAATTGTTTATTTTTTCGAGCTCTTTTAGATGGTTTATGTTCAAATTGTTGTGTTTTAAAAATTGAAGCCAAAAAGTGCAAAAAACCCATTTTGACCCTTTTGAAACCCCCCCCCCCCCCCACCATGGTCAGTTCGCGAACACATTCAAGTATACGCTGGTCTACTTTCCTGTACCAAATTTTATGAAAATCAAAGGTTCCGTTCAAAAGTTATTGTGTTCATGGCACACACATATAAATATATACATATGGCTTCTAGAGACCTCAAAACAAAAAGTATCAAAGTTCCGGGCTTAGGTCTTACCGTGACAACTACCGTAATAGCGAATAGGGAAATTCGCTAAAAATAAAATAGTGTAAGCTTTTAGATAAATAATAGGCCCTAACTCTCATGTTCAATGTTCACAGGTTACATATCCAAACACTGTAAGGAACAAAGGAGTTTCTGGAGAGCAACAACTCGGAGTGCTTGTTAATTGCAAAGCGTTTAATGTAAGTAAAATAATTTATTTATATATTCCAAACGGATACACTATTGAGTTACTGATATACAATTATTGAACAGTCTAGAAATCCCTCTTATTTAACTCTAGTTGACATGTTTGACTTAAAGGAAGCAAAACTAAAAGATTGCAAAACTTAGAAACGTGAAATTTTTCCAGTGAAATCTTTCTTTAGTTGGAAATTAAAATTAATTGAATATAAATTTTACAAAGTAATTTCTGTGGAGGATTGATTATTCAAACTACTTTTGATGGGAGGTGTTTTGGATAGTAAAACATGGAAATTATTTACAATTTGGGACTACTAAACAGTTCATTGACTGTTTTTAAACTTAAATATTTCTTAAGAATCTAGAGGCTTTGATAAACAAGAGCTCTAAACAAAAAAATGGTAGTTACATTGGGAACACATTTCTTAGAAGTCTATTTTGTAGACACTTTTGTTATAATTTTTTTTAATACTGTACACTGAATTGGTAAGCCATTCAGGGGTTTTTATAATTGACATTTGGATAAATCGACACTTAACTGCAGGGCCTGATACCAATTTGAGAATTTAAAAAAAGTGATGAAATCAGAGAAATATAAGTTAATTGCTGAAGATTGATTAGAAAACAAATTTGGACACCTAATAAAATTGTTCGCTTAATAGTATATTACAATCTTTTGAAATTTTTTATTTCAGCTTCAGTGATGGAAATTCATTACAAGTCAACAGAGGATGCATTCAACACACAGGCCCTCCTACAGCTGGTGAATCATCTGCTTTGCTATAAAGTAAGTGATAGCACATTTTATCCCATCTCTCTAAAGTTCTTTCCTTGAATGTTTTTGGTATCTATAATTTACAAGTTAAGTCTCTGGTCTACCCCTGGCGCGCCACCCAAACGCAAGGGGTTTTGAGAATCATGTTATCTCCTGCTACATTGGACTCGTGTTATCTCCTGCTACATTCGAATTTTGTTAACTTCTGCTACATTCAGCTATAAATAAGGTGCCATATAAATGTTTTTTATCAGCCAAAAATAATGTTCTCGATAACAAGTAACATTTTCTAGCCTCTGTGAATTGCCCATGATACTTAATGTTAACCCTCCATTGAGCGCAAGCGGAGATTGCCTCCGCAATCAGGAAAAATGGAAAAAAAAGCATTCTTTTTAATGGTGTTAATGGTGACTTTAAATTATTTAAATGGCTATATCCGTTGGCAGAACCAATAAAAATAGTTTGTACATTTGAAAAACTTTATTAAATAACTACAAAAGTCAACAAAATATCCTCTAAACTAAAAATAAAAAGATTAGATATGTTTTAATATTAGTAATTTACGTATTTTATAATCCGTTAATTACATAATTATACGTGATATGTGCTTAATCCGAAAATTCGCTAATCCGAACAGGATCTGGTCCCAATTAGTTCGGATTAGCACAACTCAACTGTAGTTCATTTCCTCTATCATCATAACTCATAATTTGTAAAATCAAAACTTTGAATGTAAAAACTAGTTGTGAATCTAAACACTGTTAGTGCTAGTGTAGTTCCCTCTTTCTGGGCCTTATACAAACTGAGTGTCGTTACAACGATTACCCTACATGAAAAATGTGTTATAAGATTAAGTGGAGTAAATTCACATGAAAAGAATTAACATATTTCCATTTCCTTAAGTTAATACACTTTAAATCAGTAAGATAGGCCTAAAGAAGTTACTGTTATTAAAAGTAGTAAAATTATTTTCAATTTTTAGTAAATTGACAAAGTGCCGCCCCTAAAATTTAGCCGCTATAGGTTCCAGCCTTTTCAGCCATATTTAGAAAAATGGCCCTGAGTAAATTATCACAGTGTTTTCAATATCTGGAAACAAATATAAGCAGATATTTTGTGATGAAGTATTAGCTAATATTTTTTGGTGGTTGCAGCTGCAGTATTGAAGATAAACCCAAGTTCTACGGAATCATGCGTGAAGAAACATCTTCGGATGGTTTTTTTAAACCAGGCAAAGACCCGGATCATTCGAAAGTAAGTTGATTTTTACTAAAAAGTTTAACAGTTTTTACATATGTGCATGGATTATTCTACATATCAAAGGAATATTTTTAATTCAAACAGATGGCTCCATTCTTTTCTTTATTGCGGCTTAACCCTCCAACTGGTGAACGTCGCGATCGCGACCCATTTAGGCCGTTCTAAACTGGTAGGATCGCGATCGCGATCCATTTGCAAGGTCTATGTAAAATGCATTTTACTTCGTTATTTTATAGTCAATGTCGATGTTTTTTATATAGTGTGAAAGAGGAAAAGATGAACAATCTAGTCACCATATGTTCAGCTGTATTTGTTGAAATATCAGTATGTTGGTAAGACTGAATTTCTGGTGTTTGTTTTTGTTTACGCGTATCGTAGGGGCGGCGCTGTTTTGTGGTTATGTTATTACTTGAAATGCAAATTTTAGTGAATTATAGTTAGTTTGCAATGTAATAATGAGTGAATTGGGTAATTATAGTGCTATTTGGGCCTTCTAAATGAAGATTCAGAGTACAAAGTGAAGTTGTCAGTGAACATGAAAGTTGTGAGTTAGGCCTAGGCCTAGGTGAGTGAATAGGCCTAGGCCTAACTTTATTAATTTATTATAAATAAATATAATTATTTATATACATAACAAATAGTTATATTTAATATTTATAAATAGTTCTAGTAAAAATTTTATCATAAAAAATTAATAAAATAAAAAATAAAAAATTTAAAAAAATATGGCGGCGAAAATGTGGTTTGTGCTTACCTCACATATTTGCTTTGTAATATTTTATTTATAATATAAACAATCAAGTGTTATACATCAGTAAAAAGCCAATAAAATTGTGGTTATTTTGGCTATCTTAGTTTTGTTGTATGGACAACATACCTTACCATGATAGTACTCTAAAAGGAAAATAATAAGAAAAAAAAATCTTTATTGTTACAAAATAGGAGGATTAACAAAATAAATTTTTGTAAGTACACTAAAAACAATATTGTTTTGAATAGCCTATTTCATTCTGAAAAAATTGATATATAATTTGTATGTTTTATATACCAATTTATATGTTTTATGTTGTTTGTACTAAATGTTTGCGCGGCGGCCAAAAAAACCTCACCAGTAAAGGAGGTTATAATGACCAGTTGGAGGGTTAACACTTTGGTTTTCATTTTTGTCATATTACCTACTTATTTCCCTTGCTCAGAAGAGTATGGGAGTATGGGTAATTTTTTTGGGTCAGTGTATCATAGCTTTTAATGCTCATGTTAAAGTTCAGTCAAGATTTTGGAAGACCCACTTTTTGCTCATAACTTGGCTTTTTGAATGATGGGGTACGCAATGGGGTATTTGCTGTACCCACATATTTTAATAATGATAATAATGAAAAAAACTTTAATGAATTGTATTTTATTATTGTCATGTGCTATGATTATTTTTCTATACCTGTAACATAAATTACTATAGAGTTGTGAGATAAAAGAAATGGTCTACTTTTTTAGGATATCAGGAAGTCCTATTTTATTTGGTTTACTGTGATTCACAAAAGTTGGATAGATTAAAATTTTTTAGCATTGTTGACGTATAAACGAGTAATTTAAAATCAAGGGTAAATGGCAAATACTTTCTCCAGTGGTGTAGTGGGTTCCTCTGGTTCTCGAAAACCCGGGAAATCCGGAAGTTATGTCTTCCTTTGCAGGGAATTTGACAAATATAGCAAGCCCCACACTGAAAAATGCGCCACTACATCACTGACTTTCTCCCAACAATATAAGAAGGTGTTATAAGTAGGCTTGCCATAATTTTATAGAGCAAAACCTGGACGATCAGTATGTAAACCCCCTTGCCCCCCGCCCACCACCTGAATGCTAATGGAGAATGAGTCATTGGTCTTAATACATTTTAATTAAGATTAAATTTTTTTAAGCAAATTGTGCCTCATAACTTCATAATTTTATTTTAGTCCGGCAAACTTAAAATGTTTATGTTGAGTATTAAGGATTAGTTAATTCTTTAAAACTAAATGTTAATTAAATAAGTTGTTTATTTTTTGTTATTTAGTTTATTAATATAACACGAGCTCAAACGATATGGAATATACATTCTTGATTTCTTGAATAAAAATAAAGTTGCTATAGTAATAATTAATCATTGTCACATTGGACTAGAACTTTTCCAATAATTTGTCTATTTCATCTGATTTCACAATTGCTTAGACTTGTCCAGCCAACCCTTATTTTTCATCTTACGTAGGCAACGTCAAATTTTACCTCGACTTTAAATTCGATTACCATAAGAAAATTGAATCTTCATCCTAATTTAGTAATTTTTTGTTGTTGTTATCAGAATATTTATTTTAAGACGCAAAACAAAAAAGATTGTTGAGTTTGTTTTTGATAATTCCCTATTTTTCTAAATATTTACAAAAAAACTGGAACTATAGCAAAACCGGCCGGGACACCGGGACTTTCCCGGTCAAACCGAAGGTATGGCAAGCCTAGTTATAAGTCTCCAAACATTCATGTCTTGATGGCTCAGTCAAATAGCTACCAGCTAAGCAGACTACGCCACGCGCGTCTGTGACTTTTAACAATGTACTCCATTTACAGCCAAATGGAAAATTGGATTTTATAAACACTTGTTGCTTTCTAACTTTTGAACATGTATTTTCTCGGAGAAACAGGGGGTGTCATTTTATTCAGCATTTTAATCTTAATAGGCCACAAAACTTTAATCAAAATTTTTAGAGCCGTTTTTTAGAGATTTTGATTTTTCTTTTTTATGGTTTTAGGGGTAAATTACCCTTATAAACAAACAAATGGAAAAAACACCTGAAATTATTATGAATTTTGACATAACAAACTTAATCCAAATTGGACCACTGGGACATTCTCTATATTCTCTAACACACACTCACACAGAAATCACTCTGTAAACCTCTTTTTTGGACTCAGGTGTCAAAAAAAATTATAAATCCTCCAACAACTCAAATTAGAAAATTTTTACAAAAACAATACTTTCTCCATATAATGTTGTGGTATAGGGGGAGGAAGTAAAAATCAACGAATTTATAGGTTCATTGATTGTGCCAATTGTTTTATTTGTAAAGTACCAGGGAGACCGAGCTTAAGCTCGGTAAAATTATTACTTTCGTTCTCACACAAAGCTCGTTTGCTCCGCTCACTCGTGCTCTTCCATTTTTAAAGACGAGCTCGTTCGCTTCGCTCACTCCCCGAGCCGATGGGTGCTGCACTTTGGTATAATTGTCTTAAACTACAGGTTAAAGATGTAACCCATTGGTTTATATCTACAGTTATCAGCTGATTTTTGTTCAATTAATAAAATCTCCATAAGGATAACATGGAAACTTTGAAGGGATCTAGCGCAAAAACCGGATTTTTCCCAGCTATAGGACCAGCTCCAATCGACTCTTGGTGGCCAATGCCCGTACAAACGGAGCTTGTTTTAGATTATAAGATATATTTGAAAATAATAGGAGTGATAGACAAATTTAACCACTATTTGAGGTCCTTGTCTCAAAATAGTGATATAGTGATTTAAAGAGTGGTTTAACATGATTAACATTGGTTTAAAATGATCGAGTAGTGATTTCCAAGGTCGAGTCAAGTTTTTGAGTAGCAATTTATTTAGAGTCAAGTTTATATTACATAATTTTTTAGCGAAAAACAATAAGTTAATACAATAAAGAAAGGAAACCCCTTACATTAGAATTAACCAAATACCTTTTCATTAACCGACTACAAATTTTACAATCACAGAAATACAGGGTGTTTGGAAAAAACATTTCAGAAATTCAGAAGGTTGTTGCCCACATCAAAATGAGCAAAAAAAATCCTGTAAAGATATGTCCTAAAATGCTTTGTTAAACCGCTAGCCACCATTTTGTTTTTTATACAAAATAAATTTTATTTCCGTAATGAATCATTGTATTAAGTTCATATTTGGCATGAATCTTTATCACACTAATGTTCATTTTCAGGGAAAAAATTATTTTTGTCTTCCAAATGGCGGCAATTTTAATTTTTCAAACTCAAATAACTTAAAACTGGTGAATTATATCAAAATTTTATAAAAAACAAAAAATTTTATAAATTAAATTATTTAACCAATGATATCAAGTTTATAAGGATCTAACATACAAATAATGGAGATATTACGATTTTTCTACTAAAATAACCTTAATTTCCATGAGTACTAATGAAAAATAAAAATCTCAATAACTCCATTATTTGTTGTTAGATCCTTACAAACTTGTTGCCATTGGTTAGATCATTTAATTTTTAAACTTTTTTGTGCCTTGTAAAATTTTGATAAAATTTACAGGTTTTGGGTTACTTGAGTTTGAAATTTTAAAATGGCCACCATTTTGAAAATACACATTGAAAAAAATAATTTTTTCCCTGAAAATGAAACTTGGTGTGACAAAGGTGTGCCGGACCTAGACGGGGACACGACTCTGAGACGAGTCCGTTATTTTTACAGAATCCTCCATTTTATGTCGTTGGGATGAGTTTAAATAAATAGTATATTAACCAATCATTGACAAGGAAGTGCAAATGTAACTAAAATACATTGTAAATACAAGAAAATTAAATTTTGATTGGCTCGTCTGTATGTCGCGTCTTCCATCACAGTTGAATGGAACGGCGCTGGAGGGGGCCTGGGGAGGGAGAGCGGATATAGGGAGAGGGTAGAGTGAACGCTCTTTTACAGTGGTTCTAGTTGCGGTTCCATATCCAGTGATGCCACCGTACAACATTATATTTCCCTGCGCTTGACATCGGTTTGGCGCAACTCTTGGCTGCCTAACGTTTGCAGGAGTACTTTTATTTGGGGTTAAATTACTCACTAAGTCTAAGATGATAATATCATCATATCATGGTAATTTTTAAACAACTAATTAATTGTTATTCAATTTAAATGCCTAATGTTAATATAAATAAAACAATTCAATAATCTGTATATTAATAGACAAGCATGTTTTATTTCCTCATTTTTTCTCAGCTTGTGTGCATCGTAGGAGAAATCCGCGCATACCGTTAGAAAGGTATTGTGCTGTAGATGAGCATAATCACGTTGTAATTAACATCGGCCCTTGGGGCTACGCCCTACAAGCTTTCAAAGTTTCAATGTTAATGTTATGGGAGAAGGATAATTGATTGAATCATGAGACAGCTGTTGTAATAGCAAATGCTAGCAAATAAGGAAGAACAGATGTTTCATTTATACAACATTTTAAAATTATTTTCCTCAAGATTAACTGAATTTTTGGTCGAATTTCGACCAGTGGGCGATCTCTAGTTAAATCATCTTCATCTGTCTTCTTAATTAAATAACGGTCTGTTACCTCCCTTTTATTCTCTCGACCTTAAAAATAGATTTTTATGATCAGGATGTCATTGATACTTATACTTATCTAGCGCGTGTACGCATGGTGATTAGATAGGGCCATTTCGTTTCGGGCTGTAGGCCTACCCCGGATTTATCTCTAGAGGGCGCTTTAAAATGTTGACTAACTTCCATTATAAGATTGGTCGTGTTCTTGTTCATCCACCGCAACTGGGATTCGGTGGATTCTTTTTGCGGTTAGCAAAAAAGGCACGTGAACGTCAACAATCAAAATCCCGGTGGGTTCATACACGTTTTTAAGACGGCAGAAAAATGACGTCACTAGGATCCACCGGGATTTATCACGTGACCATTGGGATTTGTCACGTGATTATCTAAATCCCGTTTGCGGTGAATGCGGTGGATGAACGTGAACCCAACCATTTAAAAAATCGAATTGTAACTAAACAGCTGATTACCTACAAATAAACATTCGTACAGATGTGTTTGTACATTTAAACTATGTGCTTTATTCAATTCCAATGTTATTTTAATGGGAAATTTTGAGATTTGAATGGTGGACAGCGCCTTTATTTTCAGTCTAATTCTCATAAGTTTTTGGCGGAAACGACTACAGATTAAGCCCTATACAACGACACCTACAACTTTGAAAATCGGTTGAAAATTGTAGGTGGAATTCTCCTACACAAAAACCTTATCGTATAAATAAGTATAGATTGGTAGGCTACTAGGTATACAATGCAGTTGTCTGCTTGCAATATTGAGCGGAGCGACTATGTCTTAAAACAATATAATAGCAAATATTTTATAGGTAATTCAAGTGATTTCGTTCGCTACGCTTACTCGCCGTCAGGGTTTAGTTCGTTCGCTGCGCTCACTCGCCACTTGGGTCAGCTCGTTTGCTACGCTCACTTGGCGTTTAATTTGGTTCGTTCGCTGCGCTCACTCATCTTTTGGGTCAGCTCATTCACTGCACACACTCGTCACCAGATTTAGGATATTCGCTGCGCTTACTCGCCACAAGTCTGTAATACTCCAATAACTTTTGAGTACGTTTGCTGCGACGGGGTATTATAAGTTAAAAAAATATTAAATGGTGCGTCGTTCAAGATTTGCACCTCCTCTCCGTAAACGTTTGCATTTGATTCACGTACAAAGGTAAACAAAGCACTAAAATAAACAAAACAACAAATTCACATAGAGAGAAATTAACTTTAATAAAAGTTACAAATCTGACTGGACTTCCAGTTGACCAGTTGATCCAGAATACAAACAATTTTGATTGTGATACAATAAGAAAATTTTCAATTACATACAGTAAAATAAAAGTTATGTATTTGGCTGGAATAAGTGATGATTTAAAATTTTGATAGAGTCTCTTATAACACTTAAACAGATTGAATCGATAATTTTAGATGGTATTTCGTATTTTTTACAAAAATCAACAAGAAATTTTGGAATGGTTCCACGACTGCCAATTAGAATTCCAATCACAATTCAGTTTTTGATATTATACTTTTCTGATAGGTATGGGATGCAAGGTTCATATATTTTCTTCTTTTCGTTATTTACTTCTTCTACCTGCTCTTCCCCTTTTTCTGTCCACTCTGCTACTGCATTCACAAACAGCTGATAGTAACAGTCGGCAGTTAAATTTGATCCTTATAACAGCTGTGTAATCAACAAACAGTAAACAAACCAAATAAAATATTTCTCCTATTAAAATAACACAGTATCTAGAATATCGACTGGTCGAAATTCAACCAAAAATTCAATTGATCTTGAGCCAATTAGTTTTAAAATTTTTTTTATCTGGAACATCTGTTCTCCCTAATTTGCTAGCATTTAACCACAGCTGTAATGTTTCAATCAATTATCCCTCTCCCATAAGATTAACATTGAAACTTATAAAGCCTGTAGGACGTAGCCCTGGGGACCAATGTGAATTATAATTGGATTCTGCTCATCTACAGTTCACTACCTTTCTAACGGTATGCTCGGATTTCTCCTACGACGCGCAAAAGCTGAGAAAAAAGGAGGAAAAGAAACATGCTTGCGTATTAATATATAGATGGTAACTTTAAAGGGCCGTAGGGCAGAACCCTTATGTCCGATTTGGACCATTTCAGATTTATACCTTCCCATAGATGGTTACTATGACCGAGAAAAATTTCGTGAGGATCACTCCAGCCGTTCAGGATGAGGAGTAAGGCCTACGTATAAATAAAAAGCCAGAGTGTAGTATAGGAACTCCGCTCAAATAACTAGGTATACAATGCAGTTATCTGCTTGCAATATTGAGCGGAGCGACTATTTTTTAAATCAATAATAGCAAACTAGACATGTAGCAAAACTAGACATGTAGCGAGTGAGAGCAGCGCCTGAAGGACGAAAATTCCTCAGGTTATGGTATTGCAAAGCAAGCCTAAACCCTTAAAGTTCAAAATTTTCCATTTTATTAACATTGATGAGGAAATTTTTAATATTTCAAGTTAAAAGCTGATGTAACGAGACAACAAAGTATTTACACGAGTTAAAAAATCTGACTATTCATACAAAAGAGGAGATTATTTTAAACATTTCATCTTGTAACAGACTTGTTACGAGTAAACAAAGTATTTACACGAGTTAAAAAATCTGACTATTCATACTCATGAGGAGATGATTTTAAACATTGGAGCACTGGTAAATGCCAAATATGAACTTAATACAATTATTCGTTACGGAAATAAAAATTATTTGGTGTAAAAAACAAAATGGCAGCTTGCGGGGTAACGAAGCATTTTAGGACATATATGTTTATAGGAACTTTCTTACTCACTTTGATGTGGGCAATAACCTCCTGAATTCCTGAAACGTTTTTTCCAAACACCCTGTATACATAAATAGGCTATTTACTTATGATCAGGTTTAAACTAAAATGGTGCAAAAACGGTTCATAAATTGATGTTTTGCCATATTTTTAACATGCCAGGGTAATATACTGTAATTAATTTAGAAGCCTTATCCCTTAAAACAAGATTTTATTTTGTTTTTGTATGAGGTTTTCAGTAGCAATTGAGAAATGTAAGTGTAGCAGGTCCCGACAGGAAAAATCCAGTTTGCATCCCACATACCTTTAAAGTAGGACCTTATTGAAAAACTTTTTGTAGCTATTCAAACGGTTGATAACTAAAAATTCAGGAAATGGAATTTAAATTTGAGGTTCATTACACATAACCAGAATGTAGCATCCCTTGGCCTGGCAAGTGAGCAGAGCAAACAAGCTTGTCTTACAAATTATACATGATTAATCGAGAAAATGCATGGTCCCCCAAGTAATATTGTTATAAATAAATTAATTGTAACATACATTACAGATTTCAAGTTGTGAGTATTTTGAAATACAAATAAGATAAGAAACACTAAAACTTTTTCAAGCAGAAATAGGTGAAAAATAGATGATTATTAACTAGTGCACGTGTTGCTTGACATCGAGCAATTTATTTTGATACAATACAAAAGTTATATTTAGTTCTAAATCAATTAAATCCGACCAATCCAATATTGTGAATATCAGTGATCACCAAAAAACTACAGCTGAACGTTAACAGATGTTTAAAATTCTCAAACCAATTGCTAAGTTTTTCTAATGGGAAAATTTCAAATTTAATTTGTGGATAGCGCCCTTACTTTAAGTCTGTTTCTCATCAATTTTTGTCGGAAACAACTACACACCAAGCCCTATCCAACGACACCAAAAATATGAAAATCGGTTGATAATTGTAGGAGAAGTTAACACAAAAAAAACCCCTTAGCGTATTAAATAAGTATAGAGTAGGCCATTTATTGCTATAGGCCGAAAAATTTTTTAATTCATTGTATTTTTTTTCAGGGAATCCAAAGGAGCTGAACCAACACCTAACTAACCTGTTGTATACATAGTTTATGTATTTATATTTCTCTGTATGTAATCTATTTATCTTTAAATTTATAATCTATATTCTGTAAATAATTCAAAATTAAAATATTTGCAAAATAACGATTTTTATTCTTATGTTCCCTGCTTGAGAATTTTTTTGTTTATAAAATTGTTTATATTTCATTGAAACAAAAGAAAACATTGATTTTATAATAGTGTTCATACAATTTATGAATCATATTAAATGAAGTTTGATTATAACTGTAAAAAAACTCGATCTTACAACAATTTATTTTCAAGTTTATGTATAATGTGTTTAAATTACAAAAGTTTTGGTTTTAAATGTTTTACTTTTGGATAACTGTATGGTTCATTCTGCACATGACATGTCAAATAACTAAAGGTGGTTGAAATTAAGCTGCATATCAGTTTATAAGTGCCATTTTTATGTTCCACATTTATTAACAAATGGCCAGCAACCCATTCTATTACAAAATTAATTATTATCATCACTCTGTATTTGAAAGTAGCTACTTTCCGTGCAGCTGAGGCTTTCGAAAGTCGTCAATTTCAAAACAGATAAAACTAGTCACCATCAGCTGTTTTTCCGTAAATAAACATTACTTTTGGTCCAAGGTAAACAATTTTTTACTACATCAACAAACTTTTCCTGTACAGCAACAACTCAATCAGCTGAATTCAAAACAAATTAAATTTTTAATTCTGTCTTTGTTAACTATGTGTAATAACGAAAAAATTACGAATAATTCTCCTTTAAAACATTCATATATTTTATTAATTGCACCGTGATGAAAAGTATCATTCACAATTCGTCCGGAAGGTGACCCACTTCGGGGCGAGATAGTGTTTTCCATGCTTGGCTTCACCTCGCGCGTAAAACACTATCTCGCCCTGAAATGGATCACTTTCCAGACGAGTGGTGAAATATACTATTCATTGCACACTATTTCAAACATCTTTTTGACACTTTTGGCGAACATGCATTGGTCACTTTTGATAATCATGCGTTGATAACTTTTAGAAAACATTCATCTTTCACGTTTGGAAAACATTCGTCGATCACTTTTGGTAAACATTTGTCTATCACTTTTGGTAATCATTCGTCGATCACTTTTGGAAAACATTCGTCGATCACTTTTGGAAAACATTCATCGATCACTTTTGGAAAACATTCGTCGATCGCTTTTGGATAACATTCGTTGATCACTTTTGGAAAACATTAGTTGATCACTTTTGGGAAACATTCGTTGATCACTTTTTGCAAACATCTGTGAAAATCTTTCCGCAAATGTGAGAAGTGTAAACTTGCATATTTGCGGAAAGTGCTTAAAACAATTTCATGTTATCAATGAATATTTACAGCAAACATTTTCGTTTGCAGTTGAAATTGATGTGCAAACTTCTTGTAAACGTTCATTGCTGTCTGGGAGCGCTACGCCCCACAGGCTTTCAAAGTTTCTTTGTTAATCTAATGGAGGAAGGATTACAGGAAGCCACGATCGAAAACACATAATTTGAAATACGATTCGGCTGTGCTTTAGCATTTAGTGATGAATAAAGAGTTGGTTTGCATTAAGTGATTCCCACTCCTATACAAATCTTTGAATGAATCATAAGACATATGTGGTAAAAACAACTGCTAGAAAAACAGGAGTAACACATGTTTCAGTTGTAAAATATTTTTAAACTTCTTGAGTCCAGAATTTACATTATGGAAACAACTATGCCGGATTTGAATGTAAATTAACTATTGGCAAATGATATTGATTAATATAATACCAGATTTAGAAAAAATTGTTTTTTATCATTTGTCAAAATGTTTGTTTTATTTGTTTTTTTATTTGTAAATACACTAGTCACACTACATATAAAAGTGACTAGTTATTCCTAGGACATGAATTGTAAACATTTTTTGTAACATTTAATGGAGGAATAAATCATTATTTCATTTTCATTTCAAAATTTTAGGCTTCAACAACTTGGGTTAAATATCAGTCAAAGTTTACCCTCTAATGGTGGTGCTAAATATTTGAATATTTTTCCAGAAGATATAAAAAATAAACTAAAAATGCGACAGTTTAAAAATAAATTTAATTTTTTTAAACACTATTTATAGTGTTGGTAAATTTATGAATTATTGTGAAAATAAGTCAAGAAAATTCATTTTTCACTGAATTAAACTTTATGACTTGCATGTTGGAGCTATGGAATTAGACTATAAACAAAAACTGTTGCACTATTTTAATTTAAGTTTTGAGTGTCATTACTTGCATTATTTTAACAGTACCAGGGGGACCGAGCTTAAGCTCGGTAAAATTATTACTTTCGTTTCTCACACAAAGCTCGTTCGCTCCGCTCACTCGCCAGGCGGAAGGTTTGCTGCACATTGGTATGATTTTCCTAAAACCACAGGTTAAAGATGTAACACATTGGTTTATTTTATCTACAGTTATCAGCTGATTTTTGTTCAGTTAAAAAATTTCCATAAGGATAACATGGGATCTTTGAAGGGCTCTAGCGCGAAAACCGGATTTTTCCCAGCTATGGGACCAGCTCCAATCGATTTCTGGTGGCCAAAACCCCCATATTCCAAAATTTGAAGGAAATCGTCGGAGCCGTTTTTGAGATAATTGTGCAAGCAAGCAAACAAGCAAACAAGCAAACATTGCTCGTATAAGAGTATAGGATTGCTCCCAACTAACATGTAATGGCAATAAAACTATTAATATTACTATCATTATCTATAAGCAGATGCCTTAGTCTGAGGCAGTACACAATGGTCAGTTAAGTCGCTTTCAAAGGCCCAAATTTCAAGGTAACCTATACAGTTGTTTAAAACATTTCTTAAGTTGATTTCAGGGGGAAAAGACGCCAAATGCAGAGTTGGTTTAAAATAACTTGTTATTTCAAAACTCAAAGCATAAAATGGGGAAAAACTATTAATTTTAATATTTAAACACTATTGTATAAGACAAAATTCTAATAAAATGGACAATAGGGACCAAAATAGTAATCACATTACAAATTGAAAGTATTAACCGAAATATATCCATAAAATTTTCTGAGAAGTGAAATGCTCAACCATATTTTATGTAAAAGTTTACAAATGAGTAAGTACAGATAAGTGTCAATAGGTGACTAACCTTGTGATAAAAATGTTGTAACCTCCTTATCGGAAACACATAATTTGAAATACGATTCAGCTGTGCTTTTGCATTTAGTGATGAATAAAGAGTTGGTTTGCATTAAGTGATTCCCACTCCTATACAAATCTTAAGCTGGTCACAATGTCACGGATGTCTGTGGGAGGGTGGGAGCAATATATACTGTTATTTTAATTTAGACCTTGGACCACTATCGACCTTGCGCTTGTTATTATTTCTTTCCGTTTGAACTGTTTGTTACAGACACAATTAGTTATTTACAACTAATTTGCAAACAATCCCTGCCCTTACAGAATACAGAATACTCATTCTTTCAAGCACAGACTGGTGTCAGTACAGTAAAATTGAGTTACTTTGTGTTTAGTTCATTGAACATAATTGTACAATCAATGTCCAATCTATATATTAATATGCAAAACGCAAGCATGTTTTTTTATCTTTTTTCTCAGCTTGTGTGTATCGTAAGAAAAATCCGTGCATACCGATAGAAAGGTATTTTCCTGTAGATGAGCAGAATCCCATTATTTTTCAATCAACCCCAAAAGCTACACTCTACAGATAACACGGAATATCTTGGCCTGTGATGACCGTTTACAGTTGAAACAATTGGAGTAGAGCGACGAAATTGCAGATTGTCGCAGACTGTTTTTAGTGCCATGTGTTTACCAATTTCAATCCAGAAGTGGAGTATGTCAGAGGCCAAGATATTCTGCGATATCTGTACTGTTTAAAAAATTTTAAATGTTAATCCTATGGAAGATAGACAGCTGTGGTAATAATGTGTGAAATGCTAGCAAATCATGAAGAACAGATGTTTCTGTTATAAAATAATGTAAAAAATTATTGGGTCCACATCAACTTAACTTTTGTTGAATTTCGGACATTAGATAATCTCTAGTTAAAAGTATCTCAAAGAATTTTCCCTTTGTAAATGGAATCCTTCATCCATAAAACAATTAGGCTACTAGGACAAAGCGCTAAAGTAATCGGGGCTAAAGAACTAAATCTAGCCATTTTTAATGTCCATCAACAATATTTTGATTATCTTTATCCAAAACAAACCTAGAAATACAGCTACATTTAATTTTGCTTTATATGGCATAGAACCTTACTTATTTGAAGTTCAGAGGGCAACAATTAATTTTGAATTTGAGTAAGGAAAGTTTTTAATTTAGAGAATTTAAATTATAGAGTTTAAGTATAAATTAAATCTACATTATTAAGATTAATATAAATTAAATTGAATTATAGAGATACAACTATATTTAAAACTAAAAAAATAGTCGGTACACCACATGTTGATGACAATACAAACGTGTACTGAAATAGTATATTTCACCACTATTCCGGAAAGTGACCCATTTCTTGGACGGGCTTTCCGGACGAGTTGTGAACGATACTTTTCATCACGACGCAATTATTAATAAATGTGGAAGTTTTAAAGGAGGATTATTTTTGTAAATTCTTCGCCATTGGACAAAGTAAACAAAGCTGGAATTCAAAATTTAGTTTGTTTTAAACCCAGCTGATTGTTGCTGTACGGAAAAGTTTGTTTACCTTGGACGGAAAGTAATGTTTACAAACATTACTTTCCGTACAGGTCAGTAAAATCAGCTGACGGTGACAGTTTGGGAAATGACTACTTTCCAAGGTCTCAGCTGTACGGCAAGTTGTCACTTTCGTATACGGAGTGATGAAAATTCTATGGATCTGATGATGGCATAATGTCGAAACTTAGTAATCCTATCCTACAAGAACTGGAAACAACAGGTAATGTAAAACCAGATTTTCAGTTCATATTTCAGTTCAGGAGCTAATTATCAAAAATAATAAACCTAAACCTGTATGTAATACAATGCAAACAATATTTTAAAATAACAAGTTTAATGTATATAAAGAGATGTTGAATGGAAAGAATTCGTATTAATAAAAAAAAAATTAAACATCAAAGCTTCATATATAAAGTGTTGTGCATACGCGAGTTTACACAAATATTGTTATAGTTAATATTAATATTGTTATAGTTAATATTAAAATTGTTATAGTTATTATTAATATTGTTATAGTTAATATTGTTACTCGCGTCAATCAATCATGTCTGAATTTCCGTTGAACGCTTTTCATCTAGGCGATCTTTAGCGTGACAAAATACAACACACTACATTACGATGTTTCTTCGCTTGTAGGTTTTTTCTACTGCTATCATAATCACATGATACACATTCACACAACACATATTTACTAGAACAAGAACGAACATTTAAAAACTGAAGAACAGTACACGGGTACATGAGTCAGGAGTGGCCGGACAGAACTGGAATAATATTATACTATTAGTTCGTGTTCTTGAAAACATGTGTTGTTTGAATGTGTATCATGTGATTTTAATCAACGTAATCTAGTGTAATTCAAGACTGAGGATGGACTCATTTTGAACTTCAGAGGCTTACATTATCGCAGTTTGAACTGTGAAGGCTGACTTAAAATTTTGGAGGAACCGTTCCAACTATGGGAACAAAGTTTAAGTTCTAGAGGCTCACCATGTAAGTAAATTCTAATTATAGAGGCTATATTTACTATCACAACTCACTGATTATCACCAAATTTTTTGAATATTAGAGATTTTCTGCTGAAAGGAGAAAAAAATACTATTTTTCTTGGTTTTTGAATTATTGAAGTTTGAATTAGTGAGATTCTACTGTATTCAACACAATCTTCGACAGCCCAATTTATTCTAAGCAACAACAGAGTAGGGAATCCCCTCCTTTCTCCTGATGGCATATGTTGTAGAACAGTCGGCCCGCATTACCAAAATGCTCATTAAACTTTGACACTTGCTATTCGGCAATGCAAAATTACAATACAAAGACACATTGATAATCATTATTGATAATGCTCATCAAAGGCCTGTGCTCTTTACTTTGGCGTTTCCGCAGGACGACTCCTGAGCTAGGACATCAGGTGGCGGGTACGCTTGAGGAGGCTAGCGTTCCGTGTCCGACACCTATAATGTACACTGGAGGGGTGAGCCCTACAGCCAGCTGGACCAACCACTCGGGAGTGCAACTGCATTTGCCACATCGGAGTGCCGACATGATGAGACATCAGTCTCCACCGGGAGCGCAGCGAGTCACCGCCCACACCACGTCCTCTACCGACTACACCATTTTGGCTAGTAAACCAATAAAAAAAAATTAGGGGGCGAGTCATTATTGATTATAAATGACTATGCAAAGTGTTATAAAAGTTTTCTCAATATTTTGTATAACATATCCCATGTTACACTGACCAATTATGATGTTTTGTTGTATTTTGTTAATTTAAGCAACATTAGCCGCGTTTTCTTTCTGGGTATATATTTTTCTTCCTAATATAATTGTTGTACAGCATTGTTTTGTGTAATGTCATGTTTTGTTTCACGTAATGGTTATTTTAATTTGCTTTCAAATAATTTTGTGATATTTTATTTTTTGATGATTTAATTAATGTATTATGATTCTTCCATCAGAGAAAGCGTAATGGACTAAGGGCACCTAGCAATCCTACAGTTGTTATCCCGATGTGTTGCACTTTAGTAACGATACGTACGTTGCATATAATGTTGTTTTGTTCTTTGTAAAATTTAGTAAGCATTTAAATTTTATTATGAATCTTTTGTGTATCTTTTATTATGAATTTTATAATGTAGCTTCTGAATTATGTATCTTGAATTGTATTATTTTAATTTCATTATGTATTTAAATTTCATTGTGTATCTTGACGTGTGTATTTTATGTAATTGATGCAGATTTGTGTGTATTATTCTGGTAATGCAATTGCTTCCTTACTCTTTTGGTCTATGTAATTGATGATTTTAGTTGTATTGGTTTGTCTTATAATCAATTCTACTAGTTGTAAAACACAGCAACATGTTATGTAGTATGAGGGGGTAATGCCTTGGGCACCCAGAACTCACAAATACACTTAAAAGTACCTCAGTGTTTGAAGGACTTGCGGAGTTGCCTCTCCATCACTGCCACGACCAACATGTACGCTGCCGCCAGAGCAAAAATAAACAGTGAACCACCGTCAATGACAGATACTGTGAACAAAACTTTGACCACCATTCAAAACCCATCCATGACTTGGAATGTCCATGCTAGGCATTCCGCAGAGTAACCAACCCCAATATCCGGTCTATATGAGACGGCCAAGATTAGTATGAATCGCCTAGCTGATCTCTCCCCGCTTCGCACACACTCTACCCATCCATCCGCGCTTCGCGATGCTCCTACTGGCTGTGGTGCTATTGGTCGCAGGTATGACAATCAAACTCCAGACTTGTAAAGTTCCATAATTTTTTTTGAGTACTGGGATTTCCAATTTATAGTCAAACTGTAGTTTATGTTCTGATATGCTTCGGTATGTCTAACAAATAAAGAACTATTAAATATTCAGTTGTACTCAGTTATCCTGGCTCGACCAACCCTAAGATAGTTTACCTTAATCGTTGTGAATTTACAAATTGTGGTAGATACACAACTTGAACAAAACAGGATAAGGTAACTTAATACCACAATATTTATCACACCAATTTAGTTCAGGGGCTATTATATATCGTATGGCATTAATAGCCAGCCACCAACTTCAGAAAAATATAATACATACTCTGAGTTGCTTAGCAACTGCGTCAAAAAATTTAAAAACTAAACTAAAAACATAAAGTTATGATCTCTCTTTACAAAGCTAAATCCAGGGCGCTAAGCCATTGCATCCCAGCTTCACTTGCACAATGCAGCCCAATCAATCCTTCGGGGAAAGCACTCAAAGGGCACTCATTGACTATGTGAGTCATAGTCTGCAACTCCGCTCCACAGCGGCATGACTGGTCTTCTGTCATTCCCCATTTGTATTTCCAATAATTACATCTTCCCACACCAGTGCGGAATCGATTGAGAACGGTCCACTGCTTCCAAGGAAGATCCATACCACTTACTGCTAAGGTTGGGTCAGCAATTAAAAATTGATTGCGGCCTTGGAAAGAGTCCCAGGAGGAAGTCCAGACGGTATGAATGGAAAAGTTTGTCTCCGTCAGCTGGGATGCTGTCCGCAGTGGTGGTCTTCGGGACCTCAATCTGCCCGTCTCCTGGGGTAGGTAATCATGGATGGGTAGCTGTGGATTGGATACGATCTTATTATATTCCCTAGTAAGTGCCTCCTTTCGTCTTATTTCAGGTGGAGCGATATTACACAGCATTGGGAGCCAGGGTACAGGTGTTGCCATGAGTGTACCACTTATGGCTCTCATAGTCCTGTTCAGTTGGACGTCGATCTCTCTGACATGCACACTGTTCAGCCACACGGGAGCACAGTACTCTGCGGTTGAGTAAACCAGGGACAAAGCAGTGGTTCGCAGAGCTTGTGCATTAGCTCCCCATGTGGAGCCAGCAAGGTGATGGACAATGTTAGTCCTAGCTCTCACCTTGGCTGCTGTCTTTTGTAGGTGGCTTTTGAATGTGAGAGACCGATCTAAAGTGACTCCAAGGTACTGTGGGTGATCATTGTGCTTTAGCTCAACACCATCAAATACGATTTTAAGCTTTCGGTGGGCTAGTCTATTGTTCAAGTGAAAGCAAGATACCTCAGTTTTAGTTGGGTTTGGATTTAGCTTCCAGGCCTTAAAGTATTCACCGAGGGTCTTGAGGTCATTTGTTCCTCAGCATGTCGGAATTCCTTGTGCTGATAAGCCAGTGCAATATCATCCGCATAGGCAAACTTTAAGGAGCAAGTGTCAGGCATGTCGGCAGTATACACATTAAACAGCAATTGGGCAAGCACTGACCCCTGTGGCAGGCCATCTTTTAATTGCCTAAAAGTACTTTCCTTGCGTCCCAAATATACTTTAATCATCCTATTGGAGAGCATCGAGTTGAGGAGACGCAACAGGAAAGGGCAAGGAATCAGGTTATAAAATTTAATGAGAAGGCCTTTTCTCCAGACAGTGTCATAAGCTGCAGTAAGATCTAAGAAAGCAACAGAGGTTTTCAGTTTTCGCTCAAACCCATTCTCTATGAAGGAAGTAAGAGCTAGAACCTGGTCACTACAGTTGCGCCCAGGCCTAAACCCAGCTTGTTTGACGGGGATGCTGGAATCCAGAACAGGGAGGATTCTGTTGTATATCAACCTCTCGAGCAGCTTATAACGGACACTAAGAAGAGCTATGGGTCGGTAACTTTCTGGCAGTTGTGGATCTTTATTTGGCTTCAAGACAGCTATTAGAATAGAATAGAATAGAATAGAATAGAAACAGTGTTTTATTTTCTCCAAAACAAGTACAAAGTAATACAAAATAGCAGCACACTTTACAGTAATGGTTTCATGAACCGTCTACTGGGTTGGCATATTTGCACTGAAAACGATATACATCTTTTCCCTGTTCTTAATAAGTTATTGAGTTATTTTACATATCCAAATTAATAATAACAGCCTGTACAAAAAATGTATTAATTACATTTACAATAAAGATCCAGTACCCTATCATATAGACCGCACATATAGGCCTACATAAATATACATTTTTGTAATTAAATTTTTATTAATGTTAAGTTAAAATAATATGTAAATAATATATTGACGGTGAAACAAATTAATAGTTTTAAAAATTGAATTCCAAAATTAAGCTCCATCTAACCCTCCAAGCATCTCGAAGATAGTACCCCAATTTTCGCCAATCCCTCCCATTAATAAAAGATAAAAACTCTTCCCATTGTAATTCCTTTTTTGAAAACCAATTTTTCCTTTGTTGTGCCAATATTGGACATCTAGCAATGAAATGAAAAACACTTTCGTTTTCTTGTAAGTTACACAATGAACAGTGAAAGTTTGTATCAGTTAGCCAGGGTTTGAAATTAAGGTTAATTGCTTCGGCACGAGCCTTCATTACCCATCGTTTCAAGTCAATACTAATATTATTATCTGCAAGATAAGAGCGCTGCCCAAGTTCAAGGTCGAGAGAACTGTACAATTGGTGATTCTGGGATTCTCGCGCGGCCCGCAGCCATGACTGCCTGGCCTCCCCCCTCAACGCATCCACTACTCTCATCAGTTGGACACGCGTTTCTTCTAAATTTTCAATATCGAAACTGATATCTATGTAGTATTTCCGCCCTAGCTGTTTCCATTCCTTACACCATGACAAATTTCTTAAAATTATTTGTTTTGCGAGAATATTGGGGAGTCGGTTATCCGGAAGCGCTAAACAATTCATTAAATAGTCAACGTGAGTTACAATAGTGAAATTGTGCACCTTTTCCAATCCTGTTTCTAAATATAAAAAGTAATTTGGTACATTTGTTGGAAGGCCGAAAATCCTTTTAATAAAAAGTCGAAATATACCCTCCACACTTGAAAATTCATGAAAGCCCCAAATCTGACATGCGTAGCACATTATTGATCTAATCAGTGAATTAAAAGCAAAAAATTTTGAACACAATGGAATCTTACTATTTCCGAAAAAATCACGCCATAACGAATTCATTGCGAATTTTGAAGAAACAGATTTTTCTCTAAAATGACTTTCCCAAGACAATTTTGTTGTTATTGTTACCCCTAGATACTTATACTCATTTACTACGTCTATTCGTTCCCTTTTATAAAACCATTTATCCCTACAACTTAACTTTCCACCTTTTCTAAAAACCATGATTTTAGATTTTTTTAAATTCACTCGCAAACTCCACAAATCACAATACCGTTCAAGATTATTAATCATTAGCTGCAAAACTGTTCCGGTTGGGGCAAGTAACACGAGGTCATCCGCATATAATAACACATTTACTTTTAAACCACCGAAATTGCAACCACCCTCCAACTCACCCGGAATGTCATTAATAAAAAGCGAAAATAATAACGGAGAACCCACACATCCTTGTTTTAAGCCCCCCCTTGTTTCGAAGAATTCCGACCTCCCCTCTTTAAATTTTACCCCTGCTAAAGTTCCAGTGTATAGATCTTTAATAATTCGCATCATTTGAGTTGATACCCCTAATCCAGAAAGCTTAAAAAATAAAGAATTTCTATCAATTGTATCAAAAGCTGATTCAAAATCCACAAAGAAAGCATAAAGTTTGTCACCCTGTGTTGCAGTTCGGATGGTTATTAAATTGATAAGATTAAAAATATTATCGACGGTCGAATAATTTTTTCTAAATCCCGCTTGACATTCACTCAAAATTTCTCGCTCCGTTACCCACAAATTTAGCCTATTAAACACAACACTGGCGTATATTTTTGCGACACAGTCGATAAACGACAGTCCTCTGTAATTCCTAACATTTTGTAAATCACCTTTTTTGTGGAGTGGAAAGATAAGTGACCTTTTAAAACTGTTCGGAACGCTGGCCTCCCTGAAAAATATATTATAAATTTCACACATTTTCTCTAAAAAACTGTCCGAGCTATATTTATAAAACTCATACGGAATCCCGTCACTACCAGGGGCCTTGCAATATTTTACCTTCCTCAAAACAGATTTTATTTCCCCAACCTCAATTGCACGATCGAGATAGGCATCTATGATAAACGGCTCTGCATAAAAAATTCTTTCAGTGATAACAGTTGGATTCAGGAGCTCTTGGAAATGCCTAACCCATTCATCCGCGTCAATTATACCCACTACCAACTCTTTTTTACTTTTAAAACTATTAATTGCCTCCCATACCTGTTTGGTATCATTTACATTTATCAACGATGCAATAATGTTATTTTGGTACTGTATCTTTTTTTGTTTACATAGCATCTTAAACCTCTTATTTTCCTGTAAATATATACTCCTTGCACCCACTGAGCTAGTCTTTCTAAAAATATTTAAAAGTCTGAAAACTTTTTTCCTTTGAGAATAACATTGCCAATCAAACCATGGTTGCTTACTCTGAAAACAAGAGTTATTAATGATCTGAGTTTGTTTTGCATAAGCAGACTTTTTAATACATTCACCTAGCTTATAAACATTATCTTGAGAATTGTCAGTAATTTCCAAAGTAGCGATAGCCGAACTTATTCTAGACTTATAATCTACGTTGTCCCGATCAGTCCATTTTAATCTAGACATTAAAGGAAGGATAACCCCTTCCACCCTATTATTCACACAATACTTTACATTCAATTTTAACTCTATTGGCATGTGGTCAGACCCTATCTGGCTTAAAACACTAAAATCGTTAATTACATCCAAGCAGTTAATTGAAACTAAAGCATAATCGATTACTGAGGCCCCTTGTGAACTAATATATGTAAACTCCCCACACTTATCCCCTGGTGACCTACCATTCAGAATAATAAATCCGTAATTCTCACATAGTTCCAAAATAAGTTTTCCTCTATTATTTATTACCGTATCTTTTGACATTCGTACATACTGAACAGAACTGTTATTATTTAATTTGAAATTATCTGGGATACTCTGTACACTGGCTACCCTCCCATTTAAATCTCCTATCACAATCATGTCTGAAATTAGGTTATCTGCCATAAAATCTCTCAGTTTATGAAAATCACTCTCCCAAATATTAAAGTTTAAATATAGGGGTAGGATAGACAATATTCTATTCCTATCTTGTTGCTTTACATTAATTATACTAAAAGTGTCCCGTACAGAAAAACTTAACATTTCCTTAAATTTACTGTTTAAATTTATTCCCATAATTATTCCACCTCTCGCTCTACCAAAATAATTAACTTTGTTGGCAAAAATAAAATTAACTTTGAATCCTTTAAAAATCTCAACATAAACATCCTTTTCTGCCTCTGTAACAAAAGTTTCTAATAAAATAAAAATATCAGACTCATTAAGAAATTTCATAAAAGGAATACTACTAACCTTTGACCTGAGGCCACAAACATTATAAGATACTATCCTTAAACATTGTTCGTTACGCTGGGTGTCATTCTCTTCTCCCTGATGTGGATTGGCGGTGCCTCCTCAAGCGCTAGTCACGGGTGTCGGTGTCGCTGGCCTCTCCGTCCCCGGCGTTGGCACCTGCGATGCAGCCGGCGTCTCACTCGCCTCCGTCTGCTGCGGTCCATCTGGTGATGCTGCATTCGACGTCTCACGGTGTGTAGTCTGGGATGGGTTAGGTCTTTGTGGTCCATTCTCGGCTAGGTCTGCGAGGAATGTCGAGAAATCATGGCCTGTGATGACTTTAAGCCTATCAGCTCCCTTTTGCGCTCCTGCCACCAAATGATCGTCCTCCCAAGTGAAACGACAGTTATTCACCACTAAATAGTCGAAATTTATAGGCATGTTTCGTCTCCCACAGACCCTTTCGATTTCCGTTCGAACAGCCATTAAATGTGCTCGTTTTGTACGCACTTCTTTAGGAAAGTCCTGGTGGATAGTAAATCCTGTACCCTTAAGCCTACGTGTGTTAGCCAGAATGTACTTGTAGTCATAATCATCAGGGACATGAGCAATAATAGTTTTGCTGTTATAACCTAGGGGATGAGCTCTGTTGACCCACACGTGATCGGTACAGCCGAGCATATCAATACAAAACTGTTTAACAATTTGCCTATAGTCAACCTGCTTGCCCTTCCACTGTAGTCCTTTGAAAATTAAATTGTTCCTTCGAGACCGGGATTCAAGATCAACTAACTTAGCCTTAATTAGACTGTTTTCCCTTTGTAGTTTGTACAATTGTTTTTCAACGGCTCTGTTACTCTCCTCTAACCCCTTAACCTCACTCGAAAGTTGCTCAAAATCATGCTTATTAACTAGGTTACCTATCTTTTGATCCAGAAGTCCACTGAAAACCTCTGTTAACTGTCCTAAAGTTAAATTACCTACAGTCTGATCATCCATTCTGGCACGTCTATTAAAAAAATGGGATGTTGAGCGAAAAAGGAGAATCAAAATTTAATTGAGTAAATGAATAGATTCTTATGTATTATTATCTTTTAAAAATCAATTTCTCTTCAAGTTTATGTTTGCCTCTCTTTCTCATTCGTATTAACACACTCCTATCAATTATATTATTGTTGCTTACATATTTTGCAAAAACACGATAAAGTGAATGCTTTCTTTTGTGTGTCTTACGCGGTTTCTTTTGTGTGTCTTACGTGCTTTTTTATTGTTATTATTTTTAATGTCTCCATTGTGGTCTTAAGTTTGGGAACACTTTGAAAAGATTGATGAACATATGACTTAATTCAATTGTAGAAATAAAATAGAAAAAAATTACAATAAGCTCACATTGAACACTAACAGGAATAAATATATTTCTAGGTATAAGAAATGAAAACGGCAAAACTTAACAAAAACAAATGTTTCAAATTATCTACAACAAAACACAAGGTAAAAACTAATCAATAAAATTCAGAACATTTGTACAATAACTGTGTGATAATGTAAACAAAATAATAACATTATCGATTACTGAGAAATTAAATTATCTTTAAAAAAATTATATCAAAATTCTCAAGAATAAGTAACAGTGTTGTTGATTCCACAATATTCAATTGAACTAGTCAAAGTAGAGAAGCCGTGTCAAATGTTTAGAAATTCATGAGAGAAAGAGGGTGCCAAATGGAGTGACAATGCCGAAGAAGATGATAAAGAATTTTAAATGTTATAACTTTGTAATAACTTGAAATATAATTTTTTTTAACTTTACTGAAAATATATATGTATCAAAGAATAAAAAGCCGAGAAGCAGCTTTGAATATTGTTTAAGTTAGTTTGTAAAAAAAATATTTATTTTTTGCATTTTTATGTTTATCATTAGTGGAGCTGTGATATTAATTGGAATCAGACCATTTATTCAATATTAAAGCATCTACAATAAACTATCACAATTTTACTAAATGGCGAATGCAACCTTTGTCGATTCAGTCAAGGTAATCGTTTGAGGAAAAATTGTTAAGCTCTTCATTAATTCATAATTTGTTTGTATTGCAGAAACTTTACAAAAGTGAAAGTGTTTAACATTCAAACTTTTAACTAATGTAGCCATCACTTAATATCATTCCGTGTTATAAGTAACAGTGACAGTCCATTCCAGCACCTTCAGGCAGGCGGCAAGTAGGGATGTCAATCCCAGGATCCCAAGCAATTTGGATACCTAAAAATCTTAGGATTTTTTTCATCAATCTCAAGGTTGGCAGGATTGTAAAAATCACAATTTTTATTCTTTTTGAAGTGTTTTGGTGCATAACTCCAACTAAAACTTGAAAATAATTGTTAACCCAACATGCCAATTTATTCAAAAATTTTTATTGAAACTGATTGTTTCTTTTTCAACAGCATCCACACCTGAATTATTCCTGGTGCTAAGAATAGAGTCTTATCTAGTGATGGCAAAATAAAATCGATTTTTCGGAAAAATCGATTTTTACCATTCGATACATCGATTTTTTGACATCGATTTTTTGTTCACGATTTTTTATCGAAATCGATTTTACTCTTACGATACATCAATATATCGAAAAATCGATTTTTCAAGAAATTTTGCCATTGTAGTGATGGCAAAATAAAATCGATTTTTCGGAAAAATCGATTTTTACCATTCGATACATCAATTTTTTGACATCGATTTTTTGTTCACGATTTTTTATTGAAATCGATTTTACTCTTTCGATACATCGATATATCGAAAAATCGATTTTTCAAGAAATTTTGCCATCACTAGTCTTATCGCTCAATACTTCCGGTGTGCTTCCTTCCCACTGTTGACGTTGACACAATTTTTGATGATTCTGTTTTTTAGTCTGAGTCAAACTACTTTTAGTTGCTCTTGTAAATAGATTTATAGATATGACGTAGGCTAAATAAATTGTTTTATATTTTACAAAATGGATGAGTATGATGATTTATTATTAGGTTCAATGGTAACATAACAAAACAAATTATGGTATAAATGAATTGACTCTTGAAGTAGTTGTGTACTACTTTAATTAATGTAAAAAAGTAACCTTAAAAAAACTGTTAATTTTACTTTAAAATTACCAATTTATGTTCAGATTAGATAATTAATTTTAATTAAATAGTTTATTGTTATATTTTAGAAGGGAATATGATTATAAATTACAATGGTCTAAATGTAGTGTCACAACGCAAACTCATTTCTGTGGATTTATTTCATAGAACTATAAACATGGAATGCTGACTCGAGTAATGAAAGGCAGCCAAAAACGGTCCGACTGTATCATCTTCCCCCTCCCGAGGTCGGTATAAAACTGCAATTCCCGCAAAATCTGAGTGACCGACAACGATGCAGCGTTTCACTCAACTCGATATTTAACCTATAAAACGCTAAGCAATGTAGTTTAAATTTATACAGGGTTTTAGAGCTTTAAATGATTAACAAATCGGTATCGGTTTCAGGCCAACAAAAAAACATTTAAAATTATAATAATTGTTTTAGCCTAAAGTTTGTTTAGTTTGGATTGATCATGTAGTGAAAAAAGTAGTAAGCGAGGATTTTTTTTATTGTAAGGGCAGGAAAAAACTTAAAGTGAATGAATTATAGAGAAGATTTTGAATTTTATCTTGCATTAAAAATATCTGCTGTATGATAAGCCGTTTTTTTGTAATCTTATCTTTAGCGAGCGCTTCTACGAATCAGCGGAAGCGTCGCGTTCCGTCGTAGCGTAGCATATTTTAATAAAACAGTCGCTGGCCGGAGACACCTGATTCAATGCAGTTCGTGACGAATTTTGTTTGTTATTTGTTATCAATTGTTGTATATACTGTACTATTATTATTGACACATCAAATAAATCCACAAGACAAAATTATCAATTGCACATCCCAAAAATAAACAAAGAAATTGGAAGAAAGTGTTATAAATTTTATGCACCAAAGATATATAATGCTGTACCGAAGAATATAACCGAATCAGAAACAAATTCAATAACGAAACAGTTGAAGATACACTACGCAGAGAAATATTTATAAATTATTGTAGAAATCATTGTAAAATTATATTAAGTAATTTAGTAGAGTTGTTCTGAAAATCAGTTTTACTGAGAACCGCTCAAATAAAGACGATTATTATTATTATTATTATTATTATTACTATATCTTGTGATATATGTGTCAAGTGATAAGTTTATTATTTGTTGTAATATAAAGTGGAATGCCTACATATTGTGTAGCTTATAATTGCAAAAGGCATCCAGCTTATCTGCACACAAGTAAGCCTAAGTACAGCAATTTATCTAACCCATTGTTTATGATGCGGTCTATAGTATATAGGTAACGTCGTATTCAATTGTAAAATTACGTCCTATGGAAAGGATCAAACATAATATTTTATAACTAGTAAGTGTATTGCACTTAAAGGGCATTTTTTTTAAAACGTACTCTGTAATATGGCAAAATAACAACGAGTTTCTAAATTTGGCTTAATATTTTCAATAGTTTTAGCTTTTTACATGTCTATAATTACAGTTAATTGAAAATATCCATACAGTAGACTATACAATGGCATATATCGAATTACGTCATTAAAACTTATACAGTTGACATCCATTCCGTCTTAAAATAAAGGTCGACTTATCATATATGTACACTTCAGCGTAACAATACTGTCTTTTTTTAACCACAATGAATTTTGTCATATAAAATTAAAGGTTTATAACTTATTTTAATCCATGAAATTTGACGTATATAGACTTAGACTATATGTAGTTTATGAAATGATTTTTTATTGATTTTTTTACTGTTTATAATATTTAGACAACATTATTAACTCAAACTATGTAGCTATTTACACAAATATTTTTATTTTAGGAAAGAAAATATTATCAGTTAATTGAGTTAAACCAAAATAAAACAATTGAGGCATATACTAGTATACTTGTTGCTCGATATCGAGCAGTTTATTTTAATACAATACAAATATTACTTTTAGCTATAAATCAACGATATCCGACAAATCCAATATTGTGAATATCTTTAAGAGTCATCTTCACCCCTGGGCCAGTAGCCCATTGTTGCGCAGTCGGCAATGTTAATCATACGGCTTTTATGCTAAAACATGGTCTTGTATTCCCCCCTCTTCACCCCTTCACCTTCATCTTCACCCCTGGGCCAGTAGCCCATTGTTGCGCAGTCGGCAATGTTAATCATATGGCTTTTATGCTAAAACATGGTCTTGTATTCCCCTGTTTCGGACGCTGTTTTTCAACCGATTTTCTTGAAACTAGGTAAGTGTTTAGTTGAATAGTTATATTAGGTCCCTCATACCTCGAAATTTTGAAAATTTTACTAAATTTTGAAATATTACTAAGGAAAATCGAGTTACTTTGCGACCTCACAAAGAGTAATATTTGTTAATTTTTCAAAATTTCGAGGTATGAGAGACCTAATATAACTATTCAACTAAACACTTACCAAGTTTGAAGAAAATCTGTTGAAAAACGGCGTCCGAAACAGGGGAATCAAATACCATGTTTTGCATTAAAAGCCGTATGGTTAACATTTCCGACTCCACAACAATGGGCTACTGGCTCTGGGGTGAAGATGACTCTTAATCATCAAAACTACATTTATGTACAGCTGATTATTAACAGACATTTAAAATGCTTTATTTAATTCCAATGTTATTTAAATGGGAAATGTTGAGATTTCAATGGTGAATAGCGCCTTTATTTTCAGTCCGATTCTCATCAGTTTTTGGCGGAAACAACTACAGACCAAGCCCTATCCAACGACACCAAAAACTTGAAAATCGGTTGAAAATTGTAGGAGTTCTCAACACAAAAAACCCTTAGCATATTAAATAAGTATCGATTTATTATACATATAGAAAAAAGTTTAAAAGATCCTCGAATGGTGCACGTACAAATCAAAGTTCCTAAAATGTAATTCCAAATAAATATGCAACAGTTAATCATATTAAAATTAAAGATTCCTTGCGTATCCTGAGCTCAAAAATTCAGAGTACAGTCCCCTGTTCATTTAAAAACTCATGCAATCAATCATGAGTTTGGTGAATGCCATGAGTTAAGACTGATAAAATTAATCAATTCTGTCTTTTTTAATACTATTTTTGCTTTCATATGCCAAAGAAAAAAATCTGTCTATAAATAAATCAAAGTTAGGTATTAGACAGAAACTAAACAAACTTGTTTTATTTAAGAATGTGTAGTTTTCATTCAGTAAAAAACTTCTTTTGTTTGTTTTACTTATTAATAAATCATGTTTATTAAATATATGTGCATCAGTTATTGCTCCATACTTCCCTTCATGCAAAGAAATGTGGTTTTGGTCGTTTAAACCAATCAATTACGTTTAAATTTAGACGAAAGTACTAAAAAACGCGTCGCGCCCATTGAACTGTGTGGACCAAAGCGCCCAGGCATACCGACCTTGGGTGGGGGTAGCTCCGCGCCGCCGGACCGTTTTCGCTTCACTCAGTCAGCGTTCCATGTTTATAGTTCTATGATTTATTTGCATTTTAACGAAATATAGGCAAAAGGATAGTACTTTCTAATGATAAAGGTAGGTTCAAAGATGTAGGCGTGTAAGGTATGGCAGCAATGAAATACAGGCTTCAAACTACAGTAGAAGTGTATCACCATTGATTTCCACATACAAAAGCTGTCGGTTGTAAAATAAATTTGGGCCTACCAGATGCTAGATAAGTAAGGCATCGTCTTCCAGATGGTCAAGATAATCAAGATTGTGAGTTCTTGGTGTGTAATCTATCGTGAATTAGAGTAAAAATGTCTTTAGACATTTCTATTACGAAGCTGAATAGCCTAAATTTCTATTATGGTACATACAAATCCGGGGATTGTCGTTAATAAATCCTGAAATCCCGGGATTGGAATTTCAGCCTGGGTATTGACACTCCTCGCTGCGAGGACAGTTAATGCAATTCACATGATTTCTAACAATCTTATTGACCTATGTTAGTAGAGAATTGTCTTTCCACAAATATTTCTTCAAATGTTTTTTTAAAGCTTACAAAGTGTCTATAACTTATTTTTTAGAAGATCTCTTGTATTTGCCATTAATTGTAGAGCCATAATTGGTCCCTGCAATGACAAAAACATTGTCTCAGGCCAACTCTGCTGAGATGCTCGCTGATTGATAGTCCAAAGCTCTACCCCTGAGTCAAGTCGAGTCAAGTCAAATGAAATCAATCTTTCTTCAAACATACAATGAGCTACTGCCTCTTCCTATCGGATGGTGCTAAACGTTTAAGCGCCAGAGTAATTATTTTAAACTTTTTAACTCCTTTCACTTAACTTTCTGTGGAAAAAAATTACTTAGAGGTAAATTAAAATGATAGGTAAAAATTTAATAGAACGGCCAATAAATAAAAAATATATATATTTACTGCTAAAATGAAACATCTTTCCTCCTATGTTTCTCCCTCGTCGGAGTCTCTTCTTCATATTCCACCTCCAAGTGAGGCCTCTTGGGTTTCTTTGTTGATTGGGAGGGTGTCAGGGCTCTTTTGGTTGTAGAGGCTCCTTTAAGTTCCGTCACCTCCTACAACAAAGCGATATTAAATAAACATTCAAAAATCAAGAATGCTTTATTGTTTTTAATACATAACATTAACAATTAACAACATAATACATAAATGGAAATAAAAGTTTATACTATAAATTTATACACTACTTTTATAAATTTTCCATGATTCATAAACTACGCTACAGAATACTACACTATTTACTACAAAGAGCAACACTGCCTGAAATTCTCCTACACCACGTACTAGGTACTCATACACGGTGTAATACTCCTTTCCCAACAAATATGATCTCAGTCTCAATCTGAACATTTACAGATCTGTTTTTGTTTCTCTTAAATATAGCGGTTTTATGAAGCAGGTGGTGTCTCAAATATGGCGGTTTTATGAAGCAGGTGGTGTCTCGAGTGCCAAAAGATGACTTATTTTCCACATACAAGGATAGATATTCAAATATTGATAGAGAGGAAAAGTTATAATTTTACTAGTGGAAGAACACCTCTACATGAATCCGTTGTACAAATACCAAAAATCAATCTGATTGTTTATTTTTTCTGCACACAAAAAATTTGGGTTTTTCTAGATGATTCTGACCCCCCCCCCCCCCTCCCCAGCAACTGCATAGGACATTGATATATGCAACCATGGTACGCTTTCATAAGAATATTTAAGTCTGAAAATTGTATTAACCTACGAATAATGAAGATACCGCTTACTTTTTTGAAAACTTATCAGTATGTTGGAAACATCAAACCTGGAAATCTGTGAATAATCCAAGGAAATTGCCTGGATGGCAAGAAACAATTTAAGTCTCACCGACAAATCATCTTGCATTGGATGACCTCTCAGGACCACTTTTCATATCAAAACCAATAAACAGTACTAATCAAAGGATTGTTATCTGACAGCCACTGCAATATTATTTTTTGAAAGATTACTATTTTTTAAAGACATTACTCTTCTTGTATTCTTCTATTCTATTGTAGGTGAGGTGATACTTATTTTAACAACTCTTTTCTTTGGGCTAAACTCACCAATTTAATTTTACTAGAATCCAATAATTTGTCGGCGAACCAGCATTATCATTACAGTATATATATACAAAATTGTAACATACACTGTCTATGTAAACCCAATATTTTGCGGAACTACAAAACACGCCTCATTAGGTGGGTAATTCCCTAGCTCGCCGCCGATCACATATTTGGTCGGAGCGCCTGACCATGACTAATGAATCAGCTGTAAAGGGGGGAGGTGTTTGTTTACCTTTCTTCTTAATAAAGCCTTTATCTACTCTGGCTGATGCCGCAGTTATTTCCATTTTTAACCACGCCTAAATACATTGCACTGATGGTGTAAATATAAGTTTGTTTTCTACGGCCTCAAAAAAAAAAGAAATATTGCAGAATCATTGTTCATCGCCGTAGAAAACAAACCCATATTGAGACCATCAGTGGAAGTTAGTGCAACGTATTTAAACATAAATGTAAAAATAAAACAACTGTGGCATCAGCTAGAGCAGCTGGCCTTATTATCAAGAAAGGTAAAAAAAACCCCTCTCCCCTTCACAGCAGAATGATTCATTAGTCGTGGTCAAGCGCTCCGGCCAAATACGTGAATGGCGAGCTAGGGAATTACTCACCTGAGACGTGAATATTGGGTGTACATAGACAGTGTATGTCACGGTTTTGTATGTAAATGTGTTAAATGTTATGACGACGTTGGATTCCCGACTGATTATTGTATTCTAGCAAAAATTAAAAAGGTGAGTGTAGCCCAAAGAAATTAATTGTTAAAAAATGTCATATTACTCTGAATGAAGGTTTTCATTTCAAGATCTGTACGAGAACAATTACAAACGCTGAAAGAGGTATCATCTGCAAAATGACCTTCTATGCGTCTATGAGGTCTTCATGCCTACTACCGTAATAGCGTATTCCCTTTCTTGGGTAAAATTCACTAAAACAGAAATCTAGTTTTATACAACGCAGTATCAGTTTACAAAAAATGTCAACGTTTAAAAAGGATATGTCAGAATTATGTTGCATGAATTAAATCGTAAATGAAAAACGCACCTCAATATCTTCAATGTCAGACTCTTCAAAGTCATCCAACGATTCCACTTCGCCACTGTCTGATATCTGAAATAAAATAGACTTGACAATGACAAATGTTTTAATTTAAGATGCAAAGTTAGGACCGTAAGTAAGGTCCACAATAAACATAACATCATAAAATAACAACCCTCTAATAAAAGATTTAGTATCAAACTATGGTAGGTTTCAATTTTACAGAAATTTTATGAAATCTCATAACATACTATAAGTTTTAATTCTAAAATATTTTTTAACATTGAATTTTCTTATGGTATTATAAATTAATAAGCATTTCTACAAAAAAGTTTTAAAGTGTAGGTTGAATATCCGAAAATTCTTTGGAAAGACAAGTTTTTATTGTTGCTCCAAAGCCTTGTCTTGATTCAATAACTTTGGTTTGGTTGCAAGTCAACTCCCAATTATCTGCGGTAATGACTGGTTGAAGGGTCCGGGATAACCCAAAAACAGGGTTAAAACAAAGAGTTCAATAAATTGAGTTACACACAAAATAAACAAGTTTTTAATGAGAGTCAGACCAGGTAAATTATATATTTAAAGGCAGAAGGGTCAAGTTTAGAACCTTAAAAAAGCTTATAACAATTCTCAAGATCAAACATTTCAACCTTTTAACCTATAACGAAACATCAGTCAAATTGACCGATGCGTGACTTTGCCTGGCTAAACTATTTGATCTTGAGCTTGACAACTGTCGGTCAAATTGATCGATGCGTGACTTTGCCTAGCTAAACTATTTGACCTTGAGCTTGACAATAGATCTTGATCAGACCTTGAGCTATTTGACACTAGTATAACCTTCCTCCCCCACAATACTCTACCCTTCAATATCATATTCACTCAGTTTGCCCGACAGCGTTGTACGGACCAGGCCTTTTTTATGGATACGGTTGGTCAGATTTACCGTGTGTTTTGCTTTTCGAGTTGTAGTAAAATGTATTGTGTATTGCTATTTTTGTTAGTAAACGCTAAGTGATACAAAATGGCTAGACGTGGTCCTTCTAGAAGGGTTGTAGTCATAGTCATAGTCAAATATCTTTATTCAATTGCCGTACAAATATACAGACAGAATAGTGTCACACATTAGATGGAAATATACAAAACAAGAAAGATTGTCTTTAATTAAAACATAAATATTCTTAAATATAGTTACAGTGTGTAAGGCCTGGTGTCCCAAACTTGAGTGACCAGATACCTAGATACATGGTACACAACAGTGAAATAATAGTGGCTTCAGAGAGGGTGATGATTTGTATGCCGATCCGGACTATGGTTTTCAATTTTATAATTCTGTCATCTAACTTTGGATAAATACTGTAAATATTATTTTTCATAGAATGTTGTATCTCACTAACAAGGATAATAGAATATGGGGAGGTTGTCTCATTCACAAATTCAACACATTTGTGCTACGTCATCGGCCGACCCATCAGCTGGCTGTTTTAAATCAGATGTCAACTTTCTTTGTTTACATTTGATTTGTTTTTGTTTCCCTTGTTTACTGTTAGTATTGTGGTTAGGTTATAACGATGAAGAAAGTAATACAGATTAAATTTATTAAAATTAATATCAAAACTTTGTTGTATGAAATGTGTAGGCTGTTTTAATTATTACAAATCCTAAAAGAAGAACAGGTCTTAAATTGTTATTATTAAGATTATTGAATTTAATTTTATATTTTATTCGGTTTTGGCGTCCCGATAGTCCACTGTAATGAAGGCCATTAAACACGATAACGTGCTACTGCGGCCGCTTTTTTCATTGCCGCGGTATCACAGTTTTGGACAGAAGATATTATACAATTTTTTGTCCGAGTTTTAGGCCATTTAACGATGCTTAATCGGTACTGTAGCGATCGCCTTCCGATCTTCCTTTGAACCCATGTTTCACGTTCTGATCGAGTATACGGCAGATTAGTGTAAGCTCCGCAAAACTTACATCAAACTCGACTAGTCTACATTGAGTCGTCTTTGTGGAGTTTTACTGCAATAAATTAAAGCGCTACGATTGTAAGTGGTGCAAAGGGCTAAAAAATAAATATACAGGGAGACCCAAAAATCAATCACGCCACTGCCGGCATAGTGTATTTTAATTCATGCATATTTTATTTCATTTCTGGTAAACTATCTTCACACAAATGACACGATGTATAATAACCAAGAAATCCATACCCAATATCCCCATAACGACCTGATTTTTGCAACAAACATCAATGTTAGAAATTTTTAATTAAAATACCTATAAAATTCATTTAGACAAACAAATATTGTTCAAAAATTGCCTGAGTTAACCGTAAGTGCACCGAACTCCTAGATTTTTTGGATGATTTTTTATATAGGCCTACTGCAATGAGTTGTAATAAACCAAGGAAATGATTATTGTTGGATAAAATAATCTAGCTTTTAAACCTTAAAATGTAACATTTATATTAGGATTTAATGATGAGTAGTTTTTCCCTGCAAATATTTTGGCGACCTCGCACCTCCAGATTGGCCCCGTCCAGATACTAATCAGACTAAGACTAAGACCTAAATTCACCCATGTAAACTCGTGTAAGTTTGAAGAATCTGAAAGAAATTGTACGGTAATCAAAGTAAACAATCTTGAAAATATTATTTAAAACCTTTTTAAAATCATAATTTAAAGATATAATAAAATTCGACGGATAAATTATGGCATTATTATTAAATCTGTGGTCCCCGATAGAATCGCGCGTCTTATAATTAGTTCCTGCTGATTAGTTCCATTTTTTCTCACTAGTATCGCTAGGGCGGACAGGGTCGGCCGGTGACGTAACGATCCCAGCTGTTACTGGGACAAAATGCCACATAGGCCTTATGGGAATGAGACAACCTCTTCTGTTTCTTATTTAATAGCCTTGTCTCACTAACACCTGTGAAAAAATTATAATGAAAAAATTATGCATTTTCTACAAAATGCAAAAACAGTCAAATGTTTCTCTTAGCCTTTTAAAACCCACGTTTCGTTACAGGTGTTAAATAAAAGGCGAGCTCTACAACCATTCAGCAACCCAGTCAGTTAAACTCAATTTAAACCATACCATGATTATAACTAACTATAACATAAAAGGTTTCTATTTGTTGGACTTTTCAGAAAATGTATAAGTTAGTTATAAAATTACTAAGAACCTTACAAAGAGTGAATAAGCTCCCAATTGTTTGAAATATTTAAATAGTTACTCCTCCAAACTTTAAGCAATACACTTACGTCGTCTTCTTCACCTTCATCTTCGCTCTCCCCTTCCACAAACTCTGGCTGTTTCTGTAGCTCCTTCTCTATCTCAGGATCCACCTCCTGTAACAATACAAAATCAAAACACCATGCTGCAGTTCTTACAGTATAATATAGATTCCTCTGGCAGCCACAGCTGTGAGGCTATACTGCACTGTTTTATATTATCAACAGCATCAGGTAGGCAGCGGGCATAGCTCAGTGGTAGAGAGCTCTGGGTTATCACCCAGCAGGCCCGGGTTCAATTCCCGGCTCGGGGACAAAAAGATCGTTCGGCCGCTCCCGTGGTTCGGAAGTCACGTTAAGCCGTTGGTTCACCTGCATAGAAAACAAAAAAGTGCAGGCATTTCAGGTGAGGAGAACTATCAGTTAATTGCTGATCTCCCTCCACTAAAAGCCATACGATAATTATTATTACAGCATCAGGTACCTTCAAACGCCACACTCCACCATCGCAACAAACCCAGACGAGGTTTTCAAAATTTTTCTTTTGATGGATTAGTAATTCAAGATACTTTAGATACTTTCTTTGAAACATCTACACACAATTACCTTTATTGACTGGAAGAACATCATTTGGATTTCAACCTAATGACACTAAAAACATAAATTTACTTAAAAATTTTTAATAAAAACTTTAAGATTACTTGATTGAGAATGCCTTTTACTCAATCCAGGGAATTTCGTGAGGTAGAGTCAATCTTATAGTTAAAAATGCTGTAGCGATTCAGAAAATGTATTGACTCCTAAAATTTCTCCCAATCCTACTGTTACGAATCAAAGATTTCCCCCAAAAATATGTGACATAATATATTAATTTGCCTTAAAACTCAACAGCTTACAACGGGCAGTGAAATGATAAAGATTTATTAGATTTCAGTTTAAACTACTTAAAAGTACTTCTTAACACTTGAATCTAAAAAAAAATTCAAAATTTCCCAATACTTCCCCAGGCACCTGGGAATTTCCCCCGATCCTAGTTTGCCGGATCGGACATATTCTGCAACCCTGGAATATTGGATTGATTACATTGCTGATCATTAAGTCTACTATTCTTGGTGCATATTGATTGTATTACTTTCAGCAGTAGTTTACTTTTGTTCTTTCAGTTTTAATTTTTTCGGCAATTATTTTTTATTTATTATTTTTTGTTCAATTTTGTAAAATTTTGTAGGTCTATAATTTGTCTAAATTTTGTTTAAATGATACTGTAAATTTTTGATGCAATCTAATGCTTATTACTGTAAGTTCATAGAAATATAGGAGTTTTTTTATATACTAAGTTTTTGTTGTTTGATTTATATACAACAGACGTTGGTCAATGAACCTGTCCAAATTTTGAATCAAACAAATGCATTGGATGAGAATCCTATGATGATATTATGATTAGTCTATGATACTGCTTTTTCAGTAAATTTTACTGTCTTACAAACCAAGAAATTTACAGTCAAAGAAGAACATTCAACATTTGAACTCACAGCAATATTTGACTGTCACTGCAAAAGGCTAACCACGATGTTAGTCTCGACTTATAAGGTCACATTAGAAACTTTATTATGACCCAGTCAACTCTTACACAAGATGATACGTTTTCTACCACAACACAATATATTATGAGTGAAGGAAGATATTAGACAGTACAATTGTGTGTAAAAGGTGTTCCAAGTGATCAATTTTTAGCAGTCGCACAAATAATAATGTACAGTAGACCCCCTCTTAACCGGCCACCTCGGGGCCAGGCCGCGGCCGGATAATGAATTGGCCAGTTAAACCGATGTAGGCTACATTTAAAAACACCAACCTACAATTTTATATGGCCTAAACACAATTGTGACCTGAAAAAACTTTCAATACATCACTGTATAAGATTTACCGGTATAGCTAACATCCGACACACATGAAATCCACAACCAACTAGACTAATAATAATTCCTTTCTTTATGGTGGTCTACTGGATAGTAGGTCCAACTACTATATTACTATCAAACTCGACAGTAAACAGAGTCGAGTTTTTAATCGACTCGACTGTTTTTCAGAGTCGAGCAGTGTTAATCTTGTTGCATTCACTTCCGTTGGCATTCCTTTTTGTAAAGGACAGTAGGCCTACATTTGAATTGGTTTGAGAACGTCAATATGATATATGGTTGAATTGAATGATACAGTAGATAATAAAACTACGTTTCCGGCGAAATAAGGCAGGTTAAGGCGGTGATGAGATAAAAAATGACCGGTTAAAAAGATGTTATTTTTGTGTCAAGGTAGGCTGGTTAAAGCGGAGACCATTTAAAAGGTGGCCGGTTGAGAGGGAGTCCACTATAATGTAATTTAATCTTGTTAACACAAAGATACATTCGTTTTTATAGATATAAATGGGAACCCGTTGAACAAAATTGTGAAATGCCTGATAGTGTTAGTTGTTGCTCCATGCTAATTTTTTTCTACCATTGTATTGCGAGATGAAAATACCTATCGTTTTGAATCAGTCATGAATATGGAGCTAATATAACCTGGAAGGAATATATTTTCCTTCTCAAAATATTATATTTAATGGCACACCTTTTTAGTTCTATAAATCATTGAATAGAAAAATATTACCGCTTCCTCCTCTTCTTCATCTTCTTCTGGTTCACTCTCGTCCTCGCCTTCTACTTCTTCCTTATCAAGTGCTTTCTCAAATACATTCTGTGGGAAGTTATAGATGTCTCCATACTGCAAACAAAAAATAACTAGATGTTAAAATGAAAAATAATTTAAATGGTTTTCAAGTTTTACCCTCCAAAGCTCTGCAAGTTGGCTTAGTGCCAAAGCTGCCTGTGGGGTTAAGGTTAAAATTTTAATCATACTATATATTTTCAAAAGGTTAAATATATTTTGAAATTACTGTGCATTTTACATTTCTGTAAATAAAACTACAATGGCAGGCAATCAAACATTGCATTAAAATCATACGCTGAAATTTCAAGACGCAAACTTCTGGCATATTTGACCTTTTGAGGTCAGTTTTGTGGCATTGCTCAAAATTTGAAGATCTTTAAAATTATGTACAATAAAACGTAGACCAATAAAGTTTCCTCTAAGGGACGTTCCAATGGGGGTCTTGGAGAAAACTTCATTGACTTATAGCACATTGTACATCATTTTAAAGGTCTTAGAATGTAGAACTTTTAAGTTTTATATTGTGATTTTAGAGTAAAGTTTGATTGAATGCCATTTTCTGCTCAGTCATCCAATAGCGGTGGGTTTTATGGGTCCCATAGAGATAAATATTCATAATGTATCCCCAAATAAAGTACTAATGACCTAATATAGACAGGGCCGGTTCTATTGCTGCTTTAGGCAAAGGGTCCATTTGCTGACCCCCCATGAGCAAATTCTTACCCCTTTCCACCTGACCAACACATGTACAAAAGTTTACATTCAACGGCAGATCATGGTGACACGTTGCTTTGCATGTGATTTTATTATTTACTCTGTCTATTTTTCACGCTCAGTTACTTGAACAACTCAGTATTTTTCACAGTGAGTCAACAATGAATTTGAAAAGACTAAGGGCCGAATAAGAAACTTGATGGACTAGAGTAGCGCGGCACGTTGCCGCTGCAAAGTAGCATGCATGCACTGCTGCGTGGAAACAACTAAAATTGAATAAAAACGGTTGTGAATTTGACATGATGATCACATGTTATCACTGTCCCATCCACGAGTAGGTTGTGCACAGGTGTAATGCACAGGGGAAGTGGGGATGGAAGGGGAAGGTTTGTAGGGGCAGCCACAGTCTAATATAGAGTATTTGAGAGACAGTCGTGACACTCATTTACCTCACTTTACTTGTCCCCCAAACCCTCAAGACATACAACCAGTACATAGATATACCAGTAATTACTATACCGGTGGCTTTTAGAGCTAGTGCTGTTTCACAAACACCCATTGAGATTGGCATCTGTAGCCAATCACAACATGCACTAGAGAACTATCAGTACCCACCGGTATCGTTGACCCCATGTGGAGGAAACCCTAATACTTGCAGTGTTAATAGAAGTGAAAAGTGTCGTGACTATATAGCTAAAACTGTTTTTTGCCGCTTCACGGGAAAGTGCTATCCTTGGCGGTTGCCTATTTTGCCTAATGGGTGTGCCAGCCCTGAATATGGATGTGTCAAATTTCACCCAACTAAATCATTCTTAGTAAAAAAATTTGAATAACGGCAAAATCTTACTCTGTATATTTATTTTTTTACAGCTTTAAACGGAATACTGAAATATGTGTTAATATTTACATTGTCTTTTACAACATTGAACTTTACTTGTTTTTCAAAAGGTCACTCAGTCTGCACACTTGCACTGTTTATCAGGAAATTTGAGTTTTTTGACAGTTCGAGTTTTTTTTAAATTTATCATAAATTTATTCTATTGTGTAAACAAATGTAATTTGATCTTACCACTCCTTTCTTCAGTCTTTCCATTAACTGCTTTTCAATGGCATTATCCAGCTGAGCGGCAATGAGGGCTTTTTCTTCTCTCCTTCTTATTCTCCTCTCTACCTTTCTTGGCAATGGAACTAGCTTTTTCCTAAATTAAAATTTAACAAATTATTATTCAATTTAAATTGAAAATAAGGTACAAGTGTGTGTGTTAATCAAATGTGATTTTTTCCAATAAGGGTTGTTTGTTTGATACAAAAAAAAAAAAATAATAATAATAAAAATAATAAAATAAAAATAAAAAACGCTATTATCTCAGGACAACTTCAAAACTAGTTTTTACTAGCTGCAAAGTTGACATTGGGTACAACAAACCAAGTTGTCATAACATGTGGTAAGTCTTTTCGCTGTCCATTATGACAATTTACTTTCCTTCATCAACCATTCACGTTCTAGACAGAGGGGGGTTAATGCTGTGGGCAACCCCTAGCTGAGGAACATGAATGGACAGTCGGTTGGTTGACCATTTAGAGGGCCGAGCAGACCTGTTTGAGCCTGAAAATCAAGTGTCACAGGAGCATGGAAGTTGGCCCGCCGTCAGCTGTCCGATCTCTCAGTCTCACCTTTTCACTTCCTTCAATATCCCACCCTTCCGAGGGCTTGCACAAAATGCCCGTTAGAGGCAGACAAGCTTAACGGTTTGGCGGATGGCTTTTTATCCACCAACAACAACAACACTATATTAATGATCAAACTATTTTGTTTTTTAATATTTGGTAACGCATTCTTTTTAAAGCCACCACCACAAACAATATGGGGAAACCTTTTTAGATTGATAATCAGTTGCTTGAACATTAACACATAATAAAGTACTTTTTACAAGTATGTTTTTAGAGCAAACAATTCTGTCCATTAATATAGTTTGTTTTGGTGGAACAAATTGAAGCTTTACTTAAACTTAGTGCACAAACAAACAGAGAGCAATGTGTTGCAATGCGACGCAATTTGAATCCAATTAAATACATGTAATCAGGTTGAGCCAAACACACTAGCAGCGATGGATTACATGGATTTGATTTCATCTTGTCACATCGCTCTCTGTGTGTTAGTACACTTGGTCTCTGCTTAAAATAAAATAAAATTTTATTAATAAATGTTTCAAGAGCAATAAAATTTTATTAATAAATGTTTTTAATACTTTGATAAAAAAGTTTATCGGTACTTACTGTCTTCTTAGCCTTAGCTTTCTCATCCGAATCAAATACTGGGTAATTTTGACAAATCTCTGTTTGCATTTGGACTTAATAAACTGAGGCCAAAATAGTAAATTTTCATTAATCTGGTAGATTGCTTTTTCAAAATTTCTTGATAGCTTGACTCTTTCCCATGTCTTTCTTGGAAAAGCGGATCTGAAAAATATAACTTTGGTTATCTGTTTGTTAACTAAATCCTGAGTTGCGAGTGTTAATCACATCCCTAGCAAGTGGGATATTGCACTCATCCCCAGCAAGTGGGATATTGCGAGTAGAGTATAAATCATACGAAAGGTGAACTATTAATTAAAAAGCATGTCATGCAAGGTGAAGTTTTAAGCCCAGAAAAATTAACATGATGCCTCAAAAATACACATTAATTTGTTTGTGCTAGCTTATTAAATGGTCAATTTTTAGTATTGTTTATAGCAAATGTTGCAGAGATGATCTTATGGTACACAAACTGGACTATTTTTTCTACTTTAGATATTCTCTATTTTTTTATATTTTCCTACTGATATGCAAAGAGCAATCTATATATTAATACGCAAGCATGTTTCGTTTTCTCCTTTTTTCTCAGCTTATGGGCATCGTAGGAGAAATCCGGCATACCGTTAGACAGGTATTGTGCTGTAGATGAGCAGAATCCCATTATAATTCACGTTGGACTCCAGGGCTAAGCTCCACAGGCTTTCAAAGTTCCTATGTTAATCTTATGGAGAAAGGAGAATTGAATGAATCGTAAGACAGCTGTTGTAAAAACAACTGCTAGAAAATTAGGAAGAACAGATGTTTTAGTTCTAAGATGTTTTTAAGCTTCTTGGGTCCAGATCAACTGAAATTTTGATCGAATTTCGATCAGGGGGCGATCTCTAGTTTTTATAAATAGCAAAAATGGGAATAGACAGAAACTCATCTAAATTCCCGGTGTGGCCACTCTTCTCAGTACGGTATTCTAGAATATGTATTTCTGTATATATTACAGTTCCATCACAGTCACCCTTCAGTCATACTCAACTTAAAAGACACATCATAGTATGCCAGTATTTTAAGTTTCAAGTAATTTATCTAATGTATTTAAATCATGGCTCTTTTTTAAAGTTTCTGATGAAGTTTATACAGATTTGATAATGGGACAGTTAGCAAGTTAACAGTTAATAGCTAGCAGAACTTGGTGAAATTTGGTGTCTACCTTCACTAGGTAAAATATTTGTTCTTACTTAACCCCAATAGCAGTAAACCTACATGTTAGAGAAACAATGTGTATGTGGTGTTTGGTCAATAATACTTAAAATTTCGGACATTTGCCATATTTTTAGCCTTAAGTACTCGCGCCGGGTGTTCACAGACCCTACAGTTGTAAATTTTATGTTTCTAGCTAGTTAATTTTAGATACAGCAATACAGCCTTGCGCCGCTCAGTAGCCAGGTCAGTTTCTGGCAATTTCCACAGTGCGTAGTGTGCGTACGGTGCATTAGGGTGCCGAGAGACCCCTGCGCAAGTGCTAGTGTTTTGTCATCCTCCTTTGTTTAGTTATTACAGAAAATTAAAAACTGATTTTTTATGTTTATTTTGGTTAAGACCACCAACTCCTATGTAAAATGTAAATACCATGTGTTTACACATGGAAACACATGGACAGAATGTGCTAACAGTGTTTTTAGCCATATCTATACTTACTTAATATGGGAGCGCGGAACTGGCTAACTCTGGGAGTCTCTAACCCCATGTTAAAAATTCCTATCCCAAACTATAAAAGTTGGCAGAATTTACTAACTTTGTCGACCGGCGGAACTCGCTAACTCCCAATGAGAAGCCTCGCTCCCTCACCAATCAGCGTGTTGAACAGTGGCGAATGAAACACTTTGATCAGTTCCATAAATTCCATTTAGGGGCCGTCCATAAATTACGTCATCTGAAAATAGGGGGGGGGGGGGTCCAGATTGAAAATGATGGTAGGGTGATGTGCAAGGGGGGGGGGGGAGTTTGGCTTTGATATGACGTCATTTAAAAATTATGTTTGATATGAAATTTTGACAGTAAAACAATGATAAATTCCGACAAGGGGGGTATTGAAATACGTCGTATTTTTCAACAACTTTCGATCCTATCAATAATGTGGTACTACAGTGGTTTGTAAATGATAATATCCATTTTGAATAGTTCTTTCAACAAACTATGGCCAAAATGGGGTTCAAAAGTTAATTGATAGTCTTAATAAATCAATAAAGAATAGAAAGTAGCTTTGACGAAAAAAAAACATTATTTCTACTTAAAACGGAGGTTAGTTAAAAATGACGTCATTTTTCTGAGAGGGAGGGGGGTCAGACAAATTATGATGGTAGGATGATTTTAGGGGGGGGGGGAACAAAAATGACCAAAAAGCTATGACGTAATTTATGGACGGCCCCTTACCGCCCAATATATTATCGTGTCAATACCATAATTATCGTATTAGACATATTGCTTACTTTGGTATTTAATCTGATGGTGTAATGAAAAGGCAGATTATCTGATTCCGAGATTATTGGTATATATTTATCTCAATGTCTTTGACCTATTTATTGCTTGTGTGTTTTGATTTAGTTGTTTTCAACAACATGGACAAACCTTTTTAGCAATGACAATTTTTTGCAAATTAAATACCATAAGCTCATAAGGCCTCAACCCAAACAAATGAAATCTTGTGTCACCTCAAATTTAGATAGATTGTGATTGGGGCTGCTCGCGTTCAATTCTGGACCTAGGCTGGCATGCCTGTGGGGGCTTGTGCACGAATGGCTTGGGCGCGTTTAGGTGTGACGGAACCGTCGGAAGAGACCAGCTTGTTTGTCTTGTCCTCTTGCTGTTGTCTATATAGTTAGGGGCCCCAGACTGTTATCCTTATGTCTATCCTCTCTTATATCAACTAACATTTCCATCCAAGAAACAATTTAAATTCAGAGAGACACAATTAGACAAATCTATTGCATTGAACGGGGCGCCGGAATTCTACCCCTACGAAAAGTACCCCCATGAAAAAAACACTATGTCATTTTGACGTCACAATTCAATTCAATTATCTTTATTCGGACATACATGACAATGTACAAGAAAGCGTCAATATAGAATACATACATTTTATATAGTTAACATGTAAAGATAAAAGAAAACAACTATCATAAACTTACAATAAATTTTAATCGTAAGCCTTGTCATCCTGTGTAAAATAATTTAAGCCATATTTATGAGTAAATTTAATTTTTAACTAATGTGTAATACTTTTTTAAGTTATAAAAAACTGAGTTAATAATATAATCTTTTAATTTTTGTTTGAATTTTAAAATGTTTGTTTCAACTTTTGTGCTCTCTGGAAGGTAATTCATGAATTTCATTCCCTTATAAGTGGGTTTTTGCTTGTATTTTTCTTTATTATGTTTCATAATTGTAAAGTTGTTTTTGTTCCTAGTATTATAACTATGTAAATCAACTTGCCTTTGAAATTTTGTCTCATTATTTTTAATATGCATAACGGTTTGATATAATATATAGGCCGTAAACTGTCATGAATCTTAACTGTTTAAAGTAACCTATACAAGATTCATCTGAATTTAAATTTTCAATATACCTTATTGTTTCTTTTTGTAAAAGTAATATTTTATTCAAATTATATTCACTTGTACTACCATACACTTCAATTCCGTAAGAGATATGTGAATGAATGGTGGCAAAGTATACGGATTTTAATGTTTCCTTATTGCAAATAGGTGTCAATCTCCTCAATGCAAATATCCCAGAACTAATTTTGTTGCGGATTTTTTTTACATGTAATGACCAATTTAAAGTGTTGTTTAGATTTAGTCCTAAAAATGTTGTTTCATTTACAAAGTTATCATTATTGTTGCTTACTTCTGTTGTGTTCCTACACGTAAATTGAATAAAAGTGGTTTTTTATTTGTCAAGTAAAAGATTTGAATCATTTAAAAACTCATTCAAAGTATGTACTGTACTAAAACATGTATTTATTGTGGAAGTTAAATCCTTATCACAGGTATGGTGGTAGTTTTCCGGCCGCGAACTTTTGAAGAGAATACATTATACTCTACTTTGTTAGATGGTTACGCATTTGTATAATTTATTTCTATAATGAACAATTTAAGCCATGTTTTGTAAGTTTACTAGGGGTGGAAAACTACCCCTGGAATTCTCTACCCCCAGCAAAACTACCCCCAATGGACGAGACCGGGAATCCTACACCCGGAAAACTACCTCATGTTATATGGTATATCATTTTACACAAAAACTTTGAGTCTGACAGAATTTTGCTGCTTTGTTTGTGAAAAGACTAAATTAGAGCAGAGATAATCAACTATAACAAACATATAGAATAGAATAGAATATCTTTTATTTTTCCAAAAGTACATGTGGCTAACCTTTCAGTAGTCTTCATGTAGAGGTAGATGATACCCTTTTCCTCTCTTACAGTGGCGTATTGGCTATTGGCGAGAGGGCATGAAGAACGGTTGCACATGCCTGTGAGATTGTATTCATTTCTGCAAAACTGCTGGGTTTTTGTGCTAAAAAATATCACTCATCAAGAAATGGAAGCAAATTTAATATTCAGTAATATAAACAAAGCAGTCAATACAACCAAATATAAAGGTCACTTGATAAAATGGTATGGAAAATTTTATTCAATGTATTCCAGGGGTGCTCCACTTTGAGAGCACACAAGCACACAAGATAATTATCTCATTAGTCAGTTTACATTCTGACTTCCAAGCAGTTGGTCACCCACAAAGATTATATCTCTTACGCACACGGGCACACTAAAAAATTGTACAACACCTAGTCTTGTACAGTCAGCTATCATTAAAATGATACCTTTATCTAAACGCAAATTGCATTGATGATTAAACATTCAGGAGGAACACAAGCGTTTAGGCCTACATGGTACTTCTTCATTCCTGTGCAAAATATTGTAAAATGAATGCATAAACATTTCTTCTTCTTTGGTTACAGTTGTGCTCATTTAGATTTGCTTAATGTCCTTAAGTAAACAATTTTGAATATAGCAGGACACCATAATGAAGTTACAACGTTAAAAAGTTTAGTTTAGTTGATGGGTTTAAATAACGTTTCAACATGAATAACCTTTTCAATGATAGGCCTACCAAATATGCAAGAAGAATGGAGTGATATTTAAGGTATAATGGGCCTACTGAAGAAATTTAATAGCCAACCTTCTCTCTATCACACGTTTTGCACTCCACTAGCAACATCACATGTTGGAGTGATCAATTTAGGTTTACAGCATGAATAAAAAAACATTAGCCTACTTGCCAATAATTTTTAACATGGAAAGTGACCTTTTTTATTAGTTGTGGACCTTATTCATTCCACAAAGGGTAATTCAAAAATACAAACATCACTTATTAATATTTCTATTCACGGATGTAAAGAGAATTTTTTTTTTTTTTTTTTTTTTTTTTTTTTTTTTTTTTATTGTACGGTATTTTAAATTGTAATGAAATAATTAATTAAGTTTTAGGGGGAAAAAGTAGTGTACAGTTTCTGCACAGACATTTGATCAAAATGAGATCACTAACTAACACTTTGGTTGGATCAAAAGACTACACTGTGACTTAATTAAGGCTGTGTAGGTCATACAGTACCTTTAAACTAATTATGGAATTAGTGGAAGCTGTCTATCTTAAATAAAATCGTATCTCTCAAGAAGGAAACAGAGAATGATAGTTTCTTGGTGGAATTAAAGCACTCCTCAGAATGGAGAGATGTATCAGTTGGTGTTCAAAGTTACTTTGGGGTCACGTGTAAATTTTTCAAGGTTTTTACACCTACTAGACCATGGATTTTATTTGGTAACAGAGGTTACACAAAATATAAGTAACGGAGGTTACATATGTCATTAACATGACATTTAAAATATATAATCAATTTTTAACACCATTTGACTTGTACTGACCTATATTATGATTGTTCTGGTAAAATAAACCTCTTCTACTGACTTTACCAAAGTTTTTTATTTTACTTAAGAATTTTTTTTTATTTTACTTTAAGAGGTTTTTTTACTATCTTCTGACTCCCGTGAATATTACAAAACTGGTGGTCCCTTAAAACAGGTCTAAGTTTTTAATTGGAATTAAGTAAGTTACCTATTAAAGAATATTATAGAGTCCATTGAAATATGAAATTGTTTAAATTTTAGGAATATATTTACTCTCTTCAGTTTAACACCAATTTCTAAAGGATAGAAGTTAATACTTACGCTTTTTATAGTTGCCTATTTGTAGTTTTCATAAATCTTAGGCCTATGCTAATAATTTGTTTTATTTTCCAGGTCAGTTAGTAAAGACTAAAGTGAAAATCGAAAATAAAAGAGTTGATAACAAGATTGAAAGAAGGAAGGAAAAATGACACCGAGTGGAAACAGAAAGATGGAGAGGGGAAGAAGAAAACTTATGGTTGAAACAAACTTATGTCACCAAGAGAATAAAAAAACAAAAAAACAAAACAAATAGGAAAAATACTTGTTTTTAATTAGTTTATACAAAATGTATTAATATATTCCTGGGGATGAGGTTGCATCTTGCAATTTTTTCTATTGATAAAACTTGTGTTTTATTTGTTAAAACTAATTTAAATAACTTTTTTTACAAGATATTGAACTGTAATAGTTTTCTCTCAAATTACTGTCATTTTCAGTTTAATTTTCAACCTAAAAGTCAAGGTACTGTAATGTAGCGTTAGCAATTTAGACTAATTGTTTTTGCTAATAAAAACATGTTATTTCCAACCACAACTATATAAAATTTTATGCAATCCCTACAATTTCATTCATTATTTGCGGCATTTTTTACCAATTGGGCAGCAAATTCGTAAAGCTGGCCCTGTTATCATGAAATAATTTTTTTGCCATAACTTAATTCACAGAAAATTTAAGAAATTGTTTAGGAGTAACAACGACCTAGCCATGCGTTTGACTTAGCCAAACAAAACTTAAAATTGTGACATATTTTTTTTAGAACATATAAGTTGTTTCACTTATTTTTTCAGCAATATGGTTGTACGCTTGTAACCTCTGTTACTTTAGAATAGCTGGGTTTCAAAGGGATCAAAAATGGGTTTTTGGCATTTTTGGTCCTCAATTTTCAAAATTAACCATTTTTAACTCTAATCATTTAAAAGAGCTTAAAAAAACAAACAATATAGTATTTTGAATTTTTAACTTGGCTCAACAGATTACGGAGAAAACCCAAAATTAGGTTTCCCAAATTAATCTTAATTGGGAAATCAACAAAACCCTGTATCTCGCTTATTTATTGACATAACTTGGTAAAATTTGGTATGTATATTCACTGGGTATGATTTTACTGAATATTAGCTTACAACAACCATATGGCGCCCATATACTCACCCCCATAGGGTTTATATGGGAAAAATTAAAAAGTGTCGAATATTGATACAATTTGATATTTACCTTAACAAATCATTACATTTCATAACAACCAACATTTTTTAACAACATATAATTGCAGAAAACCTACATACTCCTTCCTATGGTGTTTATGAAGAAAGTACAAAATCTCGAATTCATTTGGAAATTCGCTGAGTACGCAGGTCCGCTGCAACGGGGGTATTTATAAATTTTAAGAGTCACCTTAACCTTTGGGCTCGTAGCCCATTGTTGCACAATCGGCAATGTTAACCATACGGCTTTTGATGCAAAACATGGTATTTTATTCCCCTTTTTCGGACGCCGTTTTTCAACTGATTTCCTTTAAACTTGGTAAGTGTTTAGTGGAATCTGTTTCGGACGCCGTTTTTCAACTGACTTCCTTTAAACTTGGTAAGTGTTTAGTTGAATAGTTATATTTGGCCCCTCATACCTCAAAATTTTGAAAATTTCAACAAATACTACTACAAGGAAAATCGATTTACTTTGCGACTTCCTAGAGAGTAATATTTATTAAAGTTTCAAAATTTTTAGGTGTGGGGGGCTTAATGTAACTATTCAACTAAACACTTAGCAAGTTTAACGAAAATCGGTTGAAAAACGGCGTCCGAAACAGGAGAATAAAATACCATGTTTTGCATAAAAGCCGTATGGTTAACATTGCCGACTGCGCAACAATGGGCAACCAGCCCAAAGGTGAAGATGACTCTAAATGCAACATTTAATTTATTTTGCTGCTGAGACCAACTTCTGCTATCGTTATAAGTAAAGTTAAGTATAACTTTAAGTTATTGTTATTCTTCATCAACTCTCTATCAGCCTCAGACTATCAACCTCTCTCACATAAATAATTTAGAAATCAGTTGAAATGTTGATAGTTTAAAAAAATATTTAAATCTTAATCTGAATAAAACAAAAACTATTAAAATTTACTTGAACACAAAATAAAAATTATTATCCAACTTATGTTGAGTTTAAAATTCTAAATTGTATACATCTTGTTGAAAACATAATCTTAAAAAAGTTTATTTTGAATTTATCAATAAAAAAAAAAATTGATCAATGCCTTTGTATTAGGCCTACTTTATATCAGTAAGAAACTGTGCTTCGGGGACTATGAAAGTAGTCTGTGACCATGCCCATGTTGAATCTGTTTTGAAGTAGGCCTATATTGCTTGGTTCTTTTGGGACAAGTCTCGGGCATCAAACCGATGTTCTGACTAGCTTATCTGACAAGTTGGGTTAGCTAACAAGCAATAGAGAGTGCTTAACTGGCTAAGTCTCAAATTATTTAAGCTGATATTAATATGTTTGAACCTTAATAAACTAACCATGAAGGCAGACACTTAAAAAATAAATTAGATGCAATGATGCACTACTTACTTGACTTTGAATGAACAAAATGAGTTGTTGATGATACCCCACACAACCTGTAAATAAATTTAAAGGCATTCTTAATTTTAGGATTGTTGCTTAAAATTAATTTTTGTAAGGGCAAGGTAATTTTTTTTAATGTAGGTGAAAAAAATTATCCTAACTTACTAAACCTAACCATACAGAACCCTAACCTAATCAAGCATAAACTAAGCGAATCAAACATAACCTAACATAAAATTAAATAACCAAAAAAAACTTAATAGGCCTAGATTTTGTATTGAAGGCGTAAAATGAATTGGTTCAAAATCACAACAAGTTGGCTCGCAGTCACGTTCAACACTAACCTACAACTGCTCAGCTACTCCTGTACATGGGATTTTTGACAATCTAATTTGTGTGGTTATAAATGTGACTGCCAAGCTTGAGTAATATTTTTTTATCCCTCAGGATATCCCAACCCATTAAAAATCAAATGGGGTATAAGTTACTTTGAACTCGTCATGTGCAGATTTTGTGAATTATGGACAAAATAAGTAGATATTCCACTTTACAAAAACGTACTCATAGTAAGACCAGAGCCCGGGACCCTGTTAATTTTTCATTTTGAGGTCCCCTGTTCTATTCTATCCTACGACGTTGTCTTGTAGACCCTATTAACCGAGCATAAGACCAGTCTTATAATCTTTGACTCCAACAGGAGTCATGTCAAGGGAGTACAGTAGACTCCCTCTTAACCGGCCACCTCAGGACCAGGCCGTGGCCGGATAATGAATTGGCCGGTTAAACCGATATTCATTTAAGAACGCCAACCCACAATTTTATATGTCCTAAATATTATTATTACTTGAAAAACAACCTTAAATATATTACTGTATATGACTTATAGCTAAAATTCACCACAAATGAAATCCACAACAAATATACACTAATAATAATTTGTTTCTTTATTGTGGTCAACTGGATAGTAGGTCCAAACGCATTGACTTCCAGTGGCATTCACTTCCGTCTAGGACGTTAGGCCTACATTTTAACTGGTTTAAGAACGTCAATTTGAAATAAAGTTGAATTAAATGATACATTAGATAAGAAAACTATGTTTCCGGAGAAACGCGGCCGGTTAAAGCGATGCTGAGATAAAAAATGGCCAGTTAAAAAGATATTATTTTGTGTCAGGGTGGGCCCGTTAAAGCAGAGACCGGTTAAAAGGTGGCCAGTTAAGAGGCTGTCTACTGTATTAGGGATTGCAGGAGAAAAGATAGGTTAAGTGAAATGGATAAAAAAAGAAAACTATGGTGGATACAAGGGAATTTACCCTGGAATTCAGGATTTGTAAAATCTTTGTGCGTATATTCCTTCAGTTTGATCTTGAAGGGTTTGGGTTTATCTGCCAGACTCTGTAACTCATGGGGAAGTTTTATAAAAAAAAAAAAAAATGGAGAGCAATATATTCAGGCTTCTGTTCAAAGATTTTTAGTTTATGTTGAACGGAAGGATTCAAATGCCTGTACCTTATGTTGTAAGAATGAGTGTGTGCCAGTAAAAGCTTATGATCTACAACGTATGAAAATACTTCATACATGTACAATAATGGTACGGTCATAGTAGCCTACCTAAAGCTAAAAAGTGATCATAAGTTAACAAGAGTCTGTGCAGTGGAGAGTCTGTGGGTTTGAGTCTTAGTATACTACGGATTGGTCTCTTTTGGATGAGAAAAATTGTTTTAAAATTATTTTTACTTGAGAGTCCTCAAAACATGATTGAGTAACAAATATGGCTTTCTATCAAACTAAAGTACCGTATACAATTTTTGACAATTGAATATTGTAGTAGCCTATACAGAAATTTTTCTAAGAACAAAATTGTTGCTGGACAATATGACAGAAAATTTATCGATATGACTGTCCCATGAGAAACTACCATCCAAACTAACTCCCAGGTAATCGACAGTGACAGACTGCTGAATGAAGTCATCACAAAGGCAAACAGAAAGAATATTAGCACCAGAGCTGATGAGTGCTTTTTGCTTTTGCTCAGTTGAGAAAAAGAAGAAACTAGTTTTCTTTGGATTAATATTAAAGTACCAGGTTGACCGAGCTTAAGCTCGGTAAAATTATTACTTTCGTTCTCACACAAAGCTCATTCACTCCGCTCACTCGCCCTATTCCTTTTTAAGCGCCAATTAACCGCTCGGCTATAGAATGGCCGGCTGACGGCAGATTTCGCGTTCGAGCAGATCCGCCGCCAACAATCGGTCCGTATAGAATGGGCCTTAATGATGTAACACATTGATTTATATCTACAGTACAGTTATCAGCTGATTTTTGTTCAATTTAAAAATCTCCATAAGGATAACATGGGATCTTTGAAGTGCTCTAGCGCGATAACCGGATTTTTCCCAAGTTCTCATGTATGCGGATGACACCTCTCTTTTTGCCTCAAATCCCAATCAAGGTAGCCTTTTAAAATTTCTAGAGAAGATGATCAACCAAATGGATTCTTGGTGTACAGTAAATGGGTTGAAATTGGACCCTTCAAAAACACAATTCATAAATTTTCATATCAACCACAGCAAGACTCCTCAATCTGACTCTTCATATTTACCTTCCCACTTCAATTCAGTAAAATCCACCAAATTTTTGGACTTAGACAATGACTCAACTCTTTCTTGGCAGCAACATATCAACAACTTACTTCCTAGGTTAAGTAAAGCATATTATGCCTTACTTTCTCTATCCCAGACAGTTGACCTTCAAGTCCAAAGACAAGTCTATTTTGCTTACTTTCAGTCACTAATTTCCTATGAAGTAATTTTCTGGGGAAACTCCACTGACTCTATTAGGGTACTCCGAATGCAGAACAGAGTCATTAGATTGATATCGGGTGCCGGACCTAGGGACTCCTGTAGACCACTTTTCAAAAGGCTTCACATCCTTCCACTTCCATCTATACACATCTTGCAATGCCTTCTTTTTGCCAGATCCAATTTAGACAAATTTTTCAAGAACATTCATAAACATCAATATGACACCCGAAATTCCAAAACATTGCAGTACCCAATCCATAGAACTACTTTTTTAGAAAAATCTCCTTCATACTTGTGTTTAAAGATTTAGAGAGAGAAGAGAGAAATTAACTTTATTAAAAGTTACAAATCTGACTGGACTTCCAGTTGACCAAAGTTGATCCAGAATACAAACAATTTTGATTATGATACAATAAGAAATTTTTCAATTACATACAGTAAAATAAAAGTTATGTATTTGGCTGGAATAAGTGATGATTTAAAATTTTGATAGAGTCTCTTATAACACTTATACAAATTGAATCAATAATTTTTGATGGTATTCCGTATTTTTTACAAAAATCAACAAGAAATTTTGGAATGGTTCCACGACTGCCAATTAGAATGCCAATCACAATCCAGTTTTTGATATTGTACTTTTCTGATAGGTATGGGATGCAAGGTTCATAAATTTTCTTCTTTTCGTTATTTACTTCTTCTACCTGCTCTTCGCCTGTTTCCATCCTTATGGTTGGGTCGATTATTAAAGCCTTGTTTCCTTTTCTAAATATTGCTATAATGTCGACACGTCTTTGAGATCCGTCAGAAGATGTTGCACTTATTTCTTCAAATATTTCTCAACCTGGTTTCTTAAAAGCGCCTGCCAACATTGATCTTATTTTATGGTGTCTATTGGTTATAAGCAATTCTCCCTTTGGGCAAGATCCCAGGACATGGCCAAGGGTTTCAATCTCATTACAGTCTTTATGACGGCAATGGTTGTCCTGAGATCTGCCTGGAGTAGCTCTCACTGCTGTTACATTGGCATTCATTTTAATTATGGTCGTCCATTCAGAAATACTTATGCTACTTTTGTTCATAATCATTTTGTTTATTTTTGGACATTGTTCGAAAAGGGACACTCCTTTGCCTTTTTGAGGGAGTTTGCTCCAATCTTCGTATGATCTTTTCCTTAAAATTTCTCTTAATTTTCGAGCTGTTGGTGCTTTTGTTGGAAGAATGTTTTGATTGTCTGTAAGTTCTTCAATATTTATATTTAAACTTTTTAAGCAATGTATTCTTTTCTCATCAAAATTGTTGGAATGTTGTAGATGGTTATCTTCTATGGTGCGTAGTTTAGTACTTATATTGTAGTGTTGCAGATATATCTCCCAACTAGCTCTGACAACTTCTAGACCTCGCAATGATTTAGAAGCATAAATCATACTTGTTGGACAGTCGGTTGGGAGACCAATTATCTCTTTTATTATGTTTTATTATTATGATATTTAATTATGTTTTTATTAGGCTGTTTTATTATTCAAATGCCCCAAGCGCATAAAAGAGGAACTTTCACCCAAAAAAATTCAACAAGTTGGTGGTTGATTACTTGATTGGTAACTGCTTCTACAGCCTTTCCGAGTACCTGGATCACGACATCCCAGTTTTTTAAGTTGTATTTTCTCTTTTTCATGAATACAAGCAGTTTGTTAATATTTTTTTAGTATTTAATCATAATAATCATAATCATATCTTTATTGTACAAAATGTATACAGTATGTACAGAGTACAAAATACAGGTGCATGGTCAAATTTATTATTAGTCTACATAAGTAAAAAAATGAAATCACTCACATATAATAAAATAAATTTACAATAGTTCATTTACACAAGTGTCTCCCAGCTATCCGAAAAGAACTCTTCTAAGTTATAATATGCTTTTTCCAATAAAATTTGTTTAACCTTTAAAAGGAGTTGTTTTGTGCTAAGCCTAGATATATTTAGCGGAAGTTTATTATATATTTTAATGGCCATGTACACTGGACTACTTGCAAATAATTTTGATTTGTGATTAAGAAAAGAAATTGAATTGTTTCTTGTGTTATAACTGTGGCTGAACTGGGATTTATCAAATAAATCTGGGCGTACTTTAAACATTTTTAATGTTTCTAAAATATATAAACTGGAAATTGTCAAAATTTGAAGCTGTTTAAAAAATGGTCTACATGTTGTTGTTCTATTTTTTTGGACTAATGTTCTTATGATACTTTTCTGTGCAACAAAAACCCTTTCAATTTTCTTTTGGGACCCCCATAAGACAATACCATATCTTAAAATTGACTCTATGTTGGAATAATATACAATTTTACAGGTTTCAATAGATGTCGATTTCATTACAACACTTAGAGTATACCTAAAACTATGTAACTTATTGGCTATAAAATTGATATGAAAATCCCATTCGAGAAATTGGTCAAAATGTAGGCCTAAGCACAAAAATTTATGTGAAAAAACAAATTTTTAATTATTGAGATTTATATGGTCTAAAGAGTTGCTATGGTGGTTACTTGCTTAAAATGAATTAAATTGGTTTTTAGACTCATTAAAAAGGAGGCCATTGTCTGAAAACCATTTCTCTAGTTGATTTAACACGTTGAGTGTGGACTACAGCTATTGATGTAGTGCGGCGCGAGCCCTCCTAGCGGCCTACGGCTATTGATGTAGTAGCGCCACTCCCACTTTATTAGTTCAGTATGAGCTCAGCCATTGTCCAGGATCGTTTTATCCCTTTGCCACCTGTCGTGCCAGTACACAGGTCCATTTTGGAGCGTATAGTTTCCTTTCTAGGGTTTCTGTTCAGGAAGTAACTTCATACTTTTGTCTGGTGTGTATAGCTGTTTTTATTTTTCAATTATTTTTCTATTCTATTATTTTTAGTTGTTGTGTAAAAAAAAACAAGTTTGTGGATTGTTAAAAACAATTGTGGTAGTAAACGGACTACTTTATCCTCGCGGTGAATTACGCGACTGGTGCCACCGGCGGACTACATCAATCGATGTACCGGAAGTAATGTCATCAATAAAGACAAAATTGGAATCCTGGCGATCCTCAGGTAATATTTTTATGCATTCCTCTCATTTACTCAGTATATAATCAGTTATTTTATTTTAGAAACTCAAAAATGCCTTGCGGTGACTCACGCGACTGGCGCTACCGGCGGACTACATCAATTGACGTACCGGAAGTGACGTCACAAATAATGACCAAAATGGAGGCTTGGCGATCTTATGATGACATTTTGGATGCATTCATATAGTTTACGTAGTGAATAATTAATTATTATATTTCAGCCACTGGCGTAAGCAATATTAATCATAAACCGCACTCAACGTGTTAAAGTTACTTTTGATTCATTTATAAGATTTTCTAGTGAATTACTTTTTATTAATGCTGTTACATCGTCAGCATAGAGAAACAGATTTGAGGGTATTGATTTACTTAAATCATTGATGAAAACCAGAAAGAGTAGGGGCCCCAAAATTGATCCCTGGGGGACGCCATGGGTAATTTCGATCCAATTTGAATAATGTTTATAGTTATTATTTACTAAAACAGTCCGTTGTTTGCGATTTGCCAAATATGAATTTAGCAGTGATAAGCTCTTTCCCCTTATACCCAGAGATTTGAATTTGAATGTGAGTAACCTGTGGTTCACACAGTCAAATGCCCTGGATAAGTCACAGAAGACACCAGCAGCCCTTTGCGACTCATCCAAGGCTTTGGCCAATTGATTTGCAAAGTTAACAAGAGCTGTGTTTGTGCTGAATGCCCTCCTGAATCCGTACTGTGAGGTGCATAGTAAATTTTTTGATTCCAAAAAATTTCTAAGCCTATTGTGTATCACTCTTTCAAAGAGTTTTGAAACATTACTCAGCAACAAAATAGGACGATAATTTCCAATATCTGATTTAGCCTAAGACCCTTTTTGTGCACAGGTTTTAGCTCTGAATACTTTAATCCGTCTGGAAATATGCCACTAGAGAAACATTGATTAATTAATTTACATAGAATGGGTGATATAACATCTACACTTAACTTAAGCAGTACAACAGGAATTTTGTCAAATCCAACAGAATAAGTATTATTTAAATTAAAAATAATATTTCTAACTTCAGTCACAGTTACATCTGAGAAAATACTTGATGCACCAGCTGAATGTTGGTTTATCATAGTTGGTACTTTTGCTTCGGGGATTATCAATTGATCAACAGTTTTTGAAAAATATTCATTAAACATATTTGCCCATTTATCTGGACAATCAACCAAAGAACCATCATCATTTTTATGTAGTTTTATATTACTATTGTTTTTATATTTAAACCAAGTTCTTTTTTTACAATGGACCATGTAGCTTTAATTTTATTTCCTGATTTAAAAACAAATTCATTATTTGACTTAAATTTAGCTTCATTGACCACATTCTTAAAATACTTCTTATTTAAGAAGTATTTTTATTCTTTAATTTGTATTACTTTTATTTAAGTGTTTGTCAGTATCTCCCAGATGGTGAATCACATATGTACATAGATTAGGAATAGATAAGGAATTGTCATTGGGGTCATTCCATATCAACTCAACCAGGGCAAAACACCCAAAGTCACAGATTTTTGTGAAACTTGGTAAATTTGTTCCTTTTACATAGATAAACAACCATACCAAGTTTTATTGACTTATCTCTATCGGTTTTCTTTTTACAACCCTTCAAAGTTTTTACTAAAATGCCAACCGGGGCTCGCCCGAGGCCACAGACAGAAAGTTTATTTTCTCAGAAAAAAATCATATCTTTAATATTTATCAATAGAACTCAATGAAAATTTGTAGTTTAACTAAGTAAAACAAGCTGATTTTGGGAAAAAAATATCATAACACTCTAAGCCTTACCAAAAATTACCAAAAATTGTTATTTTACAAATATTTTATTTCCGGAAAGTGATTACAAGGGTTCACGTTACAGCCAATATCTACCTGAGGGTTAAAGATAATCAAACAAAACTTTTTACTAAAATTATCTTTAAGATATTTTCTATCACATCCAATAATAAAATTCATGGCTTTTTTATTCCTTCACATTTAAAAACTAATATTTTTCTGAAAAACTTGATTTTGTCAAAAAATACAACACCGATATGCTTATTTATTTCCTTGGGCATAAAATAGTGTGTAGTTATGTAGTGTGAAGTACTTGAAAACTATTAGTTATTTCATGTAACTTAAGAAAACATGATAGGGATAAAATATTAGTATTATCACCTAAATAATTTGTTTAAAAACATTACATTAAGCCTTTCCGTTGGTCATCCAGACCATGTCACCCACCGATTTGGATTTTAATAAAACTTGGTATGGTTGATTCTTCTATACAGATAAGAAAATATACCAAGTTTCAGTGCTCTATCTCTGCTCATTAATTTTCTAGAGAGCTGTTAAATTGAAATAAAACTGTCATTTTTGCATACCTGAGGTTTCTACGGTTATGTGCCATTGATTATGAAAAAAAATTGTAACTCTCTTATTTGCTAACCAAATCAAATAAAAATTTCAGGTGTTGTCACTAATATTATGCAAATTTCAGTAATAGTTTATATTACTTCCAATTCATCTAGGCTATTAAAAAAATGAAACACAGACATCAATAATTTTTTAGAGAAAAATCTTGTTTCACTGAAATGTAAATATTTTTGAAAGGCACAGTGGTTTTAGACAAGTGGTCAGTAAACCACTTGAAACTGGTTTTATTTCATAGGAATACTTCATACAGGAACTATTCAGATTTTTGGACTTTTTTTATGAGAAATGCATACCTTGCAGTATGCATTTATAATAATTAAACTTTAAAATGTTGAATTTTATGGAGTTTAACATTCTGTATATTTATTTTATTCTAAAATAACTAAAGAGTAAGTTTAGAATAAAATAGTTAGTCTTTATAGTCTTTAGTTTAGTTTATTCTTCTAAACTAAAGAGTAAGTTTTTAACTGTGTAAGACATTTTTTTTATTAAAGTTGAAGAGTATTTCCTGTATTATTTATTGTAAAAAAAAATTTTCACTTGTTAAATTTATATTTAATTCATTCAATTTTAATTTATTAAATATTATTTTCAAAGGGTTGACTTTTAAGACTATCATATTGAAAGATGGTAAAATATAGGCCTACACTTTCGTTTTATTTTATATTTGTACTTATCTCTTTGAATGTCAAGATATATTTAACTTTACCCAGATAACAATTAATTTTTTTGGGAATAAGCATCCGCCATGTTTGAAAATCAGCTAATGAGAACTAACTTATTAAACTAAATTTAATTTAAAAACAAAACTTTATTTCTTGATTAAATGTATGAATAACCTAATTTTTTTTAAAAATAATAAAAAAAACCAATAGAAGCGACAAGTTATTTATTTTTGGACGATTTCAATGGAATGACCATAAATTATGAAACAAAATTGTAATCTATTCAAAAGGGTTTTAATATTATAAATGGGTTGTTGCTAATGTTAAGAGTTATTAAAGTACACAGTTTTATGATTTTAAGTTGGCTCATAGATGTTTTAATTCAGGAAAGATATTAAACATGCCGCTAAGAATTTTACAAAAAAAAGTGTAAATTTTTGTTTAGGTATAAAGCAGAGAAAAAGCCATGAATTTGATTGAATCATAAGGTAGCAAATATTATTGGGATTGCTGAAAAAAAGACTTTAGCTTGAAAACCACTGTGCCTTTCAAAAATATTTACATTTCAGTAAAACAAAATTTTTCTCTAAAAACGTTATTGACATATGGGTTGTCTGTACTACGGATATACACGTCTCATCGTCTGTATTTCACCTTTTTTTTAATACATGAATTGGAAGTACTATTAACTATTTTTTTCTAAAGTCTGTAGGTTTATTGACAACACCTGCAATTTTCATTTTATTTGGTTGGCAAATGAGATAGTTACAAATTTTTATCATAATCAGTGCACATTACCATGGAAACCTCGGGCATTCAAAAACGACACATTTATTCAAATTTCAAACAGCTATAGAAAATAAATAAGCAGAAATAGAGCACTGAAACTTGGTATATTTTCTAATCTATATAGAAGAATCAACCATACTACATTTCAATAAAATCCAAATCGGTGGGTGACATGGTCTGGATGACCAACGGAAAGGCTTAATGTAATGTTTTTAAACAAATTATTTAGGTGATAATACTAATATTTTATCTCTATCATGTTTTCTTAAGTAACATGAAATAACTAATAGTTTTTCAGTACTTCACACTACATAACTACACACTATTTTATGCCCAAGGAAATAAATAAGCATATCGGTGTTGTATTTTTTGACAAAATAAAGTTTTTCAGAAAAATATTAGTTTTTAAATGTGAAGGAATAAAACAGCCATTAATTTTATTGTTGGATGTGATAGAAAATATCATGAAGATTATTTTAGCAAAAAGTTTTGTTTGATTATCATTAACCCTCAGGTAGATATTGGCTGTAACGTGAACCCTTGTAATCACTTTCTGGAAATAAAATATTTGTAAAATAACAATTTATGGTAATTTTTTGGTAAGGCTTAGAGTGTTATGATATTTTTTCCCAAAATCAGCATTTTTTATTTAGTTGAACTATAAATTTTCATTGAGTTCTATTGATAAATATTAAAGATATGATTTTTTTCTGAGAAAATAAACGTTCTGTCTGTGGCCTCGGGCGAGCCCCGCCCGGCATTTTAGTAAAAACTTTGAAGGGCTGTAAGAAGAAAACCGATAGAGATAAGTCAATAAAACTTGGTATGGTTTGTTTAGGCCTATCTATATAAAAGGAACAAATTTACCAAGTTTCATAAAAATCTGAGACCTTGGGTGTTAAAATGATTTTTTTGTGGTTGATTTGATATGGAATGACCCATTGACAAGTCTACAGCCCAGGCAAACACTGCATGTAAGGACGTGATTAGACACTGTACATACATAAATAAATAAAGGACCAGCTCCAATCGATTTCTGGTGGCCAAAACAACCATATTCAATAAAAAAAAAAATAAAAAATCCTTGAAACAAAAAAAACTTTGCCAGTACAAACAGAGCTTGTTTTAGAGTAGCCTATAATAATAAGATTAGGCTGATGTCAAAGAAATATTGAGACAATGGTAGTATTCCGGGCGCCTCACCGGGTTTACCGGTGACTAAATTGTCGTCTGCTAAACAATGCAAATGCCTTGTTAGCAGACGACATAGCAGACGAAGTTACCGTTTTGGTGACACCGGTGAGGCGCCCGGAATAGGTACTAGGCCTACCAGTGAATTGATCATTGTAAAAGTTCCAAGTTCTAGATCTTGAGATTTTTTTTGTGAAAATGCTAGTGTTGTTGGCAAAAATTTCGAAGCCAAACACAATTTTTGTTCAGATTCATATTATATGTATAGGCCGAAATATGTGTGTGTTACATGATAACTTTTAAACAGAAAGTCTGATTTTGATGAAATTTGGTGCCCGGGTGTTAACCAGAATTTACTTGAATGATCGGACGATGGGAATGGGGTTTTAAGGGATTTTAAGGGGTTTCAAAAGGGTCTAAGCTTAATAGCCTATAGCTTTTGAGCATTTTTACCTTAATTTTAAAAATACAACAATTTTAACTTCAAACATCTAAGAGACCTTAAAAAATAAACTTTTCTTAAACTACCTATTTAGTTAGGTCCCCATTTGAATAAAGGTAGTAATTTAATTTTCTTCTTAAAATTCTAAAATGAAGTGTTTATGTTGCCTACTTAACTTAGGTCTAAACTTAGTATAATATTTTCTTCCCCATTGGAAAATTTGCTAAAAATATATATGTCTTAAGTGCAAATGCTCATAGAAAAAATAATTGTCCAGCAAAACAAAAACATGATAGGTTAACATGATAGGTTAAGCATCTTTATAGGACAGCCCTAACCTAAATACTAGTGAGAGCACAAGGCTTAAAAATTAAAAAGGAAATCTTATTTGTAATCATTAATCTGAAATATAACGACGAATACTCACATCATCTTGCTGCATTTTAACTAAAACTCAACCTTTCTCAAAAATATACTAACACTAATTTAAAGATACATGACATAACCTACAAGCTACAAGCAAGAATGGCAAGCATGGATTCCTCCTATGAAACGAATGGAATGAACCGGATCGATGAAATGATGATCGATCGTCGATTTGGTCGAATCGAATCGAATCGGCAATCGTCTGTGGCTGATTCTTGATCGACTCCGACCGGGGTTGGGGGTTGGGGCATTGAATATACATCTAATACATACATATTTGTACAAATATACATATTTGTATCCTTAGTCAATGGTTGGGGTTAGTTATTGTCAAGGTCTGTAGAGGAAAAAGCATAACTGCCTTTAAGGTCTGCTGAATAGCTTTTTTTGTTCCAGATATGAAGCGTCAAAACTATAACGGAAGTTAAGTTGCGTTATACCATTACACAGCTGTTTGAAAAAGAGAATTAAGTAGTCGTGCCACGGGTACGAGATTTATCGTAACGACACCATATTACTCTTACTCTATTTCACATTCGGATTATTAGTTAATAACAAAGCATTAGGTGTAGTGATGGCAAAATAAAATCGATTTTTCGGAAAAATCGATTTTTACCATTCGATACATCGATTTTTTGACATCGATTTTTTGTTCACGATTTTTTATCGAAATCGATTTTACTTTTTCGATACATCAATATATCGAAAAATCGATTTTTCAAGAAATTTTGCCATTGTAGTAATGTCAAAATAAAATCGATTTTTCGGAAAAATCGATTTTTACCATTCGATACATCGATTTTTTGACATCGATTTTTTGTTCACGATTTTTTATTGAAATCGATTTTACTCTTTCGATACATCGATATATCGAAAAATCGATTTTTCAAGAAATTTTGCCATCACTAATTAGGTGACTAAATTAACTGACATTAGGTGACTAATGACTAAATTAACAATTATCAATCAAGGTAAATATAAAACCATAAATTCAACACTAGTTTGCTTTGAAATTCCTTTTTTTAGGAATAGTTGAGACAAAAAATTTCCAACGCAAACGAGAACTTGTTGTTTCTTGCAGCGTTGGCAACACTTGCAGGTAACAAAAAGTAAAATGTAGTTTTTCAACCAACAAAAACTCAGGGCGACATCCACGAATGTCGCAGAAACTCAAGGTCTGTAAAGGAAGAAGCATAACTTCTTCCCAGGTCAGCCGAGTAGCTTTTTTTGTGTTCCGGATATGAAGCGTCTAAACTAAAACGGAAGTCAAGTTACGTTATAATATTTACCATTACACAGCTGATTGAAAGAGAGAATGAAGCAGTCTTGCCATGGGTACGATACCTATTTATCTAAACGACACCATATTACTCTATTTTAAATTTGGATTATTAGTTGATAACAAACCATTAGGTAATGACCAAATTACAAATTATCAATCAAGGTAAATCTAAAATAAATTCTACCCTATTTTGCTTTGAAATTCCTTATTTTAGTAAATGTTGAGACAAAAAATTCCCAACGCAAACGAGAACGATTGTTGTTTGCTGTTTTGTTGGCAACACTTGCCGGTAGGCGACATCCATGGATGTCGCAGAAAGTGACACCATTGCTCTTAAGGGATGCGGCTCACCTGGCCCTGGCCTACAGTCACCTTGGCAGAAACTGACATCATTGCTCTTATGGGATGTAGTTCACCTGTGGCCTGTAGTCATCATGAGTTATCGTAGGCCCCTCCCCAACCCGTCCGACCTTCGGACCCGTCGAAGTCTTTTTTCTTTTTGCTTTAAAAGCGGGGCCTGCTTGCATTAAACGGCTTTAGCCATGGACTTTCCATAAGTACTTTAGCTTCAAAATGCATGGGTCCGTTCGTCCACTTAATCTTAATTTTTTACTTCCACGTTTTATTTCTACCGACGACGACGACTGACTGATGATTGACATTGAGTAAAGATAATAGGCGTTAATTTATATCTTACCATTGAATATATTGATCAGAATCAGAATTTATTGGTCTTAAAATGTTACAAAACACATAGACAAGTCAATTTGTTTTACATTACCACGGGGTATGTTGTTATGAAATTAAATTTTATAGACAAGAACATCATTTCAAACTTGGATATATAAAGATAAATTCAAAGTACAACTAAAAACTAAGCGCAGGTATATCACAGATAAAAGAATACATGGTAACTATTTAGTCACTTTGTTTGCAAGTCAAATTTACACAGATAAAATTAGCATGAGAGAAGGCAAAAACAGTTAATAACTACAAAAATTTGTCCCAGGGTGGTATAAAAGTGAGATCTAATACCTTAGGCCTAAATAAAATTGTTCAGCCAGTTCAATTTTTGAGAGGGCAAAAAACTCTTCAAGATTATAAGCTTACTTCTAAATTTGTTAAAACTAAGATTTCTCACAGCCATTGGTAATGTATTCATTAGTCTCAGTCCCATTATTTCAAAACCTTGTCTGGTTTTTTTGTAGCCTAACATATGGAACATCCAACTTGTCTTTAAATCTGGTATTGACAGAATGAATATTACTTCTTAAAGAGTACATGTCAGAGTTTTTAAAAGTAAAAAGCAAAATATTAAAAATGTACAGGTTTACAACAGTAAATATCTTTAATTCAACAAACAGAGGCTTACAGTGCTCAAGCCTATCTGACTTTGTCATAATCCTGACAATCTTTTTTTGTACAAGGAGAATGTCATGCGTTCTGGAAGAACTTCCCCAAAAAATGATCCCATATGAAATTAAAGACTGGAAAAGAGCAAAATACACATTTCGGACATACAAAAATGGAACATAGAACATTAAACGAGAAATAATAAAAGTTACTCTAGAAAGCTTTTTACAAAGATATTCTACATGAGGGGCCCATGACAATTGTTGATCCAAAAACACACCTAAAAACTTTACATGGCTAACTAATTCTAAATTTTCAGGAACAGACTTAAGACTAAATATCACATTCTTTGTTTTAGCTTCATTTAAAAGAAAGAAATTTGCAGAAAACCAATCTGAGGCCTCTCTCAGTACAAACTCCATATTATTTTCCAAAACTTTAAAACTAGACCCCGTCATCAGAAATGTGGTGTCATCAGCGTACAGGTATGATGGACATGGTGTACAGCTGGGTAGATCATTGATTGACACTATAAACAATAGCGGGCCAAGAACTGAGCCCTGTGGGACACCGTGTCTCACGACTGCAGGTGCAGACTGTTCACCGTTGATACAGACAATTTGCCTTCGATCAGACAAATAAGATTTAAAAAGGTTGAGCGATACACCACGAAAGCCATAGCGGCACAGTTTCTCCAATAAAAGTTGATGGTCAACACAATCGAAAGCTTTGCTTAGGTCACAGAAGGTGACCCAAGCACTGTCTTTATTTTCAAAAGCAAATAAAATTTTAGAAATCAGCGCCACAAAGGCATCCGCGGTGGATCTGCTGTTTCTGAAACCAAATTGGGAATGTGAAAAAAGGTTGAGCTGTTCAAAGTGATCTCCCATCTGTTTGACAACAACATTCTCAATGACCTTCGCTAAAGTTGGAACAAGAGAGATAGGCCGGTAATTAGCCGGATTATTCCTATCACCACTCTTGTGAATGGGTGTGAGTTTTGACACTTTCAGTTGACCTGGAAATGCCCCTTCTTGAAGGCATAAATTCACAATAATGGCAAGGGGAGCTGAAATTTCATCCTTAACCTGCTTAATTAAAAAATTTGACATGTCATAAATATCCAAGGATTTTGAGTTTTTGAGTTTAGAAATGACATCTTTGATATCGGCTTCAGTAACCCAACTCCAACGGAATTGCTGATCACAGACAGGAACTTTACTTAAATACTCATTAGATGCCACATTATATTTTCTTATCTCTGACCTAATAGTATTAACAGAATCGACAAAATATTTACCAAACTTATCTACATGAACTGAAACATTTTTTTCAATGACCGGCTTACTGAAACCCTTTACAATTGACCATGCTGCTTTACACTTATTACTAGCACCCTCAATTTTTTCTGCTTTATATCCCAATTTAGCATCTCTAATACCTTTTTTGTACTGTGACTTAAGATAATAGTAATTCTCTTTGTCGACTTTATGACCTGTAAAGCAAAATATTTCATAAGCAAAAAAAGCACTTGTTTTAAGTTTGAAAGGTGTTCACTGAACCAAGGTTTATGCATAGGCTTTGATTTCCTTTCAAAACCCCTTTTTTTGGAAAACAAGAATCAATCAATTCACAGAGAATAGAGAAAAAATATTGAAAAACAAATTCAGCAAGGGTAACACAAGGTAGAGGTACATTTGTAAAATTATGAATTAATAAAGAAAAATCAGTCAACCAATCAAATTTTGAAAGCTCATACCTAAATCTAGTCAAGTTTGTCTCTGAGAAACTCCTCCGTAGGGTGTGTTTTTCTCGCTGGTTGTGATCGATGACATCAGGCTGACTAATGGTGAGACGAAACCACAGTGCTTCATGGTCCGAGAAATGAAAAGGTTCCACCGTAGAGAAACATCTGTCATTCTCAGCATTGGAGAACACGTTGTCCAGACATGCATCAAAGCGTGTAGATTCAAAATTGTAACAGTAGCAGTTAAACTGCTTCAGAAGGTTAACAAAATTTTCACTTGATATAGTTTTCTTTGTTATGTCAAACTTGGAATTAATGTCACCACCCATAACAATTGTGTAGTTAAACAATTTAGGCTTATTTAGTTCAGATAAAAGTCTTTCAAGGCAATCCAAAAATATCAGCTCATCACCATCTGGTGTGTGATATACAGATACTAAAATTAGCCTTTAGTCCGATAATAACAAAGCACAACCCTCAAAGTGTTTTTCACAGGTAAAATTGTCAATGTCCAGTAGTTTACAGTTATATCTATTTGATGCATAAATCAGAGTACCTCCTTTGATTAGGTTATCTCTCTGAAAATAACTAATCAGATTAAAACCTTTTATTTTAAAAAGCTCAATCGACTCGTCGTTTATAAAATGTTCAGATAAACATATGAAATCACAGGTATTACTAATTACCAAATCTTCCAGAATATCAACTTTATCCCTTAATCCTTGGATGTTGAGAAACAAGAAAGACAATAACACAAAACCAAGAGAATTTTTCACCCTACTGTCTCTTTCTGCCACCCCAAAGTAGGCGGCTTCACTGAGGTTGTCAGTGATTGTAGGCCTAGTTAGGTTGTTGTTTCCCTCACTGACTCCTTCCCCAAAAAAACGTGCTACGACGGAAACCAGTTTGTTTTATAGGAACAAACTCCTTAACTAGTGTCCCCTCTGGCCAAAACTCAGGGGAAAGGACATTATTAGTCTGATCATCAGGTATACCGACCTTAAAGGACTTGTAGCTGTCATATTTGGATTGTAACTCAACACATTCACTAGAGTTTACACCACCATCCTTTACAAAATCTTCAACATCTTTTTTAGTGACACTTGGATGAAGTCTTGACACAAAGACCCAAGCTAACTTCTTGACACTTTTCAGTTTGGACTGTCCCTCTTTTTTACCAATCATCACTTTAGGTCTTGAGTTCTTAAAATACTGGTTGGATTGGTAATTAGGTCTGTTCGCATGTGAGGTATAAGACCCATTCTTTGAGACGGTCTTTTTAGGGCTTGTAGTAGAGTCCTTATTATTTACAAACTCCTCAGAGTTGCTGTGCACATTACTACTGGTATGATAATTGTTCCTACGATTGGATTTACGTCCATAGTTGACAACCTTCCAGTCATTGCCATTGAAAGAAACATTATCATTGTTTGAAAATCTATCACAAAGTGTGGCGTCCTTCTCTATGTCACAATCGGCATCACAGAAATTGAGGTTAGAAGTATTCGATACAATCGGTTGCTCGGAGACACTGCATGCCATGGAGGAAGCAGTGTATTTCGGCTTTTGGTTGTTATTGTTATTTACGACTTGCTATTTACGACTTGATTCCATGAGGGCACGATGTCTTCACTGACTACGGGATAGTCTTTTACAGTCTTAACTTGCGATGTTGTTTGTACTTTCGTTAAACTGTCCACTCTAGAATTAAGCTTAGCATTGTCTTCAGCAACACTTTTGACTGAATTCAATAATGATTCAATAGTAGAAGTTCTATATCTTATATAGAAGCAAAAATATCAAAAATATAAGAATACACTCTGACCATAAATGTAAACAAGAACATTTTATTTGTATCTATGATTATGACACGTCATTTTTTGGCGTTTTCTTGTTTTACATTTTAATGGTTGGACACACTTGGCATTGGACCAGTCAAAGATTTCTTGAATGTTATGTGTGTTGAGGCCCCCTATAAATATGACTGTCCAGCATAAAATGAAATTATACAAGAAAAAAATGTATGCAGAAAAATTACAAACATTTTATAATAATTTTGTTTATTTATTATCATGTGGTGTGTTTATTAAACCAAACATGGAAGGTGTTATTATTTTATTAGGTGATACTATTGTCGGGAGATGACTTGTTGGCCACTGAGGGGGTTGGGGAGTGAGGGGAAATTTACATCCAAAACCACTGGTCAATTGGTTAACTAAGGAATAAAAACCAACTTAGATTGTACTATTCTATACCGTAAGGCAGGACGCGCACTACTTCGGAATCGGCTCGGCTCGGCCGGAATCGGAAATTTGCTTTGCATGTAACCTAATGGAACGGCATATGCCGATCCTTGCCGTGCCGTCCCGATGTAGTGCGCGGGTCTCCATTACATTACACGCAAAGCAAATTTACTCACCGCGCCGATTCCGGCCGAGCCGAGCCGATTCCGAAGTAGTGCGCGCCCTGCCTAACCCGTTTTTTAAACCTGATCCTTCTAGGGAGAGATGGTGGTGGGGGTGTAATCAAATAGACTAGATTAACCAAAAGTATGGCTTTTATTCATTCAAAAGTACAACCATGTTTTGTGTAGAATAAACATAATGTAAACAAATCTAACATGTGTAACAAATCATCAGGTGATAATCTTTACATCACCACATTCTCCCCCACTATTTTTTTTATGGTAGGTATAGCAAATGTAGTCGTTCAGATATGTCGGGGGTCTGACATTTCTTTTGGGACGAGTTTCCCCCTCAGTCGTCTCTCGAACTGGGACTTGAAATTCTGATTGAAGCGTTTGATTTTGATCTTCAACAAGGTCCAAGTTTGAGTACGTTCTATCACCTTCGTCTCTCTCAGAAGTCTTGTCTTCGGGAGGCAGATAACTCGGCTGACCAGCGGGTGCAAGATGTCTCAATGATACTTGAGACTCCGATCCGTCTTTCCTCCTGATGAGAGCATACTGTGGATTTGATTCTAGTAGTTCAACTGTTTTACTAGGTCATCATATTTACATGATCTGACAAACTTTCTCAGAAGGACAGGGCCGGGAGCAGACAGCCAAGAAGGTAAGGATTCCTTTTTAACAGTTCTTCTACTGTGTATAAAGAATCTTTCATGTGGCGTACAATTTGTCGCAGTGCATAAAAAAGACCTGACCGAGTGAAGAGCTTTCTGTAACACCTCTTCCCACGCGGCAACTGGCAGGTTATGAGTTTTCAACGCTAGTAAAATGGTACGCCATATTGTACCATTATAGCGCTCAATCTGAGAGTTCCCTTTAGGATTATAAGGCGTTGTACGACTTGTAGCCACTCCATAGTTGTGAAGAAAATATGTCAACTCACGGGACATAAAAGACGAGCCTCTATCTGAATGTACAAATGCAGGAGCTCCAAACATTGTAAACAGGTCTGTAAAACAGCTAATAACAGATGCAGAAACTAACGTCTTTGCAGGGATAGGCAAACACAAAACGAGAATACTCATCCACCATAGTTAAAAGATACCGGTTTCTAGTCTTTGATGGTAGGGGGCCTTTAAAATCAACGTTCAACCGTTCAAAAGGAGTCGTGGCCTTTATCAGTTTTCTTTTGAATTGATGGAACCTTGATTTTACTTCGGCACATGTTTGACAAGTAGATGTCATTCGTTTCACATCATCTAGTGTGTAGTTGAGATTTTTAGCTCTGATCCAGTGAAACATTCGAGTGATCCCGGGGTGGCAGAGGGATTCATGTAGTTCAAACAACTTAGCATTATCCCAGCGTACTGAACATGTACGAGATAGTGTATCGGCAATTTCATTCTCTTTCCTAGGTCGGTACACTATTTCATATTGATAAGGTGCAAGTTCTAATCGCCATCTCATAACCTTGTCGTTTTTTATTTTGCTAGTATATGTTTCTTGTCAAAAACAAATGACAAGGCTTGCTGATCTGTGTGTGTATAGTATAAACTCTTTTCCAAGTAGAAATGGTTTCCATTTTTTTAAAGCCTCAACAATCGCAGCGGCTTCTTTTTCAACAGCTGAATATAACTTTTCCGATTTGTTTAGAGTCCTAGAAAAGAAGGCTACCGGTCTATCATTTTGACTTTAAGTTGCTGCCAACGCTATGTCTGAGGCATCAGTCTCCACTACTAGTGGTTCTTGCCCATACCGAGGAGTGATTAGTGAATTGGAAATGTCAAGTTTGAGGGATTCAAAATCTTCAATCGCTTCATGTGACAAAGGGAATGAATCAACTTGTGTCAAATTCTTTATTCTATCCGAGAATCTATGGATCCATTTCGAATAATGGGCAAAAAACCCCAGGGCTCGCTTAAGTGAACCTTTGTCTTTGGGCACAGGAAGGGACAGTAGTGATTTTAGACGTTCTGGATCAGGTCGAATAGAGTTATAAGAAACTAAATGTCCCAACCAGTTAATTGAAGTCTGGTTAAACTTGCTCTTTTCTTTATTCAGAACTAGCCCATATTTGGCTACAAAATCTAAGAATCTTTTCAGATTTTCATCGTGATCTCTTTGGTCCTTTCCACAGACAGTCAATTCATCCAAATAAGAGTACACTCCATTTAGATTTTCTTTTTCAATGATCTGGTCCATTGTCTTTTGAAAACAAGCCACCCCGTTAGTAACACCAAATGGGATTCGGGTAAATTGCAAAAGTCATCCAGCGGCCTCGAAGGCAGTGTATTTCTTTTCTTCATTAGAAATGGGTATTTGATGGTATGCCTGTTTCAGATCAATTGTACTAAACACCTTGTTTGTGGCTACTGTAGATGTCATCTATGTTTAGTAAGGGGTATGCATCGAGGAGGGTAAATTTGTATATTGTATGTGAGTAGTCTACACACATGCGCTTCTTACCTCTTTCATTTGTAACCACCAACACTTGTGCCCGCCAAGGAGACGAACTTGATTTTATGATCCCATTAGCTTGAAGTCTGTCTATTTCTTGTTTAATGAACTGAAAGTCCTCTTCGGAGTAACGCCGAGATTTTGTGGCTATCGGCTTACAATCAGGAGTTAAATTACTTAATAGTTTAGGTGGTTCAACTTTAGCACAGGAGCCTTCTAACAGAGGAGGTTTGCGACCTCCAAACCAAACCTGTAAGTTAGAGTGAAGTTTCATTATATCATGTTGTAAGGGGGGAACTGGATTAATATTGTTTATTTAATTATTAATTACTGATTGTTTGGATTCTAAATTGTTAGTTTCAGGTGAGGTCAAAGAAGTAATGTAAAGAGGAAGTATTTGAGCTTGCTGTTGTATGAGTAGACTGGAACTGTTATTAAACAATAGCTTTGTTTATGCTGACCTATTGGTAGCTCTGGCTTAAATAGGTCAGCAGACTTAGATTCAGGGGAGTGTGTCTAGTGCAGTGATGTGAGTGTATAGGTTTGGGGGAGTTAGGTCTGAGGGGCCATGGGGCTCAAGGCCTGGGGCCCGGGGTAAGTGTAAATTAGATGGGGTTTTCTAAATTAAGAGGGGGTCTGATCCAAATTGATAATTTGTTTAAAGTTTTTCTAGTTTAAAGGTTTGAGTTATTTCTTTGGGAGTTCCAGTCTACTTAACCCTAACATTAAGTTTAATAAATGTATAAATTGAATTCCGTTCTTGTTTATCATTAGTTATTTTATTGATTGAAACTATTGTATTTTCTGTTATGTTATGTGGATTTAATTTCTGTTAATTATATTTGGGTTCATCTTAACATGTCTCTTTATTTCTTTGAGCTACGCCCTCAGTCATGTAGTGTGGCTTCTCAGTCTGGCCAACGGGGAAGTCGCATTCATGACAATGTCCAATAAGCACATCACTGCAATGATCTTCAAGAACAGTCAACTTGAAATCATTATAATTATGACCCAGTAGGCTTAAATTGATCTTTACAAAACCATAGACATTGGATTTAAATTTAGAAGCAGCTAATGATACTTGCCCACTTTCTTCATACACTTTTATTTTGTGCAATTGAACAAAACTCAAATTTATAAAGCTCGATGTACTCCCTGTATATATTAAGCAATTCGCTGCGTGGCCATATTCACTTTAGCTTCAACTGAAGAGTTCTTTAAGGAAGCATTGTGTGCAGTTGCTAGCAGTGCTGCTGATATACCAGGGTTCTTTAGTTTATTCTTAAAACATTTAGCACCAATACTTTTGCAGACTTTTGCATAATGTCCCAGCTTGTTACATTTACCACAAGTTGCTTCTTTGGCTGGGCATTGATCCCTCGAGTGTCTATCATTTCCACAAATTAACACTTAGTAGTTCCTCTCTTTATAGAGGAGACTGACTCTTCCACACTTTTCTGCAAATCTGATTCGCTATGACTATCCTCCTTCGCCAATTTATTTACTGCACAAGTTTGCGTGCCATATACAGGGTTTTGGGTAACTCTCGACTTGAGCTTGAGCCATTTCAAGCGCGCTAGACTGTTTGACCGCTTCAGCCAAGTCTAAAGTTTTATTTTCGAACAGTCTCTGGCGTGTATGTATGACGAAGCTAAACCATTTATAAATGCATCACGGATACACTGGTCACTATATTGGAGGCCATTTACAGCTTCAAACACACAATCCAGGCTTAGGAGTTTAAGTTCAGTCACATAATTGTCAATAGTTTCTCCTGGGTGCTGCTTTCTGGTCATCAATAAATATCTTGAAAATATTTCGTTCTTTTGTTTTATGTAAATTGAATTAAGAACTTCCAATGCACCTTCATAAGTTTCAGCCTCTTTGATAAATCGGTATATCTTGTAAGATAGTCGATTGATTAGAAGTTTCAGTTTGTCTTTTCCATCAACAAATTCTGTCATGGTAAGAAAATCCTCAAAAATGTCTGTAACCAGTGCGTCCATTCCTCTGAGGCAGTTGGAGATTCTGGATCAATTTCCAATTTGTCTGGTCTCAGGAATTTCTCCATTATTATGTAACACTAATTCAGTTTTTGAATGAATAAAATTGTAATCAAATAGACTAGATTAACCAAAAGTATGGCTTTTATTCATTCAAAAGTACAACGATGTTTTGTGTAGAATAAACATAATGTAAACAAATCTAACATGTGTAACAAATCATCAGGTGATAATCTTTACATCACCACAGGGGGTTTGATTATCCTTGCTAACATTCGATTGGATGGAGTCCTTTGTTTTTTTTTGTTTTTGTTTTATTTCACTGTTGCATACCAGCTGGTAATTTCATTAACAAATGATGTATCAGTTTTACAATATTATTGGTACAAGTTGTTTTTTAATCAGGTTACTAGAATTGTTACTTTTTATCAATACATAGCTTTAGCTTGTAATATATATAAAGCAAGAATTACAACCATATATAAACCCAATTGTAACTGATAAAATATGTAAGGAAATGGTGATAGAAATTGCAGCTACAAAAATCCCAAAAACAATCACTATATCATCATTGGAGCCCATCGATCACCTTCGCAAAATCTAGACGAATTCTTTGAAATATTCGATTTTTTCTCTCAAACTACACAAACAAATTAAGAAACTTACTTTTCATTGGTGACACATACATCAATCTTAGAAGGAAAGAAGATCAATTTCTCAATGGAGCACAACCTGACATACACGAAATCCCATTCACCAGAGTAACTGCAAAATCTTATCAGCAGTTTATCGATACCTGTATGACAAACACTAACATCTCAGACATCAAAATTAAAACACAGAAAACCTCATCTTTGACCATCTTGGTGTCAGTTGTTCTATGCCCCATCAACTAAAAATTCACCAAACTGCCATCAAACGAAACATCAGGCCTATGACTTCCGACAACTTGAACCAACTAAAGGAAAACCTCTCAAACGCCGACTGGTCACAAGTATATAACGCTATTTCAGCTAATGATAATATGAAATTTTCATCAGAATAATACAAGACGAAATGAACAACATCATGCCGATCATGAACAAAACCTTTAGGAATAAAAAGAAACAAAAATCCTGGGACGACTCCTCAATCAAACTGAAAGGTTTGGTAACAATAGCTCATGATAAATACCTCCTCAAAAACAATGACCAAGACAAATTAACCTACACCAACATGAAAAAATGTATGAGAAAAATATTAGAGACAAGAGATCTGATCACACTATTAAAACTATAACAAATTCCAAAAACAAAAACATTGCAATTTGGAGCATCATAAACAGAGAACGCATAAACAAATCTTCAAGAAACCAAAACATAACACTGAATTTAACAATCAAAGCATCACGGAACCAAGAAGAGTTTGCGAGAAGTTCAACAATTTCTTTCTCCAAATCGGATAGTCAGATATCACAAATCAAGACATTGAACCTAATACTACTTCCCCTTCACAAGACGGACGACATAAAACTCATCCACCTTTAAAATATTACATTTAATGACCTGGAGGAAATCTTTAAATCATTACCACCGAAAAATTCAACTGGTATTGACCAAATCCCAAACAAAATCATAAAATTCTGCAAAGATGAACTTATTCTTCCTTTACTTTATATCACCAACTCATCAATTAAACAATCAATTATCCCTGAAGCGATGAAAACTGCTGTGCCCAAACTCAAAAAGGGCGACCCACATCTAATGGAAAATTATCGACCGATTTTAATACTCCCTACGTTTTCAAAATACATTGAAAAGATCATAAATAAACAAATAATTCAACATCTGGAGGAAAATAGTCTTATTAAACCCAATCAACATGGCTTTAGAGAAAATAAATCAATAAATATCGCATTATCTCAACTTTGTAACTCAATAATAACCAACATCTGGGAAAAACAGCAGGCTGCAGGAATATCCCTCGACCTTCAAAAGGCTTTTGATAGCTTGGATAGAAAAATTCTTATTGACAAACTGAAACAATTGAACATAAAAACAAAGCTTTAAAATGGATCAAAAAACTATCTGACCTTCCGTAAACAAGCAGTTGAAATAGAATTTTTCCACAACTCTCAAGAACAAAAACATCGATCAAAATTCTCAACTTCAACCCATGGAATTCCCCAAGGCTCGGTGATTGGACCATTACTGTTTTAAATCTACATTAACGGCTTTCCAGACTCTCTACGTGAAGAAAACACATGTCTTATATTTGCTGACAACACAACGATCATCAAAGTCAATCAACTCACACCATCCCATAGAACCTCAACTTGAAGATACATAGCCATAGCCACTGATATTTGCAATAGTTTAAATCTAAAAATAAACAAATATAAAACAGTCATCGTTCTCTTCAAAACCCAAAATACAACGAATACTTCAAACCCGAATACTCCTGAAACAACAACTATTCTTGGCATCAACATCGATAAAAATTTAAGCTTTCAATACCATATTGAAAAACTACATAGGAAGTTCTGATCAGTCCTCTATGCATTGAGAAGAATCAGATTTATCACCAACAAAGATATATCAATTATGACATATCATGCTCTCTTCTCTTCGCATCTTCGGTTTGGTATCATAGCCTGGGGATCCGCAGGTGAAACACATCTTGAACAAATTTTCATTCTACAAAAAATGCTATAAGGATCATTAAAGGACTTCACTACAGAGAGCACTGCCGACCATTCTTCAAAAGTAGCAAAATCCTAACCTTGACCTCCTTATATATCCTTGAAATAGTTTCTTTCATAAAACAAAACCCTCCAACACTAAGACAGGATTGCCACAAATATTCCCTTAGATCAATGCAAAATTTTAACCAAAATGAATATAGGCTCCAAAAAACAAGTATAAAACCCCACCATGCATGGGCACTAAACTTTATAATCTCTTGCCTCTAAAATTAAAATCAATATCTAACACTAAATCTTTTAACAGAAACGAAAACAATATTTGATTGAAAAATTATACTACAACAGATCAGAATTTTACGATGACCACAATTGATCACGTTAGGCCTTAAATAAAACCAAATTAGTTATCCTTGACTCACGGTACTTCCTACCTGCACCCATTGCCCTATCGCCCGATGGGCCACTCGACGACTCCCCGGTCTTGAAGACTGCGGTGAAGAGGACACATGATAAATGGTAAATGGCTTAAAATATAACAGCTGAGTAGGTTTTACTAAAAGATACCCGGAAATGTTTGTCACGAGTGTACAAAATTACAATTTAACCACAAACAACACAAAATAATGGACTACACCATCAGGGTGGAGAAGCGACTGAGTCCGAATGAATACGAGAGTGTACCTGTACAGGGGTGTCTCACTCTCGGGAGTTCGCGGTCGCTCGGGCCCTCTTTGACTCGTCCCAAAAACCACTTCCAAACCGCTCCCAGACCGAGCGCAGGTGAGGCCGAGACATGGCGAGACGAGGCAGAGCGAGACATGCCGAGAGCACCGTGCACACTCTTGCCCTCGCCTGCTCTCATCCTGTCTCGTAGAGAGTGTACTGCTAGCATAATTTTTTTTATTTATACAGTCGTTACGAAACTAATCAGTCATTGAATCTTTAAATTAAAGTATGCTTAATAATTCATATAAATCTTTAGTTAATTTTAGGATATTTTGAATGGCAAAAAAAGCAAAATTTATTTTGTACGTTAATGATAATTAATGTAAAAAAATTTAAATTTATTGCATGTTTTCAATTTTCAAGAATCTTGCGTAGAAAGTTCCTGATTAAATATTGCATTCTATTGTTAAACTAGTTCAATTGGAAGTTTTTATTTTTTAATTACTCATGTACTAAGAATAAATTTTCATGAAGATATAAAAATAATAAGGTTTAGGTTTTTCTATATGTAATGCTGAAATACGTGGTATTATGCCCAGTTCGGCTATGGATCGCACATTCTAAAATTAATTGTTTCATGCTTCCTTATACGTTTTTTTATGGTGGGTGGGTAAAATAATAAAAATTACAAAATTTGTTTTTCCTAACATATTAAATTTGGAATTTTGTATAAAAAAGTTTTATGTGCAGTACATAACATAGCGTAATCATAAATCGCAGACTTACGGTATCCGTTTCGTGCGTGCACAATTAAGTCTGATATAAATTTTTTCTAGGAAATGGAAATCCTGCTTTTAGCGAGTTGTTATGACTGCTAATTATACTAAGTTTGGATCTTCCTCTAAATTACCATAGAGGATTATGCTATACTTTTCGATTAAACATTACAATATAGGCGATTGAAGGCAAGTCTACGGCGAGCGACTTCCTCCATTTAAGTCATCTTCACCTTTGGGCCCATTGTTGCGCGGTCGGCAATGTTAACCATACGGCTTTTATGCAAAATATTCTAACTCGTTTTCAGTAGAGTTAACATGTTTGCATATTTTTACAGATTTCTTCTTTTGTAAGGAACAAAATAACCAATATACTATAATTTGTTATAAGCCTACTTCTCTGAGTATTTCTCAAAGAACCATTGTTTTAAACTCTTATTTTAAGAATTTTTTGATGAATCTCCAACTATAAAAAGTTTTAGCTCCTATAATATGTTTCTTGAATGTTGGATACATTGGCTGGTGCAATTTTCACCCTGTACTGTCGATTCGTGTCTCTTCTCTTCTTCGTTCTTCTGTCTATTCTTTTCCCTCCCATCCATCCGCTGCCGCGGCATTGCCAATATTGCCATCTGTGTATCGTTTCGTTATTCTGACATCCTGACCGGCACATTGTTCAATTAATCTCAGTATTGAAATTAATTTACTGAATTAGTGCTGTGAAAGTTTCAAATTTTTAGTAAATATGTTTTGGGGTAAGTAATAATGTGGTATAACATAAGTAATAAGTAGATAAGATAGAATTGTAGACCGCTCTTACAACTAAGATAACTGTAGATCAAATGTTCCTTAACACGTGTTTGACATGTTACTAAAGAACTTTTATTATTATTATTATTGTTTGTCTATGTTCACCAGGTTAAATAGACATAATATTTACAATCCTCAGTATGGAACATTAAATTTTGATTACAGCATGGTCCAGCTTATCGGTTCTGGTTGTATCCTTTGAAGTCTCGTAGGCCTAGCCCATTCAACTCATGTTCAGAAAATTAACTTACCACTTTTACTGCTAGTGGTAGGTTAGGCATACCTTTCCATTAAGCCATTCGATGCTATAGGCCTAGCCTAAATTTTGCCAAAGTAACTTACTTTAAGCAGCAATTCTTTAGCACAGTGTTGGTTTTTAAACCCAATGAATGTATAGTCCTAGCCTACTTTCATTGTCACATCTTTACAAGTAGGGCTACCATAATCTGCTGACAAAATAAACAGCACAACTAACTTGGGCGAAACTTCGTTATCCGTCTCCACCGTTATTATCGATGTGGAAATTTTGATATTGCGATTGAAATTGAGCGATGAAAACAATCGAATCAACAACGATACTGAGAAAAGATATGTATCATAATAATAATCTAACCTAACAGTGTAACTGTAAACCTCCGTCACTTTAATTGACAGCGATGTTTATACCGTAACAACAAAATCAATGGTGTTTAGAAACATTTCAAATGCATATTCCCTCAATACAAAAGCAAAAAAATAAATAAATATATAAAATACCTTTCTGATTTGTATTTGGCAGCATTTGTGTGACGCCATTTTAAATCTAACGAAGTCTGCTTCTTCTCACAGTTTGAATTTAGATACAGCTACACAACAAACTTGGTTAGTTTATTTTGTGTTGTTCCTTGTTACAGGTTACATTAGCTACAATTTTGACTTTTTCTGTTGTTGTTATTTTCAGTTACTTGTTTGAATATACAAGTTACGGTATTTGTTTTATTGTCAAAAGGTTTATTTCATTATATTAGCACGAGAAACTAAATCAGGTGATAAAATCGTAATCGTATTGTGTAATCGTATCATCGATAATAGCAATATTATCGCAACATCGAAATTTCTGATAAATTTTCCGTCTCCACCATTATTATCGATGTGGAAATTTCGATATTGCGATTGAAATTGAGCGATGAAAACAATCGAATCAACAACAATACTGAGAAAAGATATGTATCATAATAATAATCTAACCTAACAGTGTAACCGTGAAACCTCCGTCACTTTAATTGACAGCGATGTTTATAACAACAAAATCAATGGTGTTTGGAAACATTTAACCCTTTGATTGCCGCGGCGTCGCTCACAGCGACGCAAGTTAGTTGTGCAAGAATTGCCGAGCGTCGCTGAGGGCGACTCAGTATTTTTTATAGTGCTTTACATATAGATTTTGTACTGGCTTTAAATATGCACAGTTTTGATCTCAAGGTCTCCAGCTATCAGTTCTGTAGCAATTTCACCGCCTTTGGTCTGTTTACAGACACTGTTTATAAGTTTAGTCGTCGTTGTCGTTGATGTCATCTGACTGTTGTCTGATTGTTGTTTGTTGTCAGTTCGTTGTGCGGCAAATCCCGGTAAACGAGATAAGTTATTTACGTGTTTTATAGTGTTTCTTTCATTATTATTTAATATGGTGGGTAAAAATGAGTGAGAGAATAAATCTAAACGACTCAAGTGTCCTTCGGGATCTTGTTTATAACGAACCTAACCTAACCTAACCACATATTTTTAATTGTAACAATTTTCATTTAATTTTTTACAGACATATATTTTGAGCTTATATAGATGATTTACACATCAATTTTGATCATTATTTCCTGCTTTTTCTGACTGTTGAGTTGAAAAAAAATAAAATTGTTTAGCACAAGTTATACTGAGTCAGGGTCATTCCATATCAAGTGATCAAAATAAAAAATAAAATTTTCACTCATGTTTCTCTTTTTTAATAATTTTTGGTTAAATGAATCATTAGAACAAACACAATCAAAATGTAGAAAAAAATTTTTTTATCTCTTTCGGTTTTTTCAAAATTTTATTTCAAAGATTAAAAAAAATGTGTTTTTGCGCATTTACCGATTTACATTTTATTTTATATCTCTGGCTAGAATGAAGATAGAAATGTAAAATAAAAGCCATTCTGTTCAGAATTAAATCAGCTTTAATTTGATATGCAACAAGACAATATTTTAGAAACTTTAATTTTTCGTCCCTCAAACTCAAAATTTTGAAACCGAATTCCAAAAAACGCATATAATTGAAAATTTTCAAAAAAATACCATTAATTCCTAGTGTTATTAAAAAGCTATGTAGGCCTACAAAATTTCATTTTGGGATCTCAATGGGATCATATTGAAATAAATTGATAAACATAAGCTTGCGCAACACAAATGGACAACATATATGCCTAGCCTTTAAAGCACAAATTAATTTAGTTAAAAAAAAAAAAATTAATTAAGTTATAATCAATTTAAAGTTGGTAAAATGAAAAATACCTACACATTTTACATAGCCTATTAGGAGAAGTTGCAAATTTGATATTTGTACAATAAGAAGGCCTACTCACTTTTAGTAGAGTGATGACTACTAGTATATGTAGGGTGAAGTGGGGTGAGTGGGGCCACGGGGCTAGTGAAGCCAGTGGCTACCTTGACCTTATAAATGATAAATTAAACCTAAAATCACTAAATTATGTTTATTTGGTCCTTTATCTAATATATTTAACATTAACATTGACTGTAACAGGACAAAAACTATTATTTTTACTTAAAAACAAAAAACCTTACGTTTCGCTACCAAATGGAAGTACGAGGGTCAAAGTTTGCACAATTTTCATGACTTTATGGAAACGGTTAAACTCAAAGTTGTGTGTGTTTCTAGTAGTTTTTTATGTGTAAATTAAGCCTTTGTAGTCCATTTTGCTAAAAAATCCTTAGTAAAAAAAAAAAATAAAGCCGTGGCTTCACTTACCCCGTCATTTTTTGACATGGGGCAAGTGCAGCCATGGACCCCGGGGTATGTGCAGCCAGTGATTTTTTTAATTTTTTTATTTCGCCTATTTGTATTCTTTTTAAGCATTTTCCATAAGTTACATATTTCATGCTTAACACTATTATTTTGCTTTTAGTATTTTTTAGTTCTTAGTACTGTTACTTTCTGAATCGACTCTAGGACGCAGAGGGGAATTACACTTCGCAGTGTCATTTTCTTCATATAATTTGCAGTGATACCCCTGAAATTAACATGGAAATAGGCAAAGGGACAAGAACAATGAATTTTAGTTTATAAAAGATTAAATTTAGTATACCTATAGTGACATTAACTATTAAGATTAATTACTCAATAAAGAAAAAAAAAATTTAAGGTTACTTTTTAGTTGATTTTTACAAAAAACAGAGGTTTTAAATGTAAAATTTAGAATTAGAGAAAAAACTTTTGATTTATAAGTCCAAACATTTAAATGTAATAAGTAATCATTAACAAGTTGTTTTGTTGTTAAAAGAGTGGTTTTTTGTTGAATTTAATATGGCTACAACCATGAGACTGGCATTTCAAGTGAAAATTTTTACATACACATCTATTAATTTATTAACTTTAATAAAAATCAATTTTTGTTCATAAAATTTATTGCAAACCCTTCCACAATAGGTCAGGAAATAATCCCAAACATGTAAGTATAACAGCTAGGCATTATTTAATTAGTTATAATAAAAAGTAATATCTTGGAAATTTTAGAGATTTTTACGTTGCCGTGTTCTCGGCCACGAAAAAGTTCGTAACTCCTGAAAAAAATTAAGATAGGCTATCTCAATGAGTTAAACATTGGCAAAGTCAGTGAAAAATGGGCTATAAGCCACTTACCCCATGTCCCTCTATGAGTGCTTTAAATATTTTATTCACGCCGTGGCTGCACTTACCCCGAACACCCGGGTAAATGCAGCCAGTGAACATGGTCTCAAAAAAAAAAAAATGTCTATCGGACAAACGGTTAAAGTGATTTTAAAATCAATTATATTACCTGAAAGCCAATAAAGTAGGGATAAGGCATGCCAAAATTCATTGAATAATATTAAATAATAACTTGGTAAATTGAGCTCAAAGTCGAACTATGCAAATTCGTGGCCCCACTTACCCCACTTCACCCTATTTTTTCAACTGATCAAACTGCACTTTCTTAATTAGGTCGATCGCAGTCTTAAAGTTAAGCTTTTTGTTGCTGCTATGATTTCATTTTGGGACATCACATATGTTCTTCCTCTAGCTGTAGTAGGGTTCACTTTAGTTAATATTTGATTTATATTTATTTTTAAAATATCAGGTTTGCGTGGGAAAACAAACGAGGAAGCAGGGCCAGAAGGATGTAGAAATGTTAATTCTACATCTTCATTTTCATTGTCTTTTCATATGACAGATGCCAGCCACCAACGCAGATCATATTCACATGTAACGTAACCTGAAATCGCCAATGTTTTACCTCCTTCCACAATTTCTTGTATGCAAAAATCGTCACACGAGGAAAAGATTTTACACTTCAATTCTGTTAAACTGTGTGTGGAATGAAAGTATGAAACTGCTGAGTACCTTTAATGGTTTCAGCTTCTTGCAGACGATATTTCAAAAAAGATTCTTCTTCTGAATAATCTAAGTTATTGCAGTAACAAAACTTAACTAGGCCTAGTAATATATTGTACTATCCATAAACCGCTATCAGGCCATAGTACTAATGGTTAAAAATGTATTAACTTATTAGGCTAAATTAAATTTAGATTTTAATATTTTTTAACTGTATCAATAAGTTAAATGATATATCATTTCAAAATCAACTATTAACTGATTGACACAGTAATAACCTTGAAAATTCATGTGTTTCAATACAAACATTTTAAGTTATAGGGGTGATCTCATTGAGATCCCAAAATGAAATTTTGTACATAGCTTGGTAATGACACTAGGAATTTATGGTATTTTTTTGTAAATTTTCAATTATATGCGTTTTTTGGAATTCGATATCAAAATTTTGAGTTTGAGGGACGAAAAATTTAAGTTTCTAAAATACTGTCTTGTTGTATATCAAATTAAAGCTGATTTGATTCTGAACAGAATGGCTTTTATTTCACCTTTCTATCTTCATTCTAGCCAGAGATATAAAATAAAACGTAAATCAATAAATGCGCAAAAACGCATTTTTTTTAAACTTTGAAATAAAATTTTGACAAAACCAAATGAGATAAAAAAATTTTTCTTTCACATTTAAGTTTATTTTGCATAGATGTATATAATATAAAAATATGAACCCTATAAAAAAATGTGAGGTAATTTGCATTTGATCACTTGATATGGAATGACCCGTCAAAGTTGAAAAAATGTATAAAAGGTAAACTGCCTAAATGCCGTGAACATACCAAACGCCGTGATTCCTCACTTTACGTGCAATACTGACAAAATCGGCAAACCGACGGCGAAATAACGACGCCATTTTTACTCAAAAACTCTTTGTTTACTACTCTGTGAGGCGGTTTGAGAGCTCGCGCCTAGGTAGTCCGGGAATATCTCTAAGCGCGGGTTAACTTAGTCAGGAGTAAAAAATTGGGTTCGAGAGCTCGCGCGTAACTTCTTAATCTCGGGTTTATCCTTGTTCGAGCGCAACTCTAGCTGCCGGTCGAAGGACGGGGAATCGTAGGGAAATTGTGTCGGAGTGTTGGCAACAGGCCAGCTGCGACCCGGCGCTCGGCTGTCTACCTGGCTACTTCGGTAGACTTTTTTCCAATTTGGAATGGGATTTGGTCCCCTAGGATCAGGAACACCGAGCCTTGGGGCTAACACCTCAATTAGTTCAAAAAATTAATGGATCATTTTTTTATTCGCCTAAAAAATCGTATAGGAATTAAATCGGCCGTAATTCATGGAAATATTACTAATCATTGTGCTACTGCCCTTAAATTTATTTTGAAAAGAGAAAGTTATCGAGCTGAAAATGTAGGCCTATTGATATCAAATGCTACCAACTGGAATAAAGTACAGCTTAATCTTTCAGATTATACTTGGAACCACGTGGTTGAATGTAATAATCTCAACCTATGTGTTGAGTTATTCACGGAAACTGTACAAAAATTAATTTTGGAAAGCACAAAAAATATGTTTGTAATGCTAAAAAAATAGATTAAAACCCTGGATAACGTCTGGCCTAGTCACTTCTTTAAGGAAAAGAGACAATTTAAGTAAACAAATAAAATCACAACCATTTAACATTCAACTTCGCAACAAATTCATTAGATATCGAAATATGTTACATGCTTTAAAAGAGTTAAATTCAATTTCTACAAAAACAAAATCGAAAATGCGGAGGGCGATAGTAGGAAATTCTGGAGGATTGTCAATGAAGTGTCAGGCCGCCCTTGTGATAAAGATCGCTTTCCCACGGAGGCCCTGATGCAGTCGCAATATTTAAAATTCCATAAGCAGGTCATTCATATCTCAATGGTTAGTTTCTTACGATCTGCATTACTAAAGTAGTAGGCCTATGTATCTGCGTATATTCTGTTGATTTTGTTAGTATTATGTAATTTTCTGTAAGTAAGTGGCCCCAACGCGTTCGTTATCAGTGGAAAGTATTGTGTTGTGGCGTCCCTCCACCCCCCCCCCCCAAAATCCACCTGCGACTGTTGTTTGTGCCATAAATCCAACTACAGTTGCTCCTCATTCAGTTGAGGACAATAATATTTACGATGGATTTTTTGGGCCTAGAGGAAGTTATTGAATTAGGATATTGTGTATTAATTAAAGCACTTGATTTATTTTCCCCTCCACAATTTAAATTTAACTGATTACAACCTTCTAAAATAAACGACGTGAAAATATGACCTACTTGGAATGCATTAATCTTCATGGGAATAGCATGTTAACTAGAATACGGTAAAGTTGATTTTCAAGAAAATTAAAAAATATTCATTTGCGGTGTTTATTAATTTTCGTCCGTCGCTTCACCTCAATGGTTTGGCCTGCCATCAAACGCCAAGATATTCCGAGTTATCTATACAAATGTAAAGAATAAAAAAAAATATTATCTACTTCGTTGGCATTAATATTTTGTCATAGTTAGCTATAGTATTAAAAGTAACTCACAGACAAAAATAAAGATGAAATAAAAACAAAAAATTATGAAATTTTAAACGTAAATATGTTTTAGAATGTCACTTTTAACTTAAATATAGAATTATTATCAATTCAGTGATAATAGCAAACATGAAATACGTAATAATAAAGTTACGCTCCAGTTAGACCTGCCCCCTGGCAGGTCTAAGTTGCCGCCGAAAATCGCTCCTTCCAAACTCGAGTTTATCTTATTTGCGCTACAACTCGGACTCTCAAACCCACAAAGATTATCTTTTACGCCCGGATTACCTAAACCATGTCTCTCGAACCCGAATACTTCGGCGGCAGTTTATCCCTCCCATATTTAGCCCGGAGTTATCTTTACGCCGGGGCACACGTAAACCCGAGCTCCCGAACCCGATTTTTAAGCTGACGCGCAAAATCCGGTTAAAACCAGTATTTACGCCCGGGATTAAGCTAAACGCGAGCTCTCAAACCGCCTCTGTGTGTTTCTTGGCGGGACGCGGCGGCTAAATTTTCGTCAGTTGGCGGTCAAACGTTGCCCGATGCAGAAGTGCTTACTTTCTTAGCTTCTTTACTAAGGATACGGGAGAGCCAAATAAGTTATTGACGCTTTATATTTCATATAAATGGGGGTTTTCATCGATTTAAACATTGTTTATAATCTTTTCTATCTTAAAACTGCTTCATTAAGACGATTTCATTTCTGAATGTCTTTAAAATAACTGTCACGGGATTTAAACTGTAAATCATTCAGTTTTCAAAACCCGTGATAACGACCACGGAAATTGATTTTTATATGTGCCTGTTCAGTAATGCATTAAAATAGTTTTTTTTTTACGTTTCAAACGAGTTATAATTTATGAAGTTTTAGATAAAGAGCCAATTTATATAATTACTAAACTGAGTGGTTGATATTTTAACTTTTACTTTCAGTAAGTAAATAACTTGTTTCTTGTCAAAGAATCTACTAAGACGTTTATTAAGCTTTGATTATTGAGGGTGTTATTTATTTGTCTTTTCACTTATTTTTAATTGTGTGAATATATTTTTACTCAGGGCATTTTGCAGATAAGGATTTTAATAAAAAATTGTTTAAAATGTGATCTAACCTTTTTATTTCCAATTATCAATGGTCACGGGATTTGAATGACAAATAATGCATTTTTCAAATTCCGTGCTTGGAGTCACAGATTAAAGCTTTTGAAGAGGTGGTCTTTAGTAACGAAATATCTAATTTTTTCCACATTTTGATCCAAGTTTAGTTGAAAAAGTGTTAATTATAACACTAAAATAAACAAATCCCAAAATCCGTGGTCAACATTTTGGTGTTAACATTACTGAAAACACGTTTGTTGTACAAGGTTTTTAACAAGATGTTTAACACATTAAAGCAATGTAGGAGTAGAAATATTGTCTTAACATTTTAATGACCTTAAATATTTCGTATGTCAATGCCCTTTTAAAAGAATGTAGTTATTTCTTGACCAAAGATATAAGCATTGACTATGGATACTATAGAATCCATAGTCAATGATGTAAGTACTTAGCAAAAAAAGTTCTCTCCTTTTGCAATAAATGTTGATGTAACTTACTTTAACTGCCATTCTAATCTATTGTGTAATAAACTAGGATTTAATTTAAGAGGCTATTAATCTGGTAAAATGAAACGAATTTGATATAATATAACTCTTTTATTTGGGTTTCCTTTATTTTATTCCTCTATGAGAAGAAATTTTTTACTGTATGCAGTCTTGACATCATATGCTCTAAACTGTCGTCAGCCTGTAAAAGACATTTCTTATATGGGTGTAAGTATTGATTTAGCAATAATAAGTAGTTATATTGCCAAAATAACATCTTAAAAAAAGTTTCTGACCATAATATGGGTACAACAGGATGGTCACGGAATTTGGCTGGCATATCACGGAGTTATGTTTCGTTCTCACGGAATTATGTAAATGGTGCAAAAATGACTTGCTCTCTTAAATATTTTATAGTTAATCACATTTTGAAGCTACTTACCACCTGAAAACAGTATATTGAAGGGGAAATAATGAGGAGTAAAAAAATAGTACAACATACAACCTTACTTGTGGAAAAAGGTGTTTAATGGTTGAAAAAAAACTTAACCAGACTCAAGGATGCTTAAGGTCACGGCATTTAGGCAGTTTACCTAATATTTTTTCATTTTCAGGAGAGAAAAATTTTTTATGCCTTAAACTTAGTTTACAAATATAGTTATCTTACACCATTTTATAGAGCATTTATTTGTGCACATGATAAAAAAAATTACTTACATAACTCTAAAATTGTAAATTTTATGAACGTTTTTGTAAACTACTACATTTTCTAATGAAAACAGTGCGGCAATTTATGCATAAGAAATTAACAAAATACCACGGCACTCAAATAGGGTTAAAATGCATATTCCCTCAATACAATAACAAAAGAAAAAAAAATACCTTTCTGATTTGTATTTGGCAGCATTTGTGTGACACCATTTTAGATCTAACGAAGTCTGCTTCTTCTCACAATTTGAATTTAGATACAGCTACACAACAAACTTGGTTAGTTTATTTTGTGTTGTTCTTTGTTACAGGTTACATTAGCTACAATTTTTATTTTTTCTGTTGTTGTTATTTTCAGTTACTTGTTTGAATATATACAGTATTTGTTTTATTGTCAAAAGATTTATTTCATTATATTAGAACGAGAAACTAAATCAGGTGATAAAATCGTAATTGTATCATCGATATAATAGCAACATTATCGCAATATCAAAATTTCCACATCGATAATAACGGTGGAGACGGATAACGAAGTTTCGCCCTAACTTGCATTTAGAAACAACTTAAAACTATTAATTGTGAATTACACATTTTCCTCCCACCTGCGGGTGCATATAACCTCATAGTTCTGCGGTTGCAAATATAGACGGATAACGAAGTTTCGCCCTAACTTGCATTCAGAAACTACTTAAGGCTGCGGTCTACCCCAGCCAAAACAACAACAATGCCGAATGCCGCCTCGCGGCCGTAGCGCTAGGCGAGTTTGATGGCTGCAGAGGTTTACGGGGATCGTGTTTCAGAATTAACCGATTAAGATAGAAATTGGCTGTTAACTTTTTCTAAAAGTAGAAAAAAGGATCTAGTCGGCTATCTTTATAGAGTTTCTAAATAAAAATTATAATTTCAGTAATAACTGTCTAAAATCATCTGTTTTTTAGTTTTGTAAATGCAGAGGTTTACGGGGATCGTGTTTTAAAACTAACCTCTTAAGATAGAGATTGGCTGTTAACTTTTTTTTAAAGTAAAAAAAAGGATCTAGTCGGCTATCTTTTTAGAATTTTAAAATAAAATTTCTAATTTGAGCTATAACAGATAATTTTTTGAGAAAAAAACAGATGATTTTAGACAGTTATAGCTGAAATTAGAAATTTTATTTTAAAATTCTAAAAAAATAGCCGACTAGATCCTTTTTTCTACTTTTAGAAAAAGTTAACAGCCATTCTCTATCTTAATCGGTTAATTCTGAAATACGATCCCCGTAAACCTCTGCAGCTATCAAACTCGCCTAGCGCTACGGCCGCGAGGCGGCATTCGGCATTGTTGTTGTTTTGGCTGGGGTAGACCGCAGCCTTAAAACTATTAATTGTGAATTACACATTTCCTTCCCTCCTGCAAGTGCTTATAACCTCATAATTCTCTAGTTATAACTTAGGTTACTCAAATTAATTTTGAAAGCAATATTTTAGTGACACAATTAACTTATTGACAGAACACTTTTCCCAACAGGCTGGAGTTGAGTGAAGTGCACCATAAGAGATTTTTTTCAATTTTAACTATCACTAAAGTACCATAAGGATTTAAGTTACAGCTAGCCTAAAATTAAAAAAAATCTCTTAATCTAGAAAAAAAAAATCACACCGCCTTCGCTGTGTCAACTTGGCAGATGTCCCGTTTTTTTTTTTCACGATGCTCCCATTTACCTCTTGAATCCCAGGTTTTGCAAGGCCAGGGCTTAGCCCCAACCCGTGTTTAACTTATTTTGCCAATTTGCATACCGTTAGAAAAAGAATTTGTTAAAAAATCAAAACACTTAAAAAATGCATAGTGGTATATTAAGTAACTTACACTGTTTTCTTCAGGAAGCACTAGGGAATAAAAAAATATTTCTTGAATTTTTATTTATTTATTTTGGTTTTTTTAAAGTTATTTTAGGCTATAAAAGTAAAAAATACAATTTTTTAACATACATTTTATAAGCAATACCTTAATACCTTTGGGTCATTCCATATCAAGTGATCAAATGCAAATTACCTCACTATTTTTTATGGGGTTGATATTTTTTTATTAGCTACATATATGCAAAATAAACTTAAATCTGAAAAAATATTGTTTTTTTTCTCTTTTAGTTTTTTTTAAACTTTATTTGAAAGTTTAAAAAAAATGTGTTTTTGCGCATTCACTGATTTACATTTCATTTAATATCTCTGGCTAGAATCAAGATAGAAAAGTGAAATAAAAGCCATTCTGTTCAGAATCAAATTAGCTTTAATTTGATATACAACACATGAAGGTATTTGAAAAATTTAAATTTTTGATCCCTCAGACTCAAAATTTTGAAAGTGAATTCCAAAAAAGTAATATAATTGAAAATTTTCAAAAAAAAAAAATACCATAAATTCCTTATGTTACTAATAAGCTGTGTACAAAATTTCAGTTTGGGATCTCTATGGGATCATATTGAAATAAATTTCTATACATAAGCTTGTAATGGAAATGGACACCACATAGCCTTAAATACACAAATTAATTTTGTCAAAAAATTTAATAAGTTGATAAAATCAATTAAAAGTTAATTAATTTAAAAAATTCCTTCACATTTTCCATATTAAGAGTGATGACTACTGACCGGTATCAAGGCCTATTCTTTAAACTAATCAAACTCTACTTCATAATGAAGGTCGATCGAAGTCTATAAGTTCAGCTTTTTGTTGCTACTATAAATTCATTTGGGACATCAAATATGTTCTTCCTGTAGCTGTGGTAGGGTTCACTTCAGTTAATATTTGACTTATATTTAGGACTACTTTTAAGATGTCAGGTTTGTGTCAGTCGTGGTCAGATGCTCGGCTCTTTTGAAGAAAGTTAAAAACCCTTGTGGACGGAAAACGTTTTATATATTTTTTCTGAAACGGAATTAAAAAAAAAAAATACCTCCACTGCCCATCATTATGGGCCAATAGGCCTGTGCGGTGATCTAAAGACAGCAAGGTACGGTTTTGGCATTATAGGCTAGGTAGAAATGACCGCTCATGTTTTTGCGTGTAATGTTGCCCAGGATTGAACCGAGTATTGCTGGCTTGTAAGGCCAGAGCTCTACCACTGAGCTGCTGCTCCCGTATTAGTTTGGTAATGTTTTATAGACTATTTGTACTTCGGTGTCCAAGTAAATGTCCATGTGTGTTTGTGTGGTTTTTTTTTTTTTTTTTTTTTTTTTTTTTTTTTTTTTTGACAAGGCTGGAGAATTTGTTGCATCTGTACAAAACTTCTCCATTAACCTGAAGGTGGGTAGCAGGGCCACCGAGATGGGGGGGGGGCTGAGGGGGAAAATTGCCCTGGGCCTCAAAAGACAGGAGGCCTCATCTTCAGGTGTTTTTTTCCTACTTACGGTAGCAAAGTTTTGCCGGTGGATAGGCTATGTAGTAACACCATATATGTATTTTTAAAGACCTATCAAATTCTTCAACTGTATCAAAATATGGCTTATGACCTGAGTGATTAGCCTGTATGAGTCTCCGGTTTAAAGCTTTGTGTCGGTGAACAGCCGCCAAGGCGCCTCGCCGCCATTTATTTAACAGCTACACTACTGCGCCCGCGCCCCTCGCCACCAGTCCACCTGTAGACGCGATTTTGTGGTGCGCCCTTATCAGTGCATGAAGTATAATAGTACATCTAAAAACAAGTCAGGTCCTGAATATTTCTGAGTTTGATTGAAATAAGAGTGGTTTCTTCAAATTACTCCATTAGATCTTTAATACTGTTGTAAACAAAACAAGGTAATTAATAAACCACTTTTAAGTAAATCACATTGAAAATTTTCCTTATAAGCTTAGCTATTTCAAAATGCTCTTAAAAGCCTAGGACCGAGTGGTAGCTCTCCAATAAGGCGATGGTGGCTGGCAAGTGTGTCATGTCAAAACACGATGAAAATGAAGATGTAGAGTTAACATTTCTACATCCTTCTGGTCCTGCGTCCTGGTTTGTTTTCCTAACATAATATCTTAAAAGTATATAAATCAAATATTAACTAAAGTGAACCCTACCACAGCTACAGGAAGAACATAATGTAATGTACTCAAATGAAATCAAAGCAGCAACAAAAAGCTGAACTTAAAGACTTCAATCGACCTTCATTAAGTACAGTGTAATCAGTTTATGAAATACTACCGGTAGTCATCACTCTAGAAAAGAAGGCCTTCTTAGTGAACAAATCTAAAATTTACATTTCTCTTAATATGGGAAATGTGTAGGTTTCTTTTAGCGAATTTCCCTATAGGGAATACGCTATTACGGTAGTAGCCATGGTCAGATCTAAGCCCGGGACGACTTTACTTTTTCATTTTGAGGTCCCCAGAAGACAAAAACACCATTCGTTCATTTTCATATATATGTATATATATATCTATATCTATATATATCTATGTGTCCGTAGTACTGATAACTTTTGAAGGAGACATCCGATTTTGATGAAATTTGGTATGGAGGTGTAAGGCCAGGTCTATTTTCATGAGTTCGCGAACCAGCATTGTCGGGTTATGGGAACAGGGTTTTATGGGGTTTCAAAGGGGTCAAAAATGGGTTTTTGGCATTTTTGGACCTTAATTTTTAAAATTCATCAATTTTAACTGAAACCATTTAAAAGAGCTTAAAAAAACAAACAATTTAGTATTTTGAATTTTTATCATAGCATAACTGGTTACGGGGCAAATCAAAAAATGTGTTTTCCATGTTATTCTAACAACACCCAATGGCAGAAAACCTACATACTCGATCCTATGGTGTTTTTATGGGGAAAGTAAATAATCTGGAATTCCATTGGAAATTCGCTGAGTACGCAGGTCTGCTGCGACGGGGGTATTTAAATTAATTAACTTTTAATTGATTATAAACTTAATAAAAATTTTCGACAAAATTAATCTATCTATATATTAATAGGCAAGCATGTTTCATTTCCTCCTTTTTTCTCAGCTTGTGTGCAACGTAGGAGAAATCCGCGCATACCGTTAGAAAGGTATAGTGCTGTAGATGAGCAGAATCACGTTTTAATTAAAATCGGCCCATGGGGCTACGCTCTACAAGCTTTTAAAGTTTCAATGTTAATCTTATGGGAGAAGGATAATTGATTGAATCATCAGACAGCTGTAATAACAAATGCTAGCAGATAAGGAAGAACATAGGCCTATGTTTCATTTATAAAACAATTTAAAATTATTTTCCTCAAGATCTACTTGATTTTTGGTCGAATTTCGACCAGTGGGCGATCTCTAGTACTTATTTAATACGCTAAGGGTTTTTTTGTCATGAGAACTCCTCCTACAATTTTCAACCGATTTTCAAGTTTTTTGTGTCGTTGGATAGGGCTTGGTCTGTAGTTGTTTCCGCCAAAAACTGACGAGAATTGGACTAAAAATAAAGCCGCTATCCACCATTGAAATTCCAAAATTTCCCATTTAAATAACATTGGGATTGAATCAAGCATTTTAAACATCTGTTAATAATCAGCTGTTAATACGTATAGATTTTGGTGAATAAAGATATTCACAATATTGGATTGGTCGGATGTCATTGATTAAGAGCTAAAGTAAAATTTTTATTGTATTAAAATAAATTGCTCGATTTCGAGCAACACGTATACTAGTTGTGTATTAAAGGCTATGTGGTGTCCATTTCCATTACAAGCTTATGTATAGATATTTATTTCAATATGATCCCATAGAGATCCCAAACTGAAATTTTGTACACAGCTTATTAGTAACATTAGGGATTTATGGTATTTTTTTGAAAATTTTCAATTATATTACTTTTTTGGAATTCGCTTTCAAAATTTTGAGTTTGAGGGATCAAAAATTTAAATTTTTCAAATACCTTCATGTTGTAGGCTATATCAAATTAAAGCTAATTTGATTCTGAACAGAATGGCTTTTATTTCACTTTTCTATCTTGATTCTAGCCAGAGATATTAAATTAAATGTAAATCAGTGAATGCGCAAAAACACAATTTTTTGAAACTTTAAATTTTTTTTTAAAAAACCGAATGAGATAAAAATTTTTATTTTCTTCCTTTTGATTGTGTTTGTTCTAATGATTCATTAAACCAAAAACTATTAAAAAAGAGAAACATGAGGTAAAATTTTATTTTTTATTTGGATCACTTGATATGGAATGACCCCTTTATTGAAATGGCGACCTAACTCAATAGGTAGTTTAAAGCCAAGTATGAATGAGGGATGAGTGTAGGATGATTGTGGCGCGATCTTGTAGTCTTGTTACTGACTAAGGCCGACATTCTCCTTAGACAGGACTGTTAATTCATAGCCCAATAGCCAATGGTATCTAGGGACCTACAGTTTAATGTGGGATCCGAACCACAATTTCAACCTCCCATATACGAATTGGTCTAATTATGGGGATGGTACTTATGGATGAACTAGTATTCACTAGTGCGGACGTTAATCCCCGCCAGGGAATATCGCATCCACAAGCCATCGCTTATAACTATCCACAATTCGTGACCTCCAAGTAGCTGGATTACAGGACGTCGCCACCGTCAGCAAAGTTCAAGCAACCACCAGGTCAATTGAGCCTTGCTCGTTGGTTTTAATTCACTTTTGTTTTAGTGCAACATGGTAATAAACCTAAAATATTTCCACACCAACAACTAACAAGGCCTATACCTCTTCACAGTTAAAGGCCCGTTGTCCCTGAAGCGACTCTAGCGATAGTAGCGGAGCGATAGTCGCTGAGCGATAGTCGCTCAGCGATAGTCGCTAATAACGTCGTTGTCCCTAAAGCGATTTTTATAGAGCGATTCTGGTGCATTTTTATGCTGAATTGCGAGTAACATGAGTTTGAAGCAGAAGTAAAATAAAAAATACCTTTCAGTTGAGGAAGTCGTTAACGAAGACGTCATGGAAATGTTATTTACACCACGAATTAGTAGGCCTACTCATAACATATTTTCCAAGTAGACAAGAAGGCTATTTTAAGAGCATTTATACTTATTTAATACCAATAGGGTTATTTATTTATTTTTTGTAATGTGAATTTCTTTTACAATTCTCAACCGACGTTTTAATGTCTTTGGATAGATAGTGCTTGTTTGTTGTTGTGGTAATTATGCAGTTTAGGTGACACCTCTTAAAAATTGAATTTTTTTGTGCCAAACTATCCCAAATTACCCCCTGATTTTGAAAATGATAATTTTTTTCCGCGGAAAAAGCTGGAAAATGCCGGAAAATCGGGAAAACCGGAAAAACTTTTTTTTAGAAAAATGGGGTAAGTGGGTATTCAAAATGACCGGAAAATCGAGCTAAACACAATCGTTCAAGAAATATCAAAATCCGTCCATAAATAACGAAGTTATAGCCGGAAAAGCGGTGGAAATTCGGAAACTGGTTAGTGACAATTTTATTCAAAAATATGTCAAGTGGGTACTCAAATTAACCGTGATGTTAAGCTGATCACAAATATGTAAAAATTATTTCGATCCGATTTGAAATAAACCGGAAATTGCAGGAAAAGTGTTGGAAAAGCCATCAGATGAACTATTTTTTATACAGAACTTAAAGTGTGCTATGTGTGTACTCAAATGACGCAGAATTTCATGTAGAATACGAATATGTATATATTACTTGAATACAACAATTTAGTAGGGAATAAAGAAAAAAAAAAATTTAGAAATCAAATAAAACTAGGCTACCCTGTGAAACTCATATGCTTCAAAGAAGCGAACTAACTTTGTTAAAAGTGGTTATTGATGTAGCCTAAAGTGCTATAGTTAGGCTTGAGTACTATGCATATTTAAAAACTTATATTTACATATTATAGCCTAGTATAAAATGTGTTGTTATAGGTTACAACCTAACTAACCAGCCTAACCAAGGTCTGACGATCATATGAGTCATATTTAGCAAAGTTTTATGTAAAATACGAATATATACCTAATATGGAATAAAACACACCAAGTTAGTACTCACATAATGGTTAGATTATGTTAAGTTAGGTTAAGTTAGGTTAGTTATGTTACATAGGCTCAAACATAATATTTTATACTATATGTAAATCTAAGTTTTTAAATATGCATATATTACTGTATACTAACTAAGACTTTAGGCTACATCAATAACCACCACTTTTACCACAGTTAGTTCTTCATTCAAGAATATGGGTTTTAGCGTCCGGTTTTATTTCATTTCTAAATGTTTCATTTCTATTTTTATTCCTTACTAAATTGTTGTATTCAAGTAATATATACATATTCGTTTTCTACATGAAATTTCGCGTCATTTGAGTACCCACATGGCATACTTTAAGTTCTGTAGTGTAGGCCTACAGTATAAAAAATAGTTCATACGATGGCTTTTCCAACACTTTTCCTGCAATATCCGGTTTATTTCAAATTTTTACATATTTGTGATCAGCTTAACATCCCGGTTAATTTGAGTACCCACTTGATATATTTTTGAATAAAATGGTCGCTAACCGGTTTCCGCATTTCCCCCGCTTTTCCGGCGATAACTTCGTTATTTATGGACGGATTTTAATAATTCTTGAACATTTGTATTCAGCTCGATTTCCCCGTCATTTTAAGTACCCACTCGACTTATTTTGGCGAAAAAATGTTTTCCCGGTTTTCCCGATTTTCCGGCATTTTCCGACTTTTTCCGCGGAAAAAAACTATCATTTTCAAAATCAAGGTGTAATTTTTGATAGTTTGGCACAAAAAAATTCAATTTTTAAGAGGTGTCACCTAAACTGCATAATTACCGTTGTTGTTTTCGCCAAGAATTTATGAGAATAGAAAAATGAGGTCACTACCTAAATTTTAAATGTAAAATGTTACTATTAAAATATTATTATTGGGATTAGGTTGAGCAATTAACGTCAGTAAATAGCTGTATCCTACAGCTGTAAAAAGATTAGTTTTGGGTGACTTAATTACTATTGCATTGGTCGGAGAACTAAACGCAATATTTTGAGCAATGACACGTCATAGTTCAAATTAAATTGCTCGATTTCGGGCAATAAGTATACTAGTTAATACAAAAGCCGTTTCTTGAAGCTTTTCAGCTTCAATTGCAGTTCCTTATTCTTTGAAAAAATTATGATTAACAACTAAACACGTGAAAAATTAACAAGAATCGCTCCGCGACTGCGACTGAGCCTGCCCCCAGACCAGACCCGCGATAGTCGCTAGCCGCGCCAGTCGCAGTCGCTTCAAGGACAACGGTCCCATTTGAAACAACACTACCAGTGCCGGAGCTACTGTCGCTCAGCGACTATCGCTCAGCGACTATCGCCAGAGTCGCTTCAGGAACAACGGGCCTGACAGCTGTTTCAAAACACTGGTTAACATTAATGTTCCTTTATTTTTGTATTGATTTCATTGATATTTTGTTACCGGTACCAAAATAGCAACCCATAAGACCAATGTTAAAAATTACAATTTTTAAACTTAAATCTGTCCAGAGTTCTATTTTTCCTGGTATTGAGGCTTTTTATAAACTTATTTTTGGACAAATTTTGCACGCTAGTTTTGGAGATCGCGGAACACACATCCCTTCAGACAGTGCTCGTATATTTGTGTGAAAGAAAATTCAATTCCCTACATAGAAATGTGCTTTACGTATGAACAAATGTATATAAGCTGCAGTAATTGTGGTGTTATGTAGGCCTGTAAAAATTTAAAAAAACTTATAGTCAACTCCCGATTATCTGGGGATGGGTAAATCGGGTTGTGGATTAACCGGGGTCACAAAAAGTCAATTTCAATTATATTTATTTTCTCAGTTTAGACAACAATAAAATAGTTTATCGATCTTAACATGTTGAAATTACTTGAGAAGAAATCTCTTTACTAATTATTATTTGATTTATCAATGGAAAAAAGCAATGAAACGCAGAAAATAATCTGTAAATTATTTGGTGTCGTAATTGTGATCGTAGTCAAGTGGTTAGGGAGGAACGAATCAGGGCGATGGCGTGGTGGGATGGGTATGGGGCACAATGGCGGAGTAATGTCCTTGACTGCTAGAAACAACTGGTCACCCGACGGGATGTGCTAATAAAAGAAACCAAGGTAATTATTGAGTTTAGCTACGGCCAGCGGAAAATGGAAATTTATTTTCCATAATGTCGGAAATTTTATGCTGATTCCAAAAATAAGAGTTTTTTCCCGCGGAAACGGTTGGAAACCCCCGGCAAATCGGAAAAGCCGGAAATGAAGTTTTTATTCCAAAATACGTTGAGTGGGTATTTAAAATAACCGGAATACCGAGCTTATCATGAATATGTAAAAATTATTTCGATCCGATTTTAAACAAGGGGGAAAATGCGGAAAAAGTGTAGGAAAAGCTATAAGATTCAAACTATTTTTAAAGTATGTCATGTGGGTAGGCCTACTCAAATTACGTGGAATTTCATGTAGAACCATGAATATGTATATATTAATTGAATACAACAAACTAATGCTCAATGAAAAGAAAAAACACTTAGAAAACAAAAACACACTGAAACTTATATAAATAAAGCACTAGCATTAAAAGTGGTTGTTACTGATGTAGCCTAAGGTATTAGCATTGACTATGTACACTAACATGAGTAGACTTCTCATAGCATAGGTGTATGTGAAACCCATTGACGGTGGTGCGATCTCTTGTGGCGTACATGGAAGTACACATAACACATGATAGAGAAATCAGTATTACCATTCTTCTCCACTAAGGATGAAACATTTTATAACTGAAAGTTATGTTTATGTTTTGGTAAAGTGTTTTTGCAGCACTGTAAATTCAGCTGAATAATAAGATCGATGGCAGCGACTCTGTTGCCGCGTACACTGAACTTCCAAATTTTTGCCTCAAACTAAATGCATTGGATGAGAGGTCTATTCACGAAGTGTACATAGTCAATGGTATTATTTAATAGGTAGTACTATATACATTACATATTGATATATCATACCATAACCTAACTAGGGAACCTAACCTAACTAAACCTAACGTAATCATCATATGCGTACTAACTTCATATGTTTTATTCCAAAAACAAGTATATATTCTTATTTCACATAAAATGTTGCATAGTTGTACACACATGGTGTGTGTGATAAGGTTATGTTATTTTAGATTACAGTATTTGTATAGTGTAAGTGATGTAGTAACCTATGTATATAGTACTGCCTATTTATTACAAGTGGGTTTTATTGATGCAGCTTAAAAGTGTTAGGTAATAGGCAGTACTATATGCAGTTATTACTTAAATTACATTACAAATACTGCATTCTAAAATATCATAACCTAACCTAACCTAACCATCATGTGGGTACAACTAGGATGCAACATTTTTGTGAAACAAGGCCTATATATAGGCCTACTTGTTTATGGAATAAAACACATAAAGTCAGAACCCACATGATGTAAGTTGGGTTGGTTTAAGTTAGGTTAGGTTAGGTTCCCTAGTTAGGTTTTGGTATGTTTTACATGTAATATATATAGTAGGCCTACTACCTATTATCTAATAACTTATTATCAATAACAACCACTTGTAACATTGTTAGTGCTTCAATTATGTAGCCTAAGTATCAGTGTGTTTTTGTTTTCTAAGTGTTTGATTTTAATTTTTATTGAGTATTAATTTGTTGTATTCAATTAATATATACATATTCGGCATGAAATTCAGCGCAATTTGAGTACCCACATGACATACTTTAAAAATAGTTCAACTTATAATATGTTTTCCGACACATTTTCCGCATTTCCCGGCTTATTTAAAATCGGATTGAAATTACTCTTTACACATTCGTGATCAGCTTAACATCCCGGTTACCGTAATTTGAATAGGTACCCACAGCGATAAATTCAAGGTGAAAAGTCATTTCCGGTTTTCCGATTTTCTGGGGTTTTCCGAGCTGTTCTGCGGAAAAAAACTATAACTTTCGGAATCAGCGTGAAATTTTCGATATTTTGAAAAAAAATATTCATTTTCCGATGGCTTTGGCCAAACTCAATAATTTCCAGTTTCTTTTTTAAATCATGGCCTTAAAAGAATGAAAATCTTTTTAAATGTTAACATTAAAAATTTGTTTGTTACAAAAAATTTGAAGAAATACACTTTCTTAATTTTTTGGTTATTTTTATAATTAAGAATCCATTTAATAAATTAAAATATTTCCTTTGAAGAAAATTTCCGATTTCTTTTTTATCTTCTTTTTATTAATTAATAATTTTAATTTCGTTTGGTAAAGAATTAATAAGTTTTATACTCTTGTAAAAAGAAGAATTTTGGAAGAGACAAACTTTATTATGAGCCAGTAAATGGAAATGAATATATTTCATGTCTGGTATTAAATTCATGATTCATGATCATTAGGCCTAGGCCTATTTAAATTTTGTTATCATTGAAAATATTTTAAGCTAATTTAAATTTTTTCTTACTCACAACTGAGTTTCCCCAATTTCCATTAGTTCAAATTTATGGGTTAATCTTGAATGAAATTATAAAATATATAATTTTTTGTTTTTAAATCAGTTACATCGGATACAAATTTAATAAACTTAGCATAAAATGCTTTGTAAATTTCTTCAGAAGTAATGCGATGTGAAATTTTCATTTGATGCTGTTGTGCAATTTTAAACTGAAAAAATGTTGTCTCTTTCACTGTTTTTATTGAACTAAAATTAGTTAAATTGATTTGCTTAGTATTACGATTTATAAACTGCAAGAATTGTGTTTTATTTTCATTCAATTTTAGTCAATTTTTACTGAAAAGCACTCTTCTAAATTTAAAGTACCAGGTTAACCGAGCCTTGCTCGTTGGTTTTTATTCACTTTTGTTATAGTGTCAAGGTAAAAAAGCAATTAAATTTCCACCAACAACCAACTATACCTCTTCACAGTTAACAGCTGTTTCAAAAAGTCTGCTTAACATTAATGTTTCATTCTTTTTGTATACATTTCGTTGTTATTTCGTTACCATAATAGCAACCCATAAGACTAATATTAAAAATTACAATTTTAAAACTTAATTTTAGACCAAACTTGAGTTTTCCTGGGGTTGAGTCTGTTTCTAAACTTATTTTTGGGCCAAAACACTCTTTAATGCAAACTTTAAGCAAAATCTAACAGCTAGATTTCGAGATCGTGGAACACACATCCCTTCAGATATTCCTCGTATTATAGTATAGGATTGTAATCAATTATGTTTTGTAAGTTGTTAATATAAGCGTCTAAACATAATAAAGAGGTATCATCAGCATATAAGATTACTTCGCAGATTTTGGTAACAACTGGTTTGTAAATTATTAACTTAATATAAATTAAAAATAAAACTGGACCTATAATTGAGCCTTGAGGAACTCCATTTTTATATTACTTAGGTTTTTGAAGAAATTGAGAAGCACAAGCTTCAAAATGGAAGCCCAGTTAAAGTCTTAATATCAATTTGTTTGAAAATTTTAAAATTAAATTAATTTTTTTATGATTGTGCCATTTATTGAAGAGAGCTACCCACCAACGTGTCTAGTACTAGTGTTCATAATGATTTCAAAATCATTTCAAAACCATACAAACAACTAGGCCAGTTGGCCAAAGTGTCAAGGCTTCAGGCGGTGATGCTGCGATCATCGGTGACAAAGCTGACTTAAAGCAAGCAGAACTCAAAAACCGTATATAACTTAAAACTGTGTGATTTTTACATAATGACAGTACTTATTTTCTTTCATTTAATGTTTTTTAAAGACCTCAGTAAAAAAAAAACCTAAAAAATAGTGGCTTAGGCCTATGTAATACAAACAAGTACCAAGTACCGTTACCATTTTTATACCTAAAGGATTTTTCAACAATTTCATAGCGCTTATAAAAAATGTCATGCTCGCTTATTTTTTTGTCACATACTAATGAAAGTGAGCAACTTTCAGCTTGAATCAGACTTTATTCATGGCTTTCTTTGCTGTCATTTAAATTTTTTCACACCTGACTTAACTTTAACCCTAAAATCTGCACAACCGTGGGTGCTGTCCAGTTAATTGTGAATGATAAATAACTAGGTAATTAATAGTGCATGAAATCAATCTACACCAAATGTAAAACTCAAAATATATTTATATATAATTTTATTATTTTATATATAATCTGATCTCATTTTTAAGATTAGGTTTTTTTTAATATGTCATTTGCATTCACTATGATTAGGCTCCCCACATAAACCCTAAAAACAAAAAAAAAAAAAAAAAAAACAGCCTGTCAATTTATTAAGGTCCGAAACTGCTAATTGCACTATATTCCGACATTGTGTCGATTGATATTGGAAATACTTGAAATCTGAACCAAACTGGAATTTTATTTTCATACTAGAAATACTGGAATTATTGTGGAATTTCAAAATAGGTAATTAAATTTTTGAATTTTATTAAAATCCATAAATTTTTTTATGCAAAAAGTCATTTGATTCATACATACCAATTTAAAAATATTTGCCCAGTCATTCTTGCTGCTTAAGTATGTTTGCAAACTAAAATCAGAAAACCTGTTAGTACTTCAGTTCAAATAGTTAATCTAGTAATGTAAACATTTGTGTAAAGACGGAGCTTAGAAAATGTTATATTTTGTACTCAAAATTTAAATCTATACTTATTTCATACGCTAAGGGGGTTTTTTTGGAATTGAAATTTCTTCTACAATCCTTCCTTGATCTTCAAGTTTTTTGTGTCGTTGGAGAGAGGTTGGTCCGTAGTTGTTTCTGCCAAAAATTGATGAACAAAGTGCTATCCATAATTTAAATGTGCAATTTTTCTATTAAGCTACGTTTACACGAGGAAGAAAAATTGCGACAGTACTTGCGCGAGAATTGTTGCACAGTCTAAACACTTTTTCCGGAGAGTCGGCCGGGAGCGCTAGCGCGGGCTGCTGTCGCGGATTATTAAAACAGTTGGCTGATATCCATTTACACGTGAGAGCTCTCTATGCAATTTTGACTCTCGCAAATGGTCTTGCGAGTCAGTGCGATGCCGTCTTCCAGAAATAAAGGAATATGCTACTGCACTTGGGATTGCTGACCATTGGAAGATAGTTGGGCAGAGCAGGATTTACATATGGGCTAAAAGTGCCATAGCCCAGGGCGGTAAATTTTTGGAGAGAAAGTTAAATATATATGTATAATAAACTAGACTAGAGATGGCCTACTGGTTGAAATTCAACCAAAATGTTCCTAGTTGTTGTCGACCGTCTGGATCCCATTTGTTAAAATTGGAGAAATTGTTCTTCCTGATTCGCTACCATGTGTTATGTCAACAGCTGTGTAATCAATTATCCTCATCTCATAAGATTAACATTGAAACTTTGAAAGCCTGTAGGGCGTAGCCCCCTGGGCCAATGCGAATTAAAACGTGATTCTGCTCATCTACAGCACAATACCTTTCTAATGGTATGCACGGATTTCTCCTACAATGCACACAAGCTGAGAAAAAAGGAGGAAATGAAACATGCTTGCGTTAATATATAGATACTGGAGAAATATTTTATCACAGCAGTAATTTTTAAATCCTTTTGTGCGTAGTAAAATGCGCTTTTATTCTAGAGAACATGTATAATATAGGTTAAGAGAAATAATAAACCGTAGGCTAATAGTACATGAAGAACGGGGACATGGATAATTTGTCTTGCGATCACTTAGCAAGGCGGGACGCTGCCGCGCCGCCCCGTACCGGGAGCGGGACGAGGAAAAGTATTTAGTTATATTAATATGTACTATTAATATAATAATAGTATAGCCCCATGTCAAAATGTCAAAAAGTATTATGGGAGTAATAAAAAAGAGCTATGGCATTGCTAAACTAAACTTGTATCCTTACAAATATGTTCTTTTATTGCAAGTATTTTAATTTCGATTATTGGTTTAAGGAATGTATTTTATTAGAATATTACCAGATGTGTTAAGTGTAAAAAAAACATCATACTGAAAAAAAAAAAAAAAAATGGGAGGGTAATTGCACTTTCTTGCTATAGTTTGCTAGTAATTTTATTACCTGATTAATTAAAATATATGAGTAAAATAATTATTTAATTTTAAGGATACTTTGAAAGTTAAAATATGACCTTAGAGCCAAAAAATCGTAAACATACTTATTGTTTGAAAACTAATAAGATTTTAAAATTAATTAGGCCTATCCACCCTTCAATTTTTTAAATGAAAGCTTCATTGTAAGTTTGTTTTAATTGATTAATTATTTATTGAAAATACATTACATAGTTAATAGCTACAGGTATATACCCAAAACAGCAATTTTTAAAACAACAAATTAACAAACAGTCATACAAAAAGATTAGTACAAAGAAAAACAAGACATAAGCAAACAATATTCATACAGACAAAAACGAAATGGATACATATTTTGTATGTGTTCTAAAAAATAATAAATAAATAAACAAGCAAATTTAACAAGCAATTAAATACAAAATTAATAAAATTATAACAAGTAATAATATATATAAAACGAATACCCCCCGTCGCAGCAGACCTGCGTACTCAGCGAATTTCCAAATTAGTAATATTAATTTTGACCAGCTTAACTTGTAAATTTTCATCACGTGCTCATAAATAGGGAAATAAATGTCTATTCTCCTTAAGATAAATATAAGGAAAGAGTATGCAGGTATGCTGCCATGGGGGACACTAAAAGTAGGTTTTTAGCATAGAAAAAATTTATTTCGACCATATAAAGACATATAGTAAGTTTCATCAATATCTGTCCATAAATAAAAGAGTTTGCCTATTCTCCATATGATTAACATGGGAAAAGAGTATGCAGGTTTGCTGCCATGATAAGTACAAAAAAACAAGATTTTTTACCTTAAATGGATGAATCTCAACCAAATGAAGCTAAATACCAAGTTTCATCCAAAAATATTGGTTAATAAGTGAAATATTAACACATCCTTATTCTCCATAATATTAACATTGGAGCCCTAAAAGACAATGTACTGTCTTTAGACTTTGTAATATCTCGGTAACCAATGGAGATAGAGCAAAGCTTCAAAATACTAAATTGTGTGTTTTTTTGAGCTAAATCCAATGGTCAAAATAAAAATTTAAAATATTTAAAATTTACATATGAAAAATGCAAAAAACCTATTTTTGGGGTACAAAACCCCCCAAAACTACCCCTTCCGGTAGCTCGATATGTCTGGTTTTCGAACTCATCCGAATAAACATAGGATTCCACATCTCTACCAAATTTGGTGTCGATTGGACCATTTTTACGAGAGTTATCGTGTCTAGGGACACATACATATATACATATATATATACATATATATATATATACATATATATATATATATATATATACATATATATATATATATATAAAATTTTTAATGACTATTATTTTTGGTCTCTGGGCACCTAAAAACGAAAAAGTAACATGGTCCCGGGCTTAGGTCTTACCATGAGACCTACGGTAATAGCTTATTCCCCATGGGAAATTCGCTAAAAATGGTTTAAGCATGGAATAGAAAAATGCACTAGAGCAACTCAAAAAACACTGGCAAACAGTTCAACTCTCACTAAAAGTGTCGCTAAATATCTCCCACTGCTTGATCGGGCGACAGCGCGAGCGCGAGAATTGAAAGAATTTATGCATCCCGTTTCGACGTGCAAGTTCGAGTGTCGGACACTTGCACTTCCTGCTCGCGCCACCGCTCGTGCGAGAAGGTCCGACACTGCTCGCACACCTGTTTACACGAGCAATTTTCGCTGTCGGATAGAAAACTTGCGCAATTTGCTTCCTCGTGTAAACGTAGCTTTAGAATAATACTGTATTAGGATTGGGGTGAGCATTTTAAACATCTCTGGTAATGTACAGCTGTCAATAAGTCAAGTTTATTTTTGGGTGATTACTGATATCATAATGGGCTCGTTCATGAACATCCAATGCAAACTGGTTTGTTTATGTTTTTGCCTATCACGTGACAAATTCCAGACTTGTTATTTGTGGGATTTGTCACGTGATAGGCAAAAACATAAACAAACCTTTTTGCGGTGGATTATCGTGAAGGTGTCCAAAATTGGATTGGCCAGATGTAACTGATTTTGAACTAAACGTAACATTGTTAGCAATGACATGTTTTAGTTTAAATTTATTGCTCGATTTCAAACAACAAGTACTAGGCCTAGTTTCTTTCTAAAATTATATTAGTGTTTTTTTTTTTACTTTTAAAAATATTAATTTTTTTTACTTTTTTTTATCTGAATAAAATGTTATTAATGTCACTCCACTTTTGGATTAATAGTTCGCAAGTGATACTGGAATAACTGGAAATGTACTGGAATTCTAAAATCAAATTTCAGTAGAGTCCGAGCATTAGGCTGAAATAATATTCTACTTTTTGGAAATAGTAAAAACAATTATTAAAGTTAGTTTGTTGGTGTGTGTGTGTGTGTGTGTGTACTGATATATTTCTGATTGAATTAATTAGGCTATTATCTGTGGGAAAGGTTGGGAAGTTAAAAGTTGGAAAATTGGAAACCTGAAAATACTTTTCCCTCTTAAATTTTCGGTTAATTAAATTGTGTGGAAAAACAAGCTGAACACAAAAGTCAAATAATTTTCCTAATCCGACCGTAAATAAAAAAAGGCCAAAAAAGTGAAAAAATACGAAATTTTTTTCTGTTCAAAAATATCAAGTGGGTAAGTTACTTATTTAAATTGAAGGGTAGATGAAGCTGAAAAGAATATTAACAAATTAATGAAATCCGTTCATAAATAACAATACAAATATGGAAAACAAGACTTAAAAATTGTGTTATGCTGTTCAAATTATGAACAAGAATTTTAGACAATTGACAAAGAGTATCCTAACCCTTCGTTTTCTTTAGGCTTAGATATCTTGTTTTATGTAAGTTTGCTTTTCAGGATTGGTATTAGAGCCTGGTAAGCGCTACAGTACAACCGTCGAAAAGGGGTTTCATGTGTCCAAGGCTGCCCTGGACTGCTCTTCAGTTCGAAATGGTAAGGTATACTGTTTTCAGGCTTTAAGTTTTATCTGTAAAGAAAACATAATTTAAACCAAAGTCAAACTAGACTTTTAACATGAAGTTTTATTATGATTAGGATCTCTTAAAAATAATTATAGATGACAGTGTGTCATTGCAATGAATACAAAAACGTTAAGAAGGTCACATCTTATGGAAGAAATGGTTAAGAAAGTTTCTGTTGACGTAGTAGCGCACTCCACCATGAGAGCGCGCACGACACAATGACCTATTAGTCAGATTACATTCTGACTTTGTTACAGATGGTCACCAGCAAAGAATCTCTCTCGTCCTCACGCTCCACTCACATATCATACATAACCTATGACAGTTTTCCATTACTGGACCAATTCTTTTAACTAATGTAGGAACACTTTTTCCGTCCGCCTATACCTACTTTAGTAGTTAGTGCTCATTTTGAAACCCAAGTAAACAAATTTGAAAATAGCAGAATACCATGACGACGTTTATAACTTAGTTTATTTTGGTAAACATATGATTCAATAAAATATCTTCATTAGAATAACATTAAAGTTGAAAGCCCATACGACAAAGTCTTAACATTAAAAGGATTTAATGGCTTAAAATAACGATTCTTCTTGAAAAAAGCTTTCCAATGATACCAAATAAGCTAGGTAACTAATGTTTAAAATGGTGTTTTGACGACACAATACTAAATAAGAAATTTAATATTTCCCTTTCTCTCGTACTATGTTTAGGCCGTTTCCTCTGGCGCTATCTCTATTTGGAGTGCTCAAGTTCAGTTTACAGCGCTCCTAGCGGAATAAAATGTTGGCCAATTTTTAACATGGGATGTGACCTTCTTAACGTTTTTGTATTCATTGGTCATTGTCACAGAAATTTTACCAAGGGTCGCAGAAAGATCAGCCAAACTGGCTTAAGACTCATCTTCACCTTTGGGCTAGTACAGTAGCGTAGTCGGCAATGTTAAACCTTTTATGCAAAACTTGGTAAGTGTTAAGACCTCAAAATTTTGAAAATTTGTAAATATCACTCTCTGTTGTACCGTAGTACCTTTTTTTGTATTTTATTTATTAGAGAAAACAGATTTTGATTTAATTTAAGTTCTGCCTATTCTAACTGTTATAAATTTAGATCTGTAAAAAGTCACTTCAACACTGGGGAAATAATGTGGATGGTAAAAAAATCAGCCAATTTAGAGAAAGCAGATTTTTTATTAGGCCAATTGTTAAATATTATGTTAGCAGTCTTTTAGATAGGAAAAACCAGATTTTGAGTCTATAATTTAGGCCTATTCATGAAACTACGAATCTCAGGGATGATAAATAAAAATTATTTATCATGGGGTAGGGCATGAGGGTGCATCCTGTCAAGGTGATGATTGAAGCAGGGTTCCAGTCACTTATTCACTTTGAACAAACGAGTCACGCTACAACTAGCCTAGATTTCGCACACCGAATGAGCCGCACTGCGATCAACTTATGTATGAAGTAATGCCAAACGTTATGCCGATCACCACGAGAAAATGTTTCACTAGATAACTTAAATCCAATCTACATCAAAATTTTACGGGCCGAACGTTTACAGACTCTGATCACCCAAGAGAGATTGGCGGAATGGCGTCCCCTTTCGTCAGACGTTACTGAATGAGTCAAAAGAGAATCATTCTTCGTATTGGGTTATCTGTTATTTTTTAACATAAGCTCAATAAGTAATATTTATTATTAATCTATTCATTTAAAATATATTATTTTCTTCCAGGTCATAAAACTCAATTTTTATCTTATTCTTCTAACTTTTTACTCAAAACAATTACCATTATTTCCCTCGCATCCACCATGAATAATTCTTGTGATTGCACGTAACCAACGGGATTGCTTCTCATTGGTCGAGATTATTGCACCTGTTGATTACGTCACCACTTCCAACATTTTATTTCACATTACCAACTGAATGTTAATTAACTACGCAATTACGATCAATTGTATTATCTGAAAAGTATAAAAACATTATTTTTAATAAAAGAACACTCCCACACTGTGACATTGCAAAGTAACTCAATTTTCTTTACTTTTAATATATAATCTTATTATTTTATGTATAATCTGATCTTAATTTTTAAATTAGGTTTTTTTTGTAAATTTATATTGCCTGGAAAAGATGTCATTTGCATTCACAATGATTAGGCTTCCCACATAACCCCTAAAAACAAAAAATAGCCTGCCAATTTATTAAGGTCCGAATCTGCCAATTGCACTATCTTCCGACATTGTGTCTGCTGATACTGGAAATACTTGAAATACTGGAATCAAACTGCAATTTTATTTTCATTCTGGAAGTACTGGAAAAATACTGGTCTGTAGTTGTTTCTGCCAAAAATTGATGATAATCAGGCGTAAAATAAAGTGCTATCCATAATTTTAATTTGCAATTGTTTTATTAGAAAAATATTAGGATTGGGGTGGGCATTTTAAACATCTGTTAATGTACAGCTGTCAATAAGTCATGTGTATTTTTGGGTGATATACTGATCATAAAAATGGCTCGTTCCCAAACATCCACCCCAATTTTTTTTTTTTTTTTTTTTTTTTTACTTATATATCAGGTATAATGGACCTATATCTATCTATATATATAATACGTGATGCCCTTTTTTTGTTAACACTACTCCTCCCTTATTTCTGGACCAATTTTAACGTTTGAGATGTCAAAAGAATGGTCTCAGTTCGTAGTTTTGCAATAAGGTTTTAGATTTTTTATATTTTAATTCTGAAGCTCACGGGAAGCCCTCAAAGTTCATTTTTTGTCCATAAGATTAACATGGGGAAAATTTTTTATTAAATTTCAAAATAAAACAGCTGTTGATAATAAGACAAACAAACACATGTTAAAAGCTAGCTGAATAGAAGCAGTTGAGCTACTGGTACTGAAATATCAACTCAATTACATACTTTAATACAAGGAGTGTCTATTGTAGGGGAAAAATTGTGTGTTTTACCTTTTCCCTTAAAATGTAGCAGGTATATTTTGCTTGAACTTTGTAATTATGTGTATTTGGACACAAAAATAAGTTTATAGTAAACCCCAGAAAAATTCATTTTCCTGTACAAAAACAATTTTGGAAATTGAATTTTTGACGTGGTTCTTATGGGTTATCAGATTAGTATTGAAACAACGATGAAAGTTAAAACGCTAAATCTTTGTATATCGGTTTTCAAAATGCTGTTAACTAGGAAAAGGGATAGTTGGTTGTTGGTCTAAATTTAATAATAACCTGTTTACTGTGATACTATTACAAATTTAATGCAGAATGTATGAAGAACATATTAAAACACCTGAGACAACATTTAAAAGTATTTTACTTCCAGTATAGATAACAAGCTTATTGCAAAAACTGTTTGTATAAAGAGGAATTTTAACCAAAATATAAATGCCACATCAAACAAAACTGGACCACACCATCAAAGATGTAGATTTTCTTAATTTTTGTGTTTCTTTCTTTAAATTCTGCAATGCCATGGAAAGTTAAGTTAAAGAGGTTTTAGTTGTTATAAATAGTAATAGTGTGGACTTATTCACTATGTCGACTGCTAACTCATACATCATATAGTACTAAACTACAAAAACAGTCGCAGTTAGTGCTGCATAGCTCATACAGGACCAGAGAGTTGTAATTAAATATTGATTTTCCTTTTGTTGTAATTAACGATTTTTGTGTGATGAACTATCTAGATCCAACATCTGTGAATTTATTTTAAATTTTATAGGAGTTTTAGGCAGAAGTTCTAGGACAAATCGGCATAAGAACCACCACGTAATCCTAGCTAATTTAGACCTAAAGTACCAACTACCAAATCTCAACACTATCACATTGGGAAGTTTGAGAATTAGTGATGAAGATCGATTGATGAAATACCAATATAGTGTAGTCTGATTTTCACTCTAATTTAATTTTTATTCAAAGCAACTCAAGGTAAATTACCTTGGAGCAAGGTTAACACAAATCCTCCCTGATTTCTGGAGCAAATTTAACGTTTAAGGTGTCAATAAATTTGCCTCAGTTCGTAGTTTTGCAATAAGGTTTTAGATTTTTTATATTTTAATTCTGAAGCTCACGGGAAGCCCTCAAAGTTCATTTTTTGTCCATAAGATTAACATGGGGAAAATTTTTTATTAAATTTCAAAATAAAACAGCTGTTGATAATAAGACAAACAAACACATGTTAAAAGCTAGCTGAATAGAAGCAGTTGAGCTACTGGTACTGAAATATCAACTCAATTACATACTTTAATACAAGGAGTGTCTATTGTAGGGGAAAAATTGTGTGTTTTACCTTTTCCCTTAAAATGTAGCAGGTATATTTTGCTTGAACTTTGTAATTATGTGTATTTGGACACAAAAATAAGTTTATAGTAAACCCCAGAAAAATTCATTTTCCTGTACAAAAACAATTTTGGAAATTGAATTTTTGACGTGGTTCTTATGGGTTATCAGATTAGTATTGAAACAACGATGAAAGTTAAAACGCTAAATCTTTGTATATCGGTTTTCAAAATGCTGTTAACTAGGAAAAGGGATAGTTGGTTGTTGGTCTAAATTTAATAATAACCTGTTTACTGTGATACTATTACAAATTTAATGCAGAATGTATGAAGAACATATTAAAACACCTGAGACAACATTTAAAAGTATTTTACTTCCAGTATAGATAACAAGCTTATTGCAAAAACTGTTTGTATAAAGAGGAATTTTAACCAAAATATAAATGCCACATCAAACAAAACTGGACCACACCATCAAAGATGTAGATTTTCTTAATTTTTGTGTTTCTTTCTTTAAATTCTGCAATGCCATGGAAAGTTAAGTTAAAGAGGTTTTAGTTGTTATAAATAGTAATAGTGTGGACTTATTCACTATGTCGACTGCTAACTCATACATCATATAGTACTAAACTACAAAAACAGTCGCAGTTAGTGCTGCATAGCTCATACAGGACCAGAGAGTTGTAATTAAATATTGATTTTCCTTTTGTTGTAATTAACGATTTTTGTGTGATGAACTATCTAGATCCAACATCTGTGAATTTATTTTAAATTTTATAGGAGTTTTAGGCAGAAGTTCTAGGACAAATCGGCATAAGAACCACCACGTAATCCTAGCTAATTTAGACCTAAAGTACCAACTACCAAATCTCAACACTATCACATTGGGAAGTTTGAGAATTAGTGATGAAGATCGATTGATGAAATACCAATATAGTGTAGTCTGATTTTCACTCTAATTTAATTTTTATTCAAAGCAACTCAAGGTAAATTACCTTGGAGCAAGGTTAACACAAATCCTCCCTGATTTCTGGAGCAAATTTAACGTTTAAGGTGTCAATAAATTTGCCTCAGTTCGAAGTTTTCAAATTAAGATTGTTTATATTTTATTCTGAAGGGTACGAGAAACCCTTAAATTTGGTTTTTGTCAATAAAATTAATATGGGGAATAATTTTCATTGAATTTCCAAATAAAACAGCTGCTGATAGTAAAGCAGACAACACATGTTAAAAGACGAATACAAAAAAATTTTCTAAAATGTCAACACAATTCCACAATATTATTAGCCCAGTCAATGAATGGTAAACACCGGAACAAATTTGTAACAGTTTGAAACCTATACCATTCGATAGTACCCACCTAAGGGGTCAAAACCCCAAAAGTCCCCAAAAATCCCCTGGTGGCATTTCGCACAGCCCCCCTTTAAAATCCCCCTAAACCCCTAATTGCACGAGTTTATAAAAACCCTCGTAGAATCGTTACCAAAAGGAATAGCACCCTAAATCTTTTTTGTTGTATTCCTTATTAAATTGTCTACAGAAAGTGTCATTATACATTTTTAGCTAAGGTCACTCATTTTTCAGTTATTTACAGTCAAACTCAAATTTTATTAAAATTTTTAAAGTATTATTTTGTTTTTTTAGGTCTAAGATGAAAATACGAAGTAATTCGTAAAAACGTTTGGGACAAAAGTTATAGGAAATTTAATAACGAGTAAATTGATATATATATATGATATGGTATCTACGGTCACAAAAATCTTGTAATGGCCGTCCAAAGCGAGAGCGGTGCCGGTTGCGGGCCGGCGCTGGGGTCGTGCCGGCCGCCGCTAGTCAACGGCTGTTTCGCCCATCGTGCACCATGTACATATGAATAACTTTGACAGTGACGCTGAAAATAGTTTATCTTATTGAAACACGTATTATGAATATTTCTACCTTCATTCGGTCCACGTGTTGTGACATTGCGTGTAAAAAAGTGTTATTCATATTTTTTTAATTTGTAAATTTTTAAACTTATGTTATAGTTTAGGCACTTTAGACAATTTTGGTGCGTTAAATCAGGTATTTATGATTTTTTACAAAGTTGTATAAAATGATTAAACTTAATGATTGCAACAATTTTTTTATAAATTGTTGGGGGACGCATCATGTGAAAAATATGGAAAACCTTAACATTTTCCTACATTTTTTTTTTTTATTTTTATTTGTAAGGACGATTTTTCCGAAAAAGGTGTTCTAATAACTACTTGTATTACACTACAATTGTAATTCCCTTCTACAATTTAACACCTCAATAATTGAAGAACATTATACAATAAGTAGTTTTCTTCTTAGGCCTATACTAATTCAAAGTTAGTATTTTTCCCAGGAAAATTAAGGTTTTAATTGGTATCCATTAAGAACAGCTAATTGAGTACTATTCATTGTTTGAAGTAAGTCCTAAACAATGATAAATTTTAATTTTTAAGTCTCTAATTTTTATATTACTAACACCCTTTTTTAAAAGTTAATAGAGCCGTTTCAAAGCATGTATCCATTTAATGTAAAATATAAGCAAATGCCAAAACAAATATCAGCGTTAAATAAAAAAGTTAAAATAATCAGGTCGGTAGATCCATACCTGCGGTTTGTTAAATGGGTTTAAAGAGACCAAAAGTCATTATTTTCCATTTTTCATAACTTACTTATTGAAACTTCACAACGTCATTTGAAACGGCTTATAAAACAAATATTTTAGTGATTTGACATTTTTAAAAGGTTATTTTGTGGCAGAGAAATTTAAAAAATATACTACACCAAAAAATATGTTTATTTTATGGGAAATACCGAAACCCCATTATGCTTATTTTCATATATCTTTATAAAACTTAGTATCCACATTCATGCAGTTAAGGTTGTTTATTATTACCTCCAAATATTCACTTCATAGTAATACTACGTGAAACCCAGTTAGTATTCTTTTCTTTATAAATTGCAGCATCATTATATCAAGGTCGGTTAGTAGTAGTGTCTTTTGGGTACCATAATGTTTATTTTCATCAGTATATTGCCATAGCAATATATCATACTCGTTATAAAATGCCTGCGTACTAACCAAAATTATACATAATCATAATTTTTTTTTTAAATCACATAGGTCTACATTTTACTACTGACGTAGGAAAATGTAGAATTGCTGTGACTGGATTATTTTAGACAAATAACATTTAATCCTTAACATTTGAAATTCCATACCAAGTTTAGTGAAGATGTATGTGTACAAAAGTAACAAGATAATTGGATCTACCGGTAGACTAGTTATTTATAATAAAATTAACATATTTCAAATTAAGTTTTTTTTAGTTTTATATGCATCCAGATAAGCTATTTCAAGAATTCAAAGCACTTAAATATTTGTTTTTATGAGATTTAAAATGGTCTAAACTGAAATTATAAAGTTTTAATAAGTAAGTGGAAGATATGAAAAAAAATTATTGATTTACAGATTTAATTTTGGACTGGCATACCAAATTTTATCAAAATCACACGTTTGTTAGGGGGATGTTTTGAAATTTTTATTTCAATGGATAAGCTAGCTAATAGCCCGTAACAAAACATCTAATCTATAAGACTTGTTACGTATTAAAATTATATAAATGTGAAGTATTATAAAATTTTTATTGGCCTTAGAGTTTACTAAAAATTCTCGAGAGGGTAATAATGTGAAACAAAATTTGTACCATTTCTTTATCAAACGTTAAGTGTCTACAGTGAGCGTTTCAGTTTACTGAATACAAGTCCATATGACTATCTCAAATTATAAACCCATCGCAGACCTTTTCTTCGTGACTCACTGTAGTCTTAAGGGCAAATTCATTAGCTAGCTTCATCCTATGCATCATGTTTAAGGTTGGTATTTTCTGAATAATATGCCACGAATTCGATCTCAAGAGGTCAAATATGTCAAAAGTTATTGTATTTCATAGTTTCAGCAATATGATTTCCACGTGAAGTTTGTCCGCCTGCCATATTCCGGCTAGTTCATCCATTTGAGGCCGATATACAGTATTAAAGTCTACTAATGCCTTTTTTATGTACAAATCAACCTATCCTTACATTAAACATTTTCTATTAACTCCTAGTGGGCCAAACTCATTGGCCTTGAACACTCAGAAATAGCCTTATAACATTCAGTAATATCAAAGGTGTGGTCCTTTACAGGTAAAAATTACAAAAAAGTGAAAAATGTGAGAAAATGTTAAGGTTATTTTTATTGTAGGCCATGGTGTTACAAACATGGTCCGAGTGGAGATAGAAATATTCATGATATGTGTTTTTATAAGATACACAATTTTGACTTCCAACTAAATTTATATTTTTTTACCTAAATTAATAATAACAATATTAAGCTGTCGCCAGACTTCTCCGCATCCTTCGCAAATAGTACTGTAGATTGAAACGCAATTGAAAATTCTAAAAACTAGAAACTTTAAATAAAATTCATACAGATATACCGATATTCATGGTTTTTTTCTATTTCTTAACGAAATGTTTTTTATCCAATGAATAATATATTAAAACATAAGTTAAAACAAATAAACAGTCTAGTGTTAGTTCTAAGTCAGGTTGAAATCATTAAAAATAAAATCTATTTATAAGAAACCAAATTTTTTACCAAGCATCACATGTTAAATATAAATTTAAACTGTGATTTTTATCATTGCTACCTCGTAAAATATCCGTGGTCTGCTTAAAAAAAAGAAAGAAAATACTTTGTTAAACAGCAGAGTTAGTCTTAGATTGGTCTAAATAAGGTTTTTATTTTCATTTTACGGATTTATATACCATTTCACAAGGGATTTTAAATTTTTCCTATCATCAAGGGACCTAAGAAATCCATTGACCCCAAAATGATCACTACTGTAGCCTATCTGTTTAGTAGTTTTCTCTCTAGATGCTTAAATGCACTAGCTCTTTTATTATACGATATGCCAGGATAAACATTTGCAAAAATAGTGTTTTTCTAGAGACTTAAAAATGAAAATTTAACATCGTTCCGGGCTTATTTCAAACAATGAATAGTAATATATAAACTGTTATTTATAAGAAAAATTGCTAAAACCTCAATTTCCAAAACAATTAATTTTTCAAATAGCTTAAGTAGATAACTACTTATTATATTTTTAAATTATGAAGGTCTTAAATTGTATGGAATTAAATACAGTTAAATACGAGTACACCCTTTTAGGACACCTTTTTTTCTTAAAACTAGTCATTGCAGGCAAAAGTTACAAAAAGTGAAAAATTTGAGAAATGTTCAAGTTTTTTCTATATTAGACCATGATGTCACAAAACTAGGACCGAATGAAGGTAGACTGTGTGTCATGGTACGTGTTTTTATAAGATAAACTATTTTCAGCGTCACTGTCAAAGTTATTCATATGTACATGGTGCACGATGGGCGAAACAGCCGTTGACTCGCGGCGGCCGGCGCGACCCCAGCGCCGGCCCGCAACCGGCACCGCTCTCGCTTTGGACGGCCGTTACAAGATTTTCGTGACCGTAGATACCATATTATATACATCAATTTAATCGTTATTAAATTTCCTATAACTTTTGTCCCAAACGTTTTTACGAATTACTTCGTATTTTCATCTTAGATCTAAAAAAATAAAATAACACTTTAAAATTTTAATAAAATTTGAGTTTGACTGTAAATAACTGACAAATGAGTGACCTTAGCTAAAAATGTATAATGACAATTTCTGTAGACAATTTAATAAGGAATACAACAAAAAAAGATTTAGGGTGCTATTCCTTTTGGTAACGATTCTACGAGGGTTTTTATAAACTCATGCGATTAGGGGTCCAGGGGGCTTTTAAGGGGGGCTGTGCGAAATGCCACCAAGGGATTTTTGGGGACTTTTGGGGTTTTGACCCCTAAGGTGGGTACTATCGAATGGTATAGGTTTCAGACTGTTACAAATTTGTTCCGACATTGGCCCGTTTTTGACCTTCATTGACTGGGCTATATAGGAGGAGTGTCTACTGCGATATTGCATTGCTCATGCAGCGGATGGATTTAGCTTGAACTTTGGATTTATGCATATTTTGACACAAAAATAAATTTAGCAACAGCCTCAACCCCAGAAAAAATTCCCTCTCATGTACAAAAAACCACATTTGAATATTAAAATTAGCTCTTATTGGTTGCCATATTGGTATGAAAACAACAACAAAAAGTATAGTCTACAAAAATTAAAGCAAAAGTCTAAATTTGGGCATGAATTTTTAAACAGGTCTGAACTAGGAAAAGTGACGGTTGTTGGTGTAAACCAAGTACTCTGAAATATGCAGCGCAATGCGCTGCACAGGTACCCCTAGTCTAACTTTAATCTACAATCAAACATAAATTTACCAAGCAATATATAAAAAAAAAACACTGTCTTAAGGAAAACTGATAGGCACAAATCGGTATGTACAATAATTAATTTTCTGAAGTTGTTTTGATATTTTTTGGCGCCACTCACCTTAATGAATTGTAGAGACGGTAGTCCTTGTCAATTGATAAGACACACATGAAAAAAGACAAAAATTACGTATGACTATCCCTTTATAGAATCCAACGATATCCGATGTCGTATTCGGTGAACGGATAGTCATACGTGTAATTTTTGTGTGTTTCCATGTATGTTTATGCATTTTAATAATTGACAAGGACTACCCAAAAATATCAAAACAATTTCTGACGACAATATCTCACCCAAGAATACGTCTTTCAAGAAAACTATATTGTAGGATGCGAAGCAACTTTTGAAATCTTGTCTTAGTTGAAAAAGGCCTCTACTATAATTTTCAAACATTTGAAGGATTAGGAAATTTACAACAAAATTATTATAAAAATTATTCTAATTTTGTTGTAAATTTCCTAATCCTTCGTGCCTTTTTAAACTAAGAAAAGATATCAAAATCCTTTGGCATCCTGTAATATATCCTTGAGTTTCTCTTTGAAAAAATTTCTAAAAAATACAACTCATTGTTTTATATTTATCCATTGAGGTTATTACTATAAAACAATTGTAATTGTTTATTGAGCAAATGCTCAGTTCTTCAGTTACCAAACTGCAACCATTAAAAAAAATCAGTCAAACAACATTATACCACTAGGTTTATATCATTACAAAAAATTAAATTTTCTATGTAATAATGTGTTTCATGTGATTGTATGTTTATTGTTTACAGATAATGAAATTCTTAGTGTGATGCTGGAAACTGAAGGCTCAGAGGCGTTACTTTGCAGTCTCTGTAAGGGGAAAGGAATTCTTCAAGAGAATTTGGATCTTAATTTTATGTCTGGTGACAGATTGACTTTTGAGTGCAGAGGACATGGAAGGATTCATCTTACAGGTAGCCTACGTTTTTCAGTTTCCGGTGATAAAGTACTCAGTCTCAATAAAAAAATACCCCCGTCGCAGCAAACCTGCGTACTCAGCGAATTTCCAATGAAATTTTGGTATATTTTCTATTCCCCCATAAAATCCATGGTGATGAGAGTACGTAGGTTTGTCGCCATATAGGTTTGTCGGTAAATGTAAGTTAAACTCTACCTAGTGAATGTACATACCAAATTTTTTCAGGTTATGGTGTTCTTTTTATTTTCCCCATAAACCCTATAGGGGTGAGTACGTATGTTTGGCGCCATATGGGTTTTGTAAATTAAGGGTCGTTATCAAATTAATAGCCAATTTGAGAAAGGTACAACAAAAAAATAAATAAATAAATAACAAGTTATTTATTAGTAGTTCAAAGTAAATGAACTACAGAATAAAACCTTACACATATCAGAGCTTAAAAATTACATTTAAGACTGATTTTCCTGATTTCATTTCAGGAATACACAAAGAATTTTCCCCTCGCTCACGTTTTTTTTCTTGATATAAAAGTGATAAAAGTTTGGTAAAGGTAAATGTAATTACTAACACGTACATAAGTTAAAACGAGTTTTTATTGATTATTGTGTTCTTTAGACTGGAAAATGTGCCTTATTTTCATTTCAATCTCAAAAAACTCACTTAAACTTTCCATATTTTGATAGATTATTTATTATTTTTATCTAAAAATATAATAAAATGATAGTAAATAGTATAAACTTTCAATTAATATAAATTTTTTAATTATTTTTTTTAAATTTGATATTTTTAATATAGAAAATGTGATTGTGAGGGAGTGAGCGAGGGGAAAAAACGCCATGAGCGAGGGGAAATCGCCGTGAGCGAAGGGGAACTAATGAATAATAAATGAAAAACTAATAAGTAAATAAGTTGTACCAATTAATAATGTAAGGTGAAGTAATAATAAAATGTATTATTACAATGATAATTTCAAAGGGATTCCCTATGTTCACGACTCATCCGTGAGTGGGGGGAACGTGAGCGAAGGGAAAATGTCGAAGGTCTTTAGTTTTTGAACCGACTATACTGGCAGTATTGCACAACCGTTGTTTGAGGTTATACCGGCTTCATAATCAGTTCTAAAACTACCATTGCTAGTTTTGCTGTTATAATTATAAATGAGTTATGAGGAGTGAGCGAGGGGAACAGCAATTAATGTACGCACGATTTCTTAGCTGAAATGCGTTAATAACGACCTAAATATGACGATTACGATGCTGCCGTCCACTGAGCGCTACTGACAGGAACGGGAGAAACGAAACGGTCCGCGGCGATTTGGCGGCAAATTCAAAACATCGCTACACTTTTATTGGTCTTGTAGAGACACGGAAATAATGGTGAATTATTTTGAAATCGATCTGATTTCAATAATATTATTACTTTATTTCAAAATTTAACTGTTATATGAAAATCATGGGCAATTTACTTAGTTATTTTTTGTAAATTTGGATGGCTTTTGTCATCTGAGAACTTAGACTCTGAGGCATAGAGACAGTGAGCGAGGGGAAAAATTAGGCACATTGTTTTTTTTTATACATTTATTTTCATTCAATAATTTTATTTAAAGCAAGATCATGTTTAATAATATACTTACCATTTCTACAAAGCTTTATTTGCATGAGAAAAATTATTTTAGTAATTTTTTTCCTGCAGAGACTCAAATTGGCCATTAATTTGATAATGACCCATAAGTTAAACGCTTCCTAATGAATGTACATACCAAATTTTATCAAGATATGTCAATAAATAAGCAAGATGGAAGGTTTTGTTGATTTCCTATAAGAATAACATGGAAAACATAGTTTTTGGATTTTCTCCAAAACCATTTAAGCCATGTAAAATATTCTAAAAACACTAGATTTTTTTTAAGCTGTTAAATAGTTTAAGCATTGACTATGTACACTAACGTGAATAGACCTCTCATCCAATGCATTTAGTTTGAGGCAAAAATTTGGAAGTTCAGTGGACGCCGCACCAGAGTAGCTGCCATCGATGTTGTTATTATTCAGCTGAATTTACAGTGCTGCCAAAACATTTTACCAAAACATAAACATAACTTTCAGTTATAAAATGTTTCATCCTTGGCTTAGAAGAGTGGTAATACTGATTTATCTATCACATGTTACGTGTACTTCGATGGACGCCGCACGAGATCGCACCACCGTCAATACGCTTCACACACGCCTATGCTATGAGAAGTCTACTCACGTAGTGTACAAAGTCAATGGTTTAAGTTAAAATTGTTGAATTTAATAAATAAAAGTAATAGAAAGCCAAAAACCCATTTTTTACCCTTTTGAAACCCAATAAAACCCCGTTCCCATGGTCGGATCATTCTGGTCCGTGAACTCATTCAAGTAGATGCTGGTGAAATTCGCTAAAACTTTTTATAGTCCTTAATTAGGTTATGAAGATTTAATATTAGGTCAAAAGCCTTCATGGCAGCAAGACTTGCGACATTTTAGGCCTGCCCTAACTATCAAAGAGAAATAGTTGGGAGGAAACATAATTTGAAATAATTATTTCTTGTAACCATTGTTTTGGTTGCAGGATATTTGTTGCCGGAAGATGATGATATTTCCGGGTTGTTAGGAGACGAAGAGGAATCTGAAGAGGAGGAAGAATCAGGTGTGCACAAAAGGTTTTATTAAAATCTAGAAATTTCTCTTTCCTTTGAAAAATCCCATTATCTTGCATTTTATAGAACACAATGATATTATAAATTACCAAAGTAGATTAGTTTTTCCTAAAACATAACCTGTGAGATGATTGATTGGTGAAAAAAGTGACCTGTGTTGTGATATCTGAACAGTTAATTAACCGGCAATAAAATGCATGTCAGAAGGTTCTGGTTTAAGTCTTAATCAGAAAATCAGCAACTCTTAATGCAAAGCGATGTTTGTATTTCTCAATCGATTAGGCCTATAACTTTTTTTTTTAACTTAACGTTAAAATTATTACAGAATACACAAACTGGGTTAATTTATTGGTTTATAATTCATATAACTTGTGTTGGTTTGCACTCCTTAGAACATGATATAAATTGTAAATTTTTTAAGTAAAGGCTTTTTTATCTTTTAATTTGTTTGTTTTGTAAATAATAGCCACTTTGTCAGAATCATGACTTAAATCATGATTTTTTTTAAGTAATATCAATGATTTAGGCTTACTTGTCTTTGCTGATCACATAGTTAAAAATATAAAATAAAATTCATAGACACCAAATTGTGTCAATATGTTATATTGTTATTATAGCACTTAAGCATTGATAGCTTTTGATGGCTGAAATTAATATTTTACTAACTACTCTAGTGAAAGTTAGTGTTTTAGTAGGTGGTGTTCTTGTAAAATTAACCTTATAAAGTTGTCAGGTACATCGAGCCCAGACAAATCCAAGAAAGAAAAAAGAAAAACAGATGCATCATCCGGCGTACCAGCAAAAAAGAAGAAAACTTTAGCAAGTAAGTTAAACAATATTAAATCCTTTTTTAAAATTATTTCTAGCTTTTCAGATTTTTTGTGTGTTACATTATAAAATATTTTTCTCAAACCAAGAGCTTTCCTTTAAGTGTTGTTGACTGGTTCTGTTTATGTTTTGTGTAAAAGTACAGTTAAGTCTTAACCACCGGGTAGGACCAGACCATTAGCCAAATAACCAAACGGTAAAGTAAAATAAATAATTATAAAAAATTATTTGTAAAAATTTAAAACAAGTTAAAGGAATCCTTTTAAGACGAGCTCGTCTTGGTGCAATGGTATTCATGTACCACAGGTAGAAAATGTAACCAACATATTTAATTTCTACAGTTTTAGGTTTTGGTTTAATTTGCTAGCTAAAAATGTGCATAAGTACACTACTGAACCACCATAGACACTTTCATGGGTTGTATGATGAACTGTATTTGATTTTCCCAGACTTTTGACCAGCTCCAATCAGTTAATTCCTTGTAGCAGAAAACCTTATAAAAAATCTATAAAAAACCTCAAAGGGTGAGTATGCCCCTAAATGATTGTTTTAAGGGATATAATTTGAACAGCTATTCATGAATTTAAGCCAACTTATGACAGTGTTTTATATTTTAATTATTCATATATTAATTGGATTTCAGTGGATGAATCTGATGGAGACGAGGAATCAGATGATCTTTCAGATGGTAAGTCAACTTATAAACTATCTGAACTGTTAGTTATTATGGGTTGGGTTAAAACTTTGATTACGGTTTTCCTAAAAGTAATTTTTTGTTACTTGTACCCTTTGGCTTCTAGACTCCTCTGTTATTATGCATTGATTTTATATTATGATTTAGTACCCATCCACAGTATCAAAAGTAATGAGAAGATTTGTAGCCGGCTTTAGGACATATCAAGTTGTATTAAAATGTAGTTTCTTAAAAGTAAATTTATATATATTGAAAATAAATTTTTTTTTATATTGAAAATAAATTTATTAGTTATTGGTTTCAAAGTATCATTTGACACTTCGCTTTGTTCAGGGCTAGAAGATGAAGATATGGAAGATGAGGAGGATGATGATGAAGAGGAAGAAGAAGATGATGATGAAGATGAGTCAGAAGAAGAGGAGGAAGAGAACCTTAATTTGAGTCAGAAAAAGAAACAAAAGGAAGACAAAAATAAGACACCCAACAAGCTGAATCAAGCGACTCCAAAGAAAACTCCCGTTACTAATGTGAGTGTAAGAAAATTTCCATTGCATGCAGTGCTGAATTTAACATTTAGCAGTCCCTAGGCCTAATGTTTTTTTCATATATTGTGCCCACATAAATTATTTAAAAAATTTAGTGTCGAGGCGTGTTTTTCAAGTAAGTACAGTTTTTTAATCCCGCCACTGTAGCACTGCGGTCGGCATGCACACTGTGTACCTTTATATGTCTGCCACGCATGGATGTTATTAGGGAATTTTTTGCATCTGTGTTTGGACTTTTTCAAGGTTTAAGAAGCCTTCGCTCATAGAAAATCCCACCAACTGCAAAGTACGTCTGTTATCTATTTTCTGTAGGCTAAAGGCCTGAAATCGATCAATATTCATCTCCAGGTCTATAGAGTGTACAGAGAAAATATCATGAGTGATGGAATTGTACGAATATGGGTTAGGACGTTGAACCCTTTCAGACCCGAATTATATACTTTAAATAGAGTGCACCGGCTTAGTGTTGCGCTCTCTTAGCGAACTCACTAACAGCCTACAACTTTCTTTGCTATGAGCGCGCACGGTTCAAAGTGATAATTTTCGTGTCTACGCTGCCGGCCGTGATAGCTGAGTTAGCTAAGGCGTAGGCATCCTTGGCCAGGATGTCTACGTCGGCGCAGGTTCGAATCCGCACACGACCAAACCTGACCTGGTGGTGCAACTCTTAAAAGGGTTAGCCGATCTGTGGCAACGTTGGTGGGAGGGCCCACGATAAATAAACGGTGGCAGGCTTGCGTGGAAGTTGACGGGATCGGTTGATTCTTTGAGAGTTGCAGCTTGGTCAACACTGATTTTGCTACTTTTTTACTACAGTTTACTGTGTGTGTGCCACTACGACTTTGAAATATGAAAGATAACAATATTTTTACTCCAAAATGCCAATAAAACTGTTTCTATTTCCACCTATATTCATTTTATCAAGTCAATAAACGCCATGTTCTTTACACAGGACACTGGGACTGAAAGGGTTAAAGATGGCCGCACTAAAGTGCATGATGAGGAACGGCATCATTTTGCTTCACGGTAATTCGAGCGTTCATATGTGACTTATCGAACTCAGGATTTGATCAGAGTATTTGGTTGGGAACAACTCGATCATCCTCAAAACAAACCCGCAGTGGTGTATATAAGGGGGGAGCCAGGGGCGCCCAGTCCCCCCCCCACTCCCCCCAAAATGAGGAAAATATTTCATTAATGTGAAATAATTTGATGAAGAATAATAACTAGTGACACCAGCAGTATATGAGCGAAGCATGCTTTAGCGGCAATTTATCATTGTTTCTTGTCAGAGCTATGGCCTAGTTTAGGACCGCTGCGCTGCAGCCCTACAAAACTGAGTCACAGTCACGTGCTGTGAGAGCGAGGCATGAGCTTGAGACAGCTGCCACTAACAGCCCTAGGTACGGTTGACAGTACTATTGGTGGGCTACAGCTAGGCTTGCCATACGTCCCGGTTTGACCGGGACAGTCCCGGTTTTTAGCTGTTGTCCCGGTGTCCCGGCCGGTTTAGCTTTTGTCCCGGTTTTTTGTAATACTCGAGAAAACAGAAAATTAATTATAAAAAATAGCATTTTTCGTTTATTTTGTTTCTTAAAATACAGTATATGTTATTTAAAAATTTTAACAATAAAACGTACTATTAATAAATTAGCATGACGATTCAATTTTTAAAAGGCAATAAAATTTAAAGTCAAAATTAAGTCCGAGAGGTTGGGGGATAAAGGTGTGTTGTGGGCAGGTCTAGTGCACTTGAGACGTGGAAGAAATATACATACTATTGAAAAAGGTCTATTCCAGTCAAATGTCAATTAAAAGAAGAAGCGATTTACTATCGTTGCAAATTTATTTTGATCTAAGAAGGTGTTGGCCCTATCTTTTGAGCACGTGTTAGAATAATAAGCTAACCAAAAACATACAACTGCTTCCATTTCATTTTTACTTTTAATTAATTAATCATTCGTACACAATATAAATATTTTAGCTTTTCATGACTAAAATAAAATATTGTATGTATGATCTAAAATTAGTTTCTAATTTTTTTCTAAGCTTAAATTTTGCATAGTTGTGACAACTGAATAGTTTCTCCATTTATTCCTGTTCTGGGAGGGGGGGGGGGTGGGTTTCATACTAGGCGTCCCGGTTTGGTCCTGTAAAATTATGGCAAGCCTAGCTACAGCGCATGCTATTTGGCAGTGACTGGCAGTAAGGTTCACGAAAATAGTCTGATGGACATTGTAACAGCTATGACCTCCCTCACCGCCTCTTGCCCTGCAATGTTGTGATTTGTGGTTAGTTCAGGGTTTAAGCTGGGAAAAGTTTTCTTGGAGCAAAAATGCTACAAGCTCTTGGATACTTGTAGCAAAATGAAAAATGTTGTAGCATTTTTATCGCGCTAGTTTAATTCGTCACCAGTTAACAATAAACTTTCACCGTAAAAATATTTTTGTTTACGCTGTTGTTTTTTACCTAAAATTAAAGCACTAAAAAGTTCAAAATGTTTTTATTTAATTTCTAAAACGTTAAAATTGGTTCATATAAAGTTACAAATTTACATAAGTACTTAAGCTTATACATAAACTCCAAATTGTCTCCGGATTCAAACATCAACATATGAACATGGCTAGGTAGGTGTAGGCCTACTCACCAATATATAGCCTTATCTAAAATTCTTGTTTTTAAACCCAATTTTGCAAAAACAGCTTCAAAGTTAAAATCCTATATCTCTGGACCTTCAGAACTCAGAACTCTTTATTTGCCAGTAAATATTCATGACAAATACATTGGCACGTTAGAATAATAATGACACAAACATTTTATTTCACAAGACTACTTAACTATATTAAAATCCAAGGCAGTCCAGTTTGTGTTCATAAATTCATTTACATGATAGAAACAATTATTTGTTAAGAATGATAAAATTGTTTTTCTGTAACACTTGTCATTAAGGTCACGCACTTCACCAGGCAGCTTATTATACAATTTGCTAGACCTTATAATTACAGAGGTATCAGTTTTATGTATTCTACTTCTAGGCACATTTATCAGACTTTTTGAACGGGTCCCGTATGTATGGACTACTCCCCTAACACTGACTTGTTGCCAATTAGTCCTAATGTAGACTAAACAATGATATATGTACAAACAGACAACAGAGAGAATTTTAAGGTCCTTAAATATAGGCCTACAATGATCTAACTTTCCTGCTCCAGCAATAATACGAAGGGCTCGTTTTTGAATTTTGAGGATGTTGTCATTGTGGTGGGAGCAGCCCCACACAACGAGTCCATAACTAATGTGGGTTTGAAAGAGACTAAAGTACCGGTATGCCTGCCTAATGCCGTTCCGATCCAATGTGCCACTGAGTCTCCTTAAAGCAAAGACACTGCTGCTCAATTTTTTTTGCAAACCAATTATATGGGGTAGCCAATTAAGTTTGGGATCCAGGGTGACGCCCAGAAACCTAGGGTTAAGATCCTGAATGCCAGCCTGTTCCATATCTCTCATACTAAAAATAACTGTGGAGGTTTTCTCCTGATTTAACACCAATTTGTTTGTAGACAGCCAAATTTCAACAAAGTTTTTGGAATTTTGGGAATCAGCCAATACCTGTCTACAATTTTCATGTACATCGACCACAGTGGTGTCATCGGCATACAGGACGACAGTGGCAGACACACTAGAGCTCAGGCCGTTCACCATGACCAGGAAAAGGAGAGGCCCCAGGACTGAGCCCTGCGGCACTCCTGCCGTGATGTTTTGTGTGGTAGACATGCCTGCATTTGTCAAAACATACTGAGACCTGTTTTCTAAATAAGACTTAAACATCATCAGTTCTCTGCCGTTAATATTATAATGACTAAGTTTACTTAAAAGAAAGGAGTGAGAAACTTTGTCGAATGCCTTGCTGAGGTCACAAAATGTGGCTGCAGCAAAGCATTTTTGTTCAAAAGCAGTTAAAATACAATTTACAAGCTGTATAATGGCATGAGTGGTTAACAATCCTTTTCTAAAACCAAACTGGTTTGCATTAATTAAACTATTACTTTCAAGGAAATCAGTTAATTTAATACTAATTACAAACTCTATTATCTTAGACAGAATGGGAACTATGGCTATGGGACGGTAGTTGCAAACCTGATTAAAATTTCCTTTCTTAAAAATTGGATGAACAATCGATGTTTTAATTTTCTCAGGAAACCCCCCAAAAATGAGGCAGAGATTTATAAGATATGTTAAAGGCAGAACAAAACTTGTGATTGATCTTTTAACAAGATTATTGGAAAAACCAAAGTGGTCCTTAAACTTATTTGACATAGAGTGAACAATGGCCAATATATCCTCTGATGAAACTAACCTAAACTTAAAGCTACCATGGTTCGGCTCATTGCCGTTGTCATTTATTAAAAAAGTATAAATAAATCAATATCAGGGCCCACATTAGTATCAAGAGGTTTGCTTACCTCTACAAAGTGATCATTAAAAACACCAGGACTAATAGGTATGTCTTTGACTGGTTGAGGCAATCATAAGTAAATCATTTTAAATGTTTACACCACGCGAGCGTTTTTTTTTTTTTTTCACACGAATTTACTATTAAATACTGTAAAATACTAGCTTATTTTCATGCTGCTTGAATTTAGGATTCAATTTTCAATATAAGAGCTAAGCGGGAAAACACGCTGTGTGACATTTTGTGCTGCTAATATTTCTCTTGTATTTCCATGCTGCCGTTGTGCGTGAAAAAACGATCGTATGGCTGTACCCTTTTCTAATAATTACTGGGAATATTGAGATTATGAATCATCATTTTCATTAATTATTGTATTTATGGCCAAATCTGCTCGGAAAAGACAGACGACAGGTGAGTGCGGGGTGTCACGTGACTTTATGCATGCGCAGGACGCTTTGACTGTTAGTGACTGTCGATGAAACGAAAATTTTGTCTGCTGCACTTTTTGACTAAAATTTTGTCCGCGTAATCGCGCCTCGCCTCGCCCTTTTGCACTGTGTGGGGTCCATAAACGCCATTGCTTTCTCTGTCGCTCAAGACGCCTTTAGTCAAAATGCTTCGCCTCGCCTCGTCTGTTGCAGTCTGCAGTGTGTGGCTGGCCTAGCAGCAGTATAGTTGCAGTTGCGTCTGCGTGCAGTTGAGTTGAGATCATGACGCTATAGATTGAGGTTAACTAACTAAATCTGTAGTTTACTTTGATGTAAATAACAAGTTTAAAAATAATTTTATGACTGAAAACTTGAAATTGAATACCTGTGATTTTATAGGTACTGTACTTGTTATTAATTATAGTAAAATCTTTGTAGCAAAATCGCGACACCCTGTCCGAATATTGTCGCATTTTTGTGGCTGATGTCGCAAAATGCGACAAATGCGACCGCAGCTTAAACCCTGGGTTAGTTTACCATATGTAAGTAATATAGAATAAGAACATGTTTTTGGATAGATTTGGCAACACTACATCAACTCATCAGACTGTTTTCCTGATCCGCGTGAAGCTCACTTATTTTCTGCTTTTATGCAGAATACATCTAATTTTTAACTCTTAATAAAACCAAAGTTTGTTATATCAAGCTTTTTCATTTACACTTAAAGTCAGAATAATGTATATTTTTGTTAATTAGGTTAAATCTAAAGATCGTGTAATTCGTGTGTAAGAATTTAACTATTTCTTAGCACTTTACTTGCATTCAGAATATTGTTCATTTTTTTAAATGCAATACCTTTGATGAAATGGCTACCTAACCAAATAGGTAGTTTAAGCCAAGTACGGATGAGAGATGAGTGTAGGATGATTGTGGCGCAATCTTGTATTCTTGTTACTGATTAAGGCTTAGAAAGGACTGTTAATTAATTGCCCAAGAGCCAATGGTATCTAGTGACAGTTTAACGTGGGATCTTATTGTTAGCTCAAAGTGACTTGGAAACGGAAGTAATACTGAACTATCCTATATCACGTAAAATGTAGCCTTGTGTGTGTCAGTCAATCACCTCTTTTTCTTGCACATTTTAAAATATTGTTTGCTGAATATAGAATTTTATTTGATATTCTTTTACTAGGAGAAATGAATCAATAATCTGTTAGATTTTTTGTTCTAGAACAGTTTAAAACGTGATTTTAGTCACCAGGTTTTCTTTTTTTGAGAGGGAGTACTCACGGACTCCTCTACCAAGGGGAATATACCCACACACCCTCCCCCCCCCTGATAAAGTCAGGCAGCAGAATTCTATGACGACAGAATTGTTAAGCTTATTGGACAACATGACAAGTGCCTTAATAATGGCGGTAATTATTTAGAAAAGTAAACACAAAGTTAAAATTATTACAAGCTTTCCAAGTTCATAATATAATGAGTTTGTACTGTATTTTGTAGAAAAGGCTAGACTAAAACGTGTGTATGTATGATAACACTTCTGCATGTATTGGCCAGTTGACTGTAAAGCATAACCTCGACCAATCATACAGATTACTAGGCCCAAGGAAAGAGTGACACAGAATTGGAAATGCTGTCTGGGCGAACATCCTATTAAGTTCTATTAAGTCTCCCTGTTTGTTGTATCATGTGCTGTGCTCCTATTCCCGATGCCAAAATTTTATTAAAAGTAATCTCATGCTCTTCTTTTTTCCTATTGAATTAAAATTTGGTAATTGTCAAATATAATTTTGATAAATTTTAAGGTACTTATGTTTGTTATCTTGTCCATTCCCCTTTGGCCATAAGAACAGTCTCAGCCAGTGCAGTGCAACCTCCGCATTCTAGTTAATAACCGCTTGTTTTTAGTGACGATGACTGATATCAGTGTCTCAAGCTATCATTTGGCAGTATGGTTACTCATTATAAAATTATTAATATTTTCATAAATATTTTTGTAGCAATCAACATAAAAACTAAATGACAATGATTTTTTGCTTGCTCCCCTGACGGCTTGTGTCCCTAGGCTTAGGCCTGGGGTGAAATAAATCCTGATGTATGTCATGATGGATAGCCTCAGATAACTAATTATCAAAAAAGGTAAAGGTTTTGTGTTACCTCTTATCTGTCAACCATCTCTTCGTAATTCTTGACAGTAGGAGTTTTTTGTGAGGATTTCCAAGTGATTTTGTTTTTCCTACACATTATTTTTTACGTCCCTAGGCTTAGGCCTGGGGTGAAATAAATCCTGATGTATGTCATGATGGATAGCCTCAGATAACTAATTATCAAAAAAGGTAAAGGTTTTGTGTTACCTCTTATCTGTCAACCATCTCTTCGTAATTCTTGACAGTAAAAGTTTTTTGTGAGGATTTCCAAGTGATTTTGTTTTTCCTACACATTATTTTTTAATATAAAGAAACAGTTAATTAACAGTTTAATCACTCCAGCTGTGGAGCTGTTTGGTTTCTTATGGATGGTCTCATGTTTTTAACTGACGTAACAGCTAATCTTTTAAACTATAAAAGATTATTAGGAGGGTGATTCTCTGAAAAAGCGGCACTTTCAACCTAAGTTTTTGAAATAAATTTCAAACTGAATTTTTTAATTCTAATATTTTTATACAATGTAAAATACTCCTATTTGATAGTGTGTTTAGCAAAAATGCATGATCTTACCGTACCGTATGGTAATTGGTAATGTTGAACCATATGGTAAAAACCCAGGGGAATGAGATTTTTGGGATTATGTTAATGGAGATCAAAGCATTATACTGATCCAGTTATAGTTATATGGTGATTTTATACTAAAACTTACGCTTAAGTTTACAAATTTGTAATAATAGACCTAATTGCTGTACTTATTGAGTAATAGCACACAGGGGAATGAGAATTAGTTTTCCAAAGGAATTTTGGAAGAATAGTTTTAATGACTACAAAACTGTTGCATCAGTCAAGCAAAATGCTTATAATTGTCAGAGTTGTGTAAAAGACAGTGTAAATGCAGCTGTTTAAATTCTTAAATCTACTTCCTGTAACAAAGGGTGGGAAATTTAAAAACTGTCACGGTAGTGATAAAAGGTATGTTAATGACCTTTTGAAATGGAATAATTCCTAATTAATTTAGTTTTTTTTTCATATAACTTACTTTAACCCGAGTATATATGTAGGAGATATATCAGTATTTATTAAACAATTGCCCAATAAAATTTTAATTGTGAAAAAAATAGTTGAAGTTCACAAAATAGGGATAGTGACTTAACAGGAGAATGAGATTTTGGGAAAAAGTAAAAATATTTTTATTTTACAAATGTATAAAAATTAAACATATGAAGGGAACAATAGATAAAACTATATGTTCTAGCTGGATTATGTTAGTTTTGCAATTTTTTATCGTTACGCTTTAAATTTAAAGTTACATGGAAGTGCCACTTTTTCAGAGAATCGCCCAAGAGACAACAGGTAAAAAACATTAACCTACATTTTTAATTTTGTATACATGCATTACTGAACCTACAATGAAAATTAAACACTATTTCATCTCCATGTAGAATGTTTTACTATGAGTTCCGGGTTTGACTTAAATGTTGGTTTCCTCTAGAGGTGTGCGGATAGTGAAATTTTTTTTCGGATCGGATTCGGTTCGGATAGTTAAGATTCGGATCGGTTCGGATCGGATAGTAACAGGATCGGATCGGATAGTTTTCGGATTCAGATTTTTGCGCAGTAAACAGAAAGACAAACAGGTTACCGGTTTGAAGCCACAATTTTTAAGTTAGATCTAGGCCTTGATTATAAAAACAGTTTAGGAATATTAAAATCAATTAATTTAACAACAATTCAACTATTTTTTAGCTTTAAAACAAAGTAAATTTATAATTTGTCATGATCACCATAAACATTAATTGACCCTAGTAGGCCTAAATGAACATTTCAACATTATTTTGAACTAGCCCTAACCTAAGCTTTAATTAGAGTTGCCATAGGCCTAGGCCAAAACTAATCACCAGGCAAACATCCCAGTATACAATATGACAAAGTAGGACTTTTAACAAAATATCATTTTATTTTAAACAAAAATGATGGTAGGAAAACATAACCTAGCTTCAGCTTGCATACAGAGCATTCTGTCAAACTGTCAATTTCAGTTTTGGCAAAAGACTTCCACACAACACTCATTTTCTCTTCTTTTTATTTTCCATATAGACATCAATAATTAAGAGACAATAAAAATGTTCAAATCAGTTTAAAACACGATCGGAGGTATAAAGACATAACCTATCAACATCAAAGAGCAAATAATTACAGACGACAACAGACCGTACGTACGGTTGAATTGCGATCCAATGCCTTCACAAGTTCATAGTCCAACGCGATCGTAATCTTCATTAGATCAAATCTTAATTGAGTCACGAAACTACGAATGATGAATTGTCCCCCAACAACTAGCCTCAAAACACCACGACACTACCGATTCAGGCGGGTGGAATAAAAACTAGAGCTTCTCGAGTTGCCGTGATTGGCCGAGACGTGTATCTTTACTGCTAGCGCTCCAAGCGAGAGGGTTCAGAATTGAAGGGGTCAGTAGATGAAGGAGGTATGTAACATTTTGGTGAATTTTTGGATTTTCGCATGGATGAAGGTTGTATGTGACAACTTAAATTTTGGCACTTACCCTAGCTCTCTAACTTCTGTTGCTATGGAGATAGCAATAGGATAAAGGAGGTATGTGCACACTAATAAATGATATTGTAGTGGAAGAAAGTGGTATGTTCCACTTTTACTGTGCACTTACCTCCTTCATCCACTTGAATTATAAACTAATGCTACTTACACCTTTCTTCCACTACACTGAATTCATCATCGCTGGTAGTACCAGCAAATAATCAATGAATATGAGTCTTAAAAACATTCAATGACAGTATAGTTATGTAAAGTGTTTTTTTTTCACGCTGATTAAATCGTATTGTGTCGCAGTATGCATGGGCTTTATCTTAAACCACACTGCTACTTACCCCCTTCTTCCAAATTCAATAAGCGATTCATATATTTTTTATTTGAAAAAGGTGGTATGTATGTTTGTTTATTAATAAAATATAAAAAATAATAAATTTCAAACATATTTTTACTGCAGCGAAAAACTGTGACATATAGCCGTACAATACTAAAATTTCAACCATTTCTAAGCAATAATAAAAAAGTTCTAACATTAAAACTTTGAGGCCAAATATCTCAAAACTAGGTTTTTGTTACATACCCCCTTCATCCACTGACCCCTTCAATTGACACTTTGTCAATTGTGCAGTTGAATGTTAAACACCTAATCTTGGTCACTGGGTGTTGTGATTATTTCCCGTTATTATATTATCTGACTTCTGACTTATTAGTCTTCTTCAGCACTTTGGACGTTCCGTCGCATAGTCACCATTTTATGCAGAATGGCCATCGCGCAAAACAATATTTGTGCATTGATCTTGTCTTTAACACCAGATATACAGTCTATCCGGAAAAGTCGGATATCCGACCCGAATATACGGATATCAATAAAATCTTCGGATCGGATTCGGATATCCGATCCGATCCGAAACCGAACCGAATTTTCGGATATCCGCACACCTCTAGTTTCCTCAGACTATATAATTTGCCTCTACACGTATATACATCAGGATCTTTTTTAGGGAGTGACACCAAAAGAACAGAAGTCAAACAAGAAGACACCAGGGGGGGACAAAACACCAAACGTTGCGTCACCCAAGCAAAAACAAGTACTAGACCAAGGTGTCGTCATTAAGGATATCAAAGTTGGCAGTGGACAACCCGCCAAGTTTGGCAGAACAGTAAGTTGAAGGACTTAAGGTCCATCATGTTTGCTACCTATATGAAATAATTATGTTTAAAATAGTTAAGTTAAATAATTATATCGATCTATACTTTTTCTAAAATCTGTTGAAATTTTTAATAATATTAAAGATAATCAATAAAAAGTTAAATCAAAATACATGTTGAGTGTTAAAAAAAGTGCTCCAATGTTATGCCATTTTTGCCTGACGAGTAAATAAAAAGTTTAAAGGTGACATTAAGGTTAGGTTAAGTTTTTAAAGCTATGCTGTTTAATTTTTTTTTTTTTTTTTTTTTTTTTTTTTAATAATAATGGTAATTTTGATCTTTAACTTACAGTATTTATGGAATTCTGTATCTTACAAATTGAAAAATAACAAATTTTTTACCAATTTCTCCTTTATTAGATGATGACTTTTCGCTAAAGGCCTGTAGGACAATTTAAACATTCTGATAAACCCTTATAGTATCAACATAAAACTTATAATAAATTTTTTTACTACTGGTATGCACCTGCAATCTCCCCCCAACAAAATTAACAGTATCAATTTTTCTAAAAAAAACTATTTGCACTATTGTAAACCTGTTATGTTCTTGTTGATTTCAATGTACAGGGTGTAAGATAAGTAACCATCCAGACCAGAAGTCATTAATTGTAAATACAAAATCACACTTTTTATGGTATTTTTGGATTCAACATGTTATTTTAAAAAACTTTACCATTTAATGTGTACCCTTAATTCTAACGGTTTAGGAGATAATGGAGGTGGGAGGTTTTTCCCCATAAGAATGACAGGGACAATATTTACATCGATTATCTTTGGAATTTATGTCAAACAAAAATGTCCAAGCATAAAAATCATCTTCGAATTTCTTTTTAGTATCATAAATTGTTGGTTTTGCTCTAAATTCTTTTACTTTTCCATAAAACTTACGATATGGCAGAGATTATTAAAATTTCACCATCATTTCATTAACCATTAGGGTGGAATTATTTTTTTTATGGGTGTACCACCACTTTTCAAATGTTGTCTATGACACCTGGTATAATACTATCAAAGAATAAACACAGTAGATTTACTTTTAGAAAGACTTTTCATCTTTTTATGATCGTTGCTCAAAATACTTTTGAATATACTAAAAAAAAAATCTTTTTTTGTTTAATCTTCTATTCTTTTTAAATAAATAACAAAAAACATAGGACTATTGACAAAATATAAGCTAACAAACACAGACAACTAATTTTTAGCAGATTTAGAACAGATTTTACATAAAAAGTTATTTTGTCTAAGAAAGGAGGGCATTGAATCACTGCATATACTTGATGTAAAATATACTAACATTTTTTCGGATTGGATTTGGTTTGGATAGTTTAGGTTCAGATTAGGTTCGGTTAGGGTTTAGTAACGGAATTGGATTGGATAGGATACTAATTTTTGTGCAGTAATTTCTTGTTAATTAATTTATCAAAAATTCAACTATTTTTAAACTTAAAAAAGTTAATTTAGGCCTAGGCCTAAATGATCATGTAAACATTATTTTGAACTAGGCTCTAACTAAAGAGAGTTGCAATAGGCCTAAACAACTCACCAGACAGCTATCCCTCATATTGTACCATATGGAAAATTAGGTCTTTAACCAATATAATTTTATTTGCCACTAGAATGTTGGTACATAACCTACCTTGAGCAATCTGAGGTATAAAGACATAACCTAATATTATCCTAACTCAAAGAGCAAATACTGACAAAAACAACTGAGCGTTTCAGTGTTCCAACCGCAATGCATCCAATGCCTTCAAAAGTTCATTGTCAAACATAATCATTATCTTCGTCAAATTAAATTTTATATTGAGTCTCAAAACTGAGAATGATGAATTGACCCCAAACTACTAGCAAACTATGTTAGTTATAAGGAAACAAACACCACACTAGCGATTATGTTGGCGGAATAAAAACTAGAGCGTTTAGAGGTGTCTTGATTGGCCAAGTTTGAAACATATCTTTACTACTAGCACTCTAAGAGAGAGGTTTCAGAATTGGCGCTTTGTCAATTGCTCGGTTGAATGTAGACCTAGGTGGCTGGTGTTGTGACGATTTCTCTTCCTGTTTAGGTGAAGATCTGATTTATTGTTCTTCAGGACTTTGCGTCTAAGACGTTATGTAGCATTGTCACCATTTCATGCAAAATTGCCATTGCATTAAACACAATATTTGTGCATTGATGTTGTTCCGGTACAATGTATCCGGAAAAATTGGATATTGGGCTTTAATATACGGATATCAATAAAATCCAGGTCGGATTCAGATATCCGATCTGAAACTAAACTGATTTTCTGGGTATCCGCACATCTCTAGCATAGGCCTTACAAATAAAATTTAAAGTTATGAAGGGGCACTGACAGGGGAGTCAATCTGTTTACATCAGTAATTTCACAGAAAACATTGCTGCAAAAAAGCTCAAACCCTAGTAAAACTAGAAATGTTTATTGGATTGAATGGAAACTAAAAACCTATTTCAATATTTTATCAATGGTTTAACTTCTAGGTAGCAGTCTATTATGTAGGCAAGCTGAAAGAAAACAACAAGGTATTCGACAAGTCCACCAAAGGTGAAGGATTCAAATTCAAGTTGGGGAAGGGAGAAGTCATTAAGGGCTGGGACATAGGACTTCAAAACATGAAAGTTGGAGGCAAGAGGGTCATCCACTGTCCACCCGAGGCTGCGTAAGTTTCACACTTTTATACCTTGTTGTTTGACACTTAAGGTTATAAGTAAGAAAAATATTTTCTAAATGAAATAGAATAGTTCCTGATTTTAAATTCCTCGAATAGCCTATGTAAATTAACTTTCTTTCATAACTTAACTGCCTTATAATCATAACCTTCTATCTGTTTCTTAAATTTTCTAGCTTAAATTGTTTGGCTTAATTTTTACTGTTAATTAAAAATTTCAACCCTAAAACTAATAAAATGAAAGAGTTGATTATGAAGTGTTGGGTGACTTATCATCATAATGATTAATTTAGTACTCAAAACTCAAAAATAAACTAAACCAATCAATGAGTAATATATTCCTCATTGATATAAAAGTAGTGTTCATTGCGCAACCTATAGCTCATTAAATAAAGGATATAAGATTACTGACACGTACTTTCTCCCAAAAAGCCTCCAAACAACAATATCTTGATTGCTCAGTCAGATAGCTACCAGCTTCTAAACGGCTTGAGTTTGACTCAAGCAGTCTGTGATGTTTTGCAACATACTGGGTTTTTCGCTAAATGAAGGAATACATTTTCTCCTCAACCACTTGAGGTTGAGCAAAATTAAAATACTGGATTATTTATTTTTTTGGCTTGATTTAATGGTGATAAGTAAAACTTATTTCAGATTCTCCGTTTTCTTTAAAAAAAATTTTAAGTCATTTCCCATCAACAAGTAACAAAATACTGTAGTGAAACAAAGTTAACAGTATTTCACGACCTGAAATCCAATTCCCCTTTCAGATGGAAGAAATTGTCTAGAATTTCGAAGTCAGCAATAATACTCAAATCCTGGTTGAAGAAAAAAAATACTTGTCAACAGATTAAATATCGATACTTATTTAATAAGCCAAGGTTTTTTTTTGTTTTGAGAATTCCTACAATTTTTAATATCAAATTTTTAGTGTTGTTGGATAGGGCTTGGTCTTAAGTTGTTTTTCGCCAATAACTAATGAGAATCGCACTTAAAATAAGGGTGCTATCCACAAATTCAATTTGAAATTTTCCCATTAGAATGAAATTGGGATTGGGTTGATCATTTTAAACATCTGTTAATCAGGGTGTCCACATTCCGGAAAGTCAGGGAAACAAATTCTGGTCGGGGAAATAAGAAAAAGTCTGGAAAGTCAGGGAAACAAATTCTGGTCAGGGAAATAAGAAAAAGTCTGGAAAGTCAGGGAAATCCACCCTAATGATGAATTTGAGTGGACTTTTCAATGTTTCAGTCGGAAAACACCAACTATTAATCTCTTTTCTTTTTTATGTTGATTAGTTTTTAGCTGTGCAATGGCTGCTAATGTCAAATAGAGTAAATTTAATAAAATGTGGCTTAATGCCAGAATAATAGCCCATAATAGCGAGTTGGTTAGACTTGGTAGTTAATGATGCTACTTTTGCTTATATTGTAAAGTGTGTCACAACACATTCAAGCTTAGTAACATGTGTAAGAAAGTGTTACTGGTAATATCACATTCTGAAGGACCTAATCATTTAAAATACATGCCGGATAAAAATTCCCTGCCAGCATTATTGTCTCTAAGAAAAAAGTGTCGGTGCCAACATCATGAGAAAATGTATATCCTGTACGGAGTTCTTCAAGTACCCCAGATGCATGAAATTTGAATCAATAAAATATTTTTCAATACCATGTTTTTGAAAAATTAATTATTTTTTCGTAATCTGTTAATACATATTTTAGTTTTTCATGTGATGTAAATTGCCTAGCCAGTAACATTTTTTGCATATGCAGTATTACAATTTTCAGTGAAGTCCGTGAGCCAGGGAAATCAATGGTACAGTAGAACCTCGATAGTTCGACACTTTATGGACTTAGAGTGTGTCGAACTATCGAAATGTCCAACTATAGGGAGTATATGGGGAATTTTAACACTGGAAATATATAAATCATGATTTGAATTTAGGTAACACTAAATTTTAATGAAACCATAACTTAATTTCACTTTAAAATAACCAATATTCAAATCATTTGTCACTTTGTTTACATTTACACCTTTGTCAGTCTCCAAAATGGACACTATCATTCGTTTTTAACATGTTAAGTTGTCATGGACCGTGTCGAACTATAAGGAGCGTCGAACTATCGAGAGTCGAACTATCAAGGTTCTACTGTATTGGTCAGTGAAAGTCAGGGAAATCAATAATAAATTTTCTATGGACACCCTGTACAGTTGTAAACACGTGTAGTTTTTTGTGATTACTGATATTCACAATATTGGATTGGTCGATGTCAGTGATTTTAGAACTAAATGTAATTTTTGTATTGTATCAAAATAAATTGCTTGATTTTGAGCAACAAGTATTCTAGTAACTGTAATAAGGGCAGAGTGAGTCAAAACAGAAATTGTGAAAGAGTCAAAAAACTTTAATGGAATGACAAAGAATTGAATTTTAAAATTCATTGATTGAAAACACTCACGATAATAAATACCCACATAGGCCAAACAATGATATACAGTACTTCTTTGAACTATTGATTAAATGAAAATTGATTAGAATTAAATTTTGAGCGTCGTTTAGTAACATAAACATTAACAGCATCATTTAGTTAATGTTGGTGTTCACATTTACATCACACTTAGCAAAGTAGTATTTTACTATCTACAACCTGGGATGTTGATCAATGAATTCCTGAATTTGTTACAGATACGGACCCAAAGGAGTACCACCTAAAATCCCACCAAACAGCACATTGATATTCGAAGTTGAACTGAAGAATGTTTTTTAAGTTACATACTACTTTTTCTGATCTATAGTTTTAAAATTTGGCAGATCTTATCTGAGATAAAGTCAGCGTTATCATCAAAATAGCAAGATTTACCATTGCGCCATGTTGGATAATTTGATGAGTTTAGAATCATACTGTGATAAGTGATACTTTTCCATGTTTTTATTATTAACCATTAGTGAATTTTTCATTCATGTTGTGTTCAAGTTTTTAACGTAATTGTAGAACAGTAGAAGATGCATTTTGTTGTGACCAGTATTTTCATATGGAAAGATTTTGTAGCCTTTATTATCCCTTTATGGTTTTATCAAAGTCCAGGCGGCTGGTATGTGTCCAAACTCCTATTATGTACATGAAAAAGTCTGTATAAAGAAAAAAATGAATACATTTTTTTATTTAAAAATGAGTTTGAATTAATTATACCTAATAAAGCCTTGTCTATAGTTCAATATTTTTTATATACAATTAGAGTATTGTAAAAACAATTAACATGACAATTCATTGAAACATGGAGTGCCACGTGGCTCAGTCCTTTCACTCATTTGGCCTTAATTTCACTTGAAATTTATCAAAACTATAGGGTGGCACAAAAAGAACGGTCACATATTAAATGAATATAACTTCAGTGTTTTTCAACAGGGGTGTGCGGATAGTAATTATTCTGGTTGAGCCGAGCTGGTAATAAAGTATTTGAGTCTCGAGCCGAGCCGAGCCCAGACAAAAAAAAGGAACAATACTTTTTTTGTAAAATTATCAAGTTTTATCTGCCCACAAGGCCTTTTTTGGTTATTAAAAAATTTAAAAAGTATAACATATAAACAAGTTAATAAACAAGTTTTAATTAGAAATATGAGAATTTCCGGTTAAATTTTAAATTCATTGTTATTTAGCCACCAAACTTCAATGGAATGAGTAAACAGCTCTTCCAGTTGACTGAACATTGAGGTGGGCAAAAAACTGAGAGAGCTCTATGATTATGAATTGGCAGCCCCACTGGGATAAGAAGGAGAGTGAGGGGGAAGGTTGGGCTGGGTGAGGGGTGTGGGGGAGGGTTGATCGCTCGGTATAATTTATTCAAGGTAAAAGCCATATATCTATTTCTAAACTAATTGTACAAAAATAAATGGCTCATTTTTTTCTAATTATGTAAAATTTGGAAGAAAAGTCAAACGAAGTTGTTAAAAATTTAGGCTAATTAATGAATTTCTGGTAGGCTAATGAATTTATAACATTGTCAAATAAAACTTATATCTCTTCACCAAACTTTTCTTTAAATGCATTTAGCATAAAAAAAATACCAGGTGATTAGAGCCATAATCTATCACTGAACTAGAAACAAAACCCCACCGGTTTTAGTTTTTATATTTAGAACATCCATTCGCTGGGCGAGTGAGCAGTGTGAGTGTGTGAGGGTTTTTGTGTGTGTGTGTGTGTGTGTGTGTGTGTGTGTGTGTGTGTGTGTGTGTGTGTGTCGTCTCCACCAGTCAATGTCATTACCGCGTTCTTATTGTGTTGTAAACCCGCTCCACCCTGCCATCCTCTTACTTCCATGACCTGTGTACGATCACACAGCTCAAGTATAAATTTATTTATTTATTTATTGAAAATACATTATACAAGAGCTACAGGTATAACCCAAAACAGCTATTTTGAAAACAACAAATTAACAAATCAAAAATACAATAATATTAGTACAAATAAAAATTACATTAGCAAACATAATATTCTTGCAGGCACAAACAAATTGGAATACATCTTATGTGTGTGTTACAAAAAATATAACAACAAATTAATTACTAACAATAACATTTGCCCTGTTTCTCTGTTTTTTGCATTAATTAATAAATCAAATTGTTAGTACAGAGTTTTCTTCTTAAGGCCTTTTTTTGGGCGGATTTGTTGCTTCTGACCTGCATACTCAGCGAATCTCCAGTGGTTGTTATTGTTTAATCAACAAGATATTGGGTTTTATAGGTAAGTTATATATTGAATTTATGTAAAAGTACTTAAATTATTAATCCAAACAAGATATTATAATTTTTCTTTGCCTATATAATACTTGGATTCATATTAATTGAATTTTTACCAACTCTATGGAACATAGAGTATAAAAATTCTATACGATCGACTTTAAATTTCACTTAGGCGAAATTTAGACCCCCAAAAGGCTTTTTTATTACTAATTTGATTTCAATGAAATTCTCAGGTTCGATTTTAAGTATTTTAAACTAGGTAATAAACTATAATCGAGCAATTATTTTCAAGTATTAAAAAAGCTTATTTTCCGGAATTTTTGACAGAACTTTAGTTGTTTAGGCTACATGATTTGACTAATGTATTGTAGTTGCTATTGATCAGTTTATATTCCCCCATCGAAGCTGAGTTGTCGCTGTGTATGCTGAAAACAACATAACCTTTTATTGTTTATATCTGCTCGCTGTTATGTTACGTTTTTAAATAAAAATTAATTGATATTTTGTCAGACCTATTTGTTAAATTAAATAGATCACCACTGATGTTTACTTGTTGAAGTTATAAATTATACCAAAAGATAAGCATGTTGATGTGGAATGAATTGCTGTCGTACGGAATTATGCGATTAACTAATTTATAGGATACAACTAATATCTATTTGGGAGAAAGATTTAAATTGAACAACTAATTAGAATGTGTCTTGTGCCATTGTAGCCTATGTCTCAGGTAACAAAATATGCATTAAGTGTTAAGTAAGCGTAATTCTACAATACTTACATTACTTGATTTTTATTAATTTGTAATCATGGATTTTCAATTGTATTGTTTTTTTTGCTCTACAATCTATTTATTTATATTGTAAGCATAATTATTATTAAGTTACTTGCTTGTTATAAGGTCTTAGCTAAAATCATTCTTTGTATGTATTTATTTGTAGGCTAGGCCTAGGATGTACAGTTGACTTTGGACGGTTAGATGACATTCCACTCTTTACATTCGAGGAGATGGAAACCTCCGTTCTCTCCCTAAAGAGCAACAAGGCTCCTGACCCGGACGGGATTCCCAGCGAGACTTTAAAGAAAGTATTTTCAATTGATACTGACTTGTTGAGAACGTACAACGTCTGTTTGGTAGAAGGGGTGTTTCCGGCTCCCTATGGAAAACCGCAAGACTTGTACTGATCAGCAAGGGCAAAGGTGATCCCGAGCTGTCGTCGTCCCACAGGCCTTTCTACACGTTGGACAAGGCTGGGAAGCTGTTCGAGAAGCTGATCCGTCAGTATGGCTTCAGAAAGGGACGGTCAACGATTGACGTTATCACCGAAGTCCATGGAGAGCTGTGAAGAGAGCCGAGAGCCACAACCATTTCCCTCGCTGAGTAGTGCTTCTTGTTACGCTTATGTCAAGAATGCCTTTAACTCGGCGAGGTGGGTCGATATGTTGGATGCGCTTCGCAACACCTTTCGCGTTCCTGCATATCTGTTGCGACTCATCGAGGATTATCTCCGTTCTCAAAGCCTTATTTACGACACAAGGGACAGAACGTGGACGATAGAAGTCACTTCTGGTGCCGCGCAAGATTCAATACTCGGCCAGGATCTCTGGAACGTTGACTATGATAGCCTCCTGAGGTCGGAGATGCCTGAGGAAACCACTTTGGTTGGGTACGCCGATGATGTCGCAGCTCTCATTGTCGCACGCAACGTTGAGCTGACCCAACTAAAGTTGAATCAAGTCATGCGTGTGGTCAACACATGGATGTCCGATCACGGTCTCTCGCTTGCTCTCCGTAAAATGGAGATTGTAATCCTTACGAAGAAGAGGATAGACACCGTCGTTCTGTTCCGAGTGGGAAGGGAGGTGGTCCAATCAACTCGTGCTGCTAAGTACTTTGGGATTATGGTGGACACCAAGTTAAGCTGGAGGGATCAGATCTTCCGTACAGCGGACAAGGCCGCTAAGGTAGTCTCTTACCTTAGTAGGCTGATGGCCAATGTCGGGTTCCACGATCCAGCAGAAGACGTCTGTTGATGTTCACGGTTCAGTTCGTGCTTCTTTATGGAGCAGAGGTGTGGGCAGACGCTCTCGATAAAGAGTAGTACAGGTTGCGACTCACCCGAGTTCAAAGTCGAGCAGTGCTTGGGGTGTGTTCCGCCTACCTGACCATGTCCGAGCGTGCCGTCCTGGTGGTCGCCGGAATTATCCCTGTCAAGCTCTTGGCAGGAGAGAGGAAGGCAATTTATCAGAGACAAGGCGAGATTGGCAAGGACACGGCAAGAACAGAAGAGCGCTCCCGAACCTTCCAGCAGTGGCAACACAGCTGGGAGCACGACACCCGAGGACGATGGACTGCGCGACTTGTTAAGCACGTCCAACCGTGGGTGGAACGGCGGCCAATTCTTGACAATTCACGGCTATTTTCTGTCGTACCTGAACCGGATGGGCAAGACCGGTTCACCGGACTGCATTTATTGCCCGGGCGTTCCCGACGATGCGGAACACACATTCTTCTGCTGCCCCCGTTGGGAAGGGTCCCGCCTGAAGGCCACACAAATTTTTGGTGCATTTTCGGTGGACTCGGTCTGCCAAAAGATCTTGGAGGATGAGGGCAACTGGGATTGTTTATCACAGTTCGTCCGGGGCATCCTCCTGGAAAAGAAACCCGATCTGGACTGCGAAGTGGCCCAGATCCCTTGATCGAGTGGCTGGATAAGGAGTGAGCCCCACCGGCGTTAGCCAAATTTAGGCCTAGCCTGACGTAATGTGATAAACAATTCCAGGTTAGAATCCTAAAGAGTAGAGGAGGTTTTTTAGTGGGTAAACCCGTTTTTTAGGGGAGCCCCACACTACAGGCTTGCCACCTGTGTGCGTAATGCATTTTTCTCACCTCTCCCTAAAAAAAAAAGAATCATAAAAAGCGTCACCTAATAACTTAAAAAGTGAGTAAAAATTCTCGTACGGGACGGACATCGGAGCGTATTCCTAGTTAATAACATTAATTATAGATCTAATTATTAGTTTTAAGAACCAGAAAAAAATGTGCATAGCGAGTGCTACAATGTACAAAGCAAGAAATCTAGAATCAGTAGGAGGTAAGTGACATCAACAAAAACAATATCAAAACCAATGACGTCAAAGGTGCAGCACTTAAAATATTCAAAGCAAAATACTCATGTGTCAAGATAAACAACATGACGTCAACGTGCAGGAGATACTCTAAAATGCTTCAATCAGCTGTTGGTGTCACCTACCTTGGTTTTTTCTAGATACATTGGTTCGAAGAATAATCTGTTTATAAATCCCAAACTGTCCTCTACTAAAATACGAGGAGTGTCTGAAGGGGTGTGTGTTACACGATCTCGAAATCTAGCTGGTAAATTTTGCTTGAACTTCGTATTTAAGTGTGTTTTGGCCCAAAAATAAGAACCTCAGAAAAAATAAAATTTTGTCTAAAATTAGGTTTAAAAATTGTAATTTTCAATATTGTTTTATGGGTTGCTATTTTGGTAACGAAATAACAACTAAAAGTAAACAAAAATAAAGATTAATTTTAAGCAGTTTTTAACAGCTGTTAACTGTGAAGAGTCTGGTGTAAATTTAAAAGCTTGATTGTCATGAAACTATTACAAAAGTGAATTAAAATCAACGAGAAGGCTCGGTTCTTGGTACTATGGATAATATGACATGCAGAAAGTCAGCTGATCAGCTGATTATGATCAGACACCTATTTCTGTTGCTTTTCCCATTATACAGTCATTTTCCATTAAAATGACTAGGGATTTAACATATAGGTTTGCTGCCTTAGGTGTTTATGACCAAATATTAGTTACTCATCAACCAATGAAGGTATATACTAAATTTTATTGAAAATGTTAAAAAAAAATAAGCGATATATTAGATTTTATTAATTTCCTATAACATGGAAAACTTTAATTTATTTTCTCAGAAACCAGTGGAGCTAAGTTAATGATTCAAAATACAGTAGAATACCTCTTAACCGGCTACCTCAGGACTAGGCCGCGGCTGGAAATGAAGTGGCCGGTTAAACCGATGTGATACATTAAAAAAATGGTATCCTACAATTTTATATGGCCTAAATGCAATTATGACTTGAAAAATATAATACCTCTAAATATTTTACTCTGTGTAGTTTTTAGCTAACATCCGACACCCATGAAACCCAAGACCAAAATAATAATTCGGTTCTTTATTTTGGGCTGCTGGATTGCAGGTCCAAACGCATTCACTTCAGGCCCAGTTTTACTTCAACTTTATCTTACTTCCTTACATTACAAAAACTTTAATTTCCAAACCCTTGCAATCAATTTATTTTACAACCTTTCAATCAGCTGGTTGTAAACATACGAGGTATTTGTCTAAGTACAGTAAAAGAACAAACACCTAAGAAGGATTTGGTTTATTACAATTACGGTCATCACTGTACCTAAAAACGTATATAGCCTAATTATAACTTATTATTCTTTTAATGGAAATGGAACAAAAAAGTAATACAGTGTTATATACTATTTAAACTACTCAATTGTATAGTGGATTAAACAATAAATAATTTTTTTGATTATTAAATTGTTTAAAGTTAATGCAAAGCAGCTGATTAATAGCAATTTAATAAAGTACATTTTATACATGTTTCACACCATCTGCCTAGCATTCTACTCACCATGAATGGAGCTGTATCCGTCAAGTAAGTATTGATAGGAAACAACTCGTTTCATTTAATAACAAAAGAAACCACTTTGTAGACAGCAGTATATATCACTGTATCACTATTTTGAGACAGGGACCTCACATAGTGACTATTTAAACCTGAATATGAATGAGATATGAGTGTAGGATGATTATGACGCGATCTTGTAGTCTTTTTACTGATTAAGGCCGACATTCTCCTTAGACAGGACTGTTAATTAATATAGCCCAACAGCCAATGGTATCTATAGGGACCTACAGTTGTGGGATCCGAACCACAATTTCGACCTCATATATACGAATTGGTCTAATTATGAGGATGGTCTTAATGGATGAACTAGTATTCACTAGTGCGGACGTTCATCCCCACTAGGGAATATCGCATCCAGGAGCCATTGCTTATAACTATCCACAATGCGTGACCTCCAAGTAGCTGGATTACAGTTGGTAATAAGTTCAGACTAAAGTCACTTGATGTGGTCACACCAAAGCGAGCACCGAAAACAAGTGAACGCGATTTTCCTTTGATGTTTCACTTCAAAACTGACAGTAAATTGAGCAGCTGCGAACGCACACCGCAGATTGGCGTTCATCGGCGCTTGAGGTGATTGTTACACCTAAGTGAATTTTGGATCTGGTACCACTCGTTCGCTTACAGTAGCTTGTGTAACCCAAAATGAAGGATAACCATTTACTAATTTTAACACCCTAAGTAAAGACCTCTCATAGCCATTTTTTTAAATAGATTTTTGGTAGCCCAATGGAATCTCTTGTGACATGGATGAGCACACAGTATCTAGAATATATATTGGATGAGCAAATAAGTTCTATCACTCTTCTAAACCGTTCATGCAGTGTTTTGTAATAATTGATGATTCTGCTTTTGTTGTTATGATTTGTTTTTGCTGGCTGTGAAATCAGCTTAAAATTATATCATAGATTTGCAGCTAATCAGGGGTACCCACATGAACCCGAGGAAAATTTTTGTATCAAACAGTGTGTCATATGAGAAGTTATACACTTAGTCTGTGTAGACAATCTATGATATAAATAAAGGGGCTTATAGACGGGGAAAGTAGAGACGGCAAGTTGCTGGCTGCAAGTACTTGACAGTTCCACTTACCGCAAACTTACCTGGTCTATAGAGGTGCTTTCCTTGCCTGCGGTAAGTACTTGCCGGCCGCAAGAAAACTCAAACATGTTTCATTTTACTGGCCTGGCAAGTAGTGGGTCATGTGGGTGGTCACGTAATCACTTGCGGCCTGAACATTCCTGTCAAAACATAAACTTGCCACCACTAGGGCAATGGCAAGTGGTAAATCATGGGTAATAGTTCATAGAAGCGACATCTTCTTTTAAGATATCTGACAAGAGCTGAGTAGAAACAATGTACAGGGAGCTTCGCAGGGAGAGGGGTTTTCGCATGGCTACAGTCTGGAAGTTGAGCGGTGGAGGGTTGTGGGGAGGGGCTCGTTCTCAAGGTCACTTAACTCCATTTTAATTGACATAAACAGTGATAAAGTGAGCATTGCAAGTTCTTCCTTGAGACGAATTTTTAAAGTGGTGATTCTGTTGTTGCTAAGCAAATTTTGCAGAAATTTTTTGTCTCAGAGGACTAGTTCATTCCCGTTGCAAAATAATTTTATGAGCAAAACACTTCATAATGGCTGTCATCTCTTTAAAAAATCCCAAAGGACGTCCAAGGTCAACCAGAATTCCTGTCAAAAGTCGAACGAGTGAGGCAATTTAAAGCCTCGTGATAACCAGCCCACAATATCAAGTTTATGTCGGTCATTGTAAATGATTCATTCTGGGAATGTTTGGCGACTATCATAGTTTTGAGGCTTAGTTTTTTTTTTTTTTTAACTTTTGAAATTTTGTAAGGGTAAAAGTGCAAAAAAAAATTCACTTTACCTTTCGATTCAAAAGCAACAGCTTGCCTTCACGCTGGACGATGAGGGATGGTTTTTCAACGTAGTCTGGAGTTATGGCGGATCTTGGACATAGTATGGCGGATCTAAATATAGTTGTTCTTAAGTTTTGTACTTAAAAAATAAAGTATTATAAGTAGTCTTTCACATTGATCACTAAAAGGTTTTACAATGCCGTTGAGTGGAAACGTCAAAATCACCAGTTTTAAAGTTTGTTTCAACCATGTCTAAACGACAAAAGCCCTATGCTCACTGGACCAATTTTACATTGCAACTAAATCAGGGTAAAGTGGCTGTTAGAATGAACCCCTCCACACCACCACAAATCAAACGGCTTCCAGACTGTAGTTGCACAAAACCGACAGATATTTAAGCCAACCACTGTATTAATTGGAACTGTAATCACAACAATATTTTTTGAGGTTTTGCAACAAATTCTAAGGAGAACTGATTGAATTACTTTACTTGGAAGGTCAAAACACTCTTCAATCCTTTCATTAAATGGTTTAAATATTCGGAATCACAATAGACATGCCAAACACATTTTAATTCAACTTTAGACTCCATTCACTCAAGACCTTCAAACAGACTGGCTGCAAGAACTTTCCTAGCCACTTGCCAATAGTACTAATTACACTGTGTATAAGAAAACAGATCGCAAGTGACGTAACGGACATTACTTACAGCCAGCAACTTGCCGTCTCTACTTTCCCAATCTAAAAGCTGCTTCAAACTAGAAAGCCAATAATCTTATATTCTTACAATTAATTATATACCACTGTCGCAGCAGACCTGCGTAATCAGCGAATTTCCAAATTAGTAATATTAATTTTGATTTTGATTAGTAATATTAGTATTATGTTTTAACCAGTAAGCTAAATTACATATGCTCATAAATATTTTAATAAATGTCTTTTCTCCTTACGATAAATGTAGGGAAAGAATATTCAGGTATGCTGCCATGGGGAACACTAAAAGTAGCTTTTTAGCAAAAAAAAAAAAAATATTTTGACCATATGAAGTCATATGGTACTAAGTTTCATCAATATCTGTCCATAAAAAAAGAGTCAGCCTATGATCCATATGATTAACATGGGAAAAGAGTATACAGGTTTGCTGCCATGATAAGTACAAAAAACAAGTTTTTTGCCATAATTGGATGAATCTCAACCAAATGAAGCTGAATACCAAGTTTCATTCAAAAATACTGGTTAATAAGTGAAATATTAACACATCCTTATTCTCCATAACATTAACATTGGAGCCATAAAATACAATTTACTGTCTTTAGACTTTTCATATCTCAGTAACTAATGGAGATAAAGCAAAGCCTCAAAATACTAAATTGTGTGTGTTTTTTTAGCTAAATCCAATGGTAAAAATAAAATTTTAAATTTTTTTAAAATTACATATGAAAAATGTAAAAAACCCATTTTTGGGGTACAAAATCCCCCAAAACCCTTCCGGTAGGTCGATGTCTGGTTTACGAACTCATCCGAATAAACGTAGAAATACACATCTCTACCAATTTGGAGTCAATCGGACTGTTTTTACAAGAGTTAACGTGTCTAGGAACACATATATATATAAATTTTAATGACTATTATTTTTAGTCTCTGGACACCTAAAAACGAAAAAATAACATGGTCCCGGCTTAGATTTTACCATGAGACCTACGGTAATAGCTTATTCCCTATGGGAAATTTGCTAAAAGGATTAAAAATCTTAAGTTTGGTCAAAAACTTCATCAATATCTATTTGAGAGTAAAGTCTGATTGAATCAACGACTTATCAATGGAGTATACAGTTCTTACATCTGCAACACTAAGGTCCTTTTTGCCTTTACTAGCCTTTATGAAATGGTCCATGCTGTATACTCCAGATGAGTTTCCCTTATAGTGCATTATTGTTGTTAAATTTTTTAATGACACTACTCGAAGAAGATTAGGATCGGTTCCCCCGACAATAATAGCATCCTGCGTTATCCACTGACCACAATACAGCTGACATTTCATTAAGTCTGGCTCAATGTTGGCCAACAGCCTGCCTTGCTGGTAGTTCCAAAGTTGAAGAGCGTTTTCTCTCGAGTAAGAACATGTCAACAACTCCCGACCGCTTTTGCTGATATCGAGCCCTTCACCGCACATATGGACACCTTTAATGAATCTGATGGAGTTTTGCTTCGAAGGTCCCAGAAGTGCACCACGCTGTCCCATCCCCCGGATACAAACTCGGACGTTTGCTGGGGGTGAAACAAAGCTGTGAATACACGCGAAGTGTGACCATCGATTAATCCTGACACTGTACCTTTCTCGTAAGTCTGTTCGCACTGCCCTGTTTCTTCATTGTACAGATAGATAGCTGCATTGTCCCCAACCGTCAGAAACTTGTTAAGCTTGGATGAAAAGCACTACCGAGGGCCTGTCTAGCCTCCTTTATATCTAGTAATACCCTCCCAGTTTCATAATCCCAGATTCTCACTTTTCCATCAGTGTAAGTAGATAATAGCGTTGTCGATTGGGATTTTCCACTTGCTGCTCTGAAATGGACACTAGTGACTGGTAAGTCTTCAGTGATGTCTTCCCTGACTAGTTTATTTACAATGCTACCATCATGGGTACTGTAGACTCTTATTACACCGTCCATATGCCCTGCTATGAAAAACTCTTTGTTTGGAGAGTATTTGCAACACAGTGCATCCTTCTCACACTCTATTCGGAAGGAGGGTAAAAGATCCAGCAACTTTGCTTTTGACATATATTCTGTGTTGAAGCTTTCCTAAAAAATTAATGAATCAGGTTGCCCTGTCCAATTCAAAGTTTAAAATAAATAAATAAATAAATAATCCCTGCATTTGAAATAAAACAAATGATTTTTAACAGCTGATGATGAAAATACAACAGTAAAAGTTAAATTTAAAAACTGAATGGGCTCATTTTACACTGACGGCAACACTGCAGTGGTAAAATATTATATGTTGTTTTCAACATGTCTATTAGCAATGGCATACTTTACCAGCAAAGAAACTTGAATAGGAGCTTCTATACAAGCATGTTTAAAAGAAACGATGAAGGCGACGATACAGTACACTCTCGTTCATCGGACTCGGCGACATCGGAACTCCGCTTCATCGGAACTGAAAATCTGGATATTATTATTTTTTTTCTTACAAAATAAATAATTTTTCCGTTTTAGCGCCTTCAATTTTATTTGTTCTATCCGCACAACAGTGAAGTACCACATTTTGCATCAAACGTCATCAGGCGTTTTCCATAATCTGTAGGCCTACCCATCGATGTGATTTGCGAAGGCCGTGGAGTATTCGCACAAAAATAGAAAGAGGAAGGGGCCAGGGAGTAAACATCCGGTTCGACCGCTTCCCAAACTGTCATTCGGTCTGTCTCGCGTCGCGACTGCACCTGTGTTACTTGGAAGTCAGTTGACTGCTGGAAAATGAGTGGAATATGAATATGGAATATGAAAATAAAGATTTTGGATCTTTATTTCCTGCGTTGATCTGTTCATTGTTACCATGTTCAAAGTTTGAGTGCCTTATTTTCATAAACCTCTTGTGTTATCTTAAAAACAAGAGTGAATACAATCACGATAGTTCAACGTACGGGCGGAAATGATGACTCACGACGGACTCCGCTTCATCGGAATTTTTTGACATCCGAACCGGCCGTCCGCCACATTAGTTCCGATGAACGAGAGTGTACTGTATTAACATAAAAGAAACGGCCTTATTAAAATTTCAAACCCCTCAGGAAATGAACTCTGAGGATGGTTATTCTGAATACGTAGTGGTTTTTTATCAGGAAAACATTTAAAATTGCACATATTAACGATTTACTAAAAAATTTAACATGGGCTTATATGGGAAATAGAATTTTCAATTTCGAGTTTTTGTTAACACAATAACTATTGCAAAATTGTTTGATCATTATGAATTTGGTACAGGCATGTGAAGATGGGTTTGTGAACCAGTAAGATAGGCCTAACTTCAGTAGGGAAAGTGAGGGATTTTATCCCCCTAAAGTGGGGTTTTTTTCCATTTTTCAAATAGAAAACTTTATTTAATTAACTTTTTGTTTGCACCATTGAATTCAGCTTGAAAAAGCAAACAATTTATTATATTGAATCAGTGCTCTAAACCACTGGTTTACCGTCGACATTGACTATGTACACTAACGTGAGTAGACTTCTCATAGCATCAGTGGTGGCTTCAGGGGGGGGGGCCATGGCCCCCTCCGAGAATTTTCGGTCAGTAAATTTGGGGGCTTAAAAATAATACGTTATATTTTAGTTACAAAAATTATCAATTTTTATGAAAGTTTGACATTGTTTAAGTGTATTCAGCTTTGATTTGTATTAATTGAGATTATAAACAACATTATTACATTTTGAGGAAGTTATGGAGGTGCTTAAATTCAGCAGAGTTTGCGTGAGCGCGCGGCAGGACGGCACGGGCAACTGGATAAGGGACGAGAAGACAGAGACATTGGTGCTGTATTGTGAATGCCATCAGCTGATAAAGATTGTTGACAATGGTGTAGTGTCGTTTCGTCCAGTGTCGTTGCACCCAACGCCCATTTTTCCTAAAAAACAGTGCTGTGCTCTTCTGCTTAAGAGAAGCATAAATAAAATCAAGAGTCTCAATGTAACTCAGACTGACTGCAGTTATTTCATATTTGCCTGATGCGTACTTGGTAGGTTAAATCTTCCTTTACTGAGGTTAGGTTACAATGAAATAGCTAAAATATATAGTTTGATTTTGCAAATATTTTCAAAGTATTCTGTCACTCCCTTATCCCTTTCATCAAGGAAAATAATACTTTTTATAATGTAAAAATAACAATACCACCAGTGATCGGCAATTTCTAACCCCCCCTCCGTCCTTTCCACCCCTCCCCCCTTCACACGGTCAACCCCCCCACCATGGTAGCAATGCCCCCCCCCCCTGAAAATCGCTCTGGAGCCGCCACTGCATAGCATAGGCATGTTTGAAACCTATTGACGGTGGTGCGATCTCGTGCGGCGTACATGAAAGTACAAGAGTCATATGCTAGGCGAATCAGTACTACCACTCTTCTCAATCAAGGATTAAACATTCTATAATGGAGATTTTTGTTTATTTTGTGATGAAATGCTTTTGCAGCACTCCACTGTAAAATCAGCTAAATAATAACAACATCGATGACAGCGACTCTGGCATCGCGTACACGAAACTTCCAAAATTTTGCCTCAAACTAAATGCATTGGATGAGAGAGTCTATTCATGTTAAGTGCAGTGGTGTAGTGGGGCGGGAACGCTTGGGAACGGCGTTCCACACTGGTTTTCGAAAACCCGGGAAATCTGAAGTCATATCTTTCTTTGCAGGGAATTTGACACTGTAAAATGTGCAACTACACCACTGGTTAAGTGTACATAGTCAATGCCGTAGTTTTCATAGAAGGTATACAATATACAGTTTAGGGCCACTCTGCGATTACATAATTTTTGTACATCAATAATTTGTTGCTTTTTATGTGTGCTTTCTAGATATGTAGTGGTTTTTTATCGGAAAAACATTTAAAATTGCAAAAATATCGATTTACTAAAAAATTAACACAGGCTTATATTGGAAATAGAATTTTCTAGAAGTGTGTGTTAACACGATAACTATTGCAAAAATTGTCTGATCATTGTGAAATTTGGTACAGGCATGTAAAGATTACCACTGGAAATTCGCTAAGTTTGCATGTCTGCTGCAACGGGGGTATTTTCAAAAGTTATCTTGTAAACGGACACCTATACAACAGATACACCTATACTATGTATAGTAGAACTTATACAGTAGTATATATACAGTAGAACTATATACATAGGCGTGCGCACGATGGGTGCCGCGGCACCCACTGAAGCTCCAGACGGGCCTAAGGGGGGCGCCATTGGCGCCAAAATCACAGGATTTTCTTAAATTTTAAGAACTGTACGAAAATATTGATTATGGTTTTAAATATAGTTAAAATATGTATTAAAATGAAAAGTGGTGTTAAGTTACATCATTTATGTTAACGCAATTATAAAATTATATATTAATTATATATTAAAAAGCACAAACTGTAAATTGATAAGTCAGATCAAAGGTCAAGTTGATAACTATTAACAGTTAAGTTTACAGTTTTAACTCTAAAGTTGGTTTTTGTGTAATTAGTGAAGTTTTTATGTGATATACTGGTAAACTGGTTTTAAAATATTAGGCAATGTTCATAGAATATTTAATATAACAAAAATCCAAAATTGTTTAATATTCTAAATAGATTTTTAATTGTGAATTTGAATACCTGCAACTTCTACTCCAGGAATCACATGGTTTTGCACTGAATATTTAGCACTGAGGTAACACTAGATGAACTGATTATTGCAAGAAAAACTATTGATTAGTAAAACTTTGATTGATTCAAGAAGAAAAAAACACTAAGTTTCTTACTATTTGAGGAAATTAATGATATTGCTTTATTTTAATGAATACTAACTCAATGACTTGAGTGGTTATTTCCTGCACTAGCCACAGCAACATCCTACAGGCCCATGTACATGTGGCTAATATTAGCAGCTAATTTATTAGCGCTTCTAAACTAGCACCGTGTAAACGCTTCACTAGCGAAAAGGACTACTAGCACGCTAACAGTTTACTCGCCGCTAGTCGCTATTGACATGTTTGATAATAAAAGCGCTAATAAGTGGAGGGGGTAGTCACGTGACCACTAGCGTTAGCGAATTAGCGCGTTATTAGCGGCGTGTGGACGATCTATAGCGCTAGTCGTCACTCGCCATTGTTGTTTGTTAACCACGATGGTAAGAAAATCTGAACTAAAATGGAACGTTGACAGGGTTATTCAGTTGTTATGTTACAAATATAAACATTAAAAACTCATCCTGTTTGTCTGATACTTCAGATCTGATACTTCAGATACAAATTATAACAAAAGAGTCAAGAGAAATAGCCATAATTTAATAAATTATTAGAAGATTTAGAATTAACGATCAGAAGCGGCTCGTGGCCCGTGCGGCCCTTGTGCATATATACATAGCAAGGTATAATATAGGAAGAGTGACAAAAATTCTGTGAAATTTATATTTCCATCACGCAAAGTGTTTGTGCGTAATTTGCCTAAGAATCTATAATTAAAATCTTTAAAAATTACCTTATCACAATTAAAATATATTATGTAGTTAAACACAAAATAAGCAATTGAAGACTGAATGTTGTGGACTTCTTGATCAGGCTAATGTGTTTTTATTGTCGTAATACAATGTATTCAAGCTTGACTTCTTGGAATTAGAACGTCGTAGTTGCTGACGCACGGTGTAGTTATGTACTCCGATAAAACTTTTCTCTCTGTCTACCCAGCTATATTCTTGTGTAGAGATTCTCAAATTTTTATACATTCTCGATTTTTTAATATTAATATTGAAAAAGTTTTCAACGAGATACCGGCATTTTACAACTGTCCTTCCATTAACATATATATAAAAACTCTTTGTTTTAAATAAAGTTCTGAATTGACATGACAAAAAATTAAACTTTGAAGAATAACAGGAACGTAAAAGGATTAAAGATGGAGGAAAATAATTCTAAAAATTTCTTGGAAATTTTTTATCTAGAAATAAATATTTAAAAATATGTTTGAACCACTCCAATTCCCTATTTTTTCATTTTAAATACCAAGTGATCAGTAGTACCGACCTCTTTATGGTCAACTACAGGTAATACTAACGGTACCAACATTTTATGAGCTTTGGTATGAAATAAGAGGCGAAGCTCATGTCACGTCGTGATATTTTTATCATGAATTACCCGAAACTGAGCAACTGAGCCGCGTCTGATGATCGGTGAGGAGGGGGGGGGGGGGGCGGGGATAGCATGCTGCCGGAAAGCGGGCGGGACGTAAAATTTGTTCTTTTTTGCACGGGCGCTAAAAAAAAAAAAAAAAAAAAAAAACTCTCGAGACACTTTTGTTAACGATGATGGCAGTGTATCAAGTTGCTTTGAAAAAAATTAAATCACTTAAAGACTGGTACAGGATTGAACTGATCAAAATTAAAAATATATATTCTTAAAATCTGTCTCGTGTGATTTGAATTAACAGAAGACATTTATGTAAAAGCTACACTAACAACTGCGTCTACTGAATTTACTTTTGCAGCTTACTAGCGCTAAAATTAGCGCCATTTCTAAAGCTACGTGTAGGCTATATTGGAACATTCGCGCTAATTGGCCTAGCTTGTGCTAATAGCGAATATTAGCTGCTAGTAAACTAGCCACGTGTACACGGGCCTTACAGGTTTGACATTTGTTGGAACTTAGTGCTGCTGATATCCTATCAGCTATGAGTGACTAACGCTCACCAAGCTACTGTACTGTGAGCTGCACACTGCCCTGCTGCCTTCTGTCTGTTTATCTGGGGCACCGGTTCAAATCCACCCAAAGGCACTTTACTTTTTGATCACAAAAAATTGTAAAAATAAATAATTTAATAATATTTTTAAAAGAATTATTGAGATAACTAAACAAATTATTAGATCAAAATTGTAAAAAATATGAATGTATATTAATTAATATTGAATATGAAAACTCCCAACTCAAGATTCACTCTTCCTAAAGGATGGACTAAGCAAGAAAGTAGAAGGGCAAATGGAAAAGTGGACTTTTGTATTAAGTCTCCAAAGGGTAATGTGTTTAGGTCAAAAAAATCCTTATTACAATATATCGAGAAAAATAATCTATCGCTAAAAATTGAAGATTTCTTTGCTAAGCATGCTGAAACCAAAACTCCTTCAAAATCAGATGACGAAAAAAACAACACATTAAATGATACAGGAATAAAAACCCCTATAAGTTCAACACAAGGAGAAGTAAAACCCTTGGAAGAACAAAAAGAACAGGAAAACTCTGTATCTGAAATAATGTTAAAAAAAGTGGAAAAAGTTGAGAAAGAAGTTATGACCTTAACGGATGTAACTATTAATACAGCAGTTAAATGTGAAGAAATCTTGGCCAATAAATGGATTAATGATGACACTTTACAAGTGTATTTTGATCTACTCAACAGTATTTTCTTAGATAGAGAAAAATCTATGATTTTGAACCCAATAATAAGCCAAGGTGTCAAGACGTGTGATGATTATGAGCATTTTTTGGCTAACCATGATTTGAAAAATAAAACTATTTTGATGATTCCGGTGAATGATTCTGTAAGCACAAATAGTGAAGGTGGAAGTCACTGGAGTCTTCTAGTGTTTTCACGGAATGAGAAGGATTTTTATTATTTTGATTCTAGCAACAATATGAGTTTGGATCATGCCAACAGAATCAGAAACAAACTTATCAATCATCTAGGACAAAATGATGACGGTGAAAACTATCCAATAACTATATGCAAGACACCACAACAGTTCAATGGACATGATTGTGCCCTATATACTATTTTCATAATTGAGTGTATGATTTTCAACATGTTAAAGAAAAAAGAACCAGGACTACCTTTGATTTTGATTCAGAATTTAAATTTTACAGTCCATGACTTAATGAGTAAAAGAGCTCTTTTAGCATACATGATATTCAATAAGTATAGAATCACAAGGGAAGATTTAATGGCATTGGTGTTCAAGCATTGCCTTAATTGTACAGACCAAGAGAAACAACCGATAAAAGCTAATGACAAAATGAAAAGTAATCAGCCTTTTGTTACAAAACCTACACAAGCAATAAACAAGAAACACTTTGAAAAGGAACTTATTATACTGGCTGATAGTCAAGGCAGAAATCTGACGAAGAATATTTTGAATATGTGGCCAAGCAATGATAAAACAAAAATTTGTACTGTGTTTAAACCAAATGCAACTTTTTCAGAAATCGTAAAAGATGTTACGAGTCAAACCAGTTCACTTAGCAAGAAGGATTTTGTGTTAGTTATAGGAGGGTCAAATGATGATATTCTGAAACATGAGAAAGAATTGCTTCACACAGTTGATAAATTATTGAAATCGACAATGCACACTAATGTTGTAATATGTGGAATTCCATATAGACACCATACTCCAGGCTAAATAATAAAATAAGTTACTTGAATATGAATTTGGAAGAGAAAATATTGAAGAGTCAACATGCTTCATTCCTGCCGATTAACGATTTGCAAAGACATTTTTACACCAAACATGGCCTACATTTCAATGCAAAAGGAAAGAGAAAAATTGCTGAAATGATCAAGAATCACATCGTACCACAGACAAACAATGAGAATATAGGGCAGTTTTGGTCTTTTAAAGAGAAAACAATTAATGTAGTAGAAGCAAATATGGTTAAAACAATACAAGACTTTAAAAACAATAAAGATATTGCTTTTGCACATACCATTTCTGCTGATCTTGAAGACAATCGGAACATGACTGCTGGTGTTGCGGTAGTTTTCAGAAGGGCTTTCGGACGGCCGAAGCCTGATGATTATGTTGACAGTAAACTGACATGTCAGAAAACTCCACTTGGCGCTACAGTGTTTAGTTTAGTAACTAAAGAGAGATATTTCCAGAAACCGACAAATAGTGACTATGATACAGCTTTTGATCAACTAACTAAACACTTTAAGACTAATAACCTAAAGACTCTGATATGTTCACCGATGGGCTGTGTCAGGGACAATGTTGAACTGGAACACCTAGTAGCCAATCTCCACAAGTTCTCACAATGCACTGGTGCTACAGTAGCAGTAGTTTCATATGATCAACAATCCCACAGAACATTGCGAAGAGGTCTCTCTCATCACAGATTTTTGAAAAAACTTGAAGAGACAGTGAAGAAATATACCTATGATTCAAATCAAGAAATAAATACAACTAACCAATGCCCATCAGCAGAAGAAGAGGTTCTTAACACAACTTCAAATCAAGAAGTAAATCTGAACAAGACAAATCAAGGGTCATCGGAAGAAGAGGAGGTTACCAACAGAACTTCTCTACCTTCTGCACAAACGTGTTCATCAAAGACTGATACAAAAACTGTAAATATAAGTAGTATTAGTAACAACTCTGTAAATAGTAGTAGTATCACCTCAAGTTTTTTAGGCAACTTGAATGTTTTTCCGACACTAACTTAAGCAAAGACATAGGTGTAGAAAAGGTTTTTGCAAATTGCTGTAGCACATTGACGAGAAAGAATTAAATTTATCAAACAAAACCCAGTAAAGTTAGGGTAAATATTAAACATTCAAAAAAACCTGTAGAAAGCAATTGTAGTAGAACATTTTTTGATGTGTTCCATCAAAACATCCAGCATTTGGCATCAAGAATAGATCAATTGATAATAACACTAGAAGAATTAAATCCCAAAGTTGTAATTTTAACTGAGCATAAGTTAACTGAAAATGAAATCGGAAAACTAAAAATACCAGGATATAAAATTGTTAATTGGTATTTTCGAAATTTGTATGAAGGAGAAGGTGTTCTAATCCTTTTATCAGAAGAGATAAAGCAATTTAAAAAGATAGCCTGTAATTCAATTAGTACTCTTAATGAAGAAAAAATATTTGAATCATGTGCCATTGAGGTAAAAATTGGTCAAACTAAGGTAATTGTGGGTGGAATCTATAGAAGTCCTTCAGAAAATGTAAATCCTTTTCTTGATAAACTAAATATATTTTTAACAGAAATCTACAAAATGAATAGAAATATTTTATTAGGAGGGGACTGGAATGTGGATGTTTTGAGGGAAAACAAAAAGAAATATAAATTTGTTAATGTCCTTAAGATGCATGGTTTTTGTTATACAGTTAAGATACCTACAAGAGTTACAGACAAGGGTGAAACTGCCATTGATAATTTCATCACCAACCTAGACCAGAGCTCATTTGCAATAGAATGTTTAATAACTTTACTTTCTGACCATGATGGTCAAATTTTCAAAATTTTTCAAAAAGAAATTAAGAAAACTAACAATACACTATCAACTATAGGTAGAAGATTTAATAACGACACAATTAATATTTTCAGAAAAGATCTAGCTGAGGAAGACTGGAGCAAACTTTATTTGAGCCCAGTTGAAAATAAATTTTATTATTTCTACAATGTTTTGAAATATTATTTTGATAAACATTTCCCTAAAACTAAAATAATAAAAAAGACGTCAAAAAATGAATGGATTGATGATGAAATTGTTAAAGACCGTTTGCAGTTAATTGAATTACAACGACAGTGTAGAGGTGATAAGAGAAACGAAAAACTAAGACAAACAATGAAAGAAAGAAAAAGACAATATCGGAAAACTATAGTAACTAAAAAAAGAATTCATTTTAATAGAAAAATAAATAAATCAACAAACGTAAATAAAACCATCCGGCAAATCATAAATTCTGAAATAAAAAATTCTAAAGAAAAAACTTTTGATAATATTATGTTAAAAGATGGTGATACTGTTGTAGATAACCCTGAAATAGTTTCAAACATCCTCAATGACAGTTTTGTAGATATGGTGGAGAATCATGTTATTCCTAAATTAAATACAAACTCAAACTCAACCCAAGTTGTAACACAATGCTTCCAAGTACCAAAATTTTACTGTAGGACAATTGATGAAGAAACCCTAAGTAAAATAATAGATTCAATTAAGCCTAAATGGTCTTCTGGATATGACGATATACCGATGAAAATACTAAAAGATGTAAAAGTTTTCATTTTAAAACCTCTATTGCATGTGATTAACGCATCATTCATCACTGGAATTTATCCTAAAGAATTAAAAATTTCAAAAGTAGTACCTGTACATAAAAAAGGAAACCGTTCTGACCCTCTGAACTATAGACCGTTGGCAATACAACCCTCACTATCAAAATTTTTTGAAAAATGCATGCTTTCTCAATTATTAACTCATTTTGAAGATAATAACTTAATTGACTCAGAACAACATGGATATAGAAAAAATAGATCCACCATATCTGCTATAATAGATTACATTGAAAATATTTTAGAAAATCTAGATGAGGGTAAGCATACTGTTGGCGCCTTCCTTGATTTGACAAAAGCTTTTGATAGTGTTAAACATTCTGTACTTTTGAATAAACTTAAAACCTATGGAATTATTGGCAAAGAGCTTAACTGGATAGAGACTTACTTAGAGGGTCGTCAGCAGTATGTGAATATCAAGCATTTAAATAATAACTGCATAATAGAAGTTAGGTCAAAATTGAAATTTCTTAACTATTCTGTACCTCAAGGGTCAGTGTTAGGCCCATTTTTGTTTTTATGCTACCTGGGAGGTATTCCAAATTACATAAAGGAAAAAATTGAACAAAGTAAGATATGTTTATATGCCGATGATATCAGCTTAAGTATATCTGATAAGGATTTAACTTCCACAATAAATACATGTTTTAGTACAGTAGATATTTTGAATGAGATTTTAAATGATTCAAATCTTTTACTTAACAAAGAAAAAACCACTTTTATTCGATTTACGTGCAGGAACACAACAGAAGTAAGCAACAATAATGATAACTTTGTAAATGAAACAACATTTTTAGGACTAAATCTAGACAACACTTTAAATTGGTCATTACATGTAAATAAAATCTGCAACAAAATTAGTTCTGGGATATTTGCATTAAGGAGATTGGCACCTATTTGCAATAAAGAAACATTAAAATCAGTATACTTTGCCACCATTCATTCACATATCTCCTATGGAATTGAAGTGTATGGTGGTACAAGTGAATATAATTTGAATAAAATATTACTTTTACAAAAAGAAGCAATAAGGTGTATTGAAAATTTAAATTCAGATGAATCTTGTAGAGATTACTTTAAACAGTTAGGATTCATGACAGTTTACGGCCTATATATATATCGAACTGTTATGCATATTAAAAATAATGAGACAAAATTTCAAAGGCAAGTTGATTTACATAGTTATAATACTAGGAACAAAAACAAATTTACAATTATGAAACATAATAAAGAAAAATACAAGCAAAAACCCACTTATAAGGGAATGAAATTTATGAATTACCTTCCAGTGAGCATAAAAGTTGAAACAACCATTTTAAAATTCAAACGCAAATTAAAAGATTATATTATTAACTCAGTTTTTTATAACTTAAAGGAGTATTACACATTAGTTGAAAATTAAATTTATACCCAAAATATGGCTTAAATTATTTTACAAAGGATGACGAGGCTTACGATTAAAATTTATATGTAAGTTTATGATAGTTGTTTTCTTTTATCTTTACATGTTAACTATATAAAATTTATGTATTTTACATTGACGCTTTCTTGTACATTGTTATGTATGTCTGAATAAAGATATATTTGAATTTGAAGATGTTTTGAGTGTATGAATTCGGCAAGGAACATGTGCGTATATAGTGTTGCAACTCAGCTCAGTCGTTCCATTTCTCGGAAGGACGTGCAGGAAGTGAACCATTATGTCATATCTGCGTTTGGATTTGTATCAAATATTTTTATCTTATTTTATTATTCAAAAGGAACATGAATAGATATACCTCTCCATACTTCCTCTTTCTTTTGAGTTTCTTTCTCAGTCAGTTACCAGCAGAGGTGGAGTGTAGATGTATGTTCTCGTGGTGAAACTATTCTATATTAATTAAAATGTCTAAAAAGTTATCGGGTTTAGGGTACAGAAAAAAAGCTAAAAGAACGTGAAAAGTCAGTTGCACGAAGTTCGCGTTTGATGGCATCGTGGCTTAAATAATGTAACGAAGAAATGGAAGGTAAGTTATTGGTTTAATGAAGTTAGATTATTAAAATAAAAGTAATCAATATCGTAGGCTCATCAATACCGTAATTATGTTTTCGTTTTCGGCCGTCCAAACCCTGCTCCCTGTCGTTTAATTGACTTTCACACCCAAGCTCATGCGTTGTTGGTACCGTGTCAGTAAACACTAAAACTATGGTGTCTTAAACTATGGTAGGCCAAAGATAGGTCGATACTGTTCACCGAATGTGAAATAATAATTATGAATTAGTTAACAAAATTCGTTTTATAAATAATAAATAAATTCATAAGAATTTTGTTTATTATGTTCAGCTCTTTCTTCTTTTGTTTTTTACGTTTCCCGTATCCTGCACCACATAATTTTGTTCACATCTCAAATCAGAACTTAATTCTAAACATAAACAATTTTAAAATATTTTAATGGACAGGGACGTAGTTGTACACTGTATACTGTATCTCGTTTGCATACTGACTAAAAATATAGTTATTAAAATAGTCTGCATATCCGAAATGTGTAACAATTGGTAAGCTGCTTTCAACAATACACCTGTGTAGCCTGTGTGAAAATTTTATCTGAGCTGATATTGCTGATAACAATAAATCGCGTCCGGTATGACGAAATTCTAATTAAGATAATTCAAACCTAAATACATCTTGTTAAGACAATAAATACACAGTACGGTAAAGATCGAGCATTCGACAATATTCAGTATTCAATTGCTCATGTAACTCTTTAAAGAAGTGTACTTGAATTGTTTTAAGTGATTAATTTTAAGGAATTTCAATTTTAATTTGGAACAAATCCATCTATTTATTTGTGTTGTTGATTCTGCGGTGTTTAATTTCTTAGAAATATTCAATTTGATGGACGAAATGCAAAGATAATGTGGAGACAACACATGTATATACGCTACAAAAATGCGAGTTTCATACTGACTCTTTCAAGGGATTTTTGGCCCCCGAATCCGGCAACACAACGAGGTCCCGTGTGGGCGCACGGGCCGCTCGTACCGTACTGTTTGCAACGCTGTTGAAATGTCAAATTTTTACTTGATTAATCAAGCATGAATTGTATAATGCATTAATAAAGACAATTTTATTTTACCTTGCTATTCAAGTTTACGTTTTTAACAGCAAATAAGAGCAGTGGAAATGGGACATTTAGGCTCAGGGGGAGGGGAGGCAGGGGGTGAGAGGGGGCGCCATTTTCATGCTTGGCACCCACAGAGCTCAGACCCTGAGCACGCCTATGACTATATATATATAGATATACAGTTGAACTTCTATAGTTTGACTCTCGGTAATTAGACACTCCTTATAGTTTGATACAGTGCGTGACAACCTAAAATGTCAATTTAACTGATAGTGTCCATGTTGGAGACCAACAAAGGTGAATGTAAACAAAGTGACAAATGATTTGAATGTTAATTATGTTAAAGTCCAGTCAAGTTTATGATTTCAATACAATGTAGTGTTTACTAAATTCGCCTCATGAATTTTACCCTCCCTATGTGAACATTTCCCATAAACTCCCTAGAGTTTGACATTTCAATGCTTTGACACTAAGTCCACAAAGAGTTGAACTATTGAGGTTCTACTGTATATGAATTTAAACGAACATTGTTTTTGGCTTATAGGGACTTTAAAACAAAAAAGTATCATGGTCCTGGGCTTAGGTCTTACCGTGACTACTACCATAATAACGTATTCCCTATAGGGAAATTTGCTAAAAGACAAAAACAATGATTCTCCTGTTAGTTCAAGAGTTCTGTGATTTGTATAACAGCCATTAACACTCCGATGGTCGCGCGGGGTAGTCCCATACCCCAGCGATTTTGTTTTGCTGATCATTGACAGTTGGAAACACTCCTGACCTTGAGCAGGTCAATACCTTCCCCTCAACTCTTCATCAAGACGTCAGTGTCATTTCAGATGTCTGACTCAACTGTGCTGCTGCTCACACTGTTTTTAAAATACTACTGCATGGCGTGGGGTAGCGGCATACCCCACGCGACCAACTGTGCTACACTTTGAACAATAGTTTGCATATTTTTCGTCCGTGTTAGTTCGGTTCTATGACAAACATGAGTGAAGGTGCTACTGCTCAGTTGCGAATGTGGTTGGAGGAAACCGATAGTGACAATGAAAGTGTGTTGGGAGTTGAAGATCCGGAAGAAGTAGAAGAGGATCATCTAGAAATAAACATTGCTAGGGATGACGTATTATTGAATAATATATTATATAAATTGATATATATATATATATATATATATATATATATATATATATATATATATATATATATATATAACGGCTCAAAGAAGTCTTTTTAAAAAAACCTAATATATAAAATATATATTATATATAATATATATATATATATATATATATATATATATATATACATGTGTGTGTGTGTATATATATATTAATATATTATTAAATAATACATGTGTATGTGATTAATTATACTTATTCTCTAAAATTAAAATTATTTGTGTGCATTTCCGCGTTTTCTTTTTTATCGAAACCCTATTCACATATTTATAACAATTTTTCTCTATAAACTCGACCCAAACTGTGTATTTAGCAAGCAGAAATATGCAAAGATGTATTAAATAACATATAACAACATAAATTAATGAAAAAGTAACGTAAGATTATTTTTAAAAGAAAAAAACACATGTGGGGTACGACACTACCCCACGCGACCATTGGTGTCACAGTAAGGGGCGCGACCAACGGAGTGTTAAAATAATCCGATATCTGCTTGATTTTTTAATGTCTGGGCGTAGTTTTGTCATTTGGTCTAGGGTGTCAATATTTTTAATCTGGGCCTGACAACAGCTATCAAAATATAATGATTAAATTAAAATTACGTTCTACCATAAGATTAACATAGGAAATTTTAAAGCCTGTAAGGTGTAGGCATGAGGCAGATATAAATTTTAGTGGGTTGCTGCTAATATACAGGACACTACCTCTCCAGGGGGGTGATGTTGTTCGCGTCCGCAGCATTCCATTAAAGCTGCACGTACTCCCCGGGTGGTGCTAAACAAACAACAATTTTTGGCAGCTGAACTATTACGCAAGTGATCTCTCAGCTATGCCAGCTGCCAGACCAAATCCTAACGGCCCGTTCCCGGGCCACGTTTAAATGTACTGACGCAGGTGCTTTGCACTGCAGGACATCTTTTATTTATTTTATTATTAATAATTAAGTTGGTAGCTGGCTATGATAGCCATACGATATATATATATATATATATATATATATATATATATATATATATATACCCAGATAGCACATAAACGTAAAAAAGACGTGAAAATAACGTTTCCTTTTAACATTTTTGACGTTATTATTACGTCAAGAAACGGATTTATAACGTTTTTTTCACATGATTATAACGTGCGAGTGTCACACTTTTTTACGTTAAAAAAACGTAAAAATACTACGTGAATATAACGTCTTTGTTTTACTTAATTTTTACCTTTTTAACTTATGTTTTACTGAACATTTTACAAATTTTTTTCAAAAATTTGTAAATGAATGCTTTTTTTCTAACCAACACATTAAAAAAATGTAAATAAAGTCGATCAAAAATTTCTTACCTCCACCTGGATTTGAACCCTCAACCTTTCTATCACTGTCCTAGCGCCTTTACCCTCTCGGCCATTTCTGCTGTACTTCAGGTGGATTTTATTTAATATTTGTACATTTAATACTCAACCTTCCTTGTACTTGAGAACAGATGGCTCGGTGTATCTGTGCTCATGTTTTTGTTGAGTATATTTTAAAAATTGATTTTATTCGCGTTTCGTCTCAGATCAAAAACATTATTTTTGGATCTTGATGGCGGCATACCCAGATAGCACAAAAACGTTATTTTTACGTGAAAATAACGTTTTAAATTTTACTTTTAACGTTATTTTCACGTTAAAAAAAAGGTGAAAATCACGTTATTATAACGTGATTATAATGTGAAAAGCGCACTCAATTTCACGTTAAAGTAACGTGAAAAAAATACGTGAAAATGACGTTTTTGTTTCACTTAATTTTTACCTTTAAAACATTAAGTAAAAAAAAGGTAAAAAAAATTTGGTGAAAATCACGTTTTAAATTTCACGTTTTTTTTACTTTCACATTTTTATGTTATTTTCACGTGAAAAAAACGTATTATTTTTTACTTTTACGTTTTCACCTTTTTTCACGTGAAAAAAACGTGATTTTCACATTGTGTGCTGACTGGGTATATATATATATATCATAAAAAATGTAAAATATGAGATATATAATATCTCAAAATATAAACATAGGATACCTTTCCTATGGGTATATACACATTTGAAAGCGTTGCATCATCCTGCGTTCCAACGCACGTTCTTAAAATATAGGAGAACAAGGATGTGTACACACACATGCAATGCACGTGCATGTGGGAATTTTCTAGGGCCTTGCATATGTACATGCACAACCATTTGTTCTTCTATATTTTAAGAACGCACATTGGAATGTATGGTGGCTAACGGGTGATGCCCTCATTTTGTCCATGCCCGAACAGTATGTCCGGATTTCTCTTGAGATGCACGCGAGCTGAGAGAAAAGGAAAATCTTTGTGCTTGCCTTTTTAATGTAGAAGATTCAAATTATAAAGAGGCTGAGATTTAGATAGTAGATCTACTTATTTCAGTAGATTTACTACCTAACCCACGACCCCTTGACTTTGGCTCATTTCGTCCAAAGTCTTGACACATTGATAGATCCTCTTTATAAACAATGTTATGAAGTAAATTAAATTGAGAACTAAATAAATAAAGTGCTGCTGTCTCTTAGGAACATGGCAAACTACAAAAAAACTAGTTCATATCAAGTACAAAGAATAATATACTACCCTTGTTTTCAAACAAAATTACCTGGGGAAATTAAACTTTACTTCTCCATATTTGGTCTTAAGTACTTCAGTACCGGGGAGCCGAGCTTCGCTCTATAATTATGTTGTAAAATGTTACAAAATGTTTAAAGTTACATTTAAGTTTATTAAGTGAGGGTGAGATGTCAGAGCACGCCTTCAGTCTTCCCTTTTCTATAGGTCTTTTTTTACTTCCTCCTCGAGAATGTTGGGGTGGAAGAAAAGTATTTAAAATGTAAACAAAGAACTTAAACTTACGATAGAGGTTTTTGAGTAGCATTTTCCTAAAATAACATTTTCAATCTATCTATAAAAATGAAAGTATGTATCTTTAAAAACTAAAGCTTTGTGTGTCTTGAATAGGCGCAAAGACTACTGGACCGATTGACCTGAGGTTTTGTAAAACTATACTTTATTTATCTAGCAGAAAGATTGATAGGCCTATTCCTGTTATTTATAAGCTTGTGGGCTTTGCCCTATTGGCCCTGCATATGTATTGTACGTAGAATTTTAAACGTGTATAGTATACAATATAATTATAAAACTTGAAACTGGGCAAGTTTTGTTCAAATTTATTTATTCTTTAATTCAATTTATTAATATAAATAATCAGTTGTTAAAATTTATTCTTCACGGCACTGGATTATTTTGTTATTTTTGGTAATTTTACTTTCGCAAAATTATTAGACCATCTCTTTTTATTCAACCAATCTGCAGCATCTATACTTATTTAATACGCTTAGGTTTTTTGTGTTGAGAACTCCTCTTACAATTTTTAACCGATATTCAAGTTTTTGGTGTCGTTGGATAGGGCTTGTTCTGTAGTTGTTTCTGCTAAAAATCGATGAAAATCAGACATAAAATAAGGGCGCTTTATACAAATTAAATTTGAGATTTTCCCATTAGAATAAAATTGGGTTTGGGTTGAACATTTTAAACATCTGTTAATGTATAGCTGTAAACACGTGTAGTTTTTTGTGATTACTGATATTCACAATATTGGATTGGTCGGTTGTCCTTAATTTAGAACTAAATGTTACTTTTGTATTGTATCAAAATAAATTGCTCGATTCAGAGCAACAAGTAGACTAGTAATTCGTAAATCAAAATTACATGTGGCGTTCTTACACCATTTACCATTTACCATCAAAGTCATCTCTGCAGTCCTTGAAGAGAGGACAATTCTTGCATGAATGTGTTTGTGTGTGTGTGTCATGTGTGGAGCATTTTATTTTTTATGGGAGTGTTCTTCTATGAACTCACTTAGTTTGTAGTAAGGTCTTTCCAATAGATATTTTTAGTTGCTTTTTAAACATGGAGGCCTTATTAATTTCTTTGAGACTATTTGGCAACAAATTAAACATTTTTACCCCCATGTAATTATAGGTGTTTTGCTGGTTTTGGTTTGGTGGTTTAAGTTAAGATTAGTTTGATTTCTCAAACTAAGATTGTGACAATTTATTCTTAGTTGAGGGGGGTTGTATTTAATGTAAACTATTATTTCAAAGAGGAATGAGGAAATGACGCTTAGGATGCGGTTGAGAATGAAGGAAGGTTTGCAATGTTCCTGAGGTCCAACTTGTTCCATGATTCTGATTGCCTTCTTTTGTTGAATGAGGATTTTTTGAACATCTGTTTCATTCGCTGGCCCCCAAACGATAATTCCATTCCAGACGTGAGAAGAAAAAAGTGCATGATACACAGTTTTAGTTATGTCCTTGTTTGTTAATGTTCTGATTCGTTTGAGAGCGTAAGGCACTTGAGATAATTTCTTTTGTAGTTTGTCAATGTGAGGCTTCCAGGTTAAATTATTGTCAACTATTAATCCTATAAATTTTGTGGTGGATTGATCTGGAGCATTATTGGTTTGACGGCAATTTTTAGCAGGTAAGAGGTCCGATGTTACAGTTTTTTCTTGGTTTATTTTCAGTCTCAGGTACAGTAGTTGCAGGCAGTTTCGGATGATTGTAGGAGAAGGTCTACTGCTTGTTCTTGGGAGTTAGGATTGCCTTTATCATTGGGAGATATAACTGTAGTGTCATCAGCGAACATAATACATTTTGACTGGTCTGTGAGGTGGTTAGGAAAGGAATTTATGTGTATGAGAAAAAGGAGTGGGAAGAGGATGGATCCTTGGGGAATTCCTTGCGTAGTGTTCTGGAGTGACGATCTTACTTTGACTTCATAGTTGTTGTTGAGGTGTTCTATTTCCACTATTTGCTTTCGCTAATAAGGGTTGGATCGGTCCAGGCTATCAAAGGCTTTTTCTGTGTCTATGAAGATTCTGGTAGCTTGCTTCCTTTCCTCCCAAACTCCCGAGATGTCTTGACAAAGTTGGGCCAGGGCTGTTGATGTTGATTTTCCTTTTCGGAACCCATGTTGAAAACCTGATATTAAACAGTTCTCTTCTAGATATTTGATTAATCTAGATATTTGATTAATTGGTTGTGGATTGCTTTTTCAACGTATTTGGATAAAGTGGGCAGCAATGATACGGGTCGGTAATTTGATTTGCAGACATTTGCAGTCCAATATTAAGTGGCAAACACACATTGATTATTTGGCTTCAAAAATTGCGACGGATATTCATGATAAGATCACTAAGTGCTAGTGTTTCTGCTGATGTCTTTCTCTGTATTATTCCGCATATATCCATGGTTTTATGTCATATGGAACCTCAGTGTGGGCTAACTGTTCTTATGCCATTGACATTGACAGAATTTTTATGTTGCAGAAAAAGGCCGTAAGATTAATGTGTGGTGTTCATAAACAAACACATTGCAAACCACTCTTGATTGCTCTTAAAATACTTACCATCATTGTTTGTCATGTTATGCTTTTTGTCAAGGACAATCTGCCAAATTTAACCAAAATGTCAAATGTTCACAGCTACTCCACAAGGTTTAGAGGTAATATTTCCATGTCAAAATTCATGTTTTCAGCCACTGAAAATAGCCTTTGCTATCAAGGCATAAAAAATATAATGCTTTGCCTGTTAAAATAAGAAATTTATCTAGAGCTAATTTTAAGAATGTTATAAAAAATGTTTTAACAAAAGTCTCATTGTATAAACCTGAAGAGTTTTTTAAGGTTAACCCTCCAACTGGTCATTATAACCTCCTTTACTGGTGAGGTTTTTTTGGCCGCCGCGCAAACATTTAGTACAAACAACATAAAACATATAAATTGGTATATAAAACATACAAATTATATATCAATTTTTTCAGAATGAAATAGGCTATTCAAAACAATATTGTTTTTAGTGTACTTACAAAAATTTATTTTGTTAATCCTCCTATTTTGTAACAATAAAGATTTTTTTTTCTTATTATTTTCCTTTTAGAGTATTATCATGGTAAGGTATGTTGTCCATACAACAAAACTAAGATAGCCAAAATAACCACAATTTTATTGGCTTTTTACTGACGTATAACACTTGATTGTTTATATTATAAATAAAATATTACAAAGCAAATATGTGAGGTAAGCACAAACCACATTTTCGCCGCCATATTTTTTTAAATTTTTTATTTTTTATTTTATTAATTTTTTATGATAAAATTTTTTCTAGAACTATTTATAAATATTAAATATAACTATTTGTTATGTATATAAATAATTATATTTATTTATAATAAATTAATAAAGTTAGGCCTAGGCCTATTCACTCACCTAGGCCTAGGCCTAACTCACAACTTTCATGTTCACTGACAACTTCACTTTGTACTCTGAATCTTCATTTAGAAGGCCCAAATAGCACTATAATTACTCAATTCACTCATTATTACATTGCAAACTAACTATAATTCACTAAAATTTGCATTTCAAGTAATAACATAACCACAAAACAGCGCCGCCCCTACGATACGCGTAAACAAAAACAAACACCAGAAATTCAGTCTTACCAACATACTGATATTTCAACAAATACAGCTGAACATATGATGACTAGATTGTTCATCTTTTCCTCTTTCATACTATATAAAAAACATCGACATTGACTATAAAATAACGAAGTAAAATGCATTTTACATAGACCTTGCAAATGGATCGCGATTGCGATCCTACCAGTTTAGAACGGCCTAAATGGGTCGCGATCGCGACGTTTACCAGTTGGAGGGTTAAGTTTTTATGTAACAAACTAACCTTAGTTTGATTTTTTACGATTGTCATAAACATTGTTATTGTTTCAATTGACTTTAAAGCATTTCATTTTATTATAATCATATGATTTGCACCTATACTTTTCTTAAGGGCAAAAATTTGATTTATTATCTTACTATGTAATCCAAGGTTTTTCGTGTTTTGATGAATTAAACTACCTGTTATTTTATACCCTAGAATTTATTGCTCAATACTGGCTTTCCACTCGTGCTTTTGAAGATTATGCCCAACCCCCAACACAACTAAGAAATTTTCTCGTTTTTAATACACAAACTGGCTACATGGTTAAAACATGGGACTTACGTTTCGGAAAAAACTTTATAATCAGGTGATCGCTCCAATGCTTTTCTTATGGAAAAAAATGATTTTTATTAACGATTTTACTAAATATTTCGAGCGTTTTGAGCGTTTTGATGAATTAAACTACCATTATTTTGTACCCAAGAATAGTTATTTTCCATCCGGAACGGTCTAGCGCTTGTACTTCGCGAAATAATTTCCAACCACAAACCCCACTACAAAACTTTCTCGTTTAATAGGATTTAAAAAATATGTTTTTTGCTTCAAATAAGACAGCCCTGGGGTCCACCTTTCTAGCAGTATTTGAAGATTTCTCCTATGATTCACTCAAGCTGACAAAAAAAGGAGAACAAGTTTTTTGTTTGCTTTTCATTATATAGATGATACCACGCTACCTATAGCAAGACATAAAACATTTTAAGATTTATTGACGACATAAATAATTTAATGAAATAGTGAAGTTTAACTCTCTAATCTATTGAAACTAAGTTATATGATTAATAATGATTTGTTTTAAAATCAAATAACTTTTCTGATTTAGGACAGGGTAAAGGCTCAGAACAAAGCTCTATTTAACACGTTGGCTACCAAACGTCACACATATGTGACGTAATGTTAAAAGAAAACCTTAAATATATACCAGCGTCACATATATGTGTCGCTCAAGGTGTTTCCAGTGTACCGACGACACATGGGACGCTCAGGTCAAATCCAGTGTACCGACGACACATATATGGGACGCAGTCACGGTTTAGTTAAATGACTTGCCATGCCCATTTGGTCCACTGAATCGATCTAAAACCTGTTTATCGGTCTATAGGAATGTGTGATACGTGTGTCGCTTGGTCTCTGAGTACGACCTCAATTTTTATTTTTTTTAGATTTTCAAAGTTGACCATCTTATCTGCATGTTACCATTAGTGTTTGCTTACTACACATTTCAGATGGCGTTTTTTATTGCGTGACACATTGTCCTGTATATTTTAGTATTTTTTAGTGTAGTAAAACTATTTTTCATTTATTTCCCAGCTGTCCAACTCATGACACATATGTGAGACAGTCGGTCTGTAGCAAACAAACATGATACAAAATATTACTATAGACCAACGTCACACATGTGTGACGCAATAAAAATGATAAAAGAGTACTGAAATAAAATTGTTTTCCAACTTTTATGAGCAAATATATATATTACACATCAAATTATATAAAAATAACAAAACAAAATTTTTGGTCTCCGGGTTAGTTTTTGTCATAATGACTCGGTCTGTGGTGATAGCATCGAGTACTAGGATCGGTCTGCTGGGAACTCCCGGCGACCTGAATTTCTGACCGTCAACGTGATAAGCAAGGCTTTCTTTATTTGCCATAAGAATGGCATGGAACATATTTTTTGGATTTTATCCGTAACCATTCAAGCTAAGCTACAAATCCAAAATACTAAATGGTTTATTTTTTTGAGCTATTTCAAGTGGTTTGTATAAATATGGTTGGATTTTAAAAATTAAGGTAAAATATGCCAAAAACCCATTTTTGATCCCTTTTGAAACGCCGTATCCATGGTCCGATCATTCTGGTTCGAAAACTCGGCTGGTAATTGTTAGTTAGGAATGTTTGTTGGTTTTTTGTGGTCGCCGAACAAGTGTTCGGCCAGTGCGGACGCGGCTTAAGAATTGTGTAAGAGGTTGAGCAAATAAAAATGTAACTTGAAATATACACAATGCTTTATTCTGAGGATAACACAACAATAAGATAGATTTGCTCTTTAGTCAACTGTGTTGTATTTTCCTGTACTAAACTTTAAACATACCATGAACATTTCGATAGCTTAGGTTTAAAAAGTAATATTTTTATTGAAAATATAGTTTAATGAAACTGCAGGAAATCTAATATAAAGAGATATAATCAACTTAAAACATTCAATGAACAAATATAAAAAAATTGGTATTGTAAACCATACTGACAGTTGAAAAGATTTTTATGCAGTACATCTTTCCCTTGCAAAGGTAGCTTCTGGAGCCCTAAACAGACATTTACTAACCAATTAATGATTCTTCCCTATCTAATACTTACAAGAAACCCGTGATGTAACAAACTTCTCATAACATTCCAGGTCAAATTTTAGGGGGATAAATAATAAAGTTTAATTGATACTTGTTTGGTACGCAGGTATGATGAGATGGAGATTAACTCATTTTGATATTCTTAGAAACGAACTGAATTGTTCAGCAAACTTCCAAACCAAAGTCACTATTAGCTTTGTGTGCAAACATACTGGCATGTAACCTATTGTATTCCAACTGTCGGATAATGTTTACAATATTTGTACGTTAAAAATTTAATCTTTTTGAAATCACATTAATGACAATATGTTATTTAAATTAGTTACTGAACAGGCTTACACAACACAGTTTACAAACTTCAAAAATGTGGACAATGAAACGAAGTTCTATTTCCGTCTAGAGACATCTGGAGAAGGAGATCACTATCCGATGACTGAACACAACCTTGATGCAGAGTGCATACTATCTAATCTTACTTTGTAAATATATATATATATATATTTTGTTTATCTGATACAATAAAATCATTTACTAGTTAGTATATATAGCCTATGTTCAATTAAAAAAAGACATCACTTTAGTTCAACTATAAAAGTGTTGCGACCAGACAAGACAGAGGCAGACTCACTCATTGAGAGAACATTTTTTTCATATGCCAATTTTTTGTTTCTAGAATAATATATTTTTATCTCTCATGTTAAGGATGTAGGCTTTAAAAAAATTTTTGGTGTTACGAATAAAAAGTCTTGGATTTAAAAATGAATAAATTAAATAAAAACTACTATCAGCATCGCTACACTTTTACAGCTTACTGTGTTCGAAAGTCAAGATACACTTAATAAACGTCTACAACGTCAATAAATAAACCACGACTGACAACACTTTTTGCCTAGACTAACATTTAACTAGTCAATGTAAATCTAACGAGAGAAATTACGTAAATATTTGTTAAAACATAGCTCCGTGACAGGGAGGGAGGTACTGGTTTTCTCTGAGAGAGTGCTTACCCTAGATTTATTAACTCACAAGATTTTACACACATTAATGAATAATATATTCCATTAAGCCTAATGAATATTGGAGTAAAGAGATACCGAAATAGTGTTCCAACTGTGAGCGAAGTGGCATCTGTAAACATTCTGTTAGTGGAGAGGCACAATTTACAATACAGAGTGGAAGTCCACTCGCCACCAAGTTATGAGCAATGTTTTTCCGTTATAATTGCAAAACATTTTTGTTAAATAATACTTCACATTTTTAACATTGGATGAATATAGCACATAAATCTGTTATTTTTTTCTTGTTGGACATAATTTTTATAAAAAGCAACCAATATAAACTAACTTTCAACATGGATTTACAAGCCTTCTTTGTGGTTTAAAAAACGGGGATTTTCAGTAGTGTAAAACTGAAAAAGGCTAACACCAATAATTTTTATCAAATAAGTTAAACACCACCTTCCCATGTCAGTCTAGGAAATTTACGTTTACACCAGAGTTGACAACCAAAAGTTTTTTTTTCTAACCTTTTTAAGCTGATTATAGGCTCGTGATTTTATAAATTATTACAGATACATTTACTTTCTTTCTATAATAATTTCAAATAAAGGTTTATGTTACCTGAGCTCTGTCAAAATGATCCAATGCGTAGCGTACCACTACAGCTGTTTCATGCACATCGGCACATCTTCAGGTGAAAAACAGCAAGTTAAAACATTTTCATATCCCTCGTGGTTGAGTTTGTCAAGAAATAAAAAATACACATAGTCACGGAACAATTAACACACGGATACATGACACGGAACGAAATAACGAGACGACACGAAGTTAACACTTATTAAAAAACAAAATTTGGCCAAATGAATTCGGACGCGTGATGCGGCGCCGGGAGATGGTCAGTTGCAACTCACGTTAAGTTAAGTGTTAACTTCGTGTCGTCTCGTTATTTCGTTCCGTGTCATGTATCCGTGTGTTAATTGTTCCGTGACTATGTGTATTTTTTATTTCTTGACAAACTCAACCACGAGGGATATGAAAATGTTTTAACTTGCTGTTTTTCACCTGAAGATGTGCCGATGTGCATGAAACAGCTGTAGTGGTATGCTACGCATTGGATCATTTTGACAGAGCTCAGGTAACATAAACCTTTATTTGCTATATTAAATGATCCGGAGGCTAATCCATCAATAATGAAATAATAATTTCAATCTTAAAAATTCTATTTTTATATCTTTCTAACAAATTATAATTTGTAAAATTATTGTTCTATTTTTCAGGTGTAAAACACCTAATGCAAGGAAAAAATCTGAAATTTATTAACTATGGTTAAAAACGCTATTCGAGTGTAAATTTTTCTGGCATTGCATTCTGTCTTTCCGGATTCAATAACTTGACATTGAACTGCGATAAATAACAGCTCCACTCAAAATAGTTATTAGTGACCATTGTGAAATAAACGGTCGGTGAAATCATATCCTACAGTATTCCATTACTACCAAAAGAAACCCATGAAATAAATTAGACGAAAAAATAAAATTAGATTTCAAAAAGCTTGGAAATTAAAAAACATTAGTTATTTGTACAAATCAAGGAAATATTTATGGAAGGTACAGAATTTTTTACTAGTGTACGGCTGCATGGAGGTTGGTAGCAATATACCGATATGGAACCAAAACTAGCCTACACTGGTTGAAAAACAAAAGCCAATCTAGTGAGTTGCTGTTGCGTTTACAAAGAGATATAAAAAAGTTGAAAGTTCTGGTGTAAAATGGCGCCTTAACAACACAAGTAATGGAGCATTCAAAATCATTATTTGAGGCTAAGTGAGTCATGTATCATTAAAAACAAGGTTTGGTAGAAAACCGGACTGATGTGAAATGTTTTTGAGCAGTGTACTCTTATGGTGGTGAGCTTTTATGGTTGGCAAATAGGGCAAATATTACATGGTTTAAAAAATATGAATATCCCATATTTTGGTGAGTTCTTAAAAAACTAATTGAATTAAATTCACCTCAAGGTAAGCCAGCGACAAATTAATATTTTTCCAACACTTTGAATTGACCAAGAGTTTGAATTAAAGAAATTTTAAATAAGCGAAGATAAATTATCTAGGTTCTTTAAGTGCTTATCAGAGTTTTGTTAAAAGAGCTTCTTCCTATTCCTTGAATGTCATAGTGAATGGCTTTATTTGTAAGTCAAAACGATTACTAATTTACCGTAAATATTAAAGCAAATGTTAAATAGTTCAAAAATATTAAAGCCATTCACAGGATATATATCCAAGTGAAAATACATTACATTTGAAAATGGAAGTGAAAAAAGTTTTGTGGTTCATTGCTTCTGAGAGAAAGTAAGAAAATTATGTTACCCCAAGTTGATAACATCCAAAAAGGATGTCTCCCACAACTGATTGTAAACAAATTGGATATATACATTAAACACATCAGATGTCAAATTGACACTCTTAGGCCAGCCACACAGCAATAACATATGTTTAAAGGAAACACCCGCACACTGACGTGTTCGCTGTAGTGAGTGGGCATTCAATTTGAACTTATGTTATCTTCACTCACAACGTCATAAGCCGTTTTGTCGTGTTGCGTACATTTTGGTGCGCGGTCGTCCTTATTAGTCGACTCTAAAACCCATAGGAAGGTGGTAAACCTTGTTCTCATAAACATATCATAACAATTTTCAGTGTAAAAAAATTAATGTCCATGTTAGTAACAAAATTCTTGTGGTTTGGAGCAAAAACTTATTCTGTTAGAAAACTAATTAATTGTAGTTCATTTTAATGTTCTAAACAAATTAATGGTGGTTAATTTAAATTTTCTTAAGTGTTTTGATACTAAAATTGGATTATTCTTATCTCTATTTGACAATTTGGAAAACTGAAGAAACTTTGGTACTTAATCTTATAGGTAAAACTCGTGAGTTAAAACAGCTCCTTCCCTGATGAATAAAGTTTAATCCCAAGTTATGAAAATCATCCAACAACAAATCATTGCTAGTAAAATATACATTGTATATTCGTTATTCTTAACTCTTTCAAGATAAGTTAAAGGAAAATGATAAACAAATTCATTGCTCATGAAAATGATAAACAAATTCATTGCTCATAACTTACGTGACATATGTATTTTAAATCTTAATATTAAAACATGTTATCCATTTTCTCAAAATTGGACACTCAAATGAAATTCTAAACTTTGAAACAATTTGAGAAAGCTAAAAACAACTTTATGGCCTATCTGTGTGGTATTCATAGGTGAAGAATGTTAAAATTTCAAATATTTTCATTTAAATACATTTTAATTACTGTTGTTAATTAAAATAAATTTACTTTATATTTTCCATATAACATTGTCATTAGCTTCTTTTATTGCAGAATACCAGACAAATTCAGCTAACTGATAAGATTTGAAATAAGAACACCATTTACAAAATACTAAAATTCTGTATGGACACTATCATTCCACAGTTCTATGATAAAATATCAATGGAAGCATATCAAAAGGCTTGACTCACATTCCGTAAATGAAAGTGTGTCCTGTATGTATGTTCTATACCGTGATCTATTGCATTCAACTCTGAAGAGATGATTCAGATAAAACATATTCCAAATTTCCTAACACTCGAAAGAGCTAGAGGAAAAAATACAAATTACATGAGTGATCTTAAATTACAGTTAAAGGAACACTTTAAATTCTGTAAGAATTATATCTAACTACTAGCCATATCTAGATCCAATATTTAGCCGGAGATATATTTATTGAGAACTTTGTAAATAAAAGCAAAGTATATTTTACAGCAGTATACTTTACTTCAACATTTTTTTAGATTCATAAATATTCTTCCTTACAACCTTTCTCCCAGTGTAGGATATAAACTTCAGAACTGAAAATTGAAAGGCCTACCATATGACATAAACTGTCATTTGGTTTAAATTTTAGATTTAAGGAACTTAAATATATTCTTATTAACATTAGGTTTACAAAACAAGAATAATAAAGACAATAGAAGGGAAAACTCACCATTTAATAAAACAAAATTACATTTAGAATAATACTTGCAACAAATCGGTACATCTTAAATACATCAGATGAATGCTGGAATCAGAATAAAATAAGTTTTGGAGAAGGAAATCAAAATATATGTACAAATATATATCAAACTATATTGAATTAATAGACATTTATTTATTTATTACCAGCATGAACATTGAATTGTTTAACTGACAGCTTGCAATTCTGTTGATTATAACCCACTGCTCTGACAATCACTCTGCAAATTAAGTCTTTTTGTTGTATAATTTCAAATTTCATAAGCACAGTAAATGTTTATTGCTGTTTACACACAAGACAATATAATAAATTTTAGTGACTACTAACACCTTTAATAGTACATGTGTCCAAAGAAATAGTTGAATAAAATATTAAAATACTGCTTTAACATTTAATATGTAACAATGAAAAAATATTTTCATTAATAAATATAAAGTACTAGGGGTCCCATGCGTAAATCGTGCATTTTGTAATATGTTGTATTTTCTGTTTGTGAGAAACTCACAAACAGTTTGAATGAATTATATGAGTTTTCAAACAATATTTATGTTGGTTATGCAGTGATAGATGATCTATTTGTTTTTATAATCTGACTTAAAATTCATAACTTTTTTACAAAATAAAAAAAAATTATAAAACATTTTGAAAATTATATAGGGTTCTAAAATACAGCTGTAAATATAAAATATATCAGATTATAGTTGCAAATTTAATCTGAATACCCCCAGGAATGACAATAATCTTGATTATTAGTTTGGATGATCTTATTTTTTTCAAGCATTGAAGGAAGTAGAACATCTATTCATTGAACCATTTCACTTCCTTGACAGTAAAAAAATGAAATCCACACATGATAGTGAATAAGGGAACTCTGAATAAGGGAACTTATTGTACCTTTTTGTGTTCACTGACCAGAATTGAATCGGGTAGGCCAAATTTGTTTTAGTAACCATGTTGATGAGTGCTTACAGTAGAAGGATTAAAAGAAAAGGTTAAAACTCAAATATTTTATGTGGTTAATTTTTTAATACTTGCAAAAGATAACAAAATTTAATACTAAAGAGAACAACCACTTAAAGGGAAAACAAATTCTTGAGCAAACTGTAATGGGAACCGATAAGTTGAGCAAATGATTTTATTTTGTTGAGCTAACCTCAAAACTTTGGACGCAACAATTGAAAATTTAAGTGGAATGATTTAATATATTTTAGTTGCAACTGATGTTACTAAATCAAAATTTAACTTTTATTTAAAATTTAATAATTCCAAAAAATTAAATGTGTTGGAAGGAAAAATAGTTACATTTTCTTAACACGAGATATATAAAGAGCAGACACAAAGTTGTAAAGACTTTAAAGGAACATGAATTTTCCCAAAGTGCCAAAGTACAATAACTGAAATTATATATTTCTTAAAACTAGAAACAGTACTTATAAAGTTATAGCATTTAAAATACTAACACAACATTAAACCAGTAATATAAAAAATATTTAATTAAAAATGCCTAACAATAAATTAAAATACTATTTGTCACTACATTGTGTCTATTTCAGACAAATTACAATATAAACTACTTTAAATAATATAAGGAGCCAGGCTCATTCTAAATATGTTTTACAATAAATATTTTATGTAATAAATTGAAAATAAAATTCTTCAAATAGTGCAACAAAATAGATAACGGACTGTCTACAAGTAAAAAACCAAATAAATCTGAGACTGATCAAATTTGGTTGATTACTATCATTTTTTCAACAATACTCACAGTTTTCATTCAGTATTTATGATTTTAAATCACTCGGTGTATTCAAACATTGAAAATACGTCAACATCGACATAAAAACTTAAGCTACTATTAACCAGTTTATTTATCAGTTAGAAGGATTAAATGTTCAACATTTTACAGGCCTAACTGAATAAAATCTTATAATAACTAAGTTAAAAGGAAATACTAAACAAATATTCTCTGAGTATATCGTTGAATATTTCATTACCAGGACTGGCAAAGGAATTTTCAGAGTAGCCAGGACTGCAGAGAACATATAAACAAACAAAAGGGCTGTTTCATTCCTTTGATGTTGGAAAATGCCGCTTTTGAGTCAGGCCGGTGACATAATCCATCAGACGTCCATAAGAATAACATGCACCAACTGTTTTTTTGCTATCAGGCTAATGAAGTTTTGGTTACTATTTTTTACATCGTTTTACCCGCTAATGAAACAGCCCTTGTCTATTACATTACAGCAGTTTTCCCAGTCCTGAGAGTAACTCCTAATCCCTAAATATTTTTAACCTGCTGATCAATGTTCAGCTTGTTAGGGTAAAAAATACATAGAAATATTTTCATAAATCATTGTTTCAAACACTTTGATTCTTCATTTACCCCAATAATTTTTTATCAAATTGGAAGTGTTGGTCTGGAACTACCCATAAGTAACAATTATTTAATTCAGGTCAAATTAAAACTTCCTTGAGGTATTTCAACACTTTACTCGATAAATATTTATTAATGTATGAAATATTTTCCATCAGCCTCAGATATACATCCTATTACGGTGGATACTTCAAGAACAAATATTAACAGATCGGACATCGGCACTCAAAAGCCTAGAGTGATTAAGTAATTAAAAAATCTACTGCACAATTTCATTATCAAAACTAAATATATTATAATGTAAGAATATATGTTCTAATATAATTACATGACAAAGAGAATGAAACTAATCTCAGACTTACTCTCATTTTCACTAATTATTCTTACTGTATTTTCTCAACTGTTTAAAACAATGATGACACGCTGAACTTCTTTGTTTTAATGTCAAGTGAATATTACAATTTTGGGAATGGGGCATGGAAAGTGCAATGAATGACCTTTAGATCTATTTACAATTTTAATGTTGCCGAAGACGATATTTGTTGCATTGTTAGCAGGTCTAGCTCAATCTCTGAATATTGAGCAAAATCATAAAGTAGAACATTTAGCTGGTGAAAACAAGCCTCCATTGTAAAGCAATGGTGCAGGAAGGTGTACAATTATGAACTTTGGAGAAAATACAGTAAATAACGCATTCAATAACCATAACTCGATGACACAACACATTCAGTTCGAAATAGAAGAGTTGTGAAACATGACGATAAGCTTCTTGAGCTCGACTTAATCGTATTCAAAATCTAACAGAGATAAAAGAAGAAGAAGATACTATCAAAGTAAAAATTTAACACGATGAGCATACTCGAATTTTAAAAGTAAGTTGAATCTAACTATTGAGCTGAAATATGCAACTTCATAGCCTTTATGTTGTTCCTGCTAATCCTTAGTCGTGAGACAATGTTTAAACAAGGAAACTAGTGACGATGTCACCAGCGAGCACAGCTCAGCAGCTGACCACAAGAGCCAACAATCTAAAAATTATATATCTAAATGTCTCGCTTTTCTTACAAAATATGCAATAATGAAATGTTTTCTTTAGATCAATGTCCTATATTTTGCTGTTATGTACTCCTGTTAAAGTCAAAACATTTAGTAAATAATCAAACATAATAATATATAAAACATATTTTTCATATTTTGTCATTTTTTAAAAATCATTATTTAATAATAAAACACATTGTTTTCATTCTGAAAAAAGTCAAAAGCCCGTTTAACAAAACATTTTTGCTATTTCTTATGAAAATAGCTTTAAATTAGATTTGATTTTGCCAAAATCTGTGGATTCTATGTTCATACAAATATTTTAAATTTAATGAAACCATCAAAATGTTTTTGCTTTTTTTAACAAAATTAATAATGCAGCCAGGTAAGTTATTGATGGTGAAATACTATTTTTTACATATTGTTCCCATTTGAGTTGATAGCAGTTAATAAGAATGTGCCAATTCATTCACACGTAAAGGCACAAACGGAAAAAAACCATGAGCGAATTTGAAGGTGCAAACAATTAACTATCCAGCCTGCAATATTGCAGTGAGGGGAGGGGGATTGGGGGAACTAAAGCTAGTGTTGGTGATATTTCAGCTCATGTGATGTCTAACTATTCCACGGATTGGGTGATTCTGCCGGCGAAACCCAGTTTCCGTCAATACAATGAAGAGCGCCTAACTCCGACCTTTGTCATTTGCTGTTGGCCTGCAGTGCAGCATTTATCTGAGTCCAAAGGTCCTTCTTGCATGATTTTGATCTGAAACACATATATATAACTTATCTGAAAAACGGCTTTTAAAAGTTGACAAATCTCAAGTACCAAAACATATGGGTATTATTTAGGGATGGGTCGGTTGTTAAACTCGGATGTAGGTTTTATCGGTTTTTGAAAAAAAAGAAAAAAACGATAACCTATTGATAACACATGCTGGTTTTCGGTTAATTGGTTATTTTTTACTAACTAAAGATAAAAAGTTTAAGAGAAATCAATTACAAAGGAAAGGACGTCCAGTTCTAGGAGGATAACAACCATTTATAATATGAGACGATAGATGGAATGTGGAACACCTGCCGATAAGAGCTCTTTTGTGTGGCATCCGGCCGGCCGGCGATCGCTTATGTGATCTACGTCCTTATCAGTTTCCTAGTACATTATATTTGGTTTATAAACTAATTGTTATACAAATACAAATTATAGCTATTGTTTGCCTGATTTTCACTGATTGAATAAAACTTTAATAAAAGTTGCACGACCTATGGTTCAACCTGTATAGGTGAATTAATATTATTATTATTATGTTGTTTTCAATATTGTACACAAAAATACTACAACAGTCCTTACATTTTGTAAAAGTAACATAAAACATATAAATTGCTATATAAACATACATATTATATATAATTTTTTCAGAAAGAACTAGGCTATTAAAAATAATATTTTTTTTTAGTGTACTTACAAAAATGTATAAAGGTAATCCTCCTATTTGGTTAAAATAAAGATATTTTTTCCATGGTTTTCCTTTTAGAGTAGTATCAAGGGTAATGGTAAGGTATGTCTTCCATACAACAAAATAAGATAGCCAAAATGACCACAATTCCATTGGCATTTTACTGATATATAACACTTGATTGTTTATATTATAAATAAAATATTACAAAGCAAATATGTAAGGTAAACACGAACCACCTTTACGCAGCCATATTTCTTATTTTAATTTTTTTATTTATAATTTTTATTTTATTAATTTTTTATGATAAAATTTTTACTAGGCCAATTTATAAATATGCTATAGATTGAGATTAACTAACTGAAGCTGTAGTTTACTTTGATAAAAATAACACGTTTAGACATAATTTTAAAACAGAAAACTTGAAAATTTTTCAAACTTGAAAACCTGTGATTTTTGAGGTACTTGTTATAAATTATAATAAAATCTTTGTAGCAAAATCGCGTCAGACTGTCACATTTTTGTGGCGGGTATCGCAATATGCGACAAATGTGACCGCAGCGTAAACCCTGCATATGTTCTAATGTACACAAAGCAGACGTTTTTCAAAGCCCTATGTAATACTTATGAAGGACGTTTTACGTTGTTTCTCATTTTCTGGTAACTTTATTGACATGCCAATATTTTGCCCTCGTGCCTGGGACCTAGACCTTTAATTTGAGACCCCTCCCATCATCCTACAATTTGTGAAAACGCTCAGATTTTGCTAAAAAATTTTGCTGAGAGAATTATATATAGATAATAGATAGTAAAATTAAATTAATAACTTATGCCCGGCTTTCTTGACAGGATAATTAGATTATTACAATTTTTGTTTGTTTATTGAACAACTACTACTAGAAATTAGCTGTGTATGCTAGTTCACCTAAAGGTGACAAGAAATTGAAAAGAAAAGAAGGTTGTGAAGGTGACAAGAAGAAGTTTTCTTGTGAGAAGGCTTTCTTGTCAGGATAATTAGATTACAGTCAACTCCCGATTATCCGTCGTCGGGTAAACCGGGTTGCGGATTAACCGGGGTCACAAAAAGTCAATTTCAATTTGATTTATTTTCTCAGTTTAGACAACAATATCATCATTTATCGATCTTATCATGTTAAAATTACTATATTAATTATATTTTGATTTATCAGTGGAAAAAAGCAATTAAACACAGAAAATAATCCAAAAATTATTTGTTGGTGTAATTGTGATCGTAGTAATGTGGTCAGGGAGGAACGTGTCAGAGCGATGGTGTGGTGGGGTGTAGATGGGGCGCAATGGCGGGTATGACCTTGACTGCTAGAAACAATTTTCGCCCGCCAGGATGTGCTAAAAATAGAAACCAAGAAAGGTCTTATTTAGTTTCCAGTTCAGTCTGTAATCATCGCTCTGATTCGTCTGTTGTTCAGTGACCCCGAGTAATTTTGTATTTTATATTATGCTAAACAACACATTTCAAAATGCATTTGTTTTGCATTTCAAGAAATGTTTGTTAAAGTGACATTAAAATTTTATTTGACAAAGTAATAAATTTATTAGCCTAATTCAATGATTATTAGCATACATTTTGGACAATTGGTTGTTCTTACATTTTTTCCCATTAGACAAAAAGATGAACCATCACTCGTTTTTGTTCTCGTTGTTGTAAATTAATTAGGGGTGGGCGAGTACTCGAGTTTCGAGTAGTGGCTCGGGTAATTAGTCCTACTCGCTACTGTAATAATGTTTTTTCTACTCGAGTCGAGTAGTTGCAAATACTCGAGAATCGAGTCGAGTAGTCATCGTCGTCACTCCCGGCGGCGCGCGCCCGCAGCCGTGACAATAGTTGTTTACGTCTGGCGGCCGGCGATCTCGCTAACGAGCACAAAAACACGGCCCGGCCGCCGAGACGATCTATTGGTCAGCTTATCTATATCTATTGGTCAGCTTATCTATCGACTCCCGGCAGTAATTTATTCAAGAGGGGTGTTTTTGGCTCCTAGTACCAAATGCTACTTTCTGAACCAATTGTCGTAAAAAAACTAAGGGATGGCTCGTTTAATTCATCTAATTCTTACAAATTAAACAAAACGTCAACCAAAGTTGTGTGACTTTCCTAAAGGAAAGTGTAAAAGTATTGTTAAATAAATCAATCTTTAATTGAATTACTGTTTTATAATGTTAAAAGTATCTTATTATAATTTAATAATAATTTTTAAATAAAAAACCTCAAATCCCATTAAATATATATTTTTTTCATTAAACATTACAAATACATTTATTAGATTTTGAGGTTCATAACTTAAAACCTTCATTGTGTTTTATTGATTTTTTCATCATACACTCCTTTTTTAATATAGCAAAAATAGCTAAATGAATACATAGAAATAAAAATAATTAGGTCTAATAGTGTATATTTTCAAAGTTCAATTTTTATGATAATCTCTAAGTAAGAACCTGTCTCAGTTAAATCAATAAGTAAAAAAAGAACATTTCTTGGGGTTATAAATGGTGTTGGTTTGTTGAACCACTTCATTCCTTAGTTTTAATATTTATTATAATTTCAATTTCTTGTTTTTTTTTTGTTATTTTTTAACTGAGCAGGCCTTAGGCCTATTTATGTAATACAGTTTTGTTTTCTTTACAATTTTTCCATTTGTTTTAATCTATATTTTGATGTACATAATTTTTCTGTTAATTATTTGTACAAAACGTTTAATATTTCATTCAACAAAACTATTATAAAATTTTAATGGACATTTTTATATGTATATTGGTTAGTGATTTGATTTTAATTTTTTTGGTTACAAGAAAATTTGTAATGTATCCTTATCTTATTGTATACTGCAAATATAAAAATTAGATATTTAAAATCTTTTCAACTAAAGGAGGTTCATTGTAACTTATACAAAAACCAGTGGAACAGTTTGGAAACAGAACCAGTTGATATTTAACATTCATTTTTCTTTATACGACACTTAGATAAAAGTCAAAACGAATATTTCCTTATAGCGTCGAGGAGAGCAATACCGTCCCGAAATTGGACGGGAAATAAAAATTCCCGTCCCGAACTAAAAATCCATTCCCGTCCATCCCTAATTTTGTTGTTGATGAAATTTTTTACTTAGGCCTAATTCTCAGAAATTGATTTGTACTACACATTGTAAGAGGAAAACTGTAAATAAATATACTTACTTTTCTATCAACTTTTATCTAAGTAGTTCTTATTGTCGTACCCTAAATTGATGTTATCTTTCAGTGTTCTCATGCATAAAGATGAATTTAATAATACTTTTACTTTTATCATTTAATATTATTTTTAAAAACTCATTTTAAACTTTTTCACACTACTACTCGACTCGACTCGATACCCGAGTAGTTGATGCAATACTCGACTCGAATCGTAAAACCACTACTCGCCCACTCCTAAAATTAATTATACTTAGCGACCCTACCCCCCTCACCTTACCCATCCATCGCGGCTGCCCGATGCCAAACAATAGAACACCTGACTTTGGTTTTTTGTCCACGTTGGACCCTTTTATTGTGTTTCTTGTTCACTCAACTAAAAGATTTATTTATTCTTTCCAATAAGGTTTGGTCAATAAGAAATAATAAATATCGGGAAGCCGCAGACTCTTAGTTAAAACTTATTTATTTAGTGTTTTACTCAATTTATTGAACTCTTTGTTTTAACCGTGGTTTTGGGTTATCCGGGACCCTTCAACCAGTCATTACCCCGGACAATCGGGAGTTGACTGTATTACAATTTTTCGCTTTTGATTGAACAACTAGTACTATAAATTAGCTGAGTATGCTAGTCCACCTTAGTGGAACATGGCTAATTACCTAGTTGTTATAAACTTTAAGTTAACATTATATTTGTTCTAGTTTTTTTGGGATTAAGTTTTAGCTCTGTCCGTTTATTATATATAAAAGACAGTATTACAACTAGTACCAACCTGCGTATAGACTGCAACCACTCCTTGAACTGAGCATTCCCTTCAGGTGTGATCTGGAAGGCAGCCCGAGCCGAACATACGATGTTTACAAAGTCCTCGTAATCAGCTGTTGTAAGATGATATAATTTCTGATGCATGCATTGGATATACCTACAAAAAGAATTTCATAGTTGTATTTCTATAGTCACTCTATAAGAAACTCTAAAATGATTTTAAAAAATCTTTGGTGCATTAATTTATGTATTTAGATAAATAATAGTTTAAATTGTTATTATTTGTTGATTTAAGAATATTAATAGCAAGGAAATGTCTGTAGGGATTTATTTTATATTATTGTGAATTGAAAATTTTAGAAAAATAGAAGGAATTTATTTCACTATATAAAATTACACCAATTTAGTATTAATAAGTTTAATAAGGAACATCACCTTGGATTGAGTTAAATAAATAAAAATCTATTCATCAATTTAAAGTATTTACTCTGCTTGAAATGCTTAAAGTCATAGGATAGTATTCACTTCATTCAGTTCAGTTGTGAAATACCTTGACTAAAATTTTGTATGGAGGTGACTTTAGAGTTTTTGCTCATACAGTAAACGCTATACTTTTTTAAAACAAATTTTTTGGTAAATTAGCAATTTTACTGCTTGAATTTATGAGAAACTTGCACAAAATTGATCAATGGTCAACACTATTCACTATTTTTACAGTTGAACCTGCCTGCACAACATATTATCCATAAATTTTATAACATGAAAATAGTGTTTAGTGTTTATCGTAATGTTTACCGTATCTTGCAAAAACTCTTATAGCTTTACAAAATCCATTAGGCCTCACCCCTGCATGCCTTGCTCTCAATAAAAATAACTTGTCTAGCTTAGGACATTAAGGATGATTAAAATTAGAAAATATAAACACCCAAACCAAAAAAGCCTATCAGCATGAGCGTATGAGGACCTTCGCAGTTTTGTTTATGTTTGTAGGAGATAAAGTTATTTTTACATTAATTTAATTTGTTGACATTAGCTTTACTTTTACTTACAGTAACATTAAAATAAAGTACAGTCTGGGTACATTTTATATAAATGATTTGTCAGTATAATAAAAACCCATGATACAAAATAATTTAAAGCCCAACAATTTTCAGCAAAAAATGTACGGTATTTTCTTTACTGATAATTGGTGGCTCTACAAAAAAGGAATAACATTACTTTGGCCAATATGGTACATATAGTATTTTTCTTTTTATAATTCTCTTCAAATATCCTTCCTTTAGAATCAAAAAAGGTTTTAAAATAAGAGTGATGTGAGTGTTGAAGAGAGTACTTGTGGTAGTTATAAAATAATTAGACCTAATAGTCTTTAGTTTGAATGAAAGTTTAAATTCACTTTCAATAGTAAAAGGGTAGGTAGGTAAAGAGTTGTTAAGTTATTGATTATAATTTGTATGGTAAAGTTCAACCAAGGTTATTTAAATGGATAGAAGTTTAGTTATGAATCATTTTTACCCGCTCCCGCTACTCACATTTGCTGGCACTTGTGCACGAGGGGCGTGAGCGTGGTGCGCAGGTGCTGCATCACCAGGCCGGGGTTGTTGCAGTAGTGGTTTTCGGGGCTGAGGTAGTGCGCTGCCTCCAGCGCCATGTCGTGCAGCACAAACGGCGACACGATGCTGTTCACTGCGCACATGCACAGCTGGTGCAGGTACTGCGTCCCTGCCAAGCACACCACAACATACACAAAAATTCGGAAAAAACTGGGTTGTTCCTATTTAAAAATTTCCTAATTACTTTGAGAGAAGTTACAATTGTTTTCGATTGAGCTCATTAACTACCACGTTCTTGAAAGGAAAGGATCCTTTAATAGCACAAAAAATTAAGGCCTTCAAAACACATAAATATTTTAAGGTCACTTGTCGCCATTTTTAATCAATGAAATAACAAACAAATTTGTAATTTTGATTCATGAATTTAGCATAACATATGTAACTGATAAAATCAAATAATGTATTTTCAAGGTTATTCTTAATGAAAGAAATGTATGAATATTTTTACAGGGGTAAGCGTGCCAGCTGTTTTATTTTAAAACCATAAAGCGTCGGCATCTTAAAGATTGATTAAGTGACCTTACTTGAAAAAAGTTGACTAGTAAATAGCATTGACTTTTGATCCTCTTTATTACAGGAGGATAAAGCTTAAGTTAGGAGGATAAGTCAAGTCAAGTCAAGTCAATTCTTTATTGTACAATACGCCTGGTACAGGATTACAAATGTAATACACAAGCTGGTACATGGTCAGTTGTATCTACATCCAAGCTACTCTAATTTAATCATTATTCCTCTGTAATAATAATATACCGTACATAATAATAATAATAATATAGAAAAGAAAATCAAAACATCATTAAATAAACATAAGAGAAATCCATATTCAGAACTTATCCTCAATAAATGAGTCAACGCTATAATAACATTTTTGGATTAATGCCTCTTTCAATTTTTTTGTGAAACCTTTAAAATTTAAACTTTTAAATGAATCAGGTAAATGATTATATATTTTTAATCCCATGTAGAAAGGTCCCGTTTCAAATTTTGCACGGGAATGAATTGGATATTGAAAGATTTTGTTGTTGTTCCTTGTTTGATAGTGATGATTTGATTTGTGTGTCTCAAAAATATTTAAATTTGAGTGAACAAATTTAGCTATTTCAAAGATATAGAGACAAGGTAAAGGTAGGATAGAATATTTTGTAAAAATAGATTTACAGCTAGTTTTTTGCTTCAAACGAAATATTGTCCTAATGATGAATTTCTGGCAAATGAATACTCTCCTGGCCTCTACAGAATTACCCCATAGAGCAACTCCATAAGCCAACAGGGAGTGAACATATGCAAAATAAACTGACAAACAGACTTCAGTAGTTGTAATTTTAGTTAAAATACTAATTGCATACCTCGTTGAGTTTAATTTTTTATTTAGGAAGTGTACATGGTCAGACCAATTTAATTTTGAATTTAAGTTAATGCCCAAAAATTTTACTACTTCGGTGTTACTAATTGTAGAATCTGTGACATGACTTCTTAACTTAAACTGTAAGATCTTGGTCTTGCTTTCATTTAATTTTAGACCGTGTTTCTCCAACCATTCCTCAATTTTTGTAATAGTACAGTCAAAATTATATTTTAGGTCTCCAATTGTTTCACTTTTTAAAAGAGCAGTTGTATCATCTGCATACAGAGTGAAAGAACAGTTATTATTAGGAAAATAATTTGGCAAATCATTAATAAAAACAACAAATAACAAAGGTCCAAGAATTGAGCCTTGGGGCACTCCATACCTCACACCCACCCAATTTGAATAGTATTTATTTCCAGCTTTTGATTTTTCCAGCAATTTGTTTAATATAACATATATTTTAATAACTTAAATGCTAACTTAAATCTTTAACATACAAACCTTGGGTGTTTAACCCTTTTAGTACTAAAAAAATTACATAACTTTTGAAAAGTGCTACGGCAGCCAAGGGGGCAGAGGTGAGCGCATGAAATAAAAATTCAATAAAAAAAATTAGACCCAAAAGTGCTAGACAACGATATTTATGAAAAATGTTTAAAAAAAATAATTTTGAGACATTTTTATTCCTGAGTATTTTTTATTTGGTTTCAGAGAAAAGTAAAATCTGAACATTACTGCAACAAAAGGGAAATCAATGTTAGTTGCTATTTGACTTTTCAATTCATCTCATAGTTTTCAAATAAAACATCTGGCACACTTGTATAAATCACCCTATTAAAAAACACACCATACATTCTCTTATTAAATTTTGTTAGAGGTTAAGATAATCTAACAAATAATCTGCTTTAAAAAAACATTTTGGTTCAGAAAATCAGAAAAACCTGAGTGGACATGAACTAACCTAGTTTCTTGGAAACCCTCAGTAGCCACTTGACGTCTTCTCCGTATGGAGGGTTGCGAGCATATTTAGCCTGCGGCCTGTCGTCGTGGACCCTGCGAGACAGAGTGTCCAAGGCCAGCATGCCTACGCGGTACGCGGCCAGCAGATACCTCAGCTGTGACTGGCTGTACTGCTGTCCTGGTCTGTGTACCTGCAACACATACAATCATCACCCTACTTCCAGCTCTGCTTTGCTCTATCATAGACTACAGATTTTCGAGGTAAAAATATGAAAATTCTGAATTTCAAACCACACAATAAAATTTGTTATGCGGTACAAAGAGAGGAGGGGACCAGCAGAACGACAAGAAAGAGAGTGACAAGAATCACTTAAACATTATAAGATAACTATCTCAAATTGTAGAAAGTGGGATGAGTTGAACGGCAGGAAAGAGACAGTTAGTTGTAACCCACTCTTTCATCTGAAGAAGGTTTCACCTGTTGGACAAAATATCATTATTTTGTTTTTTATTTTGTGTTCTGTGAGCTCATCCAACTTTCTAAAAGTGAGCTGTATTCCAATAGTTTTCTCTATAAATATCTAAACTATCCAAAATATGCAACTAAAGATAAGTACCGTGAGGTACAGTGTAAGCTCTTTTAACCGACCTCAGACCAACTGCCCATCGGATTCACTGATTGTTTTTCTAGAACAAGCGGAATATACAAAATTCCGCAGTGTGAGCTGATGTTGAAAATAATCTAAAAAAACTTTAATTTTTCAAGATGTCGATCATACATTACTGTAGCAAGTCAAATTCAGTCTTTTTCTCTCAAAATGTCATGCAGGCAGGGTTTATTGTTCTAACTGTGAACTAATTGATTGCGTTAGAAACAACTGATCACGTTACAACAATTCTTGACATTTTTCAATTGTTATATAATACTAGCTAACACCCTGTCAAAAATGACGGGTAATTTTTTTGATGATTATTCAAGAATGTGATGTTTTTTTGTTAGTTTTAATTATATCACAAAATTTATAAACCTTGACAATATAATATTAAAAATTAAAACTTTGCATTTATTTTGAAATGTTACGAAAATATGTAAAAATATAAGACCTAAGAATTTTTATATAATTTGCTTAACACCCGAGAATAACCTTTACATTCTTTTTGTTAAGTTTGTTAGCTTCAAAAAGAGTCTGACGTCCCCATTAGTTTTTTGTACCACCACCAACGCTTAGAATCAGCGTTCTTACTCCGTGGAATCTTCCACAGGACTTATAACATTATTTAATTTAACCATGCTTTCAAGTTCTGACTTGACTTTATCATGCAATAAAGAGAAGTACTGTACATTATTGGGTATACTAAGTATTACTGTTTTTGCATTGTCCTTTAAGTCAATCGTATAGTTTCTTTATCGTCACTAAAACATTATTCAAAACCCCTTTTCTCTGTCTTTTGTTTGCACTTTATTTCCATCCCTTTTTCTTATCCTTTCTTCTTGCATCCTTTCTTATTCTTAACTTCTTGTATATTTCAATGCTTATTTCTTCATAGTTTGTAGTTCTGCACCTTCACATTTTTGAACACCATTGTTTACATCAGTGGGAACAATAAACCAATTGATAAACATGCAGAAGCATAAATCTACATGACCTTAAAATGATGAAAAAGAAGAATATAAGGACGTTAAATGACTTAGTTATAACAAAAATTTTTGTCTGTCAATAGAATTGAAATTGTTTGTTTTGTTTACAAAAACACTTTGTAAACCAGCAGTGGTGTCAAATTTCAGTGTAGGATACGGATCACCTGGAGCAGTAAACAAATCGACAAAATCATGTCTTAGATTGGTCTAAATAAGGTCTAATTTTTATTTTTCGGCGTTATAAGGAATTTTCCAAGGTATACCATATTTTTTCCTATCATATAGGGACCATAACAAATCTATCGACTCCAAAATGGCCAAGATCCGTTCAGTAGTTCTCTCTCTAGACCCTTAAATGCACTCTTTTATTATATATTATCGATTTTATCTACCACCCTGGCAATATTCATGAATAATGATATTACCATGTATAAGTATATTATTAAACCAAATTTAATTTTGTTGCTTACTGGGGTCTTAAATGTACAGGTATAAAATTAAAATACAAATTCAAAAGCTCAGCATATGACAAAAGTATACGTTTAATAAGAAGAACATAATTCGGACATCAGCTGGTTGTTTTGTTATTCCATGTTCCATTACAATTCCTAGTTAGTTGCTTTATGCGCCTAACCCTTAATGTGAGTGGGAATGATGATTTGTTCAAGCGACATCTATGCAATGATGTTTTTGACGGGTGGCCGTCCATAACCTATAACTTTTTTATTTGTTTATTACAGTAATTTAACAAATTTAAGTTGGTCGTAAATTAAAGTAGTGTATGTAACAATAGTATTCAGACTTTATAATAGTTGAACTGAGATATTCAGAACACTCGCTTTGCCCATGTTCTACCTTACATCAACTTGTGGCTTCAAAGCTTTCATAATACAATTGTTGCATAAACTTAAACATATTTAAGGTATTATTCGGTTTAACCGACCTTCTTCAATAACCGACCATAGTCTGGTCCCGTAGTGGTTGGTTAAGAGAGCTTCTACTGCACTAATAAATTCAAACAATAGTAATCCAAAAATAAAATAAAAATATTAAAATAAATAAATAAAATAAGAAAGCACAGAATTATAACAGTTACAATTGATGACTCTGTAGCTAGTTTTGGCAGGAGATAGAGAGGACACCAAAAATAAACCTACCAAGAGTAGAATAAATTACAAGTTAAATTTTTTTATATGCGTAGTTATAAGAATATTTTGACAACTGTCATGTCCTTGTTATGACATCAAACTAGCATGTATTACAAAAGGTTATATTCTTTCTACTGAATTTCAAAATTGATTAATTCCAGCACCGGGCCACTTATGAGAAAAAAGACAATAAATTATTGAACAATGATTCATTGTTTGACTTTTGGTATAGAGTCACGGTAATTTATTACTTAGATAAAATAACAAGTCCCATATTACAGATTGGTGAAATGTAGGCCTAAACAAATTGTCAAATAAAAAATGAATACTAAAATCATACAAGTTTAAAAATTGCATGTAAGTTGGTTTATATGACAGAAAATGAGATTTTCATTGAATTCAGAAATAATAATAATATGATTATAGGGTAAACATTACAGATTCACAAATACCATACCATTTAAAAATGATCAATTCATAAGAAAAATAATTAATTCAGCTAACGAATCGATGCATCGATTATATTTTATGGTACCTGTTGCTGCGGCTGGGGCCGAGGCAGAGACAGCTGGTGGGGGCTGGGCACCGGCTGTGACACACACTGCGTCGTGGGCGCCTGCGTCAGCACTATCTGCGCCTACAACAACCTCAGGCTCAATCACACACCACTAACAGCTGTTAAATTGTAACCTTCAAAGCTTTCAGTTTATGCTATTGATGGGCCAGTTCCGATTCTTGATTCCACAATACCCTCCATACCAGCGTTATCAAGAAAAGTTTTTGATACTCGATACTTGGTGTTTTTGTATTTAATACCAATTCTGACCTAAAATGTACAAAATCTTATATGGTTTTTTGATATTTCCCTCACATAAGATTGAAAGAGCAAGATTATAGAATTTAAAAACAAATTATATCATCAATATCATTAGTGATGGGTCGGTACCAAAATTTCAAAGTCGGTACCGGTACCGGTTCTTTTAAAGGATCGGTTCTCGGTTCTCGGTACCGGTACCAAGTACTCATTTTTTAATTGAGGTTAATATAACAGGAAATATAAAAAAAAGTTTGTACATTGAAGTGATATTTCAAAAGTATTGAGAATGAAGGAATTAAATTAACCAACACATGAAAGTAAAAGAATTAGGATTGAGTGACAACAGTGTTGGGGTGTCTATGTGAAAACGTTCATCAAAAGGAGATTTTACTAAAAATAATAAAAAATAGTAAATGTTTGTTTTAGAATATTTTTTTATGTACAATAACAGATTTAGGAGTCCACAGGCCAAATTTTAACACTTAAACTTCGGGTCGGGCCTAGTAAAAAATCATTTCCCTTAGGTCTCCGATCAAAAATCTCCCTAGGAGTTAGGCTGAAAAGTATTTTTATTCTGCATTGTTAATTCTTCAACTACTATCTGTTTTAATAAACTTACTTCATTAAATTAGTTGACTAAAAAATGTATTTGTTATGTTTAATTTAAAAATATATTTTTAATAATGGGGTTTCAAGTTTTAAATAAAAAATCACATTAAATTATAATAAGGTTCTTATAATATTATAAAACAATAATTGTACTAAATGAATGATTTACTTAACAATGCTTTTCTAATTTAAATTTGAATGAAAAGTCACATAACTTTATTTGACGTTTTATTTAATTTGTGAAGATTAGACGAATTAAATGAGCCATCTCTTAGCTTTCTACGGCAATTGGTTCAAAAAGTAGCAATTGGTACTAGGAGCAAAAAACACCCCTCTTGAATAAATTACTGCCGGACGTCAATAGATAAGCTGAACAATAGATAGTCTCCGGCGCGGGCGTTCACGGAATGTGCCATGTTTTTGTGTCGCGTTTACCTCGTTAGAGAGATCGCCGGCCGCCGGACGTAAACATCTATTGTTCAGTAGTTCCCGAATACGTCTAGAAATTTTGGGACCCGACCATCCTTAGAATATTTCATGTTTTGGTTTATGATTTTTTTTTTCATTGTTCTGTATTCTTTAAGAACATTTGTTAGTTATTTAATGATTTATATTTCATTTTAAAGTTTTAATAATTATTAAACAAAATAATGAACTAATTTTTTTTCAACCAAAAATCATTCAACCTTTAATATATTTCTATCGACTTGTAAAACTAAGGCGAAAAAATATCCATAATTTGTTTTGGTTGGACAAATAATTCAGGATATAGGAGATAGGGTAACTGTACTCTTATCTTATCAGTCAACTGTAGTGGACTGTCTTGCGTCGGCCTGGCTGGCCCCCCTCCTCCCCGCGCCTGACGGACAGAACAATAACTTACTGATAAGATAAGACATCATAGTTCTTATCTGAGTTTTATCAGTCTACCTGGTCTCTCAAATACAATCGCATTGTTATTTCCCAGAAAACTGTGGACGGGCGCGTTTTGTTTTAGTTTATTTTATTGTAAACAGACCAAGGTACCGAGGTACCGGTACCGAGATTTTGACATCGGTTCTCGGTACCGGTACTTTTGCCAAGAACCGGTGGTACCGAGAACCGTCTTTAGGTACCGACACATCCCTAAATATCATGTTAACTACGACCTCCATTGTTATAAAACTTCCGCTAGTTATGACGCGATACGTCGAGTAGTTATTATTTGGGAGACAGTCATGACACACATGTCCCCCGAAACCATCAGTAATACCAGTAACAAGTATACCAGTGGATTGGAGGGCTAATGATTGTGGTTGGCATCCGAGTTAATTCTACAACCAATCACGTCACTGTTAGGTTGTTTATATTCTATCCACTTGAGTGGCTAAATGTATCAGATTCGCTTGGAAAGCCACTGACTGACTTGTATCATACTATATTGTTTTAACTTGAATGTTGTACAGTATTGCATAACATAGTTATTATTGTTTTTCCGTGTGGTACATAGTTTAATTTAATATTCATTCATTCTTTGTTGTGCGATTCTATTTTATAATGGATTTAATAAAAGGTTAATCCTCCAAAATACTAAGTTATATGAGAGTACGATAATTTTACTGCAATTACAATAGTTTTGTAACTTGGTAACACTGGAGCTAATTCTCTCGTTTCTTTGCATTTTCCATCTAAATGATACAAACTAAAGGTTTGTTGTGTGTTGAAAGTATATTTTGTAGGGGTGGGTGAGTACTCGAGTTTATGAGTATTTTTCGAGTATCTGTCAAGTATTTTTTGATACTCTAAGCGCGAGCGAGTACTTGAGACTACTCATTGAAGTTGAGTCGAGTAGTTCGCAAATAAAAAATATTATTACAAAAATTTTTTTATTTTTTATTTTACTTAATCCCAATTCCCTTGAATTCTTGAATATATTTATTGCAAGTATGATATATCTGGCGGCGGGCATCACATCACTGTAGTTTGTTGTAGTTAATACCATAGGTATGTACTTGATCTAATCAGCCGTTATGAGCGCTGTTACAAACGAAAACGTGATTGTCTAAATGGTGTAGGACCGAGGATTGTAAACTGCATTCCTATACTATCCATGGACTCGGCGAACGCTATATCGTTAGTTTACTTGTAATCTTGTTGCTGAGCGAGGAGGACAAGCCATTATTTTATGTGTTTACCCAGAAAAACAAAAAAATAACGATAAAATATGAATTAATTCAGTTTTCTAAAGTCAAATATAAATAGTAGACACCTTAATGTTTTGCTATTTAATCTGTACCGAACCGGATTTGTACTGATGCTTTTGACTGTACCAAACCAATGACGGCAATTTGTCTCGTACCGCACCGGTACCGAATTTCCGGTGCACTGCAGACCCCTAATATATTTTAACCTTTTATGAAACATTTTATAAGTAGGGATTCTATTTTTGTTGTGATGTTTTCATGCAGTACTGTAAAACCAACTAATAATTACAATCGATTGAAGCGAATCTGGTGCAGACCTGTAAAGATTCCGGGATCAAACAAACACATGGATGACAAGTCTATTCTTGATAGTGTATATAGTCGATGGTGCTATTGTAATATGAAGTGTGTGTACCTGAGCTATAGTGCCAGGCTGCATGGTGGCTGTTATGGGGAACACGTGGTGAGGCACTGGTCCATGAGATCGAACACCATAGTACTGCATTGGCGGCTGCAATAAAGAAACTACGAGTCAGGTGCAAGGCTGATATTTAACTACATAAAATAATTTTCAAATAACACACATTACAATTATTTGGAGTTCAAAAAGGAGACATAAAAATATTACTTTTGTAAGTTTCAGTTTTGAAAGTACACCTTTACCAAAAGTATTTTCTCAAGTGAGCCAGTCAGTTCTCTCAACACAATCTGGTGATCCACATATAAGCAAGCAGGTTCTCATACACTCAGAATTAGAGGCTTTACTTACAATCATCAAGATTAAAAATAGTGTTATATTACAGTAGTGTGAAATTACAATTTGTTGTCAGTTCTCAATGAGTTTCATTAAAAAACTTCTTCCAGTGTGTAGAGGACGATCCAGGAGCCATGCTTTCTCAGTTGATCCCAGAGAGAAAGCATCTCAGCAAGAATATCAGTAAAATATTTAGTGATTGGTTGTGAGCTGATTATGTGGGTTATTTCCAACAAAAATCTCAAACAGTAGAAGCCATGGGCTTGGTCATGGGCTTGGTTGAAGAAGAGGGATATGACACACGAACACGACTATTCAATTATAATAGATGTTTAAAAAAAGACTTTTATAAAAATGGGTTGAGGAAATCTACAGTGATGATTTTTGTGTCCAGGCAAATATGCCTAAGTTTTGACAGAAATAATTTTTCTACTTCTGGATCCCACGGATTAAGAGTGCAAATTGCTTTTCAATGGCAGCTTTCACTTGACTTGATCTAGCAGTACGTATTGCTTTTATGGGTAAATTTCTATAACGTTCATGCCAATCACAAAATGTAGCATTCTTAAGGTATATTTTTGGGGAAAACAATGTTGAATTGTTGAAAAGGCGGATTTGATTCTTGTAACAAAAGCAGAACTTATATGCTCCAAATCCAAGGAAAGCAGTTGTTTAATGTAACTCCTACTAACTGTTTTATTGGGCAGATTAGGATTGATCAAAATGTGTGCACAAAAACTTAGGAATATTTTCTTATAAATTGACACTATAATCACCACTCTAGTATCCCAATTAATTTACATGAACATTTAATTTTGTAAAGCTTCTTTTACTGACCTGTGTGTGTGTGATGCTGGCGTAGGCGGGCTGACTGTTAGCTGCGTGCGGCGGGTATTGGAAGGTGGGGGGACTGAGGTGGTACACCTGGTGTGCCAGGTGCGGGTGGCGCGCCAGCTGGAAGTGTGCCGGCAGTGGCTGCACGGTGAAGCCGAAAGGGGCCAGTGTGTATGGCGCAATTGTAGCCAGGGGACCATGGTATGGCGGGGGTGGCTGATGGGTAGGGGGCGGGGGCGGTGGGGGCTCCCCAACCACCACCACCTCCCCACCGGCCACACCCTGCGGCATCGGCTCCTCACCCACGCCCACGACTTGCTGCGAGCACGGCTCCGGCTCCATGTACACCTCTCCGTTGCCGGGTGAGTGCTGCCCAACACACCACAAACACATCAGCAAAACGGGGCTAATATGTAATTTGTATTTTATTTAAGTAAAACATAGGATATAATGAGAATAATTGAATTTTTTCTAAATTTAATTGGTAATTCATAGGCTTGTGGGGAGCTCATACAATATTTTACTATTTATAATCAAATATAATTATGATTGATATAATTGGCTAACTCCGGAACTCCCTAACTCGTGACACAAGCCGAAACTGGCTAACCAAAGAGCTGCCTAACCGCCAGCTAGTGGATTCCAATGTGAGTGGGGTGGAACTGACTAACTGTCGCCCGGCGGAATTCACTGACTCCGGAACTCCCTAACCAGGCGCAGTAGCCCCCGACTTCCGCCGCTAGTGGCGCTATAAGAGAATACCCAAAACAATACATGAAATACAAAGTTCAACATTTCAAATCCCCGGGATTCTTCACCACAAACTCTCTTGGAACTTGAATTCCTAAGGCAACTAGGAAATCAAAAACTTCAAGTACCTGATGAAGAATACAGATGACTTTAAATATTTTTTTACCTTCTTTCTTTTTGATCAGTCTATGGACTTACCCGCATGAAAAGCTCGTACCAATACTTGGCCACCTGGAACAACACCTCGGGATAGACGCCGCCGCCCTTGGCTGCGCTCTCCACCGTCAAGCACGAGTGTTCTAGCATCAGGTCACTCTGCTCCTTGCACTGTGACAAACAACAGCCATGGTCAACATAAAACCACCAACAATATGGATTTCATTTTCCACGATATCCTTAATGGTGATATTCATACAATTTTCTTCCACTACAAATCAGAAACACTATGAGCTTGTCAACTTGTCTGTATTCTTACTTTATTTTTCTATTTAGTTAATTCCTTTATGGGTGTTGTAGGTGTCTCAAAGATCTCTGCCTCAGCTTTTACTACACTATTATCATCAGAGCGCAATGATGTTAAGCCATTGTTTTTATGTGTTAATCCATAAAAACAAAGAGATAACTACAAAATATTAATAACTGTAATTCTGTTTTTCTTAAGTCAAATATTTGTAGTGGTAGATACATTTGATATTTTTGACAGTTATAATCTGTACCGAACCCGATTTTTACCGATGCCTTTAACCGCACCGAACTGATGACAGTATTTTGCCTTGTACCGTACCTGTACCAAATTTTCAGTGCACCACAGACCCCAAAAAATATTTATAGTGGTAAAACATTAGTTACTAAACTACAGCCCTCTCAATTTTTCTTAATCGAAATGGACTCTAGGAAAGATAACCAAAACATGGATTAAAATTAATAATACCCACATAAAGATAAAGGTGAGGGTGGTCAATCGTCCACCCAAATGAAAGAGAATGAAAGAAATGATAAAAAGAAATGAAGTGGAATGGAAGTAGCCCAACATTTTATTGTCTTTGACAATGTTTCACCTGTTTAAAAAATTAAAAGAAACCTACACGTTTATCACACAGTCATGATTCTTAGATTATTGATTATTTACAAGAAGGAGGTTATTGACTTTTTCTAACCAGAGTGTTAATTTCCAATATATTTTTGATAAAGTGGCTGCAATGGCAGAGGTGAATCTTTTGTACACACCTGCAGTATGGCCCGCTGTATCTCATTGGGGTTGAGTGCATGTGCATGCGGTAGGCAGGACAGGGCAAGCTGCGCCGCGGCCGCCACCATGTTGGGGTCGCAGCCACGCGACGCTCGGTCCGCGATGCTCACCGCCTCCGGGGGCGTCAGATGACCCTCCCAGGTGTCCATCAGGAATGTGATAGCTGGTGCGCCAATCTCCATCGCTTGACCTATTACACAAAAGAGGCTCAGTTATGTGTATGACAAGTGGGAACCTACATTATTTCTGAGTTTTAGACAATACTTTTTTTAACTGGAAATTTTAGGACAAAAATAACTATGTAGCCTATGTTTAATTAGGCTCACTAATAAAAATGATCCAGCAGCAGTCAAATCTATAGTTCTACAATTAAGTATTTCAAAGCGTAATGATGTTTGTGGTCTTTCAAATTACACCATAAAGAACATAATTAGCACTATGACTTTGCTTCTAAGACACTTCATTAATCTCATACTACTGGATTATGATGTCAGATTGTATGTCTGGCTCACCTGTAATCCAGGAGACGTGTGATGAGTAGGTGCGGCTGAGCCAGTTGGGCGAAACGCAGTTGTGCAGCCCGAGGGCGTACAGCCCCAGCTGGAAGGCGCACATGTGCAGCGCGCGGTGTGGCCCGTGGTGCGGCTGCGACGTCGACGGCTGCGTGAACAGTGATGTCGAGCTGTTCCCACCAGCCTTCATCAGCACCGTCTTGGCCAGCTCAAACGTGAAGTGCGCGCCCGCCTCTGACGGTTGGTTGGGGATCGACGGGTATGCGCGCTTCCCTTTGAATCTGCGACGGATACAAAAACAAATAGAAAAAAATTGTTGAATATTCTTGTCACAACTCTATACCTTATGAATTAGCATTAACGCCACCATCTTTACTCAGAATAAAAGCATTCAGTTAATCATGATTTAATTAAATTTATTTCTTCAAATTAAGTTTTAGGTGTGAAAGGAAAAATTAGCTTGGTAAATGATTAGTTCAGTCTTAACTTCAGCTCTGAGATTTCACAGCATGGAACGTGGTGCAGTCTTAAGAACACCTGCATTCTGATAAATTAATTATCTTGTAATCATCTACTGTAAATCAAAAGAAATAAATTTCACCTATGATTATACTTTACACTTGCTTTGACTTAAATGATTATAAATGTGTGTGAAAATTCTATTTGATTAAAAGAAGATTGATTTTTTTTACTGTCAAGTATTTAAATAATTTTAAGATAACATTTTTAATATTCTCAAGCTATATTTAAAACTATTCTATTTGAGTGAATTTTCTGTAATCAACCTTTGAATATTTGCACACCGCTAATTGAAAGAAAAGGAGTCTAAGAATTGAAAAACCCCATTACTTAAAAATTGCAATTTTATTATTTTTTTTTAACTGCTCGTGTGGCGTCCTATAGTAACTGTGGATGACACTAGTGGATAAAGGTGGTATTTTTCTGTGTGACATACTTGGACACCAACCTGGAAGTGGTCTCCTTGGGCCGTTGGGCGGAGGGTGTGATGGGGGTGGAGAGGGCGAGGGGGGGCGTCACGTGCGACGTGCCGGGGCTGCTCAGTGACAGGGAAGCCAACCCCTGCTCAAACTCAGCACTGGTACAGCTCTGCGGCCGGCTGCTCGCCCCATCTGCGGGACACACACAAACGCATACTGGTTACTGTCAGCCCATCGTGTGTGTCACACTTGATTCATTTTTTTTAAATGTAATAGTTTGCTGAACTACTAGCTTAGTTTTACTTTAAGAAAAAGGTAATGATGTTTTAGTAATTGCACTGAAGTGGTTTTTATTTACAGTATGGTATCAAATGATTAACAAAATTTTATTGAACCTTTTTAAGGATTTCGCTATCAGAACAGAATACCTGATGGTGAAACTGAAAAGAGTACACAATAAACCAAATGATAAATATAGTTTAGTTAATCAATAACAACTTTAATTATTTGTTACATATAGTAAAGAACGACGGCAAAGAATGTTCAGAAAATTAAAAGTATATAAGTATTTGAGAACATATTCAGTAATGTATGGATTAAATTTCAAAAGACTATAGTTTTTGTCATAAACTTCTATTAATTGGTCTCTAAAAAGTTTATAAGAAGGTAATAAATGAATCCTATCCTAAACTGTTATCCAGTAGACTTTCTCACTAATCTGACTTATAAGCAGATAGATTATTAAAAACGCTGGACAAGTGGAAGAAGGCAATATAACAACAGTATAGCCCCACAAACTCCGTGCAATGTGGACTAAGGCACTATAACGGTTTTAAAGATTTTCCTGATGTTATGAACACTTACTTGGAACACTTTTTGTTGTTCATGTAATATCAGCTCTCATTGATAAAAAAAAAAGTTTTAACAGTGATGGAACTGCATCCAACAACTTAAATTTTTATAATATAGAAAATCTAGCTGAGGAAAACGTCATGAACAGCGATTGGCGTCATCTGAAAAGTGCCTAACTATCGAAAGGACTGGTTTGACAATGTGTCGGATTACAGAGAGTCTATTGAAAGATGACTGTAGTCTTCGGACAGATGAGCTAGATACCTTAGGATCAATTGTGCCAATTTCTAGTGACAACCGTGGTTGTCGTCTCAGAGTATACAATGGTTAAAAATGTGTTAAAAATCAATATTTCACTTTTAGTTACCAATAAGTGTTGCCAATTCTGCAGGAAACACTAATTATTCTCGTTTGCTTTGGACATTGTTTGTCATAAATTACATTTGGAGGAGATTGTTACTACATTAAGGAATTTAAAACTACACAAGGGAATTTAGGATTGCATACCTTTATTGTTTTGTTGATTAGTGTTAATTTGCCAATTATTTAATGGTGTTATTGAGTAATAATCCAAATGTAAAATATAGTAAAATTGTGCTTTTACAAGAAATATCAAACCCGTAGCAACATTGCTTCATCCAATTTTTTAAACAGCTGTGTATTGGTAATTATAAATGTAACTTAAGTTGACTTCCGTTTTAGTTTTAACGCTTCATATCCGGACCACAAACAAGTTTTATGGCAGACCACTTATCTTGAGTCTACAGTAGTTTACTCACTGAGAGCGGCGGTGTCCATCATGATGTCGGCGTGTGCGTGCGGGTGTTGGTGAGCGTGCGGGTGCGGGTGCTGGGGCGGGGGCAGCAGGTCCAGCTCCTTGCGGGGCATGAGCCCGCCCCGGGCGGCCGCGGGTGGCAGGAACTGGCTGCGCACCGGCGGGTTGCTGCTGTAGTAGCTGTACGGCACCGGTGACTTGATTAGCTGGTGGATTTCCCGGTCCAGCAGCTTGTCCATGATGCGGGCCAACTTGTGCGGGTCATCCTTGTACAGCACTAGCAGCGTGATGGCCAGGTCCCCCCTGCAACATTTCAGAAAACATTGGAGAAAACAACTTGTTATTTAATAATAGCATTGATTGAATTGATGGTGTTTAAAACCTGAAACCTTTCTCCTTTACTTCCATAAACTCGCAGTAAATAAACATCAAACAGTTTTATAAATTAGCATAAAAATTTCACAAAAAAGTTATACAGAATTTTTAGAATATTGATCCTGATAAAATACCTCAAAGAAACAATAAAATAGCACAACTAAAAATGAGAATAAAAATGTTCATTAAGGATTGACACTATTTCCCATCCAACAAACTTTCTTGTCTATAAGATAATACATCAAAAACTCTTGGAATGATTGAAAGACATTCTCGATCAAGTACCTTCATGTTTTGGCTTCAGTTTTTTTACTTACTAATCCATATTTCCAAAAAAAAAATCTGTTACATAGTTAAAATTACTTTTTACAAATCAAGAGGTGCGATTCTTCTTGAATTTCTTAAGAATGAGAAGTTAAGTTTTGGAAAAAGTCTTGTGTTGTCAAAATGTTGGGGTGTGAGGCTTCAAATGTTTGACACTGTTATGATAATGTAATAATTCGGATCATGAACAATTTAAACAAAATAAATTCATCATGGTGTTTTAAACTCTTGACTCTTTTTAAGTGGCAGCAAACGGGCAAAGGCCTCCACAGTATTTAATTTAAGGGTCAAATAAAAAAAAATTCTTTCAATTAATAACAGAGAACGATTATTTTTACATTAATAGAGATAATAATATTTCTTAGGGATCATAAATGGCATGACGTATATATAAGTTATACGCTCACTATAAATCACACTGTTACTTATACACGTGTCAAAAAAATTCGAGACTGGCTTTCATATTCCAACACAAAAAAATAAATTAGAAATAGCAAATAAAATATTATCAATTTCGGCTTTGTTAAGCCCCTATTCGCCATTTTCTTTTTTAAACTCAATAATTTTTATTTCTGTAACAAATTATTGTATTAAGTTCATATTTGGCTAAGACATAAATGTCTATTTACAAGAAAAATGTTTTTTTTTCCTAAAAGCACTTTCAGAGTGGAGGCCATTTTATTTTTTAATCATAAAAACCAAATATCTTAAAGACGGAAATTTTAAGAAATTTTGACAAGACACAAAAAAGTTAGCATATTGAACTATCTAAACAATGATACTAAGATCATAAAGTTAGAATAACATATGGGAGAGTAAATGAGATTTGTTTTATGAAACATACAGTTTTCCGCTGCCTAACCATTGCATATTTTGACATTTTTATAAGTAACATCGCATTTCACATAATTATGGTTTTTCAAACATGATATTACAGGATGTGTGTGAGTGTTGTATGTGTTTACCTCTGACGACGGGTGCCCTCACACAGTAGAGGGTGGTCGGCCTCAGAGACATTGGCCTTGAGGCCAAGAGCGGCTACGGCAGCCTCGAACCCGAGCATCTCATCTCCGGGCATCCGCAGGTTAGGGTTGATCAGCTGGCAGCGGCACTCCCGGTTAACTGTTGGAACAGACGCAAGTGAATAAAGTTAGTTCCAGTGCTTGTGTTACAGCTAGAAAGCTCATTATTATTAGAACTTTTTTAAACACTTAAAAACTTTTAAAACTTTTTCACAAATTCTTGAAACTACCAATTTCACTACCATTCAACTCAAATGTAGCATTTGTCACCTTATCTGTCTTAAATGTTTCACGCACACGATCACAATCTATGTTAATAGGACAACACCAAAAAGAAAAAAGGAAAGAAAAAACACCCTCTAAAAAGAAAGTTTTTTTATGGAACAAGTCACGAGGAGTTACCTGAGTACCCAAAAATCCCCCCCCCCCAAAAAAAAAAAAACTTGGACAAAATTACAAAATTCACAAGAAATTAGAATTAAAAAATATAAACATAGTTTGAAGAAAAACCAACAACCCACTTACCAGAGGTGTTGATGAGCGCATCGAGTATGTAGCCGGCCAGGTTGATGGGCAGTAGAGCCTCGCCGCGGGACTTGAGTGTGCCCTCGCGCAGCTGGTGGGCCCGCTCTCGTATCACGGCCAGCTCCTGCTCGCCCAGCGGGATCCGCTTCAGCAGCGTCACCAGCTCTGACTCCTGGTTGGCCAGCTTCACCTGTACACAGCCAGCGTACCGAGGTTAAGAAAGCCATATAGGCTAAGCCAGCGGACTTAGCTCAGGGGTACATATCAAGTAATCAATATATGAAACCATTTTTTAAGTTTCTCTGTAAAAACCAATAAATTACAGGTACAAAAGCAATTACTAAATGTTTTAGTTTATCTCGTTCTTTTAAGAGTTATAACTTTACTTAGTCTTTTATGGTTAGAAACAAAGAACTAAAAATACAGGGTATTACAAATGATGTTCCTGATTTTGTTCATAAATAATACTGGGTTATTTGATTTTAAGATTATTTTGGTTGGTACCACTGGAAAGTAAAACACATTTAAGTTTCATTTGAAATCATGAACATCATTTGTACACCTCTACAATGTAAACAAATTATGCCTTGGCTTCTTCGGACTAAAAAACAAAGTAAAATAATCTCCGGCCTACGCCTTGCATACTACCTACTAGAACAATAGTGTATGCCCCATGTAGTGTTAAATTTGGTAAAAGATACCTAGGCTTTGATTTGACAATAAACATACAGATTCAACATAAATTTTGTTTCATGTAGCTTAAGTTCCGAGACTACAGTAAAAATTCTTATAAGACATTCACTTTCATGTCATACACTCAACAAAAGTGATCTGGAGATATAGACAATGCTCAGTTCTCATGCAACAACAGTTATGTGGGCTCCAACCTCGAGGGGCTTGGTGCTGGCGGGTGGCCGGGCGAGCTCCAGGCCGAACAGCCCCACCTTGAATGCCAGGTGGAAGTAGTCGGCGTTCTCCGCCAGAACCTGACAGAGGAAGCCGCACTTGGCCAGAGTGTTGGAGGCGATCACGCTCAGCTGGTGGGACGCCGGGTTCACCTGCGGAGCAAACAAAGTTATAATTAGATACTCGTCTTGATTGGCAATGATTATAATTGATTACATAAAAAAAAAACACAAATAAAATTATTACGAGGCAACATAAATTGGGATTAAGACTTGAAAAAGAAATTCTTCAACTATCTAAGAGTGAGTACCATCAATTTATCATAAAAAGGACATTTTAAAATGTTTTAAAGACATTTGGTAATAATCATATTAATTATCCTCATAAGATTGTATAAAATAAGTTTTTACATTGTACGGTAGAGTTCCGCAAACCTGGACTTTGATAATGAGGAATTCTGGATAACTAAGAAAGCCTGCCAGAGCAGTCTAATGCATTGGGTTTCAAGTGCCATGGCATCAGCTGGAGCACAATGTGGTGCTTTGGGTAATTTTAAAGTTTGTTTTAACAAATGTTTTGAGTTTTTTATGAATTATGAATGTTATGCAATCAATAAATGTTTTTATAGGTATAAAGTAAACTATTCGTACTTTTTTTATTGATTACTCCTTTCCCGACAACCCGGAATTTTATCTGTTTCTTCAGCATATATCTGTTGGCTAATGCAGTTTCAAAATATAATAATAATAATTTTTGACTCACAACAGACTTATGGTACTAACCTTCTTGCGCTTGCCCTTGGCCTGTATGGGCGGTATTTCTATCATGAGGTCAGGCGGGTTGGCTAGCATCTCCTCCGCTAGTCTGACACCAAGTGTGCACGCCTCACGCGCATGACCGTGAGCGTGCAGACCTTCCGCACGAGCAAACAGTATCTCCCACGGATCCTCCAGGCCCTGAATGTTCTGCAGCACTGTTTGGGCCGTCACTGCTGCCGACTCCTGAAACAAACCGGTGGATTGAGAGCAATCTATCCACAAATAAATAAATGGGGTCATATCAAATTTTACTACTGTACCATACCAGGCCCTGACCACTTTAAAGTGCAACAAAAAATTTTAATGCACCTGGCCGCGTGCCTACAATACAGTCGAAAATTAAAAGACATGACCCATATTGCCAAAGACATTTCCCAAAGAATTTGTCTGGCAAGAAGAACTTTAAGGAAGATTCCCAGTATTCCAGGATTTCCCGGTCAGTAGTCACACTGTATGTGCCCTAAAGTGTGGGTACCTTGATAATGTGATGTGACGTCAAATCTTCCTCTTAGATTTGACAAAAGTATTTCACTGTGTCTCCATGTACTGCTGAGATAATTTATAAAGATGGTGCTGGTGATGCTGTGTACAAGATGTTCGATTCCTACCTCAGTAGTAGACGTCAAGTGGGTTCGGTGCAAGGGGCTAATCACAAGTGGCATTCTGCACAGCTTGCCTCTTGGGCCTAGTCTCTTTTACTTTCTTCCTGTATACCATAGTATATGGAGAAAGTATTGTTTTCGTCAAAGTTTTTGAATGTGGATTGATGGTGGATTTATCCTTTTTGGAGCCCCCTGAGTCCAAAAGAGTGGTTTTCGGAGTGATGTCTATTAGTGTATCTGGATGTTAACAGAACTAGAAAAGACCCCAAATGGTTTCGATAAATGGTAATTCCAGGCGTTTTTTATTTTCTTTTTTTTAGTGAATTTCTCTATTGGGAATATGCAATTACGGTAGTAGTCTCGGTAATACCTAAACGTGCGTTTACACTGGAGGTTGACAACCAAAAGTTGTTGACGTTTACTGTTATATCCATATAGCTATTGTCGACAACTTGGTTGTCAACCTCCAGTGTAAACGCACCTTAAGTTTGTGACCATGATACTTTTTTTGTTTTGAGGTCCCTAGAAGCCAAAAACACCATTCGTCCAAATTCATATACATGTACATATTGAAAAACATTACAGAGTACCCTTTTTTTGTAAAATTTATTTATTTACTACACAGACATATTTTGGATCTTAAGGTCCATGATCACGGTGAACTGAATGATTATTATGTTAACCTCTAATAAAATTTAAATAAATAAACAAAACTAACTGCTGTTTTTTCTTTCATATGTTTCAAAATTATTTTTTGTAATATAACTATTTTGGCCTGTGTTGGGAGAAAGTACATGTTAGTTGTCTTATACCGTTTATTTAATTTTCATTTGTCTTCATTGTGGACAGCCATGATGCCTTTAATCTTTTTTTTAAGGAGAGGCAGGAAATTGGCAGGAGAGACAGGCTTGAAACTCGATCTTGCACCGGTAAGACCACTAGACTAGTGACGTAATATACTACTGCAAGTTTTGTAATGACAGACGAGGAGGACAATGATGTAAATTGTAGAAATGAAGTGAATATTTTTATAACTACTAAGTTATACAATAAAAAATTTAGTAAAAATATTACTAAATTTTACTTTTAATATTACTTATATTACTAATATTACTTATAAAAATATTACTAAATTTGAGTGATTTGGATTCTTTTAAGAAGTAAATCACATAAACCCAATTTTTTTTGGACTGCCCATGCCAAATGAGTGTGTGTTTGCTGGGTGTCCATCAATTTCTGCGAATATAATTTACGGATGTTTATTTAAAAAATTAACAGTGAAAAAACTGGTTGTTTGTTTCTCTATACTACTAGGAGTACGCTCGTACCTCCCGTAAGTGTCTATTCGAAGAAGAAATTTAAAATTTTGCATTAAGGATTGTCACATTCAAAAAATTTGATCCCACTTTGTAATGATTTCAAAAACAACAACTAAACAACTAAAATCACTCGTAATAAAAAAAAAAAAAAAAATACCTAAATATAAAACTCACTTTTTTATAGTTAGGCAATACTTAGTTCGTAGTTACTTTTAATTTAATGGATTTGTGTCATACACATTGTTTTATATGCATTTACTACGATTAGTCTTAAACATTTTTACAGTATTTTAATTATTTAGGATAGTACAAATTAGTTTGCTTGCCCCATGTACACAAAACAAATTAATTTATTTTAATAATTAGGCCTACAGTACAACTGGCTGCCTTACTCACATCGCTATATAAGTGTTAAACTTCTCAAACTTTATATCTTTTAATACATTTTTAAACACAAAAATATGGTAAGCCTATTTTTAGAAAATAAAAATCATATTGATTATAATTAGGCCTATCACCCCAGAGAACATTAAAGAATATTCACACACTTATGCCTACCAATATTGTTTTGTTTATCCTACAGATGTAAATTTTCACTACTTGTGACTAGTTCCAGGTCATTCATAACCCATCTTTAGTCACAAAACCCTGTCTTTTATACAGTATTATAATTTATGAATATTTACGGCCACTTGCACGGTTGTTGTACGTACGGTTGATGCGGTGACGATATCACACCTGTCGCAACAGACCAGTGAACTCAGTAATTTTTGATCAGAGTTCAGTTTTTTCCCAATAGACTCCATAGGCAAAAGGATGTAGGTTTGCTGCCATGGGTGTGTTGTACATAAATATACTATATATTTGTGAAATATCACCCACTCATGAGTCAGAGAATCTCAATACAGTAACCATAGGGTATAGAGGGATGAAATTTGGCATGAACATCTTTACTCATAGGTGCTCACTAAGAAATGGTTTTGCAACATTTCATCAGGGCTCCCCAGCACGGGATTTTGATTTTGATCTAATGTTATTAAGACAAATTTTTAATATATTTTATACTATATACAGGGTGTCCAGCTTCCACCTTTACAAACTTTTCCAGGTTATTAAGCATGCCAAAACAAACAGAAAAATCATATAAACATATGTCCGGAAATGCTTCGTTAAGCTGCTAGCCGCCATTTTGTTTTTTACACTTAAGAATTTTTCTTTCCGTAACGGGTTGTTGTATGGAGTTCATATTTGGCATGTACCTTAATCACACCAATGCGCATTTTTAGAAAAAATATTATTTTTTTCCGATCTATATTTTCAAAATGGCGGCCATTTTAAGTTTTTAAACTCAAATATCTCAAAAACCGTAAATTTTATAAAAATTTTACTAGACACAAAAAGCTGCCAAATTAAATTATCTAAACAGTGATACCAAGTTTGTAGGGATCCGGCAACAAATAACGGAGTTATGGTGGTTTTCCTGTAGAAAAACAATGATTTTGCACTATGATTAATGCCAATTTAGGTTATTTTAAGAGGAAAATCTCAATAACTCCGTTATTTGTTGTTGGATCCTTACAAACTTGGTATCAATGTTTAGATAATTTAATTTGTCAACTTTTTTGTATCTAGTAAAATTTTTATAAAATTTACGGTTTTTTAGATATTTGAGTTTAAAAATTTAAAATGGCCGCCATTTTGAAAATATTGATCGGAAAAAAATAATATTTTTTCTAAAAATGACCATTGGTGTGATTAAGGTATATGCCAAATATGAACTCGATACAACAACCCGTTACGGAAATAACAATTCTTAAGTGTAAAAAACAAAATGGCGGCTAGCGGCTTAACGAAGCATTTCCGGACATATGTTTATATGATTTTTCTGTTTGTTTTGGCATGCTTAATAACCTGAAAAAATTTGTAAAGGTGGAAGCTGGACACCCTGTATATATATATATGATAATATAAATATAGGAAACAATGAATCTGAAAAACCTGATGATGTAAGGTGTTGACATTTGTAATGTGAGATCCACTTTGCCCAAAGGTGCTCATTAACAAGAATGCTTTTGAAAAGCTTCTTAAGGGCTCCACCACACAGGACTTCAAAATTACTTTGAGGCCTATGGGTTGAAATTTGAAATGACACTCTCCTTTGTTCATAGGTCCTCACTAAGAAACACTTTTGCAAAATTCCTTCAGGGCTCCACCGCTCCGCCCCACAGGCCTTCAAAATTTATGTCAAAATGACTATAGAGTTTACGCAGTTGAAATTTGGCATGAGCCAAATAGTGTTCTTTGGTAATTGTCACTCTTTGCTAATAGGTGTTCACTTAGAAAAGATAATTCAAATATATTTTTTAAAGTTCTTTATGATTCTATCCCAAAAGGCTTAAAAAATATGATGATATCCTTGTGGCCAATTTTTAAATGAGAATCAAGGAAACAATGGATCTCAAAGATTGTAGGGCCTACAGCCCTGCAGGGTTACCATTTGTAAAGGACTTTAATTTTTCTCATTGGTACTCATTATGAAACGGTTTTGCAAATTTTGTTAACCGCTCCGCCCCACGGCACCTCAAAATTGCCATAGATCCTAGCAGGTTGAAATTTAAAATGGACATTGCTCTTTAATAATAGGTGCGGGCGTGCATCATTTGCGCATCATGCGGAGAGCCAGGTAGAAGGGATGCTTGTTTTGCGCATCGAGCTCCAGGGGGCTCTCAGTTATATGCATCGTTTGCGCACTGCAAAGTGGTGGAAGCGGCATTATTTTTATTTACAAAGTTATTGAAAACTCATGTCCGTGTTCAAATGGTTTGGATTTCATGTTTACCATTTGTAGTTTGTTTCTATTGCAACATTGAATTTTATGAGTAGTTTTATTCTGAGGAGTTAGTATAGGAGAGGCTGCTATCTACAGTTAGAATAGAGGCAAACTTGCCATAGAAACAATTCGTACAAAACATTTCAGCCTGAGCATTTGCAGTAATACAATCCTCACCAACCATTGAAAGTAAAATAAGTAAACACTCGATGTATTACAAAAAAGGTTTATACATTATAAATTTAAATTATTCATGAATGTGCGATACACATGTGTTGCCGTCCAATGGTATGTGTGGGGGACGACTGTTTGCGAATTGTTGTAGACAGGCTGAGGTTACCTGGACGGGAGAGTGCGCAAATGATGCAAGCAGGGGATTAGGCGACCCTTCGAAATATTTTACAGAAGGATTAAAAAGTGCGCAAATGATGAACGACCATAGGTGCTAGCTAAGGTTTTGCAAAATCCCTTCAGGACTTCGCTAATACAACGTCAATGTTTCAATAGAATTCTTAAGAAGAAGACTTTGTTACCCTTAAACATATTTTGTTATCTATAAAATAAAATTCGCGAAGCCGTGGTGGGCCACAGATAGTATAGGATAACCCCCTCCCATTACAGGTACATACTGAATTTGATCAAGTTTTGGTATTTATTTTATTTTCCCCATAATAGAGTGCAGGTAGGTAGGAAAATTTGCCAACATATGGGTGTTGTAAGCAAATATAGGTTAAACCCCAGATAACCTACAGATATCTATGGGTTATCTGTGGTTAAACCCTTCCTAGTAAATGTACATCCGGTACTAAATTTTAAGAGGTTGTGTTACCAATAAGAAAGTGAGTTACAGTTTTGAGTTGACTTTCCAAAAAAATAACATGGTAAATGTATTTAGGGGTTTCTCTGCTACCAATTATGCCAAGTTTTAAAAATTCAAAATAATTATTTTTTAAATTTTCAAGCTACTTCAAATAGTTTAATGGTCACTTGTTAAAAATTGATGGTTTTGTGAAGCCTTTAGTACACTATCGCCAAATTGTTTGGGCAAATGCTGGAGCAAAAGTTGGGTTTAACTCGCTCAGCAAACTCATAAAATACACTATCGCTGTCACTGTATGAGCTGATCTCGAAACACTTAGACAAGCAGTGAAGCAGTAAAGTTAGGCATTACCAAATTCTTTTTCAATTTAATTTCAGTAACAGCATGATTACATTTACTTCTTATACAACCCCTCACATCTGCCAGATTGGGTATATCTTAGATGTGCTCATGTGTCGGGCCCCAAAACAGAGACTCCGTATGATAATACTCAAGAAACTCAAGATTTCATTTCACCACTCCCTTTATAACAAGCAGTTATAAAATAGCACAAAAGAAATCAATACACACCAACATACGCCAACTTTGAACCAGAACAGAAGAACCTCATGGCAGTATGTACTGGGTCACTGGGTGGATTCGTGCTGAATGCTTGGGTCTGCTCGCGTCCTTTGATTTGTGCAAAAACCGACCGCAGACGGAGCAAGCATGCGAGCACGAACACTGGAGAGGCGAACCATGGTGAACTAAGTCAACCAGAGTCAAGCTCACTTAGAACACTATCTGCTTGACCTTGCTCGCCTCGATTAAGGAATAGTGTACTGAAGGAAATTAATTAAAATTAAAGGACGATTAAGTGTTTTACTTTTATAACATGACGTACCTACCCCTTTGAATTTATCTTTAAGGTGCTAATGTGTCGACTCAACTATGTATGATAGTGCTCAAGGAACTCTACAAGATTTCATTTGACCACTTCATTAATAACAAGCAGTTATAAATTACAGTAACGCCAAAGAAATTGATATACACAGAATAAACACAGAGACTAACCCCAAATCGATACCAGAACAAAAGCAAACCTAAGAAAGTGTGTACTGGGTCGATTCTCGCACGATGCTTGGATTCGTGCAAAGAACCGACTCCAGATGTGGCACAGGCAAGTACAAACCAACAATGGCGATGCGAACCATAGCGGACTGAGTCAAGCAGAGTTAAGCACACCCAGCACACTATCAAGCTCGACCTTGCTTGTCTTGATTCTACAATAGAGTACTGCAGGTTACAAACACTGTTACTGCAGACTAATTACTATATTTCTCACCTCTAACTCTCGATATATATTTTTGTGATATTTTAATGCATTTTCCTGATTTTGAGCGTTAGTGTCAAAACAATAGATCTTATAAAAATCAAAATAATATTTTTGAAAAATATTTATACAAACTACAGTTTTGGTCATATGACTCTGCCTTATGTTCGCTTGTTAAACCTCGAAACCAAATTTAATGGTATCAAAAAATATTTAGTTTTTATTATTTTTTAAGTCAAGGTCCAGTGACTACAATATGTGGTTGGTCCAATTGAACTATCAGTGAGATGTTTTGGGAAGATCTTCAAAAGAGCTACAGTTCATATAAGGAAATTTGCTAAAAGTAAATACCATCATCGCAGCAGGCCTGCTAAACTCAGTGAATTTGGAAAAGAATTTGATATTTTGTATTTTCTCCATAAACTCCATACGAATGAGTATATGTAAGTTTACTGCCATGGGATGATGATGAAAATAAAAAATTTTGACCATATGAAGCCATATACTAAGTTTCATCAATTTCGGTTTATAAATAAAGGAGTTTGCCTATTCTCCATTTGATTAACATGGAAAAAGTGTATGCAGGTTTGCTGCCATGATAATTACAAATACTTCCGTCGCAGCAGACCTGCATACTGAGAGAATTTCCTACCGAATCTTGATATTGTTATTTTTCCCACAAATACCATAAGTGTGAGTAGGCCTATATTGGTTTGCCATATGGGTTTTGGAAGCATGTATAAGTTGTCCCTTTCCAAGTGAATTTATATACCAAATTTTATCAAGCTTTGTCAATAAATAAAAAAGGTAGAGAGTTTTGTTTATTTCCCTAGGAATAACATGGGAAACTTATTTTTGGATTTTCTCCATAAGCATTTGAGCTTTTAACCAGATCAAAAATTCAAAATACTAAATTGTTTGTTTTTTAGCTGTTTTAAATGGTTAAAGTTAAATTTGTAGAATTTGATAATTAAGGCCAAAAAAGCCAAAAAGCCTTTTACAGTATTTTCTTCTATTATTCTCAAAACGAAAAGTACCATGGTTCCGGGCTTATATCTCACCGTAAGCCTAGAATTCCTTGTAAAAGAAAAACTTGCTAAAATTTGAACAAACGCGGTTTTTTTTTTGCATCTAGGGGCTTTAAAATGAAAAGTAGGCTATCTTGGTCCCTGACTTAGGTTTTACCCTGACTACTATAATGATAGCATTTTCCCTAGGTCAATAAGTAATTGAAATTCGCAAAAAATTATTTAAGTTAGGCCTAAAAATTACTTGAGGAGTAGAATGGACTTTCGACAAGGAAATACCGGTAAAAGTTCATTATCGTACTCCATCGTATTTATCATTGGATGAAATTTTTATTTTACGATTAAAATTGTGCGATGAAAACAATCGAATCAACAAGTTTCGTAAAGCGCCTACTCTAATATTGAATGGAAATATCTCTAGACCTGATGGATATATCTATCATATCAGCAAACTTAGCAAATCAATCACATAGCCTAAATAATAACTTTATACGATCACAATTAGTAATTACCGTACTGCTATTTTGTTAGATTTTTATTCCGACATTTAGGCTTCATTAAAAAACAAACCATTTAACCTAACATAATCAACATCAACAAAACCGAAACACAACTAATCATAATGACAAAATAACAAACGTAGAATATAAGAACAACTAAGCCTACCTATGTATCTTACTTAAATGTGGACTTTCCTGGGCTTAGGATGGTTCCGCATGTTAATGGATTTTAGTTGAGGTTACTGTTAGTTTGTTAGAGTAAATTTTGTCGAGCTAAGTTAAATTTTGTATTTTTCACAGTAATTTTCAATCCTATTCAATTGAAATATTGATATATATTTTCATTCTATAGTAGTTTAGGCGCTGTATGAAACTGTACCCATAACAACAATATTGAGGTAAGATATAGGCCTACGAACAATCAAACCTAACAATCTAACCGTAAGCCTCCTTCACTTTTATGGAAAGCAATATTTTTTATAACAACAAAATCAATTGTTTTTGGAAACATTTAAAAGGCATATTCCCTCAATACAATTTGGTAAAAAATACCTTGCTGATTTGTATTTAGCAGTATATTTTTGTTATGACTATATCATGAAGTCTGCATCTCTTGACAATTAAGACCTACATATAAAAAATTATGTTGTTTGTTTTGTGTTATCCTTCAATGTAATTAGGCTACATTACTTAAAATTGTACTTGTTTTGGTTAAATTTTGGTTAAAATTTACTTAAAATTTGGGCGAAACTTCATTATCCGACACCACTTAGGCCTAATATCGATGTGAAAATTTCGATTTTGCGATAATATTGCTATTTTATTAATGATACAATTATTCAATACGTTTACGATTTTATCACCTGATATAAGTTAGGGCCTAGTTTTGTTATAATATAATTAAACATACCATTTGACTATAAAACAAATTTAGGCCTAAGTTATTGCAAACAAGTATCTGAAAATAACAAAAACAAGTAAAAATTGTAGCTAATGTAGGCCTAACTTGCAACATTATCAAAGAACAACACAAAATAAACTAACCGTAGGTGTATCTTAATTGTGAAAAGAAGCCGACTACTTGAGCTTACTTCACATCAGCAACAATAATTATTGCAGTTCCTACGGGTATTAAAATTTTTTGTTGAATAGTATGTGCTGTGTAAGATAATATCAATAGAAGAATTTGATAGTACGATGGTTAGACCTAAAATGGCGTCACACAAATGCTGCCAAATAGGAATCAGAAAGGTACACAAATGCTGCCAAATACGAATCAGAAAGGTATTTTTTTGCTCATGTAATTGAGGTAAGCCTATGCGTTTGAAATATGTCCATTGATTTTGTTGTTATAAACATCGCTGTCAATAAAAGCGAAGGAGGTTTATGGTTAGACTGTTAGGTTAGATCATTATTATGATAAATTTCTTATTTCAATACCGTATTAATTGTTGATTTGATTGTTTTCATCGCACAATTTTAATCGCAATAGGGCTATAAAAGTTTCCACAACGATAAAAACGGTGGAGTCGGATAACGAATTTTCACCATAATTTGTACTTCTTTTGGTTATTTTTTACTTGTGTGCAGTATATTTGTTTTATTGTCGCAGGACATTTTTAGAACAACACAGAATCAGGGTACCTAATAAAATCGTAACTGTATCATGTGATTGCATAAAATAGCAATATTGTAGCAATTTTGAAATTTCAAGCATTGATAAAAACTATAGAGTAGGATATCAAACTTTTACTGATCTATCTAGGCCTGCCTCTCTAATTATCCATTAAAAACATATGTTAACAATCTCAATTAACTTAGGCCTACTTACTTGAATACTTACCTTAGAAATAACCTATGGTAACTGGCAGAGATCCTCATTAAGTTATATTCGACTACTGTACATGTCATTTAAGCTCTGCTTTTTACACCAAACATTATCCCAGTAACTTAGGCCTCAAGTCCTTCATATAACACCCACAACAAGTTGTCTTCCGAATTAAGTTACTTGACCCAACCGGGACTTCTTTTGGGTAATTTAAAATGTAAAATATGTTCCGTTAAATTAATTTTGATGAGGCCTATATGAATATAATTGTTACAGTTAATTGGCTTGGTAAACTATTGGCAGATTCACAATTTGCCAATTAGGCCTAGTGCTTCTGAGTAACTTTAAAAAGTGAATTAATTAGCATACAGTATGAATGTTACAAAAATGATACAAACATATACTTTATGGTATTCATGATTTATACTTCTTTTTAAGGTGTACCCACTAAAATCCAAATTTTCATGAATACACATTGATACACAAAATGCACAATGAATTAAAAACTGAAAGTGACCCCCTGACCCTAAAGGCTTTGCCTACCAAAAGTTGTCAACGGCAAGAAATACAAAATAAAACAATCTAATACTTACTGTTCAATTTACTTCATAATACGCTTTTTTTAAGAAAAGACATTAATTAGTTGTGTATATAATGTAGTTGATTTTCGTTACTCAAATCAAATTTAATAAGAGCCGAAAAATTTGACATTTAACTTTAACCTCAACTTTGTTTATGTTTATGCCACTACTTCACTCCGCTCAGGCGCTCCGTTCTGAATCCAATTGGACTGGCCTGGAATATAGTCGGTCAATAGACCAATCAGAACGTCTCAGTCTTGATTGTTAAGACTCGCAAAGACGTTGCTAAAAAGTAAACACAGCACCGACCACTAAAAATGTCTCCAATGCATTTCTTATGGGAAAAACTAAAAAGTCACATTTTAGGATTATTTTATTAATATCCAACCAAATACTTTCAACAACGAACTCGTTCTTAAAAATTGCATAAAGAATATTCGACTGAAATTTGAGGCCAATCTGTTACTTCTATCGAGCGTAATCGTCGGCGAAAGCATTAGCACTATGAGTCACTCTAGGTCTATTCTTCGAATAGACAATTATAACGCTGTTTCTGAATTAGCAATAGCATTTGCGCGGTCCGTGGGTTCCGTTGGGTCATCAGTGTCAATTTTATACGTCTTGATTGAGTAGTAAAGGATTCCTTACATCACATATATTACATATGCATATTCTATCACTTCACTAGAACAAATAGAATCCGATCCCAATTAGTTCATCACTAATTAAACAACCAAAGAACATGTTCAATGAATATTTGCCCAGAAAAACTTAAAAATCATGCAGTGAGATTGTAAGATTTACAAAGATTTTGTGTTAAAATTCTATAGTAAGCTGCTGTGTAAAGAAAAACTTTAAGTGATGAATTGATGATTTGCATTAAGTTCCTTATAAATTGATAAGTTCTAAAGGAAGTAATTTAAAAATTATAAATTTATTAAATTTTATTTTATTAATTTATGAAATTTTATTTAAAAATTTCTTTAATTTTTTATTGCAAATCGTTCTGTAACCATCAATCGAGGTGAGGGTGTTTGTTACCTTAGGAGTGGGGTTGGCAGCGTCCTGCTGTTCAACGGGCTGCTTGTTCTCCGCGGGTGCGGGCGGACAGTTGACTTCGCCGTTAGCATTGTTGGGGGCCGCGTTGTTGGCTCCACTGCCACTCGCACTGGCACTGGCACCACCATTCTCCAGGGCCTGCAAACTCTTGTTAATTAAGTTTAGATTTATCAATGTGTTATTTATTAGGAATGGGTTGATACAAAAATTTATCGATTCTCGATACCGATAAATGAAAAATCTATTCTCAATATCGATACCGTCGACGAGTAATACCTGTAACTTACCTATAAGTAAAAAAATCACTCGTTGATAATATATCTGAAATTTAACAATTTTTGACTAAATAAAATCATTTACACTTAGGCTACCAATAAAATAAAAATTATAAATGCCTACACACTTGTAAATGAGGTAATTTTTTATTTAATTGGATAGTAACAGGATCGGATCAAATAGTTTTCGGGTTCATATTTTTGCGCAGTTCTGTTGAGAAAGGCAAGCAGGTAGGCAAATTAAGGCCATGTTTGTAAGTAAGGCCTTGGCCTTGATTAGAAATATAAAATTATTTAATTTAAAAACGATTCAACAAGTCTACTTTTCAACTTTAAAACAAAATCAATTTATAATTGTCATGATCAACATAAATATCAGCCTAAATATAGGCCTAAATTTAGGCCTAGGCCTAAATGAAGATGTCAACATTTTGAACTTGGGCTGAGACTAAAGAAATTTGCCATAGGCCGAAACAACTCACCAGACAAACATAACAGTGAACATGGAAAAGTAGGACTTTAAAATAATCATTTTATTTGCAACCAGAAAGATAGTATAAAGCATAACCTAGCTTCAGCTAGCATACTGAGCATTCTGCAGTCATTTTCAGTTTTTGTAAAAGACTTCCAAATAACACTGTTTTTCTTTTTCACGGTGCATTTAGACATAAAATATTAAAAGGCAATAAAAATGTTCAAATCAGTTTAAAATAAGATCAGAGGGATAATAACCTGATACAAACATCGGACTCCAAGGCTTAAATAAATACAGACAATAACAGAACGGTATGTTCCAATTGCAATGCAGCCAATGTCTTCCCAAGTTTCTTGTCAAACACAATTGTAATCGTCATTAGATTAAATTTTATATTGAGTGATGAACCAATGATGAATTGTTCCCTAAACTAGCGCTCCAAGTTATTAAGGAAACAGACAAAACTACACAAGCGATTAAAGTTGGTGGAATAAAAATTAGTTGCCGTGATTGGCAGGGTCTTTAAACACTTGTATCTTCTGCTAGTTTAGGAATTGACGCAGATCTAACTTGATCTGCCTCATTTCTTTGGCCGTCGTCAGACATTACGTAGCGTCATCACGATTTGTAACAAATCTATATAACTATATAACCTTTTCGGCACTGACATGTGATAGTCCAAATTAAATTGCTCGATTTCAAGTGATGGCTCATTTGATTCAAACGTCTAATTCTCACATATTAAATAAAACGTCAACCAAAGTTGTGTGACATTCCGTTCAAGGGCAAAGTTGAAAAATATTGTGAAGTAAATCAATCTTTAATACAATTACTGTTTTATAATGTTAAAAGCATCTTATTATAATTTTATATCATTTCATTTTAAATACTCATTTTAGAACATGACAGGCAAATATAGGCCTATATAATTCTTACATCAATAAAATCTAAGTTTAAAAAAACTGAAGATTCATCTTCATGTTGACAAAGAGGCCAGTGGCCTTAAAATATTATAGTTTTTGTTTAATTGTGTGTCTATTATGTGTGCTATCAAAGGATGCCTTCACTTTCTAAGGTAAGCCTGCTTATCCTGTCTATCACAATAAGCCTGACTAAGTTTAAAACCGTTATTTTAACACTTTTTATATAAATGTGTTTACACTAAGATGATATTGCTGTGGGATTAAAAATTAACTTCAATCGTCCCTAGCTCAGTAAGTATTAGGTATAGAGGAAAATACCAAGGAATAAAAAAGTCTTTAAATTATGCATAAAATCACAAATAGTCATACAAGGGGGTTTTAAACAATTTTACCTACCCCCATAACCCAATTTTGGGGATAGGGGATGAACATTTTTACTAACCAGGTTCCTCTTTTGGTCATTAAGACAACCCCACATTATAATCTTGTTATTTGGAGCCGTTAAAAATATAGCAGGAGGGGGAAGGAAGTTTGGAACACCCGGTATAAACCTAGGTTATTCACCAACGAAAGTTGTGTTAAAAATTAACCAAAGTCTAAATTGTACTAAGTTTTGGGTTCATAACAATTTTTTTATTTTTTTATTGCACTTCAAGGTGTGCTGCTACAGGTGGTGGTGGTGGTACCTTGGGATCATAGTAGTAGACGTTGAACTCGTCGCCGCTCGGCTGCCAGTCCGAGTTGCTGGAGCTGAGTGAGTCGTCCTTGCTGAGACGGCGGGGAGGTGACTGGTGGGGCAGGGGACGGGGCACCGGGGGCGACGAATCGCTGTCGTCCCCGCTGTAGCCCATGAACTTGGCCGGGGTCACTGTCTCACCCTCGGGCTCGCCCTCGCCTTCCCTGCCGCTACTCCACGATGAGTCACTCCCACCTGCGGCATAACCGCGACTGAGTGAATAAAGTGTAATCCGAAGGCAGAAGGAATAATCTATGAGTTTACCATTACATTGGGAAACTGATGAAAATAGCTTAAAAGTACCACTTTGGCGTGCTAAATCAGGTTACATGGCCAAGTACTTGGAGCTCAATTCATAAAGTAACAAATCTATTTGCACATTTACAATTACTAGAAATCGCCCATTGGTCTAAATCCCACCAAAATTTTACTTCATCTGGACCGGAGTAGTTTTGAAATACCGGGTTTCCGCCATATGGGTTTTGTAAGCAAATATAAGTTAACCCCTTACTAATGATTGTACATACCAAATTTTATCTAGATATGTCAATAAATAAACAAGATAGAAGGTTTTGTTGATTTTCCATAAGAATAACATGGAAAACATAGTTTTTGGATTTTCTCCATAACCATTTAAGTACAAAATTCAAAATACTACTACTTAATTGTTTTTTAAGCTCTTTTAAATTATTTAGTTAAAATTGTAGAATTTAAAAAAATAAGGTAAAAAAGCAAAAAAAAAAAAAACATTTTTTACTCTTTTTAAATTCTATGAAACCACGTTCTTCTGTTCCGATAATTCTGATTTGCGAACTCATTCAAGTAGATGCTGGCTTACACCCCGGTACCAAATTTCATGTGTCTTTTTCTGGTGACCTAAAAACGAAAAAGTATCATGGTCCCGTGCTCAGGTATTACCGTGACTACTACCATATTAGCGTATTCCCTATAAGGAAATTCGCTAAAATTACACTAAAATATAATAAATTTTTACAAAATTAATAATTTGTTAAATATTGTGATGAGTAGCCAAAAAGTTATAATAGTAGAAAAAAAACCATCAAACGTCAAATTATAAATACCGACAGAATTTAATTGACCACATTTTCACTATTATTTCATCTCTATGGGGGACTTCTTTAGGGAAGAGGAGAATGTGTCTATATGCTGAGGCTTGAACACAATTTTCTCAGGTAAGCCAGCTTAATACTTTCAAACTGAATGCAAAAAATACTTTTTAATGTAATAATATTAGAATCTTAAGCAATTTGGTGACAGTGCTAAGACATAGTTTTGCTCATGTAAACTATATTATCATCTCATCTTAAACGTTCATCAATTAAGTCCTACAAATTAAGTTTTTCCAACTTGATCCATGTACTGTTATATATTATTATATCGGGGCTAATTTTTTATCTGAATTATTTTGTAGAGTAAAATTTTATTTCCAGGATTTTAAAATAAATTCCTAGCATAAAAAAAATTGTTGTGACAGATAGATTGATAAAAGTTGAAACGTCAATTTCCTCCTTTGTTTTGGCTGAAACAGTGATATTTCCATCCATCCGAAAACAGACTCACAGAGGTATTTTCCTGAATCAGTCCAGGCAATCCTCCAAGATAGCATAGGAAGAGGAGAGGACCCAGTATGAGCCCTGAGATACCCCATGTTTTCTAGGCATTCTATAACCTAAAAGTGTATGAAACCAAAGGCTCTTTTAAGCCCCAAGTTACTTTATTTTGTAGTCCAAGTGCCTATTATATGCAGATCAGTCGCCCATTCTATGCGGGCGGCAATAATATCACACTAGGCATTATTTCATATCACTAAATCACTATTTTGAGACAGGGACCTCACATAGTGGGTATTTAACCTGAATATGAATGAAAGATGAGTGTAGGATGATTGTAGCGCGATCTTGTAGTCATGTTACTGACTAAGGACGACGACATTCTCCTTAGACAGGACTGTTAATATTTGTAACACACTCCCAATAATGAATAATAAAGAAGGTTCCATTTAAATTGTTAGGTAAAACTAGCAGCCGATCAACAACAAAAATTTTGTTTATTCAGTCCAAATAGATTGAGCTTTAGTGAAAGATTCCAGTGTCAAGAAACCGTACAAGGTAGATTGCTGACAATGTTACACGTATCAGTATAGTGACCCTGACTTACAATACGCTAGCATCGCTTGCCGCTACTGCCGACCTGCTCAAGTCATCCTCATCTCAAATCATTCGGTAATTTTTCAGGCCTATTACAGGGACTCACCTCCCCCCTGAGAGTCAGTCTCTTCGTGCTCGGGCCGCGGCGCTATGTCTCCGTCACAGAAGCCCTCGCTGGACACGGAGCTGTGGTTGCCTCCCACCACCAGCTGCTGCTGTCTCTGCGAGTGCGACATGAACGACAGCAGGTTCAGCCTGTACATCTGGTTGTGTCTGCAACACAGGAATGTGGAGGTAACAAATTTGGTATATGGGCCGATATTACATAAAAAGCTACTATAATTTTTAATCATATTGAAGAAATTTGTAAATTATATAAAAATTAAATTGATAACAGAACATAATAAATATAATTATAAATCAATACAATTATTTGAAATTTATTCAACTAAGGTTTTGAGATAACTTATTAATAAGGCCTTTCAATAACAAGGTTGTCAGCTTCAGATCTCAACTATATAATTGAATTAGGATAGATTTTTTGTAAAAATTATTTTGCAATAATCCAGCTCTAATGTTCAACTTAAAGTGTTAATAAAAGTAACAGTTGAATTGAATTGAAATTAAATATTACTGAAATCTTTATTCATAAAGTATATTTTGCTAAATGGTCGGGATGGTCGGGTCCCGAAATTTCGGGAAAATTTTCGGGAAATTTTCGTCCCGATCATCGGGCGGGATTTTTTTATACTCGGGAATTTATCGGGACGGGAACTGCCGAACGGCGGCCGGCGATCGCGGCCGACGATCTCGCTAACGAGAACGGCGATCGCGGCCGACGATCTCGCTAACGAGGACGGCGATCGCGGCCGACGATCTCTCTAACGATTACGACTGTCGCGGCCTACGATCTCGCTAACGAGGACGGCGATCGCGGCCGACAATCTCGCTAACGAGGACGGCGATCGCGACCGACAATCTCGCTAACGAGGACGGCGATCGCGGGCGACGATCTCGCTAACGAGGACGGCGATCGCGGCTGACGATCTCGCTAACGAGGACGGCGATCGCGACTGACAATCTCGCTAACGAGGAAAACGCGGTTTAGCTATAGCTTATATTTATTAGATTTTAGGGTTTATAGCTTTAAATTTACATTTTTATAATTTTTTCCATCATACCAAACACTCCTTAATTTTTTTCTGAAGTAGCAAAAAATAGTTAAATGAATTCATGCTAAAATAATAACTATAATAACTGTAAATAACAATAAAAGTATAATAGTTTATAATTTCTCAGTTCAATTTTCTTATTTATATTCTTCAAGTAAGAAACTGTCTCAGTAAAATCAATGAATATAAAAAAGAAATTGGCAAAATATTTCTTAGGGTTATAAATGGCATTGGTTTGTTGAACAACTTCTTTTCTGAGTGTTAATATTTATTCTAATTTCAATTTGTGGTTTTTTGTTCTTTTTTATCTGAGCAGGCCTTATTTATTGTAATATAGTATTGTTTTCTTTACAATTTTTCCAATTGTTTTAATCTATATTTTTTACGTACCAGTACCGCACTTAATGTTTATTTTTATTATTCGTACCAAACGTTTAATATTTCATTAAACAAAACTTGTATTAAATAAGACATGCAGGGCAACATTTTTCCTTTATGTGTGTTTAGTGATTCAACTTAAATTTATTTAATTACAATAAAATTTATACTTTCCCATGATCTTATTGCATCCTGCAAATATCAAAACTATACATTTTAATTTTTTTCAACAAAAGGACATTCATTGTAACTTATACAAAAATAAGTGGAACAAGTTGGAAGGAGAACTAGTTGATATTTAACATTAATTTGTCTTTATACAACACTCAGATACGAATATTTCCCGATAGCGTTGAGAAGAGCAATCCCGTCCCGATCCCGTCCCGAAATTGGATGGGAAATAAAAATTCCCGTCCCGTCCCGAACTAAAAATCCATTCCCGTCCATCCCTACTAAATGGTAATGTGGAATAGAGCCATTTAACTATCTATTTTTTTTTTTTATTTGTATAAATTACAAGTTTTATATATCATTCTAATATGCTTTTATATAAGAATATTTTGACAACTGTCCTATCATGGAATGATAAGATCGCCAATTAATAAATAAATGGTATACATCAAATAATGGCATCATTAAGTTGTTCCTTGTCTAGCAGTGTGTGTGGTCTTATACCAATTCTTTAGTGATCGTTTACACATTTAATACTCCCACTTAATGTAACATATGGATAAAACTCGACTTTCCATTTACTCAACAAGCCAAAGATTTTAAATATTAAATCGACTGTATGAAATGAACATTGTTAGCACCTGTCTTGACGGTTGGTGCCACTGGTGTTGCGGGCCAGCCGCTTGTTGCCACCGTTGGCGTGGTGCAGGTGCGGGTTGTGGTAATGGTAATGGTGATGTGACCTCTGGTGGTGATCCAGCACTACCTGCGTTGAGTTCACCTGCGGCCGCAATAACACATGTACAGCGACGAACAACATTCAACCATCAACCATCTTGTCCTCACAGCTTTTTTTGGCCTTAAGTTGTTATACTCCAAGATAACTTCATTTTTCATTTATTTTTGTAAATTTTAACCCTATGAGTGCTAGTAAAATTGTTATATTAGTTCTGAGAAGTGCCATAAAATTATGCATACAACACTCAAAATGTGCCAGTGTTTCCAGAGGCAAGCCTCCTTAACAATATATTGTTCCAAAGTTGATACATTCTTAAAACCATAACAAAACACAACTGATTTACAGTAATTTAGTTCACCTGAACACATAGTTTCATTGACATTGGTTTCACCCATTTTATCCCAACTTTTACACAAGTCTGTGTTCATACAAAGATTCCCACCAAAAACTTTTGTGAGATTACCGAAGGCAGTCAATGTCGTTTTTCAAATCTCAAACTTAAATAATACATTTTGCAAATATGGAAAAGTTGTCAAGCTAATGATAGTTTTCTATTGATAACTTACAGGGTTGATGTCAGCTCGCGGCGGCTCACTATGTCGGAAGCAGGTGAAGGCCTGACCATGGTAGAGCCACGACTGGCTAGTATATGTGATGCCGGGCAGTGGATAGTCGTCCCAGTCCAAGAAGCACGCCTCAATGGCCGGCTTGAACCCGGAGAACACCTCCAGCGGGTTCAGCTTGTTGTGGCTGTGGCCGCTCTGCCGCACGCCCAGGCTCTCCCGCTTGGTCACCTGCATGACAACGGAGGCGATACATATGTGACGTTACACTTGGCTCACTGTTTGTTAAGTAGAATCACTCAAAAACAAACACTTCTATGGAATGAATGCTCTTGCATTTCTGATTTGACACGTCTAAAGTTAAAATATCATTGGTGAAGATAATAAACAAAAACAAAAATGCTAGACCAAGGTTGTATATTATGCATTGCAAAATCTTATAACTATCACCAACCAGTGGGTAAAAGTACAAGCAGGTCAAATTTTACTCAAACAAAAAAAGGATGATTCCATCCAACATCGCACAGCTGTATATTAAATGGATGATTTTTAATGATCGTGTTTAATATCAGTTTTGTCTAGATGAATAAAAAAGCACAGGTAAATTGATAATTTTAAATGTTTTGGAAGCAGTAGAATGTGAATAATTTTTCAATAAAAAAGTAAACCAAAGTCTAATTAAGGCCAGTATAAGTCTAAATACAAAATACCCCCGTCGCAGCAGACCTGCGTACTCAGCGAATTTCCAAACAATCTTGAGATATCGTACTTTCCCCATAAACACCATAGGAATGGGTATGTAGGTTTGCTGCCATGGGGACCTTTGCAGTTGTTAGAAAAGGTTAGTTTTGTTAGGAAATGTAATATTTACGTAAGGTAAATATCAAACTGTATAAATATTCAGCACTTTTTAATTTTCCCCATAAACCCCATTTGGGTGAGTATGTAGGTTTGCCGCCATATGGGTGTTGTGAGCATATACAGAGTGGTTATAAAGTCCCTTCCCCCCTAGGATTTTTCTACAATTTATATTAAAAGTGATTTTTAATGACGGGATTCATTGTATAGGTACATACTCTAACTTTTGTAGTAATTTAAAATTTTGGGAGTTACCTGAGGTCTAAGATGTAGGAGTCAACTTAAAAATTCCTTATGAGAAGCTAGTCATGCAACATGTCAAATAACACTGCCTTTTCCCCCTGAAAACAGTGGTGCAATCTAAATTCAAAAGGGATATACCGTTTTCAAGATATCTGTAGGTCTAAGATGTAGGAGTCGACTTAAAAATTTTAACTAGAAGCTAGTCATGCGACATGTCAAATAACACTGCCTTTCCCCCCTGAAAACAGTGGTTCAATCTAAATTCAAAAGGGTTATACCGTTTTCAAGATATCCGTAGGTCTAAGATGTAGGAGTCGACTATAAAATTTTAACTAGAAGCTAGTCATGCGACATGTCAAATAACACTGCATTTTCCCAATAAAAACAGTGGAACAATCTAAATTTTAAAGGTTTGTACGGTATATTCTGTCTGTGTATCCCTGTATCACTTTTAATTGTAAGATGTAAGAAATATTTTTTATAACCTTTCAGAGTAATTTCTTACAAATAATTTTTCTACAAATTCCAAAAAATATTTCTTACATCTTACAATTAAAAGTGATCCAGGGATACACAGACAAAATATTCCGTACAAACCTTTTAAATTTAGATTGCACCACTGTTTTTATTGGGAAAATGCAGTGTTATTTGACATGTCGCATGACTAGCTTCTAGTTAAAATTTTTTAGTCGACTCCTACATCTTAGACCTACGGATATCTTGAAAACGGTATAACCCTTTTGAATTTAGATTGCACCACTGTTTTCAGGAGGGAAAGGCAGTGTTATTTGACATGTCGCATAACTAGCTTCTCATAAGGAATTTTGAAGTTGACTCCTACATCTTAGACCTCAGGTAACTCCCAAAATTTTAAATTACTACAAAAGTTAGAGTATGTACCTATACAATGAATCCCGTCATTGAAAATCACTTTTAATATAAATTGTAGAAAAATCCTAGGGGGGAAGGGACTTTATAACCACCCTGTGTATATATATATATATATATATATATATATATATATATATATCGTATGGCTCATTCAGCCAGCCACCATGGTTTAAGAATAATAAAATAAATTCTGCGGTGCAGAGCACCTGACTCAGGTGTTGTGAGCAAATATCAGTTAAACCCTACCTAGTGAATGTACATACCAAATATTATCAAGTTATGGTGGTCTTTTCATTTTTCCCATAAACCCCATAGGGGTGAGTACGTAGGTTTGATACCATATGGGTGTTGTAAGCAAATATCAGTTAAGCCCTACCAAGTGAATGAACATACCAAATTTTATCAAGTTATTCCAATAAATAAGTGAGATACAGGGTTTTATTAATTTCCCATAAGATTAACATGGAAAACCTATTTTTGGCTTTTCTCCGTAACCTGTTCAGCCAAGTTAAAAATTCAAAATACTAAATCGTTTGTTTTTTTATGCTCTTTTAAATGGTTTTAGTTAAAATTGTTGAATTTTGAAAATTATGCTCCAAAATGCCAAAAATCCATTTTTGACCCCTTTGAAACCCCATAATACCCCGTCGCAGCATACCTGCGTACTCAGCGAATTTCCAATGGAATTTCAGATTATTTACTTTCCCCATAAAAACACCATAACATCGAGTATGTAGGTTTTTTGCCATTGGGTGTTGTTAGAAAATCTAAGTTAATCAATAATTGGTGAATGTAAACACAAAATTGTATCAAACTCTGGCAATTTTTTATTTTCCCCATAAACCCCATGGGGGTGAGTACAGTAGACTCCCTCTTAACCGGCCACCTTTTAACCGGTCTCCGCTTTAACCGGCTTATACCCTGACACAAAATAACATCTTTTTAACCGGCCATTTTTTATCTCAACATCGCTTTAACCGGCCGTGTTTCGCCGGAAACTAAGTTTTCTTATCTAATGTACCATTCAATTCAACTTTATTTCATATTGACGTTCTCAAACCAATTAAACTATAACGTCCTGGACGGAAGTGACTGCCACCGGAAGTCAATGCCGGTAATAGTTTGGACCTACTATCCAGTAGACCACAATAAAGAAACGAATTATTATTAATGTAGGTTTGTTGTGGATTTCATGGGTGGTGGATATTAGCTATAAATCATATACAGTAATGTAATTAAGGTTGTTTTTCAAGTAATAATTATATTTAGGTCACATAAAATTGTGGGATGGCGTTCTTAAATGAACATTGGTTTAACCGGACAATCCATTATCCGGCCGCGGCCAGGTCCCGAGGTGGCCGGTTAAGAGGGAGTCTACTGTATGTAGGTTTGCCGCCATGAGTTTTGTAAGCAAGTATAAGTTAAACCTTATATAGATAATGTGCATACCAAATTTGATTAAGTTATGTCAATAAATAAGCAAGATATAGGGTTTTCTTGATTTCCCATAAGAATAAGATGGAAAACACATTTTTGGATTTGCCCCGTAACCAGTTATGCTATGATAAAAATTCAAAATACCAAATTGTTTGTTTTTTTAAGCTCTTTAAATGGTTTCAGTTAAAATTGATAAATTTTAAAAATTATGGTCCAAAAATGCAAAAACCCCATTTTTGACCCCTTTGAAACCCCATAAAACCCCATTCAAAAAACCCGGCAATGCTGGTTCGCAAACTCATGAAAATAGACCTGGTCTTACACCTCCATACCAAATTTCATCAAAATCGGAGGTCCCCTTCAAAAGTTATCAGTACCATGGACACATAGATATATAGATATATATATATATATATATATATATATATATATATATATATATATATATATATATATATATATATATATATATATATATATACATATATATGGAAATGAACGAATGGTGTTTTTGGCTTCTGGGGACCTCAAAATGAAAAAGTAAAGTGGTCCTGGGCTTAGGTCTTACCATGGCTACTACCGTAATAGCGTATTCCCTATAGGGAAATTCGCTAAAATCCCGTTCCCATAACCCAATCATGCTGGTTCGCGAACTCATGAAAATAGACCTGGTCTTATACCTTCATACCAAATTTGATCAAAATCCGAGGTCCCCTTCAAAAGTTATCGGTACCACGGACACACACACACACACACATATATATATATATATATATATATATATATATATATATAAGTAGATAGTATCATGTTACTTCTAGGACACTTTTGGAGACAATCAAAAATCAAACAAATTTCACAGTTTTTTTATACAATTATGCAATATTTTTGCCATTTTTTGGCCAATTTTCAGCTTTTGTCAAATTGTCATAAAAAATATGCAATTTTAATGAAATTTTTAACAAATATGCCTAAAATTTTCTACAAAATAAAATTTTTTTTAAAACAAGTAAAATTATCACATTTTATAAGTATTTTTTAAATAAAATTAATAGTCGACTTTTCATAAGGTAATTTAAAATTTTAATAGTATTTTTTCAATAAAATTTGAATTTTTTTTAAAACAAGTAAAATTAAGGTTTAGTATCAATAATATTGTAATAATTATTCAAATTTAACTAAAGCAGTTTCTTTATCATCAAAAGTCTTAATATCAGTGACAATTAAATGTAAATCTTTTTTATTTAATTCTTTAATTGATTTATCATCAATTACATTAGTAAATCTTTTTGGTAAATGTACTTTACATTTTTCTAATTCAACAATAATTGTATATCCATATTTATCTTTAATTCTTTCAAATTTTTCAATTTTATATTTTTTATTTAAATTTAAACTTTTTAATGGTTTATATTCTTTAAATCTTAATTCTCCAACATTATTAATTTCTTCTAGCAGATCCATTTATATAGGAAAAAATATCACAAACTTGTTTGTGATAGATATGTTAAAAAGTCATTATCATAATTAGGTTTTATACAAAAATCCATATTTAAGTATTTAAAAATCATAGGTAATAATTTTTTGTATGATATATTACTTTTCTTAAAACATAAATATTTATTAAAAAATAGTGTAATTTTTTCTTTATCTTCATTATTCAATTCAAAATCAATATTGTATATTTTGTTTAAAAATTGATAGTAAAATATCCAATTTGTACAATTCCTTTGTTTTAAAAATAATTTTATATTCTTAGGTGTTATTTCAAAATGATTGGAAATACATAAAATATATAATTCATTAATTAATTGTTGTGTTTTATATGGTTGAAAATGGTTAAATTCTCTTAAAATATGTTTAAGATGTTTATTCTTATTACTTTTTCTCTTAATCTTTTTTTCATAAATAATTCTTTTACATATATTACATCCTACACAATTTCCAATAATAGTAAAATTAGTTTGATTATGACATCTATAACACATATCCATTTATTTAAAAAAAATTATACATAAATGAATGAACCAATTCATTGTCACAAATGTAAGAAAAAAACTAAAAATATTAATCCACAAATCGTTGAAATGAAAAATGGATTATATAGAATTGCTACTAAATGTTCAATTTGTAAAACAAATAAAAGTAAAATTTTGAAAAAAGAAGTTAAACCTATAATTAAAAAAAGAATTAACTAAAAATGAACAAATAATTGAAGCAAATGAAATTCATGCTCCAATTAGAAAGAAATTTCTAAAAAGAAAAATAATTACATTAGGTATTGATGATTTATGGGCAGCAGATTTAATTATAATGAAAAATTATGAAAAAGAAAATGATGGTTATAAATATATGTTAAATGTGATAGATACTTTCTCAAAATATGTTTGGTCAAAACCATTAAAGAAAAAAGATGGAAAAACAGTTTCTAGAGCATTTGAAGAAATAATTAAGGATGCAATTAAAATTAATCATAAATCACCTAATCTTTTACATACAGATAAAGGATTAGAATTTATCAATAAAGAATTTAAAGAAATATTAAATAAATATAATATTAAATTGTATCATACAGAAAATGAAGAAAAATCAAGTATAATAGAAAGGTATAATAGAACACAAAATGAAAAAATGAAAATACAGTTTGAAATTAATAAAAATTATAGATGGATAAATATTTTACCAAAAATTGTTAAAGAATATAATAACTCATATCATTCAACAATTAAAATGAAACCAATTGAAGTAAATAAAAATAATGAAAAGGATTTATTAGATACTGTTTTTAAATATAAACCACCAAAAATAATAACCAAATCAAAATTTAAAATAAATGATAGAGTTAGAATTGGAAATAAAAAATCAACATTTTCTAATAAATATAAAAATAATTGGTCTAGAGAAATATTTATAATTTCTAAAATTAATAATACAAATCCAGTTACTTAGAGTATAAAAGATCAAAATAATGAAGATATTATTGGAAATTTTTATGAATATGAATTGAAAAAAAACCAATTTGTAAATTTTATTTTATATAAATGGAAAAGATATGTTTAAGGTGTAAATTATATAAAGATATATCTAAATTTTATAAAGACAAAAATACTAAAGATGGGTTATATTATTATTGTAAAGAATGTAAGGATGTGTATTATAAAAAATTATATGATAGTATTAAAGTTATTGAATTAAATGAAAAACAATGTCATAAATGTAAAGAAATTAAAGATATTTCAAATTTTAATAATTATCATTATAGTAAAGATAGAAAAAATACAATTTGTATACAATGTATTAGAGAAATGTTTTTAAAACCACAATTTTGTGAATGTGGAAGAAATATTAAATGGACTAATAATTATTTAAGACATTTAAAAAACTAAAATTCATGACAAAAATATAACAAAACTAGAAAATTTAAAAATATGATAAAAAAAATGAAGACAAAATTTTACTTGTTTTAAAAAAATTCAAATTTTATTTAAAAAATATGATTTAAACTATAAATTACCTAGTAAAAAGTGGAAATACTTCTTATATTTTTAAGAGTTTTATTTCTAAGTAAAAATTATTTTTAATAAATAAAGAATTTCACCCCTAATAAATGGAACGAACAAATAAAAATATTAATTGTCCTTATTGTAATAAAAATATATTATATAAAAATTATGATAGACATTATAATTCAACTAAACATTTACTAAATAAACAAAAATATGATAATAAAATATTTGAATTAAAACATTGGTGTAAAAATAATAATATATATAATTATAAAAATAAAACTTTAGATGAATTAACAAATATTAAAGAAACATTTGATCTTACAAATTATTCATTATTTAATATAGTAAAATTAAATGAAATTGCAAAAAAATTATCCGTCAGAAATTATGAAAAATTATCTAGAGATGAACTAATTAAAAGATTAAACAAAATTAAAGAAAATCCAAATAATTTAGAATATAGATCATTTATATATATTCAAAATTTAGCAATTAAAAATAGTATTAAAATTGTTAATAAAACTAGAAAAGAATTGATTGGATTATTAAATGATTATTTTAAAAATAGACCAATTCCAAAAGAAAATATAATAAATATTCAAGAAGCTTCGTCATTAAAAGGATATTTTCAAGATTATATTTTAACAAATTCAAATGATGATTTAGATATTAATGATTATTTAGAAACTCAAAGAAATGAAATAAAAAAATTGATAGAAAAACAAAAATTTAAAAATATTAAAGGACAGATGGCTTTAGAATGTGAATATGAAAGAAAATTAATAAATGGTGAAATTCAAAATAGTAATATGTATTTTTGCATAAAAAGTTCAGATATTTTAAATATAGATGATTTTATTGATGATCAATTTAAGAAATTAATAGTTAGAGAACAACTAAATCAACCATCAAAAGGCTCTGGTTGGTCATTAAAAAGATGTGTTGAACTAAATCTAAAATTATCTAAAAATAATTCATTAAATGCTGGATCATATATAGAATTACCAAATGAAATTAAGAATAAAAAATGTTGTGTAAATTTTAAAAATAAAGATGAATATTGTTTTATTTATGCAATTAGATGTGCTATTGATAAACCAAATGAACATGCTGAAAGAGTTAAACAATATCAAAAATATATAAATGATGATATTTTTAAAGGTTTTGATTATCCAATATCATTGAAAGATATTAAATTATTTGAAAAAAGATCATTTGATTCTAAATATAACTATCCATCAATGTCAATAAATATTTATAGAATTGATGAAAATGAAAAAATAGTGCCATTACAAATATCTGAACATTATAATTCAAAACTAGAAATTGATTTATTATATTATAAAATTGGTAATAATTCTCATTATATATTAATTACTGATTTAAGTAAGTTAGTATCTAAGCAATTAACACAAAAAAATAAAAATAAAAAATATATTTGTAGAAGATGTTTGACTCATTTCTACAAAAATAAAGACTTGAATAATCATTTAGAGATATGTAAATCATTAGAACCTTGTAGACCTATAATGCCATTTAAAGGTCAAACTGTAAGTTTTAAAAATTATTATAAAAAGTTTGAACATCCATATGTAATTTATATGGATTTTGAAAGTATATTAGAAAAGATTGATAATTGTAAAAATAATCCAAATTGCTCATATACAAATAAAATTCAAAAACATAAACCATATGGATTTACAATCTATTTAGTATCTAGAGTAACTAATAAAATGTATAAACCTATTTGTTATAGAGCAAAAAATGAAGAGGAATTAATAAATGTACCAAATAAATTATTTGAATATTTAGATGAAATTTCAAAATATATAGCTAAAAAATATAATTCAAAAAATAAAAAGCCTATGAATTTAACTAATGAAGAAGAAATTAATTATCAGAAAACAAATATTTGTCATATTTGTGAAAATAGTGGTTTTGATAATGATAAAAGAATAAAAGTAAGAGATCATTGTCATTTAACAGGAAAATTTAGAGGTGCTGCACATTTAAATTGTAATTTAAATCTAAAATTTCCTCAAAATATTCCTATATTCTGTCATAATAGTTCAAATTATGATACACATTTGTTTATAAAAGAATTAGCTAAAAAATATGGTAAAATTGATTTGTTAGCTAATACAGATGAAAAATATATAAACTATTCAGTAAATTCTGGTTATGGTTATGAATTTGAAGGTGAACTATATTTTAAACCTAGAAAATTTATAAAATTCTCATTTGTAGATACATTTAGATTTATGGCTACATCAATTGAAAAATTAGCTAAAAATCTTGAAGAATTTAAGCATATAAATAAATTTATAAAAGAAAATGATATAATTGAATATTATAATGAAACTTTAAAAATATTAACTTCTAAAGGTGTATTTCCATATGAATTTATTGATAATGTTGAAAAATTAAACTATGATAAAATATTAGAAAAAGATCAATTTTATAGTTGTTTAACTAATGAAAATATAAGTGATGATGATTATAAACATTATATAAAAGTTTGGAATAAATTAAAAGTAAAAACATTAGGTAATTATTCAGATTTATATAATATTCAGGATGTATTATTATTAGCTGATATATTTGAAAATTTTAGATCTGTTTGTTTGAAAAATTATCAATTAGATCCAGCACATTATCTAACATCACCATCAGCTTGGGATTCTATGTTAAAATTAACAAAAATTGAACTAGAATTAATAAGTGATTATAATATGTATTTAATTATTGAAAAAGGTATTAGAGGTGTTATTTCACAATGTATAACTAGATATTGTAAAGCAAACAATAAATATACAAAAAATTATGATAAAACAAAACCTGAAAATTATATGTTATATATAGATGCAAATAATCTATATGGATGGGCTTTAAGTCAAAAATTACCTTATGAAGATATAACATGGATGAATCCTAATACATATACATTAAATGAATGGGAATAAACAATATTAGAATTAGATGAAAATGCTGAATATGTATATATATTAGATGTTGATTTAGAATATCCTATTGAATTACATGATGACCATAAAGATTTACCATTAGCACCTGAACATTATAATAATAAGCTTTGCACAACATTATTTGATAAAAAAGATTATGTTATTCATTCAAGAAACTTAAAATATTATCTACAAAAAGGATTAAAATTAAAGAAAGTTAATAGAGTTATAGCATTTGATCAAGATGATTATATGAAAAAATATATTGAATTAAATACCAAATTAAGATCCAAATCAACATCAGATTTTGAAAAAGACTTTTTTAAATTGATGAATAATAGTGTTTTTGGAAAAACTATGGAAAATGTTAGAAATAGATGTGATATTAAATTAGGTGATGAAAAGTTTTCATTAAAACAAGCAAAAAAACCTAATTTTAAAACATTTAGTATATTTGATAAAGACTGTATTGCTTCACATATGATAAAAGAAAAGGTTAAGTTTGATAAACCAATCTATATAGGATTTTCAGTACTTGATTTATCAAAATTACATATGTATCAATTTTATTATGAAAAATTAAAGAAGTTTGATCCAAATATAAGGTTATTATATATGGATACAGACAGTTATTTTATAGAATTTAAAAAGGATCCATATAAAATTATTAAAGAAAATATTAATGAATTTGATACAAGTGATTATAAGAAAGAACATGAATGCTATAGTGAAAAGAATAAAAAAATAATTGGTAAATTTAAAGATGAGTTAAATGGTGAAATATTAGAAGAATATTGTGGTTTAAGATCAAAATTATATAGTTATGAATTTAATAATAAAAATCCTGTAAAATGTAAAGGTATTAAGAAAAGTGTTGTTGATAAAACATTACATATGGATGATTTTAAGAAATGTTTATTTGATGATCAAGAACAATATAGAGAAATGACTTGTATTAGAAGTTTTAAACATGAACTATATACAATTACAATAAATAAATTAGCTTTAGGTAATAGAGATGACAAAAGATTTATTTGTGAAAATAAAATTGATACATTACCTTGGGGGTATAAAAATAATTATAAATAAATGGAAATTTTAATTGTTCCAAAAGAATTAATAAATAATGATTTTGATATAAAATTATATTTATTTAAAACTAAAATATCAAATAAATTTTTAATATATCTTTTTAAATATAAAAATTATTTTGTATATCATTATAAGTTTAATTTTATAATAGAACCATTTATAAATATAATAAAAAATTATGTTAAAGAAAGTTTTAAAGAAAATGATCAAAATTATATTAATAATTTATAACCATATGATATTGAATTTATACTATAATTTTATGTATATTTTTAAATATTTTCTTTAATAAATTTAAATATATTCAATAATTTATTGAATATCTAACATAAAAATATCTATAAATTTTACTTTATTATCATTATAAGTAAGACCCGTCTTTAAGACGGGTCTCAAATTTGTATATAATTTATTATATTTATGAATATTTTTGAATGTTTAAGAAGGGTAACATTTTGTTACCCTTAAGTTTTTATTGTATAATAAGGTTACCTCCTTTAAAAAATTTTAAAATAAATATTCTAATTTATATGGGACCCATTTTGGGTCCTACCTAATTTTAATAAGTTTTGTATGTTTTTCATTATATGATAGGGGGGACAAATTGTCCCCTCTAAAAATATCTATAAATTTTAATCTATCCTTATTGTTTTCTACTTTTTTTATTTTAAAATTAATAAATATAAACCAGATTCATTAATAAACATTGTTTTATTATCTATTTTATTGACGCCCTGTTTTAGGGCATCTGAAAAACATGTTTGTACATCAATTTCTAGGGTGTCATAATTTGTGACACCTATAATTTTTATGTAAATTAATTTATCATTATTATGTAAATGTAACTGTTGGTTACACTTGATATATTTTAAGTTTTATATATTTTTCTTTTACATTATCAATTAAAACTTTTCTAGAATTTTTATATTTTAAAATATAACAAATATCTTTTCTTTTAAACCAAGGTTTATTTTGATTATTAAATACAATTAATTTATTATTAAATATAAAATTATTGTTAATTAAATAAATTATTGTTTTTATTATTTATGTAGATAAATTTTATATTACAAATTTTGTTTTAATCTTAAATATACAATACTTTTAATATTTTCATTATTTATTTGATTTCCATCACTATCATGAATAGATATTACAATATTTTGAATTTTATTTATATTTTTTAAAGGAATATAATCAATTTCATTTGGTTTTTTTACTAATTTTTGATCCATATTCAACATTTGGATAAAATGAATATAGAATTTCTGATTCTTTATGTAAATGTGAATGATCTTTATGATTTTCAAAACTAGGATCAACTAAATTACAATGTATTTCAATAACATCAAAAGGTCTAATTTTTGGTAGTTTTATTCCTTTTGTTAATACATTTGGTTCAATCATTTTATCATCTAATCCTAATAAATCAATTATAATTGTTGTTACTATAATTTTAACAGGAGATTTTATTATAATATATGGTCCATCATTTTTCAGTATAAAATCATTTTCATCAAATTTATTAATTTTCTTTTTAAATTCTTGTAAACTATTAATAAAAATATTTTTTATTTCTTCAATTGTATAATTTCCTTTATTTATATCAAAATATTGATCTATAATTTTATCATCTTCATCTTTAATAGAATATCCATAACAGTTTTTATAATCATTTGGTATATTTGATATAAAATTATCTGAATAAAATCCACTTAAACCAATACTATATTTTCCATCTAAATGTATTGGATGTTCTAATCTTAATTCTAGTTTGGATGAATGACCAATTATTTTAAATAATTTCATCTTATTTAAATGGAGAAATTTTTAGAAAAAAAAAGATAATATAAAATTAGAATCATATGATAAAAATAATAAAAATGATCAACCTATTAGATTATTAATTATAGGAACAAGTGGATCTGGTAAAACTACATTATTATTAAATTTTATTTATAAAAGATTAATTCCATATTCAAATTTATATATTTTTAGTAAATCATTAGAACAACCATCTTATAAATTATTACAAAAAAGATTTAAAAATATAGAATCAAATATTAATAAACAAATTTCTTATTTTTCATGTGATGATATGATTCCACTAAATAAATGTAAACCAAATTCATTAGTAGTTTTTGATGATTGTATTTTAGAAAAACAAGATAAAATTAAAGAATATTTTATAATGGGTAGACATAAAAATATATCATGTATTTATTTATCACAATGTTATTCAAAAGTTGATATGCAATTAATTAGAAATAATTTAAATATGTTATGCATCTTTAAACAAAATGAACATTATATGAAAAAAATATATAATAATTTTGTTGGATCAGATATGAAATTTGATAAATTTAAAACTATTTGTAATGATTGTTGGAAAGAAGACTATGGATTTTTAACTATTAATTTATTGAAAAAATCAAATGATGGAAAATATATGAAAAATTTTTCTGATATTAAATAATGATAATGGCTTGTTGTATGTTTGATTCAATAATTGATAGAATATTTATTTTATTAGTATTATTTATTTCACTAGTATTTATATATTTAATGAAAATTACAGAAATAAAGTAAAATGAATTGTGTTTAACATAATTAGTGTTTATGTTAACATGATTTGTGTTTGTGTTAACATGATTTATGTTTTGTGTTAACATGATTTGTTTTTATGTTAACATAATTTGTGTTTGTGTTAACATGATTTGTGTTTTGTGTTAATATGATTTGTGTTTATGTTAGCATGATTTGTGTTTATGTTAACATGATTTGTGTTTATGTTAACATGATTTGTTTTGAACCTAAATTTTTCTTTGTAATAAATGGATAAAATATCTGTTAATGAAGCTAAAAAATTAGATGATATTGAGAAAAAATTAATAAAGGAATTTAAAAATCAAATTAAAATTGAAGATAATTATGAAAAAATTAAACAAAAAGCATATGAACCTATAACATCAGCAATTGGTAAAGTTGAAAATAAAATTGGTGAAGTCTTAAATGAAAATAAAAACCTTATGGAATTGGTACCTATTGTTAATAATTTTGCCAATATATCAATACTAGAAACTGAAGAATTAAATTTACTTTCAAGTACTCCATTTAGACCAATCAGACAACCAATAATTCAAGAAGAATCGACATTTATTGACCCAAATTTAATTTCACCTCAAACATTAGATAAAATTATTGGTCCATTAGCACAAAAATATTTACCAAGAACAAAAGATGATAAATTTGGTTTATATTGGAATAAACATAAAAAATCATTTATGATTGGTGATAAAATAACTGTAATTGATAATGATGATTTAATAATTGATGATAAAAAATATAATGGAACACATGGATTATGGAGATTGTTAACTTATGAAAAGAAACCAGATAATAATTTATATACACAAGATGATTTAAATAATTATTCAAAGATTTTATGGGAAACTAATTCAATTTATAAAAATAATGATCCAAATAGTAAGAAACCAAAATCTAGTAAAGGTGATAAATATATTAATTTAATTAAACATATTTGGGAATTAAAAGGTGAAATTGAAGGTTCAGGAATCAGAAAATATACAGAAAATAAAATTGAATATAGATTTATAGATGATTTAAATAAATTAGATAATATTATTAATTATATATATGCACAAGAAAAAGCTGGTAATAATAATTTTTTAAATGAAAAGAGAGCAATTAAAGACTTTATATCAAATAAATTAGATGAATTAATTGAAAAACCTGAAGGAATTAAGTATTTAAAAAGAATTTTGGCAAATATTTCATCACCATTATTAAAAGATGGATCAGGTATTTTAAATGATGTTACAAATAATTTACCTTTTGAATTACATGTACCTGGTCATCAATATCTAGGGCCTGGAACTAAATTAAATAAAAGAGTAAAAAGAGGTGATCCTGGAATAAATGATTTAGATAAAGCTGCTAAAGAACATGATTTATTTTATAGAGATCATAAAGATACAAAATCTAGAAATGAAATAGCTGATAAAATTTTACAAGATAAAGCATGGGATATAGTAACATCAAATAATCATGGAATTGGTGAAAGATTAATTGCATTACCAACATCAGGTGCTATGTGGATGAAAAGAAAATTTGGTATGGGTTTAGAAGTAGGATTAAAATTTTAATAAAATTAATTATGTTAATCTATATTATAAAAAACTATAAATTTTTTTCTTAATAAATGGAAAAAATAAATATAAACTTGACAGATAATCAAAAATCAAAAATAAAATTAGCATTTAAAAATAAAAGATCAGTTATAATTCAATTTAATATTGATCAATTTAATGAAAATGGAAAAGATATTATATTATTATCTAAAAGACAAATTAATAAACTAAATAAACATAAAAAATTAAATAAAGGATTAAGATTTGAATTTTCATATAATCAATTAAAAGAAATAAAAAATGGTGGATTACTAAAAGAAATTTTAGATTTTGCTGATAATATACCTATAGTTAAAAATTATACACCAAATGTTAGAAAGGGAGCAAAAGTAGTAAAAGAATCTATAATTCCTAAATTTAGAAATTTTGTTGATTGGTTAGATCATGAATTAAAAAATGTAGAAGGATCTGGTTTAGATAAAAAACATTAAAATATATGAAACAAAATTATAAAAAAATTTTGAACCACTAACATTAGGTGAATTAGAAAAATTGTGTAAAAATATAAAATATTTTAGAGGTGTATTTATGAGAGATATATTACCTAATAAAGTTAATAAATTTGAATGTGGAATTATAAATTTAGATTCATTTGATGGAAATGGAACTCATTGGGTTTGTTATTATAAAAAAGATAAAATTAAATATTATTGTGATTCATATGGAAATATAGTTAATAAACCACCAATAGAATTAGTTAAATATCTAGGAAAAGATAATATATTTTATAATGATAATCAAATTCAAAATTATAATGATCCACCAATTTGTGGTCATTTATGTATTTTTATATTAAATGAATTAAATAATAATAAAAAATTTGATAATATAATAAATAAATTAATCCTTAATAAATATGGATTCACAAAATATATTTGATCTGTTTGGAAGACAGAAAAAACATCCAATTAATATTAAAGAAGATTATATAAATTCTAAATTAAATATATTTTTTAATAATTTTAGTAAAAGTTTTAAAAGTCATGTAAAAAAGACTGAAAATCTAGTAAATGCTATTGGTTTATCAAAAAATTATATAAGTATTAATGGTAAAAGAATTGTTAATGTTAAACCAAGTATAAATAAATATGATGTTGTAATAAAATCAGAATTAGATGAAGTTTTAGATTCAATTATTAAAATTGGTAATGATCATTCAGAAACTAAAAAGGATTTAAATAAAATTACAGACTTTTTAATTAATATTGGAAAATATGTTGAAAATTTAGAAGAAAAATTAGAAAAAGAACTAAAATTTCTATTTGATGGAGTCAATGAATCCATAAAAGAATTAAATGCTGAAATAATACTAATTAAAGATGATATAGATAAATTACAATAATTATTTTATATAAATGGAGTTGATTTATTGTCTTAAATGTAAACAAAAAACTAATTCTAAAGATATTCAGATAATAAAATTGAAAAATATAAATGTAATTAAATCAAAATGTTGTATTTGTAATTCAAAGAAAAGTTGTTTTACAAAATTTTCTCCCTAATAAATGGCTCTATACAGTTCATTTGATTTATTCATTATCAGGAACCAAAATCAATTAAACAAAGATGATTGGGATGATATTTCTGAAAAATATGAATTGAGTATTAATATGATGAGATTGTTTCAAAATAAATTAAATTGGCAAAAAATTGCTCAATATCAAAATTTAACTGTAGATTTTATTACTGAATTCATAAATTATCAATTAAAAGATTATATTGATCTGATTTGTAAATATCAAGATTTAACTGAATATTTTATTCATGATTATGCATTTACATTAAATTGGGAATTAATTTTAGAACATCAAAAAATATCAGCAAAATTTATACTTGATCATGCTACTGAAATTGAATATTTTAAAAGTAAAAATGAAATTGATACATAAATAAAATTTGACATCATAAAATTATAAAAATTTTACTTGTTTTAAAAAGCTTTTGATTTAAAAAAAATTATCCTTAATAAATGGCTGATTACAAAAAATATGTAAATGATATTGAAAGAGCTGAATACAAAAATTTCTATCCATTATCTAAATTACATTTAAATGAACCTAATAAAAAAAACTGAATTTAATATAGATTTTGGAGATGGATTTTGTACTTCTAAATTTCAATTTTATATATCTGGTAAATTGACTAAATCTGATGGAAATGCATATGATAATGGTGCTAATATAAAATTAATTGATAATTTTGTTCCATTTTTATTTTCAAAAATTGAGGTTAGAAAACATAATAAATTGATTGATGAAATTGAATATCCTGGTCTATTAAGTACAATTAAAGGTACTATAACTTATTCAAAATCAGAAATAAATCAAATAAATAATGGTTTTGAATCAAATTTTAAAAATAAATTTGAAGCAATTGGTAATTTATCTTATTTTGGATTAGGATTTTTTGAAAATGTAAATATTCCAATATACAAAGGAGGTTTTAATATAACATTTATTAGATCAGAAGATAATGATGCAATTTTTAGATGGAAAACTAAAAAGGCTGATGGATCTTATGATAATGCTACATTACCAACTGAAGGTAAAATAACAATTGATGAATTTTTTATTAGAGTTCCTATAATTGAATACAAAACAACAAGTAAAATTCAATTAATTAATGAACTAAGCAAATTTGAAAAAGTAAATTTTCATTTTAATCATTGGCAATGCATTGAACAAAAAAATATTACAGGAAAGAATTTAAGTTTTGATATAACAAATATCTATAGAAATATTTATAATCCAAAATTTATTATAATTGGATTTCAAAAATCAAGAACAAATGATCAGTTATTTGATACTTCTAAATTTGATAGTATGTATGTAAAAAATATAAGAGTAAAACTAAATGGTCATTATTACCCTGATGAATTGGAAAATTTCGATATAAACAATGAAAAATTTAGAATTATGTATGAAATGTATCAAGATTACAAAAAAGGTTTATTATATTAGTAGTAAAATGTATTATAGTCCAACAGAATTTCTAGAAAATAGACCAATTTATGTAATTGATACTACAAAAAATCCAACAAATATTTCAAGTTCAAAAAATGATATTATTATTAATGCAGATTTTGATTATGATATAGTAGCTACTAGTAAAACAAATTGTTATATTATTATTGTATCTGAAAAATTACTTGAATATAATATAATCAAAAATGATATTACTGAAATTAATTAGAATATATTATTACTATTTTAGTAAAATTTATTGAAAAAAATACTACTAAAATTTTAAATTACCTTATGAAAAGTCAACTATTGATTTTATTAAAAAAATACTTATAAAATGTGATAATTTTACTTGTTTTTAAAAAAATTTTATTTTGTAGAAAATTTTAGGCATATTTGTTAAAAATTTCATTAAAATTGCATATTTTTTATGACAATTTGACAAAAGCTGAAAATTGGCCAAAAAATGGCAAAAATATTGCATAATTGTATAAAAAAACTGTGAAATTTGTTTGATTTTTGATTGTCTCCAAAAGTGTCCTAGAAGTAACATGATACTATCTACTTATATATATATATATATACATATATAAGAAAATGAACGAACAGTGTTTTTGGCTTCTGGGGACCTCAAAATGAAAAAATAACATGGTCCCGGGCTTAGGTCTTACCATGGCTACTACCGTAATAGCGTATTCCCTATAGGGAAATTCGCTAAAAAAAATACTGGGAGAAAATTTATTTGTTGGCAAGCAGGTGAAAAAAGAACAACCTTTGAGAGGTTTACATCAGGTGGTGTACCTTTTCGATGACCTTGAGGTGCCAGTCCTTGAACTGGGTGTGCAGCAGGTTGCGTTGGGCCGGCGAGATGGCGGGGTTGAGGGCGGCCAGCCGCCACAACACCACAATCTCGTCGCAGAGGGAGCTGCATGCGTGCTGCGACGCCTGGCTGTTGCTGTTCACAGAGCCGTGCTTGCCGCCGCCGCCGCCGCTGTAACCCGCATGCAGCGCCACCTTCGTGTAGAACCACCACACCAGGATCTGCAACGGAAACATGAAATAATGACAAAACTTTTAAAGCTGATCTACAGTGGGGTTATCTGAAAAAGGTAAATCTTTATGCTATAAAATATGATTGGTAATATTTAAAGTAAAGAATGTTAAAAATGATAAAATATACACAATAAGATGACTTATTGTTTTCTTAAAAGCAATGTTTTAGAAACTTCACTTACAAGAATTATTTGTATAATGGATTTAAAGGTGTTAATCCATGAGCTATTTAAATTTCTTAAAGTTGCACATACACAATTTTTTTCTATTTTTTGTTTTGATAGTTTTTTTTTTCTTTCTAGAGGTTACCAGCGGACCTCTAGCAAACTGGGCAGTGATTTGTAAAGTCGTGTCAGTTTAGGGTCTAGGGTAGTGGATTACCATCAATTTTTGGGTTGAGTCGAGTTCGGATATTTTAAGTTGAGTAAAAAATCGGGTCGCGTCGAGTTTGAGTATGTAAAAAACTTGAGTCGGGTTCAGAATTTGCAAATTTAATAAAACTTTGGGCCAACTACGGTATTATCTGTCAACAAAATGATGATGCGCCTACTAAGCAGTATTAATACAAGTAAAAAAACCTTTCACCAAGTAAGCCTAGTCCAAACAAAAATTAAGAACCTACAATTTATTTTACTGTAGTATAAAAAAGACTGAAAATGCCCTGAGCCAATATCCTGAGCTAAGGGTTATTTAGGCCTATATTACCGATACTTAGTGTTTGTTTTTTTTTTTTTTAAATCGTACCATACTGTTGAAACAAAATAAAAAATAAACACTTCATAAAATGTCAAAATACCCTATATACAAATTTTAGTTACATCTGCTTGAAAAGTACTCTGTTATAATTTTCAAAAATAAAATGTACAGTTTGCTCCTGAAAATTAATTAACGAAATAGAATAATTTCTTTTCTTATTCATTTGATTTTTTTCAGAAGTTTTACATAATGTGTCAAGTAGAAGTGGACTCTGTGGTTTACTGATTATTGACTTGGCTTGAATGTTGATGGCTGCAACTATGAAAATGTCGATACTTTTACAGGTGCAATGATGATTAAGTATGATTTGATTTGAAAGCAGTGTAAACAATAATTTTTTTTTTCTTTCACAAGAAGGGTTACACTTTTGAGTTCAACTAAGAAATTAAATGCTAAACTACAGTTAATTTTTTTTAACTAGAAGCAGTCAATATTAGATGGACTATCTTTGACGATGAACTTTTTTTGTTTGTTGTATAATCATGTATTTCTACTTGTCAAACGTTGAGGTTCAATCAAAATAAATGCACATTTATTTATATGTTTTGATGATAAAAAAGGATATTACATGATTAACAGGACACAAGATTTTACTACAAATAAAAGTTGGGTAATAAAATAGTCCACTTGCTTGTTTATAGTTAAAATGAATTCAAATGTACTATTCAAATAATTTTTCAACATTTATAGACACTTCTGTATTCCGTTTTAAATATGATACCCTTCGTGTAGGTTCATATTTGCAAGTTTTCAGTAGCCAAATTTCAAGGCACTTGGCTGTTTCAGGTTACCTGCTCACAGGCCATGCACTCCTCAGTGATGATCTCGAGCAGGGGCAGCGCGTTGCGGTCGTTGCGCTTGAACATCTCACGCACGATGGACAGCAGGTTCCACATGCCCTCGGGCTCCCGGCCGCGCAGCGGGCGCAACAGGCTGGTCCACTCGGCCGCAGCCGGAGGCGCAGTGTTGCTCAGGTAGTTCACATCACTGCCACACACATCACATCACATCCACAACTATGGCTACTAACTAAATTTTGTAAAACGCCCATGGTGCGTTACTTGGCTCCCCACAGAAACTGGCTCACACACAGAGAGACAGTCGTTAGCCTAAAATCATTAACAAGATTCACTAATGTATGTAATAAATATTTCTTATAAAAACTTTATTACAAATTTGATGAAATTCGGTCAGTTCTATTTTTGAACGACATGTTTGTAGGTGAGGTAAAATTCATACTGTGTAATCTTATTAAGAAACTATGACCTATGTGCATTCACCCAAGGAACTTATCAACACATCAAACCGCGAAGACAACAAAAAACACACAAACACTTAACATAAAAGCTTCTAAGAACCTTGACAAACGTTCCGCTTCCTCAGGAAGCAAACAATTTTTACAAAAAAAGTTTGAAGAATTTTTATTTTATGTGAATAACTTTTACGTAGCTACCCGGAGCAGGACATTTATCAAGGTTCAATGAAACATAGGAGGACATTCCAGGAGGCTTTTATAAGTTCGTCGTCTCCATGTTTTGATAAGTCCCTTAGATGAACAAAAGATGATAGTTACCTAATAAGATTACACAATTTTAAAAAAGTAAAGCTTAATTAAATTACAAATCAAGGAGCGATAGCAAATTTTTGAGCTATCCAAAATGTTAAAGTATCTAATATATTCATTGTGTTCAGACTAAAAGTAAAATTCAAAGTTAAGACAATTGATTGTATAGGGCCTCCCAATTAAAAAAGTTTATGTTTCATTGTACTATATTGTAAACCTACTTATAGTTTAAGATTGGTCTTAGGCTAATTTTTATAAAAAATATATCCTTTGTTAAAAAAAAGAAGAGAATAAAGATCTAAAAGTGTCCAACAGTGCACTCTTATTATGACTCAATTATTATATAAAATTAGTGCAAGAGTTAAAACTTAACGCAAAATTATTTGTTTGAAACTAGACTACTTTTAGAGAAGTTACAAACTATTTTAGTGTACCCAACCAACAAATACGGAGTAACTATTTATTTAACAAACAGCAGAGCCTTTTACATTTTATAAATATCAACACAATGCTCAATGATTATACAGTGAACTTAATACTAATAATTTAAAAAGTCACATAAATAACAAAATGTCAAAATGAAAGTTTATGACAATACAATTGACGATGCAATTTCAATTAGAGTTACTTGGTACCTAATTAATAAAAGTAGTTGGCCAATAATTTACTGAGTACAGGTTAATTGAAAGAGGTTTGTATCCATGAGCTTGCTCCTTCACAATAAGCCAGCTGTAATTCTTTAAAACCTACAAAATACGAGTTCTTGATAAATAGTTTTTACTCACCTAAATACAATCGGGGCAGGCACACAGAACTTGATGAGTATTTTCTTTATGTTGTCATGGAGTGTCTTTTCATCGAGGTACCAGGAGGTTTGCTCGTTGGCCGAAGCGCCAGCTGTGGGGTCTGGAGCTCCACACACCTGACATAGCAGATCATTCACATCTCTAAGTGACACACTAAAAACGTCATAGCCTGGTTTGGGCTTTGATGAACTATTGTTACGACAAAATTACTCAATTTTCTAAATGCTACAGCTGCAATGAGACTATATTCCTTGAAATGGAATTTTGTCAGTGCAATCATCATTTGAAATCCATACTTATCAGTGTGGCTATCGTTTGAAGCCATTAATTACACTAGTCCTATACTCTTATACGAGCAATGTTTGCTTGTTTGCTTGCTTGCTTGCTTGCACAATTATCTCAAAAACGGCTCCGACGATTTCCTTCAAATTTTGGAATATGGGGGTTTTGGCCACCAGAAATCGATTGGAGCTGGTCCCATAGCTGGGAAAAATCCGGTTTTCGCGCTAGAGCCCTTCAAAGATCCCATGTTATCCTTATGGAAATTTTTTAACTGAACAAAAATCAGCTGATAACTGTAGATAAAATAAACCAATGTGTTACATCTTTAACCTGTGGTTTTAGGAAAATCATACCAATGTGCAGCAAACCTTCCGCCTGGCGAGTGAGCGGAGCGAACGAGCTTTGTGTGAGAAACGAAAGTAATAATTTTACCGAGCTTAAGCTCGGTCCCCCTGGTACTATATAACAATTGTAGTACTTTGTGTAATGTAGATTTGTTTTTGTTTCAGCTGCAACCTAGCTACCTGCTCCATATATTATGTTTAGCATTTTATCTTCAAAATGGCTACAACAAACCAAATGAGTGTAACACCTCACCAAAGAAAATTAACAGCCATACAAGTAAGACAATTAATTCTTACGTTGTAAATGTCATGGTTAAGCACGGGAACATTTATCAACACTAAGATAAATACTTAAACTAAATTAAATATGCATATGCTGAAGTTTTTTACTACATTTGCATTGGTCAAAAAGCAAAATTAAACTTTTGTAGTTTAATAGTGAATCAGGGTGTCTACTAAATTAGGCAAATGAAATTCCAGACTTTTTCCCTGCCATGGTTCTGTAAATTCCCAACTAAAAAACTAGCCTCACCACCCGTATTTTTGTAAAATAATTTGTTAAGTTTGTTAAATACTGTGAAATTCTCATTTAAGTTTTTCCTGACCAAAAACTTAAATTCTCAACTTTTTCACTACTTCTCCCGAACTCACAAAATTGCCAAACCTTTTCATGTCATGCTTTTCCTGATTAGTAGACACCCTTTGAATATCTGTAAGTTTCTCACCGAGTTGATGGCGGAGGGCTGGGAGGAGAGCAGCTCGTCCAGCAGCCGTTGCGCAGTGGGCAGGATCTGCTGCGGCAGCTCGCTGATGAGATACTGGGCGAACTTCTGCAGCTGATCTCTCTGCAGTCGCGACAGCGACTCGCTCACCGGCGCTCGTAAGCATACTTGTGTGGGCTACCACACACATGCAGTGGTTAGTAATAGAATGCTGCCCGTGTAATCTTGATAGTATTGGAAAAGTCTGTTTACTTGAACACAGTATACAGTGCTCAGAGGTGATGCTCTCTTCATGACACACCAGCATTCCTGCTTGGAAACATCTTGTCCTGTGTCATCGCTTCATGTTTCTTTGGTTCTTTCGTTTCATTTACTTAATAAATATGCAAGAGAAGTACAAAAATTACTATGGTTTATTATTATGGTTTAAATGATGAGGTATGGCGGCTCCAAAGTCAATTTTATTTGGGGAGGGGGGGAGTGGCGGAAGTTTTTTCTACAACGAGGAGGATTGCAATTAACTGCCTCGCTACTTCCATGGGGAAGGATCGTATCATTTTCCCTCTTAAACTGATTAAAAGAGTTGAGAGTAAATCTTTTGTCATAAAATTAAGTGTTTAGTTAAGGCATGAAAGGGTAGTCTATTTTGAAATTACTTGCTAATATCCGGTTAAACACCGGTAATAATAGGTGGTTGATATGTGTGCCAGCTGTTTTATTAAAAAACTATAAGAGAAATTGAAAAGTTTACTACCTTCTAACATTGATTTTTACTGCGGTAATTTTCAAATTTTTATTTGCTCCACAATTTCCTCAATATGGCAGCCAACATAAATATTTTTAAAACAAAACCCCATTTTGTAGGTAATTTTAAATTTTTTGAATATATTTATAACTATTTTTATTTTATATTTTTTCTTTCTCCAAACCTAATGGTAAGGGAGCTAAGAGCAATTGAAATTCATTTTTAGTCCCATAAGAGTAACAAGGAGCAAACCTTCATTGACTGTAACTAAAAAAACATTCAGTAAAATCAAAAATACCCAGAAAAAAATGTCTTTAGTGACATCTATATATATGTATATATAATACGTGATGCCCTTTTTTCGTTAACACTACTCCTCCCTTATTTCTGGACCAATTTTAAAGTTTGAGGTGTCAAAAGAATGGTCTCAGTTCGTAGTTTTGCAATAAGGTTTTAGATTTTTGATATTTTACTTCTGAAGCCCACGGGAAGCCTTCGAAGTTCATTTTTTGTCCATAAGATTAACATGGGAAACAATTTTTATTTAATTGGAAAATAAAACAGCTGTTGATATAAGTCACGCAACATAAGTTGACGAATGGCCAAAAACAGCTGGGTTGGGCGAGGGGTGGAGAGGGGGTACTTTTCTAAAAACATCAAGCTTACGTTACATGCAATTTTTAATAGAACAGCTGATTATCCAATCATTTTAACTGAATAGTAGTGAAAATTCATTCGTCAAGTTACGTGGCGAGGGTTATAGTAAAATAGAAAACACATGTTAATAGCTAAATAGAAGAAATCCTATACTATAATACGAGGAATATCTGAAGGGATGTGTGTTCCACGATCTCGAAATCTAGCTGTTAGATTTTGCTTAAAGTTTGCATTAAAGAGTGTTTTGGCCCAAAAATTAGTTTAGAAACTGCCTCAACCCCAGGAAAAATCGAATTTGGTCTAAAATTAAGTTTTAAAATTGTAATTTTTAACATGAGTCTTATGGGTTGCTATTTTGGTAACGAAATAACAACGAAATGTAAACAAAAAGAAAGAAATATTAATGTTAAGCAGACTTTTTGAAACAGCTGTTAACTGTGAAGAGGTATAGTTGGTTGTTGGTGGAAATTTAATTGCTTTTTTACCTTCTTGACACTATAACAAAAGTGAATAAGAACCAACGAGCAAGGCTCGGTTAACCTGGTACTTGAACTATCAATTGTATACAAATTGTACTGTAATATCAACACAATAAATTTCATACTTTAATATGAGGAGTGTCTTTTGTGATGTATGAACTTTTTCAGAAAATGTAGCGGGTAGATTTTAGGTGAACTTTTTATTTACGTGTATCTGGGCACAAAAATAGGATAAGTAACTTAACCCTGGACGAATTAATTTCTCTGTACGAAAGAAAGTTTGTAAATTGAGATTTTTGACATGGGTATTATTTAGGTTGTCCGTTTGGTATTGAAACAATAACGAAACTCAACAAATATTAAAATAAAACACTAAATTTGTATGCATGTGTTTTCAAAATGTTATGAACTATAGGAAAAGGGGTAGGTTATCGGTGTAATAACCTGTTTGTTAACTATGATACTATAGCAAAATTTAATGGAGAATGCTATACATATTAAACACCAGTTTAAAAAGAGACAAAATTTAAAAATTTTTACCTCCATTATAAATAACATTCTTATTACAAAAATGGTTTGTGTAAAGAAAATTTTTAACCAAAATATAAATATCGCCTCATAAAAACAAAATGGACCACACGCACAAAGATGTAGATTGTCTTAATTTTTGTGATTTAGTTATTTAAATTTTTTAATGCCATGGAAAATTAAGTTAAAGAGGATTTAGTTCTTTATAAATAGTGATGTGGACTCATTCACTATGTCAACGACTACCTCAAACTTTACTACAAAAACAGCCGCAGTGAGTGCTGCATAACTCAACGGGGATGAGCTGTAATGAAATGTTGATTTTTGTTCTGTTGTCATTTATGTTTTATGTGTGCTGAACTATCTAGATCTAGAATCTGTGAATTTATTCTAAATTTTATAAAAGTGTTTAGACAGATGCCAAAAGGGATACCGGCATAAGAACAACCACGTAATCTCAACACTATCACAATGGGAAGTTGGAGAATTAAGTAGTGATGGAGATCGATTGATGAAACACCAATATGGTGTTATCTGATTTTCACTATAATTTAATTTTTTTTTTCCAAAGTAACTCGGTTTATTACCATTCTGGAGCAAGGTTTGATCACCAGGTACCTACACTAATAAATGCAGCGCATTGCGCTGCACGGGCCCCCTAGTGTAAAAAATTGCTTGAAAACTTATCATTCGCTCAACAATGAACTTATTTCTTAATAGGCAGAGAAATTAATAAAATTTAAAAAAAAAAAACGTTATGTTACGATGAAACAAATGTTCTAAAAGTGTCATTTTAAGACACAGTTTTGATTTAGAATACTGTATAATCCAGCCAGTACAAAAATCCTAAAGTACTTGTTATTTTAGTCTAGAGACACAATAAATTATCCACTAGTACATGTGTTGCTCGAAATCGAGCAATTTATTTTAATACAATACGAATGTTACTTTTATCTCTAAATCATTGACGTCCGACCAATCCAATATTGTGAATATCTGCAATCACCAAAACTACACGTATTTACAGCTGATTGTTAACAGATGTTTAAAATGCTTTATTCAATCCCAATGTTATTTAAATGGGAAATTTCCAGATTTCAATGGTGGATAACACCTTTATTTTCCGTCAGATTCTCATCAGTTTTTGGCGGAAACAACTATAGACCAAGCCCTATCCAAAGACACCAAAAACTTGAAAATCGGTTGAAAATTGTAGGAGGAGTTCTCAAGACAAAAAAACCCTTAGCGTATTAAATAAGTATAGATTTGAATTACAATAGTAAAATTTACATTAAACCTAACCTAAATAAACAACAGATCCTAAATGAATCTTTGAAACTAATTTTTCTAACTGAATTTGATTATATTTGTCAAAACATATAAAAAAATTATAATAAAAAAATTGAAAAACTGGAAAAAATATTATAGTATCAAATAAATTAACAGTGATCTTGGTGAAAAAATCTGCAATTATGAACTTTACGATATGAAACATATACAAAGACTTTTATGTAATTTCTTTATAGAATGTAAATGCCCATACAATGCTTATTATTGTCAGTGGAATTAAATTTATTATTATATTATTCTTATATAAACATTAAAGTAGTTGAACATCCGGAAAAATTCAGAATATCACATACTGTATATGGGTACCTTTATTTAACTTTAAACAGACTTACTATTTTAATGTTCAACTTAACCTACCAATAAAACAATTTGAAGTTACCAATAAAACAATTCGATGTTTGTAACTAAATAGACTAACCTAAATAGACCTAGGCCTGGCCTAACCTACAGTATTTCACAAGACACCATTTTATAGCCATGCCGGAAGTCCATGATTAAATTTATATTTATTTCAAGTTTTAAGTAGATAGGCCTATTTGTCTGAGTTATAATTCTGAGACTCTTGTTTAATTTGTGCTATTTTAGCTAGCAAGAAGCTAAACAGGGATCAGAGATACACAAACCAAATAAATACTTTGTTTGTGTTTTTACAAAACAGCTTCAACAATAAATGAGAAAGGTGATACTTTCGTTCAATTCACTTTGCGCAGTCCTATAAAACAAAGCCCCCGGACAAATATCGTCATGAAGATAAAAAAAATGTGTCCACTTTAAGCCCTTCTTTGACCTCTGGCTGGGTATCTGAGAGAATCCTGAGAAAAGTTAGTTTTAAGTTAGCTTTTAAAGGTTTGATCCCAGACCCAGTTGCCATTTGGCTATTAATTAATGATGCTATTTAACAAATGGTCGATCTTAATAGTAACAAGACTAGAGTTTGGACCATTCCCCATCAAAACGTTATAAAATGCCACTGGCGTAAAAACACACAAAATGTAAACAATAAACTCCTTCCCTCATCTGGGGTGATTTTAATTAAATTGGGATATAATTTTTTTGTGTTTTTAGTTTAATGACGACTAAGTTCAAGTATTAGTAACTTCTTATTAGCAAGTGATCTTTAAGGGGGGGGGGGGAGGGGAGGTATTAATATTAATACTATAGCCTATTTAAGAATAACATTTCATGAACATGCAAAATTGACTCTTGTAGATATACCTCATAATTTAATAAAATTAGGTCTATGGTATAACCTATCAATTTCACCAATCACAACTTAGTCTCCATCTACTATATATTTGTCAAACACCACTCACTCATGTATCAGAGAATCTCCATAACCATGGGGAATAGAGGGTTGAAATTTTGCATGTACGTTCCACTTTGCTCAAAAATGCTCACTAAGAAACAGTTTTGCAAAATTCCTTCAGGTCTCCCTCCGCCCCACAGGACTTCAAAATTTCCATCTAATGTTAATCTTATGGCCAATTTTTAATACAAATCAAAGCAACAATGAATCTGAAAAACTATAGGACCTAGAATGTTAAAATTTAGCACGGGTGTTCTTCTTTGCTCATAGGTGCTCACTAAGAAACGGTTTTGCAAAATTCCATCAGGGCTCTGCCACACAGGACTTCCAAATTTCTATCTAATGTTATCCTTATGGCCAATTTTTTATACAAATCTAGGAAACAACGAATATAGAAAACAACGAATATAGAAAACTATAAGACCTACGATGTTGAAATTTGGCATGGACGTTCTGCTTTGCTCATAGGTGCTCACTAAGAAACGGTTTTGCAAAATTCCATCAGGGCTCTGCCACACAGGACTTCAAAATTTCTATCTAATGTTATCCTTATGGCCAATTTTTTATACAAATCTAGGAAACAATGAATATAGAAAACTATAAGACCTACGATGTTGAAATTTGGCATGGACATTCTGCTTTGCTCATAGGTGCTCACTAAGAAACGGTTTTGCAAAATTCCATCAGGGCTCTGCCACACAGGACTTCAAAATTTCTATCTAATGTTATCCTTATGGCCAATTTTTTATACAAATCTAGGAAACAACGAATATAGAAAACTATAAGACCGACGATGTTGAAATTTGACATGGAGGTTCTGCTTTGCTCATAGGTGCTCACTAAGAAGCGGTTTTGCAAAATTCCATCAGGGCTCCGCAACACAGGACTTCAAAATTTGTAATGTTATTCTTATGGCCAATTTTTAATATCAATCTAGGAATATGACCTAAGAGATTTATTTGGAACATTTTCAATGGGTGATCCACTTCGTCCATCGGTGCTCACTAAGAAACGCATCTTTGGTGGTCTTGGAAAGCATCTTCAGGGCTCCGCCCCTCGGGTCTATTAAATTGGTCTAGGGCCAATGGGGTTGAAATTTGGACATTTCTCTTTGTTCAAAGGTATTCACTAAGAAACGGTTTTGCAAATATAGTTTTTGAAGTCCTTTAGGGCTCCGCCCCACAGAAAATCAAAATTACTCAATTGCATCCGTTGTTGAAATTTTACATTAGCGTTCCTCTTTGCTCACAAGTATTCACTAAGAAACAGTTTTGCAAATATAAAGATTATTATTATATAGTTTTGGAAGTCCTATAGGGCTCCGCCCCACTGGACTTCAAAATTACTCAAGAGCATATGGGGTTGAAATTTGACATAGACATTCCTCTTTACTCATATGTACTCACTAAGAAACGGTTTTATAAATAAAGTTTTTTTACGTCCTTTAGGGCTCCGCCCCACATGACTTCATGATTACTATAAAGCCTACAGGGTTGAAATTCTACGTGGACGTTCCTCTTTACTCATGTGTACTCATGAAGAAACAGTTATGCAAGTCCTTTAGTTTTTGAAGACCTTTAGGGCTCCGCCCCCACTGGACTTAAAAATCACTCTAGGGCCAGTGGGTTTGAAATTTAGTATTTATGTTCCTCTTTGCTTATAGGTATTCATTAAGAAACGGTTTTCCAAGTTTAGTTTTTGAAGTCCTTTAGGGCTCCGCCCCACTGGACTTCTAAATTACTCTTGGGCATACAGGGTTGAAACTTGACTTGGACGGTCCTCTTTACTCATTTGTACTCACTACTAAGAAAAGGTTATGCAAAGATAGTTTTTGATGTCTTTTAGGGCTCCGCCCCACTGGACTTCAAAATTACTCTAGGGCATACGAGGTTGAAATTTAACGTCGACGTTCCTTTTTACTCATATGTACTCACTAAGAAACGGTTTTACAAAATAAAGTCTTTGAAGTCCTTCAGGGCTCCGCCCCACTGGACTTCAAAATTACTATATAGCCTACAGGGTTGAAATTTGGCCTTTTTACTTGTTATGTTGCCTACTAAATAAAAAATGGTTTTGCAAAAATAGTTTTTGAAGTCCTTTAGAGCCCGCTACGTAAGGTCTATGGGGTTTGAAATTTGACATATTCGTTCCTCTTTGCTCATATGTGCTCATTAAGAAAATTTTTTGCAAAATTCAATGCCCCGCTTACACAATTCTTAAGAAAGAATATTTCGTTGCTCTTTAAAGAGATATTATTACATGTAAAATGAATTTAATCACGGGCAAAGCCTTGACGGGCAACAGCTAGTTCATAATAAAGAAAGAAAAAAAAATATTAAAACTGGTTAAAATTACTGTATTTATTAATTCATTATATAACAAAGAAAATCTTAATAAAGAACTGTTCTCAACAATCACAACCAGCTGATGGCATTTGCAACACTCAAAAATATTTTCTCTCTTGTTTGTGTATTGTCCGCATAACGGTGTCTTCCGATCGCTTCCAAAGAACCTCACAGACCAAAATATCCACAATCTATAACACAATGTTGTTGTTATCTCACCAAAACAAATAATAAGCTATATACACTAAAATTATTACTACACTTTAAAAAAATAGATAATTTTGTAACTAAAAATATAACGTTTGATTTTGAACTAAAAAAATTGCATTAGAAAAACTTTTTGAAAGGGGCTATAGCCAAGATGCCTCAGCCCCAACACCACCACCACTAAAGCCGCCACTGATGACAAGGTGTTTAAAAAAAAAAAATGACATGAAAATAACAGGGTACGGTTTTGAGACTCTATTTTAGTACATATTGTTTCTTAAGTGTTGAAGTAAGAGTCAAATACAGAATTTTTACAACCACAACTCAACAAAATGCAAGGAATTCAAGACCAGAAGTTAAATTTCAAAGATTTTTAAGGACCATAAGCACCCTGCAATTAGATACGCTGAAGCTTTTATATTTTACAACTGTGAACTTTCTTCAAGTGAATCAGATGAGGATTATGAAATTTAGATTCAGTGATATTAGTGATTGTAAAGAAGCTAAAAGTCAAAGGTAAAAACTTAAATGTTCACGCTGGAGATGGCAAGGTTTGTGTTGTTTATGTAAATTATTAATTTTTCAATATTACTCCTACAAAAGTTATAGATTTATTAAAATCTTAAAACAAAGACAAAACTATTCATTACAAAGCTTTTGTAACTTAATTTATTCATTTTTGCCTCCAGGCTAATCATCAGTTTTGTAACTTAAGTTAAACTAACTTATGTTTGGTTTGCTATAAAAAGTATATGGATTTTTATGAAAATCCCATTTATATAACACAAAGAGGTAAGAAACTAACCTGGTGTATTCTGTGAAGACATACTGCCACAATGTGGGAGCACCAGTATGCCGTAGAGTTGCACGTACAATTGCAGGACGTAATGCGTCGGCGGTCAAACGTTACAGCAACATTGTATGTGCTTATACTGGCGGACACACTTGCGCTAAGGTGGAAACCTGCACAGAAACACAAACCAGCTCATCAATAACATTACAGTAACAGCTAACAATGTTGTAAATGCTGTCTTATTTTGTACATTGGGATTATATCAAATATTACAAATGCGACACTAATATTTGAATAATTGCCAATATGTGCATAATAGAGGGTACAGGTAAATCTTTTTTCAAGGTTTCTCGGTCTTATCTTATCTTATCTTATACTCTAAAACAAGCTCCGTTTGTATGGGCAAAGTTTTTTTCGCTCCAAGGATTTTTTATTTTTTGATTGAATATGGGGTTTTTGCCACCAGAAATCGATTGGAGCTGATCCCATAGCTGGGAAAAATCCGGTTTCCGTGCTAGGGTACTTCAAAGTCTACATGTTATCCTTATGGAGATTTTATTAATTGAACAAAAATCAGCTGATAACTGTAGATATAAACCAATGTGTTACATCTTTAACCTGTAGTTTAAGACAATTATACCAGAGTGCAGCACCCGTCGGCTGAGCGAGTGAGCGAAGCGAACGAGCTCGTCTTTAAAATGGAAGAGGGCAAGTGAGCGGAGCGGACAAGCTTTGTGTGAGAACGAAAGTAATAATTTTAACGAGCTTAAGCTCGGTCCCCCTGGTACTATGTTAAAAAAGTACAGTACACTCTCGTTCATCGGAACTAATGTGGCGGACGGCCGGTTCGGATGTCAAAAAATTCCGATGAAGCGGAGGCCGTCGTGAGTCATCATTTCCGCCCGTACGGTGACCTATTGTGATTGTATTCACTCTTGATTTTAAGGCAACACTAGAGATTTTATGAAAATACGGCACTCAAACTTTGAACATGGTAACAAATGAACCTATAGGAATAAAAACAACGCAGGAAATAAAGAATCAAAATCGTTATTCTCATATTCCACTCATATTCCAGCAGTCAACTGACTTCCACGTAACACAGGTGCAGTCGCGACGCGAGACAGACTGAATGACAGTTTGGGAAGCGGTCGAAACGGATGTTCACTTCCTGCCCCCTTCCTCTTTCTATTTTCTTGCGAATACTCCACGGCCTCGTAAATCACATCGATGCGTACAGATTATGGAAAACGCCTGATGACGTTAGACGCAAAATGTGATACTTCACTGTTGTGCGGATAGAACGAATGGAAATTGAAGGCGCTAAAACGGATAAATTATTTATTTCCCAAGAAAAAAAAATTAATAATATCCAGATTTTCAGTTCCGATGAAGCGGAGTTCCGATGTCGCCGAGTCCGATGAACGAGAGTGTACTGTACCACCAAAAGTAAGATACTCAATTTATACACACAACTTGAAATGAATTAAACCCAATTTTTGAAGAACAAGGAAAAGGCCAAAAGTCTTTGTATTACAGAGGGGTAAATAATAAATATTGCATTGCTATTAGTGGAGATAGACAAGCAATTAACCTGACAGTTCTCCTTGGCTGAAAGGCCTTCACTTTTTTTTTAGATTACCGAAAAGTGATTGCTGTTGTGTTGTCAGTATTCTTTAATCTTCAAATGTTGATCATTGATTATGATTCTTTTGGTAAAGTTTTCTTTAGTAAATAAGTGTAAGAGACCAACTGAACATTTTTAATTTACTGTGTTAGTATTGTTATACATCTTAAAATATTCTTTTGAAATTAAATTTACTTATAATAAAGTTAGAGTTTAATTCATCCCAAATATGAGGGGGGATAAAAAAACTCTTTATTCCAAGAATGTAAAAATTTGATTATTTCCCATGGGGTTTTCAATATTTAGAAAATATTTCATAATTCCAGAATTCAACAAGATGATCGAGTATAATTTACACGTTTATGTCTAGATATAGTTTGAAAAATATTTTTGGGTTAAACTTAGGCCTATTTCTATAACTGTTTACAACTATATCTAAATAGTCATTCAGTTAACCAAATAATTTTTTATTAAAAATAAGAATTCAGTAATAACCAAACATCATTAATCAGCTTCTGGAAAAGTTGTTACATGTTATTACATTTTGAGTATTTTGCTCAAATTAAACCCACTAGTTTTTGCAAAGAAATTTTATTACCAGCCTTGCATTCGTAGTACTTAATAGTGGAAATAAAATCTCTGGCAGTCAAAAAGTTTATTGACTGTAAATATAGTTTTTTTAACTTAACATTTTATTAGTGGTGATTCTATTAATGTACAACAATTCTTTAAAATAAGGTATCTGTGTACATTTTAAGTGCAAAATAAAAGCTCAGGGTTTTACACCCTTTGTTTACGACACCCATCATGAAAAGCTTTTAAGTAGAATACAAGACTTTGATCCATATTTCCAAGGGTGAGGAATGCTGTTTTCTATCCATTTACACATATAAAATTTCACTTCATGCAAAAATTTATGACAAGTCCATTAATAACTGCACAACAAATATTTCCTTATTAAGTTCATGATTAATTGTATTTAATTGTACAATGCACTTTTTCAATGTAAAAGATGTGGTCGATTGTATTTATGAAGCTAAATGGTGGATTGGCCAAATAGGGAATACAAGCAAAGTAAACGACGACCTTCAGAGGTGCTGTTTTATCATCGACCTGGGACAATAACATTGTTTCAGCTATCAAAATATGACAAACTGTAGTGTGGGTGCCAATAAGTAAAATTTTGAGAAATTTAATACCATTGGAGTGGACTACAGCAATAAGCCGTAATTTCAACAGTTGCAAATTTTGTTCTGGAATAACTAAAATTTTTTCTGTGTTGTCTTAAATAGCCTCAGGTGAAATAAAAAGCTATTTTAAGCACATAATCATTGAAGTATTTTTGTATATTCATTTTAAAGCAGAAAATTCTCATACTGATTATTGTAAGACATTTACCGAACTTTGCTAATATGGATTTTTTGAGTAATTACTGTGCCTAAGTGTCACTGATAAAATTTTAATTGTTTGTTACTATAGATAGAAAGCACATTTTGTGAAAATTTGAAATTTTTAAAATGTGTTTCTTTTGAGCTATGGCATTTCAAAGCTAGCCAATTTTGAAAAATTTCCATTTTTGACGAATTGTAAAAAAAAAGGGGGATACATGCATGAGACCTCAAACATTTTTTACAAGTTCTCTATAGTATGAAGCCCACAGACAACAACAGCTCAAAGATGAGTCTAAGTGTTTTCTTAATATTACCATGCTTTAAAGCATTCCGTTTTTAAACAATCACATGCAGTTTGAACATTCGTTTTTATAAAACGTTTTTAGCTATTTCCTTACATGTGAGTCTAAAATTGATGAGAAAATAACTTGTAGTATATTTCATGCAGATTATTGTGATTTTTATTTCATTTAAATATCTTTGTTTATAAGGGAGATATCTGAATTTCCGTAAACCTCTACAAAATGCAAAATTAGCTGGTTTGCCTTAACAAGACGGCCGCCCGTAAAAATAAAGGACATGGAAAAAATTTAATAACACTCAATATTAACTCTAAAGGTGTTATAAGACTCATCCACAAAATTTTACAAAAAAAAAATACATCAGCAACCAGCTGATTCAAAATTTGGGTGATTTCATTTGGATTGGCCCTTGTCTATCCTGAACTTTAAAAGTGAAGCTAAAGTAGAATAACATGGGATTTTGCTACTTTTCTCTCTCAGCTATGAAAAATATAATACAGAAAATATAAATTGAATATAGATTACTATGTTAAATGCTAAATGTTACTAAAATTTGGTGGATTTATCTACTTTTAGAATAAGAATAAGAAAATGTTTATTGTCTTAAAACAACTACAGAAATTGTAATCGATATTGTCAAATATATTATACTAAAATATAATAATACAATCAACATCTTAACTTAAAACAAATAGGTGGCATTCGTTCATGAAGTTAATGGGAGACACAGATAAACTATTTATTTGACTCCAATGGCAGATCATGGATGTATATCTAAGGGTGTAAACAATTTGTCATATTCATTTATATCATAGAATGCCTTTGTTATAAGCCAGTTCTGTGTTACAATTTTGAATTTATCTCGGGGCAAAGTTTTAACACTCTCTGGTAGCATATTAAAATACTTTAAACTTAGTTGTGGAAAGGTTTTTTGAGATTTAGTTAATCGTACAAGGGGAATATTTAAGTTTGTCTTATTTCTAGTATTATACAAATGGATATTATCTCTGGTGCTTAAATTCCTTAGATTATCTTTAGCATAAAGCAAACAGTGAAATATATACAGGGTGTCCCGGAACTCTCTGGAACCCTTTTGTATATTTGTTCCTTGCATCGAGACAAGAAAAAAACATCATACAAATAGGGGTCGAAAATTCATCGTTTAGCCGCTAGCCGCCATTTTGTTTTTTTCACGAAATAATTTTTATTTCCGTAACGGATGGTTGTACTCGGTTCATATTTGGTATGAATCTTTATCATACTAATGTGCATTTTTAGGAAAAAAATTAATTTTTTCTACTGTGAATTTTCAAAATGGCGGCCATTTTAAATTTTCAAACTCAAATATCTCAAATTTGATAAATATTTAAAAAATTTTACTCTGTACAAAAAAAGTTGCCAAATTAAATTATCTAACCAATGGTACCAAGTTTGTAAGGATCCGATTACAAATAACGGAGTTATTGCGATTTTTCTCCAAAAGAACATTGATTTTGCATTTTAATTAATGCAAATTATGGCCATTTTCACAGAAAAATCACAATAACTCCGTTATTTGTAATCAGATCCTTACAAACTTGGTACCGTTGGTTAGATAATTTAATTTAGCAACTTTTTTGTATAAAGTAAAATTTTTTTGAAATTTACCGAATTTGAGATATTTTAGTTTGAAAATTAAAAATGGCCGCCATTTTGAAAATACACAGTGGAAAAAATTAATTTTTTCCCTGAAAATGTACATTAGTATGATAAAGATTCATACCAAATATGAACTGAATACAAACATCCGTTACGGAAATAAAAATTATTAAGTGAAAAAAACAAAATGGCGGCTAGCGGCTAAACGATGGATTTTAGACCCCTATTTGTATGATGTTTTTTTCTTGTCTCGATGCAAGGAACAAATATACAAAAGGGTTCCAGAGAGTTTCGGGACACCCTGTATATACTAGGGACTGTTAACCATGATAGTTGCACAAAGTGTTGTTTGCAGGAAGTGAATTTATTTAGATTTAAAATAGTTCTTAAAACTCTTTTTTTGCAGTATGAACACACGCTTTGTACCAGAGGAACTTCAACAAAGAATGATACCATAATTTAAATGGGAGTAAAAGAGAGAATAATATGCCATCATTAAATACTCATGACTGAGACAGGTTTTTAGTCTTTGGAACAAAAATATGACTCTTGGTAATTTGTTGCAAAGGAGGTGTGTGTGCTGTTCCCAACTCAGTTTGCTGCCTAAAGTTATACCTAAGAGCTTTACAGAGCCTAGATCTTTTTTGTGTGAATTAGATAATGAAATAAAGTATACGTTCTGTTTTTTCTGAATTAATTTTTAGTGAGTTTGTATTAAACCACTGAATGGAAGTTTCCATCATGGATAAGGTCATTATTTCTAAATCATGTAGATCTTTACTTGTTGTCAAAAAGGTTGTGTCGTCTGCATATAATATAGATTTATGGGGCAAATTGTTTGGGAGATCATTTATGTAGACTATGAAGAGAAAATGCGTAAAAACTGAACCTTGAGGGATACCTCTAGTAACCCTCAATAGGTTTGACATTTTGCTGTTAGTAATTACAGCTTGTCGTCTGTCACTAAGGTATGAATTAATGAGATTCAATTCAAGACCATCAATTTTATAGTGCTTAAGTTTGTTGATTAATTGCTTATGACAAACAGAATCAAAAGCTTTGCTGAGATCTACCATGGTGGCTTCAGCATTACATTTGTTTTCAAATGATTTCAGAACAAAGGAGACAACATCTTGGACTGCTTTTATGGTACTCAAACCATATCTAAAGCCAAACTGAGCTGGGTCAAGGGGGTTGTTTGTCTCAAAATGATCGTAAAGTTGATTATGTAATATTCCTTCGATTATTTTAGAAAAGCAGGATATTTTTGAAATGGGTCGATAATTCTCTACTTTTGTACTTTTGTCCCTTCTTATAAACTGGAACAATGATGGACGTTTTAAGACAAGGAGGAAACAGACCTTCTTTTAGCACCATATTTATCAAACAGCAAAGCGGTTCTAAAATAACGTCTATAGTTTTTTTTATAACAAAGTTTGAGATACCATGGTAATCTTCCGCTTTGGAACAACTTAGTTTTTTATTTTTACATTATTAAAATCATCTTTCGGCTGAACTAGATCCCAACTGAATCCTGAGACCATGTGTGAGACCGGTAGTGTTTGAAGCTGTGGAATTCTTCAAAACACTATGTGCTATGTATGTATCTTTAAAAACATTGTACACTATTAATAATTAACAATTCTAAAATATATGTTTCCTAATGTTCTGAAATATTAAGAAATTTTTAGCTTTTTCCAATTGATCTACCGCCTATTACAAAAACTGTGTAGAAAAAAAATAGGCCAGCAGTGCAAGAGTTTTTCTTCGTAAAAATAGTTTTAATTCTCTAACATTATTTAGTTGCAATGGTGACGTACCGATCTGCAGGGGGTCCTTGACGGCGCGGGAGCGGTAGAGGTGTTCGCCGCGCTGGAACTCATCAGCACTGCTGTTGGCCAGGCAGGAGTAGAGGCGGATGTCCTCCTCGTTGTCGGGGAAGCTCCAGTAGGCGATGCGCAGCTGCAGCTGTTCCGGGACGGGCGGGTAGACGTGCTCGACGAGCTCAAAAGGAATGTGGGACGCGACACAGCGTGCGGCCAACTCACAAAGCGGGGACACCCGCTCATGATCTGCGTCTGCAACACCATCATGCCACTTAGCCTACCTGGTGATATACCAGTCAACTGGACATGATTCAAAATAAGGCACTAACAAAAGTGGATACTACTTGGTTTTATCATAATAATTATTCACAAGGTAAAAGGACACAAGAAAATTTATTTACCTTTACCTGGTGCTGACTTTGGACAGCTAACAAGCCATTAACAACTTAGCCAATCATTGCCAAAAGATTACCAAGCCATAGTGGGCTGAATAAGAATACATAGTTGTGTGATAGCGTTCCATGTTCACCAATTACTTTTCCAATATTTTATTAAAGAATTAATTTTTTATGTAAATTTAATGTTTTTTATTAAGGAAAATATAAGTCAGAAGTAAAGAAAGTTACAGTTAATTGTCAGTCCTCACTCAATTGTCTCTATATTCTATAGATAAATTTTGGGAAACAAAAAGGACCTCATCTGGATAGTATTTAAATGTATTAAGAATCACTTTATATTTTTATTAAGAATTGCAGTTTGTTTGTATATTTTAATAATTTTTGTATCTAGTTTTAGTTGTATTTTTGCTGATTGTTGATTCTATTTGTTTTCCCTGCGATTTATAAAAAAATTATATAGGCTATAGCTTTTAATGCAGGATACATTTATGGGGATTTGTATTAGGCCTTTTATTAATTTAATTTAGTTTAAGTGACTCTATTCAATGTGATATGTGCATTATTTGAATAAAGAATGATTGATTGATTGAGTTAACATAATGTTTTAATTCTGTGTATAATTTATCGGCTACTACATGGACCCAGAATAAATACTTAAAAAATTAAATATTTGCCCGACCAATCTGCTCTCTAAAAGCAGAGAATTCTTGTATGTGTGTTGAATGATCGGAGTAGGGCTAAAACACGAGGAGTTAAGGAATACAATTAGGGCAGTTTCCTTTTGGTTACAGCTGTTGCACCTGACTCTTATAATACCAACATTCCAGTGTTAGTCAAATGAAACCATAAGGTTATAGTTTCCCACTATTTCTTTAATGATATTCAAATAAACAGCCGACTTTAGTAACTTACTTTCTTATCTAACTGACATACTGTACTTTGTTTAGGTCTACATTATAATTTCAGCAAGAATAACTGTTTATTACTCAGGTTTTTTTATGGAGTAAAGTTCTTCTCTAGGCCTATTCACTTACGGTGACAGACATGATTGAAATTCTTAATAGATCATTTAATGGATGGTTCAACCTACTGAATATTTTTGGAATATATTAAAATAAATAAGACAACCTATTTGTAGATTTAATTTAGGTAGGGACAAGCATACGGAGTGAGACAACTCGCCCCATTATTATTATTTGAAATTCAACCCTTTTAGAGCTGGAAAAGTGCTAATTTATCATTCATATAACACCTGAAAAGTTCTGGGGTTTCCATGGGGCCAGAGGCAAATACAAGGAAAAATCTTTAAAAAATCATTTTTAACCTGAAACCCTTACTACTAAATGAGTTTACGTAGGTACTGTGCCACCCTTTAGGAAAGGTTAACAAATATAGGAAAGTAATATGCATATTCATTGGATAGTCAAATTAAATTACCAGAGTTTGTATCTTTTTATCACAGAGATCTTAACCCTTTAACGCCCGTGTTGTTTTTATACAACGCCAGTTTCTGTCTATTTTTCTCAAAAATTATTTGTTTGAACCACAAAAGCCCACTGTTGGTTTAAAACAACACTGATTTAGTTTAGAAAATCGCCACTAGATAGGAGTTTAGAATAGTTGTCAAAGCAACAGAACATTTTCTTCAGAGTCACTTAGAGGTTTGGAGGTTACAGGTAACTTGTGTACTTTCAAGTGATCTTTTATTATGTTTCTAATTAGTTTGTAATGTGGAAAAAAATACCTCATCAATCCTCAGTAATTCTAGTTTATGTGTATAATAAGTTAAATTAGTAATTCTAGTGAGTATTTACCATAGTTATTTGAGAAAATTGCTATGTTGTTTAAAACCTACAATGGGCAGATGTGACATTAAATTTCACTAGTAATTCAGATTCCCCATATAACCCCATACTAATCCTAAATTCATTTACAGCTAATATTTTGTCTTAATTATATGTCTTTTGGCCATTTTGTATGGGTCATGATCCAAACTTCACAATGGAGCCAGAATATTTGGACAAAAAAGATAAAGAAAGGCTTTTATTAATTCCTGATGACAACGTTTCGGAGGTGGGAGACTTTGGGATAAGTCATTTTTTTATTTGATGTTTACCGAGTTGTGATGTTTTTCTATTGTGATACATAAATTTCTATATGATTTTGACAAAATTGTGCATTATTTCAACTTCTGTTCAAAAACAACCTTCTAGTTATTTTATACTTTACCAAAATAGTAAATATGGTACATTAAATCCACAAAAACCCACTGTTGTTTTTAAACAACAAGGGATTTTTCTTAGGTTTTGCCCGATGTAACCACAAGTGCCCGTTGTTGTTTTTAAACATCATTTTTAAATTTGTTTAACCTGTGAGGGGAAAAAACAGTGTTTGTGTGTCATTTGACCCCTAAATAAAAGAAAAATGAGAGAAATTTTTTTTTCCTCGGTGCATTATAATTTGGGTTTAAAGGGTTAAATATAAATAGTCATAAAAATTTATTATCAGTAATTTGCTACATTTTACAACATGATCCAGGTAAAAGGCTTTTCTTTTGTTATTATTTGCTGGAGGGTTATTATTTGCCAGAAGGCCGGCCAAGATGTGCGTGCTATGTCCCTGCAAATTGCCACCTACCACTGACCTGAGTGTCCATATTTTATTCACAATTAGTAGCCTAAGTTAGGAAGTCGAGTATAGGAAGTTCACAAATGAAACTCAAACAATCGTCAATATGACTCAAACTGGAATCAAATAGCCATTTCAACGAGTTAGTTCACATGATGGACCACTTACATTTAGTGCTCCAGGAATTTAATTATTTTAAGAAAAATGTCTGACTATCACAACTAGAATTATTTTGAAGAAGCTATTATTTTGATAACCAATGTCACTCCATGAAATATTTATTTTTATTTATTTACAGAAAATCCATTTTTAACATTATTATAAACACAATATAATAAAATTAACATTGATTTTAATGTGGGGGGGAATCTAATTTTATGTGCTGTGTAAAAAGATGAAGGCGCATATTCAAATTTTGGGATTCACTACAGTAGTCTTTGGAAAACACGCCCGAATTCGTCTTACTCTATACTTTATTCCATTAGGACTCCTAAACACGTTTCTCTCACCCTTCCCCCAACATGTATCCTTCACGCATCAAAACAATTTTAAACTCAGCATAAAAGGTCCCAATGTCTGATAAAACCATCTTGACTAGCGTTGGGCACGGGAATCCTGTTGTTTGTGGTCGTATCCAGTGTAAACACACCCAGCGCTCAAATTTGGTTGTGTGTGGGCCTATTTACAGAAATATGAATAGAGTTCAACCTACGCCCTAACTAATTAATTAACTAATTAACGACGGTATTAACTAATTTGATTCGCCCAAAATTTATATTGCTAGACGAGAGCTACCCCAGGCGGCTGGGCGAAGTGCCGTTATGTGCGGATGTGCGTGTGCGCGTGCTGCGTCCGTTATCACTGCGTTATCAGGCGCTAATTGAACCCGCGTCACGTGATGCGCTTGCAGGCGCTACTCAACTGTGCAATTAATTCACTAAAATGTTGAGCTTCTTACTAAATGACTATTCCGAATGCGTACATCGATTTTAGACTAGGCCTACGTAATTCAGATAAATGGACCTACATAACAATTAATTAATTACCAAGCAAGAGTATGATCAACTTTTATTACGAAGATTTATTCACGAAGTAAACAAGCAAACCCTTAAAAAACACCGCACCACGGACACACGAAAATTAGAAAGTAATTCAGGTCACATAAAACTCAGTGTATACAGGGTGTTTCCAAACAACCTGTAAATATTTTGTATATATGTTCCTTAGGTCGAGACAGTAAAAAAATCATATAAACACATGTCCTAAAATGCTTATTTCATTGACGGTTTGTTGAATTAAGTTCATATTTGGCATGAAACTTTATGACACCAATGCCCATTTTCAGGAAAAAATTATTTTTGTCCGATGTCTATTTAAAAAATGGCGGCCATTTGAAATTTTTAAACTCAAATATCTCAAAACCGGTAAATTTTAGCAAAATTTTACAAGAAACAAAAAAGTTGACAAATACAATTACCTAACTAATGATACCAAGATTATAAGGATCGAATAACAGATAACGGAGTTATTGCCATTTTTATGCATAAAATAATTGATTTTCCATTAAAATGCATGCAAATTTAGGTTATTTTAAAAGAAAAATATCAATAACTCCGTTATTTGATGACATATCCTTGTAAACTTGGTACCATTGGATAGATAATTTAATTTTTCATCTTTTTTTGCTATTTATAGTAGCTTGATAACATTTACCGATTTTGAGATATTAATGTAAAATGGCCGCCATTTTGAAAATACTCATAGGATACCAAGATTATAAGGATCGAATAACAGATAACGGAGTGATTGCCATTTTTATGCATAAAATAATTGATTTTCCATTAAAATGCATGCAAATTTAGGTTATTTTAAAAGAAAAATATCAATAACTCCGTTATTTGATGACATATCCTTGTAAACTTGGTACCATTGGATAGATAATTTAATTTTTCATCTTTTTTGCTATTTATGTTAGCTTGATAACATTTACCGATTTTGAGATATTAATGTAAAATGGCCACCATTTTGAAAATACTCATAGGATACCAAGATTATAAGGATCGAATAACAGATAACGGAGTGATTGCCATTTTTATGCATAAAATAATTGATTTTCCATTAAAATGCATGCAAATTTAGGTTATTTTAAAAGAAAAATATCAATAACTCCGTTATTTGATGACATATCCTTGTAAACTTGGTACCATTGGATAGATAATTTAATTTTTCATCTTTTTTGCTATTTATAGTAGCTTGATAACATTTACCGATTTTGAGATATTAATGTAAAATGGCCGCCATTTTGAAAATACTCATAGGACCAAAATATTTTTTTCCTGAAAATGAACATTGGTGTCATAAAGGTTCATGCCAAAAAAGAATTTAATACAAAAAACCGTCACGTAAATAAAAATTATCATGTGTAAAAAACAAAATGGCGGCTAGCGGCCTAACGAAACATTTTAGGACATATTATGTTTATATGATATTTTTGTACTGTCTCGACCTAAGGAACAAAAATACAAAATATTTCCAGGTTGTTCGGAAACACCCTGTATATTAAGTTATGCGGTTCAGTAGCATACTTTACTGATTTAATAAGAAGTACTGTCTTATAAACACAACGAATGAGCCCGTTAAATAAGCGGAAATGAGATGAATAGGCCTACACGTTATTGGAAGCACTAAATTGCTTGGCTCGTCTTCATCTCGAAAAGTAGCGAGCAAGGTTATTGGAGAGTGGTATAATTAAAAGCACACACAAACACAATGAGAGCCCAGAGCTGCCAAATTAGTCTGGTGCTCAGAGTTCTGGCACTCGCAGGAATGCATTGACCCCCAAGATTCTCCCCGTTTGCTCATTCACAAGTACAGTAGGCATACACTCGTAAACTTAGTAATTTTAGCATTTATGGGAATCCTTATCCCTTACCACTGGCATACACATCAAATTAAAATCAACTAGCGGGTGGTTTAACCTAGCCAGTTGCTGATTCACTAATGAGCTTCAGATCATGACACTCCTTTCACTTAACCTGTTTGAAGTTATCAACTATGTAAAAGAAAATAATTTGATAGAGGCTCATAGTCATTCTTACTTCACTAGAAACCGTAATGTCAATCCAACTGTTCAGCATAACTTAAAACTTTTTAAAACAAAACCCAGTTATCTTGGTGTTAAATATTTTTGTCAATTACCGTCAACAATCAAGAATATTGAAAATCTATACTTATTTAATACGCTAAGGGTTTTTTTTGTCTTGAGAACTCCTCCTGCAATTTTCAACCGATTTTCAAATTTTTGGTGTCGTTGGATGGAGCTTGGTCTGTAGTTGTTTCCGCCAAAAACTGATGAGAATCGGACTGAAAATAAAGGCTCCATCCACCATTGAAATCTAAAAATTTCCCATTTAAATAACATTGGGATTGAATAAAGCATTTTAAACATATGTTAATAATCAGCTGTAAATACGTGTAGTTTTTGGTAATTACAGAAATTCACAATATTGGATTGGTTGGATGCCATTGATTTAGAGCTAAAGTAACATTTTTACTGTATTAAAATAAATTGCTCGATTTCGAGCAACACGTATACTAGTTTTAACAGTTTTAAGAAGAAACTCAGGCAGTACCTCATCGATAAGTGCTGCAATGATCTACCACCTTTTCAATAATCCTGATTTTTCTCCCGGCCATTCATTACAACAAAAACCCACTCCCCAACCTTACTACAACCTGATTGGACAGCGTCAGGAGTTGACGGCCAAGTTTTAGCCTTACTAAAAGGAAATCAAGGACGGGTCCCATGCCTTCGTGGTCTACGGGACGGACATAGGAGGTAATGAAGTGCGTGAACATACGCGTGAGAGAGCGTGCGTGAGTTTGCGTGCGTGCCCGTGACACGCAACGAGCGGTCGGCAGCAGCGATCACGCAAGTTCTAGTTCTAAATAAAACATAAGTAGGAACACATCTGCTGGCCGCATCCGCACCCCCGCTGTCAGGGCTTGCCGCCGAGCACAGCTTCGGGGCGAAGTCAAAATCTTAGAATAGGTTTTAATAACAAGCCTCTATAGGTCACCAGGGGCCAATGCATCAAAATTAATTATTTTTTAGTGCTAGTTTCACACATTATGTTCAAACATCAGCAATTGGTATTTTATGAGAAATGCTCTTTGTTTATAATTATCTTCCTCAATTTCTCATTAAGTCTGATTATCAAAGAATAAAACATTTAGGTATGCAGATAATTTGTTCGTGTCAAACTATTTTTCGGAGGTAAAAACTGTGAAAGAAAGTCACGTTCTATGATCCGTTTGACAGTTTTCTGAAACTAGTGAAACACTGACAATGGTACAATGTGTAGGCCTATGTCTGACCGTAAATAATACATATATATATATATATATATATATATATATATCCTTGTAAACTTGGTACCATTGGATAGATAATTTAATTTTTCATCTTTTTTGCTATTTATAGTAGCTTGATAACATCCGTAGTGTATTTTTCGTAGTGTGGTTTTATCAATTTATAGCTTAAGTTAGTTTATTTTAGATGGTATCAACGTTTAAAACTATATATCAATCGTATACGTAAAAGTTAGTTAGCTGTCTTCTAAAGTTGTTATTCTTACTACATATGATCAACAAACAAACAAACTTTTTTTGAATTTAGTCTAGCATCCCTGCAGACACGTTCCACTAGTTCGATCACAGGGAGGCCAAACCTCCCCCCTTATAAACTCCCGTGTAAAGCAGGGCTTAAATATAGCCGTCGTAACGTAGGCTACGTGCGTATAAAAGTATACGACTGACCCTAAAACGACATCCCTGCATATTGGGGCTTATAGTACACAGGGCTGCGGTTCCAAGATGTAACGTTGGAACTCTGTAATAATTCCCGATTTTATTATGCCAGTAAAAAGTATAAAATATTTGTTACATTTGTAAATAAACTAGACTTTGATTTAAAATTATTTTGCATAAAGATAATATTACAATTTATTACCGTGAATTTTCCTATAGCAACGTCTTAAGGGGAAATAAAATGTTTCATTTACTACGCTATAATTAGTTTGAATTTTTTTAATTATTATTTAGGAATAATTAGTAAAGGGTTATACGTGAACGTGGCATGGATCACTGATTTTAACAGTGACTAAATTAAATGTGGAACCATTAGCGGCCTGACTATTTCTTGAGTAGAAATTTTATAGTTTTAAATAAAAGGTGCAATAAAAGCATAGTTTTATACCTTGTATTGGCTAATGATTACTGTTTACAAAGTCATTTAAAATACACAGTAAGAGCAAGTTAGTACACACAACAAAATGAAAAACCCCATGATGTGAAAAGTTTCTACCGAAGTGGACAAGGCCTCAACAAGCCAGTAGTCAGGCCACAACAATACAAAGGATGGCAGACGGCAGATGCGGTGTCGGGTATTTACACGCCGCGCCGTCATGTTGAGACCCTGCGGGCCCGAGCTGTCACGATCACCTGATTGCTATTGTGGACAGTGTTGCCAGAAACCGGGTAATTACCCGGTTTTCGGGTATTTTGGTGACTGTTCGGTTAATTTTCGGGGATTAACACAAAACCGGGTAAAACCGGGGATTTTGAGTCCGAGTTGCGGGGATTAACCCTCGAAAACGGGTATTTTTCATGCGGCAATTTGTTTGGATCCCATTAAGGGCAAAGGTGCTGATCCAAGGAAATAACGGTTAAAAAGTGTTAACAAATGAATATTTTACTCTTGTTTACAAGTTAGTAAGTGATGCAAAGTTGCAGGAAACATTAATTGTTAGCGGTGGAGATTACTTTTTTTAACCTTTACAATAGTAAGGAATTTAAACGTACACAAAGGTCCCAAATCTTTTTGACACTTCACTGAAAGGAATTTTGATAATTCAATCCAGCCAAAGCCCGCCCATCTTGTCGTGGTTTAAGACAATTTTTATGAAAAGAAGAAAACTTATAAATTGTCGCCTCCGGTTTGGACATAACAAAGGCGAAAGTATTGTTCAAAATTCATAAAATTGATTCTCCTTTATGTAGATTTTGCTATAGCGAATTTGCCGAAACTATGCAACACATTTTCATTGAGTCATTGCGTCGCACTATAGATTTAGTAAATAATAAAAACTTCTCTTCTTCAGAAAATTATTGATGATAGTTTTCTAATTCCTTGATATTGAGAAAATACATCTATGACAGGGATTCAGTAGACTTGTGATTCAAAATGTAACTTTTCAAAAAATATGATTCGGGTTATAATCTAGTTCTAAATTAATATTCTGCATCGTGTAAAAGGTCTCGTCTCAAATCAGATAACTTTAGTTTTCTTTTTGTACAATAGTCGATTTAAAATAAAATAAAATAAATTAATAAATTAGTCGATCTATCTTTATAATTAGAGACAAGCCATAAAAAACTGAACTTGAAAACAGTTTTAGTTTTAACGCTTCATCCGAAACACGCAAAAAAGGTTTTACACCTGACCTCGGAAATTATCTATGCTTTTCCTGTTCCGATCTTGCTGTTTCATAGTTTCATGTGGTCAATGGCAGTGGCCGATCAGAGCTCAAATCACAAAATTCAGTGTACTCAACATTCGTATTCCCCAGGCGGCGTAAACAAGAACGACAGTTATAGTCTCAAAGTTGTTTAATGAATCTCTATACAGGGTGTTCGGAAAAAACGTTTCAGGAATTCAGGAGGTTATTGCCCACATCAAAATAAGCAAAAAAGTTCCTGGTAAACATAATATGTCCTAAAATGCTTCGTTAACCCGCTAGCCGCCATTTTGTTTTTTACACTAAATAATTTTTATTTCCGTAATATTTGGCATGCACCTTCATCATAGCAATACCCATTTTGAAGAAAAATTTTATTTTTTTCCAATGTGTATTTTCAAAATGGCAGCCATTTTAAAATTTTAAACTAAAATATCTCAAAACCGGTAAATTTTATGAAAATTTTATTAAATACAAAAAAGTTGACGAATTTAATTATCTAACCAATGGTACCAAGTTTGTAAGGATCGGACAACAAATAACGGAGTTATGGAGATTTTTTCTGTATAAAAACATAGATTTTGCATTGTAATTAATGCAAATTAAGGTAATTTTAATTGAAAAATTTTGATGTGGGCAATAACCTCCTGAATTCCTGAAACGTTTTTTCCGAACACCCTGTATATTGGAGGTTAGAGGGGTTAATCCTTCTGTATAGCTATCTATACTTATTTAATAAGCTAAGGGGGTTTTTTGTGTAGAGAACTCCTCCTACAATTTTCAACCGATTTTCAAGTTTTTGGTGTCGTTGGATAGGGCTTGGCCTGTAGTTGTTTCCGCCAAAACTGATGAGAATCAGGCTGAAAATAAAGGTGCTATCCACCATTGAAATCTCAAAATTTCCCTTTAAAATAACATTGGGATTGAATAAAGCATTGTAAACATCTGTAAATAAAAAGCTGTAAATACGTGTGTTTTTTTAATTACAGATATTCACAATATTGGATTGGTCGGATGTCATTGATTTAGAGCAAAACATATAAGTTACTAGTTGTACGAAATCGAAAATCGTAATACACCTGCTAGGCTCACCATCTTAGAAGTGCCCTATCATTTAGATGAAAGAGTCTAGTAGTCTATCATCTAAAACCAATTTCATCATGAATTAGTATTGTCTCCTGTGTGATATAATGTGAAATAGGTGTAAACTTATTGTGTAAGGTTTCGGGCAATTGCCTTACTTTTTCCAAGAAATTACACGATTTGGGTATTTTTTAGTCCAACCGGGGATTTTTCGGGGATTACAACCAAATTACCGGGTAAAACCGGGGATTTTATGAGGACTTTGCGGGTAAAATGACAAACCCAGTCTGGCAACACTGATTGTGGAGCACTGTGCTCGTGTTCACGTTCACTGCCCAGCTGACCAGCTGACCGACCGCGGCCGCGCTTTGTTCTGCTTCTGCTAGCAGTCCCGTCCCGATCGATCGTCATTATCGCACTGTCGGTGTTAAGTGTATTACCTCACAATTACTTTAATCCCTTACTACAATATGTACAAGGCTTGTTTGAACAAAATTGTCCCAACGATTTTTTTACAATCAAATGCAGTAACGTAGTTCCGGAATAAAACTAGAAGTGATTTATTGCAGGTCTCTTCAAAGAAAATTCTCACTTAAAAATTTAAATTTTAACATTGACGTCATAGTTTTAACAATAAAAATAGAAAAAATAATTGCTGGAAACAGCTGACAAATGTACAAGAGTTAAGGTAGGTTTACACTATGTAGCAGAGCTATAAGTAGCATAGCTATATAGCTCTGCTATAAGTTCAAAAAGTGACACTGGAGAACTGCTATATAGCCCAGCTATATAGCAAAATTTAAGCCTATTTTCTCTGCTATATAGCAGAAAACGTGCTATCCAAAAGTTTGGGTAGCATCTAGCAGAGCTACATGTAGCTGACGGAGCTATATATAGCTCTTTTTTATATAGCTCTGCTGCATAGCAGAGCTATATAGCTCTCCAGCTATATAGTGTAAACCAACCTTTAATCGCAAGCTGAAGTATCAACGTAAACTTGGATGGTAATAGCCAAAAAGTAACTAAAATACGCTGTTTCAAAATTACAAACTAGTTATGAATTGTACTTTTTGCTGATGATTACAATATCGTAATGATTGTTTTATATGTCATTAAAAATCAATTAATCGAAGTGTTCATAAAGAAATCATTAACAGAATTACAATGATAAATCCGCCCGAACGTGTTTACCGAACTTTGGTTTCTTTGTTGGCATCCCTCTGACAACTCCCCAATCCCTGGATTGTGGCGACGCCTTCGAAAGTAAAAGTAAAAGTTGGTATTTACTGTCTTTTTAATGTAAATACCGTAGTCAGTAATTAAACGTCAGAAATGTTTGTTTTTCGCCAAACTAGTTAGCCGCGAATTTTCGGCCATAGCTGACGACGGCGCTTATAATTATTTCTAACAGATAACTGTTAATTTGTAAAGCCATTTGAAACTAAATGCACATTGCGGTTCAATAAAAGGACACTTCCTTTCTGTATAGCAATCTGACCAAAGGTGAGTGTGCATAGCAAAGCAAGGTAGCTCACCTTAAAAAAGAAATCAGCCTTTTCTATACGCTCGCCAGTTCTTCGCCAGTT